>OU342743.1:29972913-30572913 GCA_910589775.1 Avena eriantha | reverse complement strand
AATCCAGTATATGATCATAGATTGGTTTACATGGGGTCGTCGTAGGCGGAGGGAGAGAGATGTATCTGTGTAATGAGATCCAATATGATGTGGGAGAGAAGTCCCCATGGGGGTGCCCCTGGTGGCTTTATATATGTAGCCAGTTAGGGTTTACAAGTGCACTAATGGGCTTTGTATTGGAGTCACCGTCTTGGGCCTCCAGTCGGCGTCCAGTACGTGCCAGGCCCCCTTCTTTTCAGCTTCTTGGGAAGCTTCTCCTAGAAGCTACCCTCGACCATCTTCTCCTAGAATCTCATCTTCAAAATTCGTTCAAACTTCTTAACTAGTAGTTTCAACATTAATTTAAAAGTATAAATGATTTTGGCAGATAAGATTCTGGGAGAAGCTGGTCGAGGGTAGCTTCTAGGAGAAGCTGCCCAAGAAGCTGAAAAGAAGGGGGCCCCAGTCGCCGTATTTGGCGAGTCGATCCACTCTGGCTTGGCTTCAGTCGGCTCGCTCCACCTGCGGACTTTGCTTCGTGGGCTTACCCCGATTGGTATTCCCCCATCAGGCACTGTTCGGCCTGTTACTGTACTGATCTGCCACCGTACTAGCCTTTTACTATTGATACCATTCGTGGTTTTGACCTTTCACTGTTCTGGCCTTTTCTCTGCTTTGGTCTTCGACTATTCTGGCCTTTTACTGTTCTGGCATTTTACTGTTCTGGTATTTTACTGTTCTGGCCTTTCTCTACTCTGGACTTTTATTGTTCTAGCCTGGCCTTTTACTGTTCTAGCCTTTTACTGCTATGGCCTTTACTGTTCTGGCCTTTTATGGTTCTAGCCTTTTTCTGTTATGGCCTTTTACTGTTATGGCCTTTTACTGTTATGGCCTTTTACTATTCTGTCCTTTTACTATATTGGCTTTTTACTGTACTGGCCTTCTACTGTTCTGGTCTTTTACTGTACTGGTCGTTTTGTGCGGTGACCCAGCATACCACTGCATGATGTAGTACACTATAGTCATTGACATAATACCAACGAAACACCGTTCACGAGTATTACATCCCTCAGAGTGGTACAACAGAAACACAGCAGGTCCAAGACATGACTATAGGTTACAACTCGACTCTTTACATAAGATCTAGAGAACACTCTAGGTTAAAGAGAGAGAAAGAAACTTCTTACAAAGAAGAACCAGAAATAATAACTCAGAACTATCTAGTAACTAAGACTAGTATCTAAACTATCAGGCTTGCCATTGCTACTATTGCAATGCTCTACAGAAGTAGGTTTTATGGCTAGAGAATCTATTCCTATCTACTCAAGAACTTTGTCTTTGCTTCGGTTGACGTATATGTTGACTTCATTGATTCTGTTGAAGAACTTGAGATGTCGATGATGGTTTCTTGAGTAGAAATTGATTTTGACGTCGTCTTCAATGGCTTAGAACCTAGCAAGGGTTAAGAAGATACGATTGAGTACGAGCGTACTCAGCAAGTTCACTAAAAAGGAGTGTTTGATGCACTATCTCTACAGCCACAGACCATATGTCGTAGGCAATGCAGGTTTTCGTAAGAATTTCTTCAAAGGTTGCTTTTATTCTGAAAACTATGTCCGACAGCTTTCACAGGTTGACCAGAACCTTCGTGGGGTTCCTTTCCTGCCGCGTTCGTAGCTCCTTCCCGGAAGAGGGAGTAACATGTCACAATTCTTACACTCTGCAGAGGTGCGTCACTTTCCCCACAAGAGACCTTAAGCTTTGTTACACAGCCGGGAGTATGTCCCCGTTCAAACTTCCATGGTTTGAGGCCCAACTTAAGATCCAAGCCAATCACTGCCCTCTCCGTGACCCCATATGTCTGCACGATCCTCCGGGGCTATTTACACCTCCGTTAAGCCCCCTTTCGGGCAGGCTACAACCCTGGTGAGTTCCCGAAGACTCTACGAGCCGGTGCTAGCCACCTGCTGGGCAATGAAGTCGGAATCTACATAGCAAACTATGTGCTTGATGCCAATATCCTTGGCCACACGGAGTCGGTGAATGAGGCCTCATATTCCACCATGTTGTTGGTAGCTTTGAAGTATATCCGCAAGAAGTACTGTAGCTTTTCCCTGTTGGTGATTGTAGCAATACACTAGCCCCCCGAGCCGTTGAGTAACTTGGATCCGTCAAAGTGAATAACCCAATACTCTAGCTCTGGCATAGGAGTGTCTTCCGACTGTTCTGTCCAATCTGCAATAAAAGCCGCCAATGCTTGTGATTTGATAGTGTCTCACCTCTTGTAGGTGATTTCAAAGGTGGCAAGCTCAATACCCCACTTTGCCACCCTTCTTATAGCGTCGCTGTTGTTGATAATGTCGGGCAGTGGAGGTTTGTTGTGGCATCCCGCTAAAACCACTACTAGAAAATCGCGTTGTTTTTGTGCATTGCATCGTCATGACCGCATGCTCATGTCATCATGCCACATTGCATTTGAGCATCGTCATGTCCTCAAGCATATTTTTGCCTAAAACTATTTTCGGAAAGCCTATCTTTGTTTTCTAAATATCCACCGTCTTTATTTCAAATCAAACCCCGGTCTCTTCCGGATCTTTTATTTGTCTAAAAACTATTTATAAAATATTTTAAAAGTTAAATAAAAATAAAATATTTTTTTAGTGGGGGAGGCAGCCAGCCGCCAGGCCCAAGGCCCAGCAGCCAGCTACTTACCACCCCACACACTCGAAAACCCTAACCCACACCTACCTACTCCCCATAGCCACCAACTCCCTCCTGCCCCTCCGCCTCTCTCTCTCCCTCCCTCTCTCTCTCTCTTCCCCCCTCTCTCCCCCGCCTGGCCCCACCTCTTCCTTTTCCCGCCCACTCCCACCAGCCACCAACCGTGCGCGTGAGCCCCACTAGCAGACGCGCCGCTCCACCCCGCCGCCTGGCACGCACGACTCCACCTACCCCTCCTTTCCTGCCTCGCACGCCGCACCCACCCCCGCGCGGCACACCCTGCCGCCCCGACACACCGCCCCTGGCCCCGCGTCCCCACACCACCCTGGGATTCCCAACCCCACCTGGGCACGTCACCCCATCCCTCCTGCCACCTACCCCTGGTGCCCCGCTCCTCTCCACCCAACCACGTCTCTCCCCTCTCTATCCCCACCAACCACCGCCGCTTCCTCCCCTCACCGGCGCCGACCGCCGCCACCCTGAGCATCTCCGGCCGCCGCCCGGCCTCTCCCCCTCGCCTCACCGAGCCGCCGCCCGGACGAGCTACCCCGCCGAGGTGTTCCCGCGTCGCCGGCCCGACCTCTTATCCCCTCCGCCGCGTTACGCCTCCTCCTTGCCTCGTCGGGCTCGGCAACTGCCGCTACCGGCTCGCCTTTGCCAAGCCCCGCGACCGGCCGTGCCCGCTCCGTGTCGACGAGCTCGCGCGCCTCCAACCGCTCTGCTGCTCCTCCCTCGCATTCCTCTCCGTAGGCCTCGGACCCGACCTCCCGCCGCCCAGCGACCTCACCCGCAGCGCGTCCTCGCCCGCCTCCTTCCCCAACCTCGTCCGCCCCGCGACGTCCCCTGTGCCTCTTCCGTGCCCTCGCTGGAGACCTCCTCCCGCCGACCCTACAGGTCCCTGCGCCGCCTAGCCCGCCTTCCCCGGATGCCGTCTCTCCGGCCGATAGCGCCGCCACCCAGTTTTCCCCTTCGGCCGCTCCTGCAGAGCCACCTCGAGCACGACCTCGCCCTTTGCGCGGGATCCTCACTGCCAGCGTCGGCTCCACCAACCATGCATGCATCGCCTCTTGCTGATGTAGGTCTCCCTCAGGCCTGTCCCTGTGTTGTATGTTCATGATGCGGCTGATGAACCGCTCCGTCGGCTAGAGCAGCGTTTGTCTCCGTGTTGTTGTCCCAGCACCCCAAGATCTTCTTCGGAGATGTACCCGGGAAGAGTACCCCGAACTCGTACCCTGCCAAGACCAACATTAGATGTAATCCGAAGACTGTGACCGTTAGCACCGGTTGCAAGTTCTACATGGAGCCGAAGACCACGGGACACCAAGTACTCCTATATGATGCCGCACGCCAAGTCCTCCGTCACCGGTTAGGTGGTAACCCAAGATCGTCCACAGGGATCCGGTGTCCGAGACCAA
This sequence comes from Avena eriantha, assembly GCA_910589775.1. Lineage (NCBI taxonomy): Eukaryota > Viridiplantae > Streptophyta > Magnoliopsida > Poales > Poaceae > Avena > Avena eriantha. The sequence goes on along the minus strand of OU342743.1, from coordinate 30,568,798 downwards.
CTCGCTAAAATGCTTCGTATCGACATGATCTTCCTCGGGCCTTCGACATGGAATCGCCAAGATCTACCGGCACCGAACCCAAGACCGACAACGTCACCCGAGAACTGCGACAAGGACGCCAAGTTCTTCATCCCGAATGCCAAGACCGACCTGATACGCGGACCCGACAAGATCTTCACGATGACAAGATCGACACCGACCAGGGTGAATCCGATGCGTCCCCAACGCCGGACCAAGTCCTCCTTCCCGTAACGCCAAGCTCTCCTTCCGTTGTCCGAGACTGATCCCCGTCGAACCCTGAGACCGGACCCCGAACCACATCGAACACCAAGATCTTCCGAACCCAGATGTGTGACCCCTTTTTCCGAGACCCCTATTTTTATAATATGACATTATCAACTGTCGCATATTAAATTGTTCATGCATGCATACATGTCTGTGGGTTTGGGGGCATTATAGTCGATTCACCTAAATTAAATATGGAGTCCATCTGCGGGATATCTTCGTCTTATTCCGGACTCCATTTAAGTTTATCTAGCGAACCGATGCCATGTTTCGCCTTGTTAAGCCAACATTTAAATTGCGAGGTAGTTAAATAACTTGAACCCTCTAATTAATTCTCGGGACCCCGGTTCCGCTTAATACTGCCTAATTGCACCGCATCTGTGCCATGCCATGCATCATATCATAGGCATGCCGGATCTTCTACCGTAGTATTAAATATTGCACCCGGTGTTTCTTATAGTGTTTGCTTCTTCGCGGATTAGGCCGGTGAGTTGATGCGAGTATCGAAAAGTTCTCCGGATATGATCCGTCGGCAGTGTTTTCCCAGGCGAGCATTCTCCCCCTTTCTACCTATTTTGCCATTATAGTCTTTATTTCCTCCTCTTGATCTATTGCTATCCGTGTCGCGATGCTTTAGTTTCCGTGCCCCAGTTATATCCCGTGCAGCCTCTATATTGCCTTGGACACCTCCTATTACCTATGTTTGGTAGATAGCCGGCCTTGCGAGTCGTAGTTGCTTGCTCAGGGGCGATCTCGTGTTGTCGAGTACCACAGTTGTTGGTATGCTGGCAGATGTTTACGGTGGAGATGCTTATTGGTGGAGTTGATCATGACTTTAAATACAACTATTAAATTGCTGGGACAACTAATGCAAGAGGCACGGTGGGCAATATATGCTATTTGGTTTTTATGCCCACTTGTGTCCTGTAGGCCCCGAGTACTTGATACCTGTTCCTTGACTATTCGCACTATCCACATCCGGGAGGCCTTATGGACCCCCCCTGAGCCAGAGCTTGATTCATTTCTATTTATTGGGGCCACAAACTAGTTTGGGGTTTTATTACTATCCTGTACTTATGCCATGTTTTACTGCTTTATTTACGATTGTGCGTGGAGCACTTGTACTATTTAGGATCATGACATGTTTTCGCTGTATCGACAAGCCCAGTCACACTTTCGGGTTCCCAGTCGTTTACAGCCGTCCACACAAACCCTGGGTCCGTTTCGGAGCCGGCCAACTTCGTTAAGGGTAGCTTAGTGGGGTGGCCCCCTGAAATATTTTATGAATCCTGTGATCGCTTTGTCGTGAAAGCCTCGTTGGGTTTTGAGTTGGTTTTTCCGAGGTTGATTGAGTGTGTGTTGCTATTTTTGCACCCCTGTAGGGTAAATCTTTCTGAAAGCCGTGTCCGCGGTTATGGACGACTTGGAGCATAGTATCTCGATCATAGACAAGCATAACTAAAGTAGTGCTATAAATTGGACTTAATATGTGACTAGTAATCAGATTCAAATACAACGGAATGGATATTAAAAATGCCAACAACTGGTGGAGCTGGGGTTCCTTGTGTCTCATTATATCTGCCTAGTAAGTATTGCAACTTCAATGGAATGTGATAAAAGTGCCAACAACTGCTGGGTTTTGGGATTCCTCAAGACAATTATATCTGACTAGTAAATGTTCCAACTACAACGGAAGGTTAACTAAAACTGCCCACTACTTATGCTATCAGGATGACTCATGCTATATATCTGACTAGTAAATGCTGCAACTATAATGGAATGAGTAAAACTGCCAACTGTGTGAGTTCCTCGGTTTGACTTCCTCGTTTGGTCTCGAGGGGGAATACCAGGATGGGTATGTTTGGTGTTACTATCAGGTTGGATCCGAATAGGTCTTTCTTATCCCTCTCTAATAGCCGCCAGTTTTACTGAGTCTCTATAGGTTGTTTAGTGCTGCTGCGCTGCCGCTTCAGTCCACCATACCTATGTAGGCGAGAGCCGCCGAATTCTAGCCTCGCCGTGTACTGGCCTCAGTACTGACGCTCCTCTTTTTTCCTTTGCCCTTTGTCGGCACCCCTTTTGTTTTAGCAGGTTTGAGATCGACGTCGTTAGCAGGGTTACCCTTCTGGCTTGGCCTGGGCAGGGTTATGAACGCCATTGGTTATTCTTCAGGTCTCTTCGCCCCATTTGCATCTTGTCCGTAGTTGGACGCTCTATCATTTTCAAGGTTATTTGGATCTTTGTATTGTATATGTGTATTCTTGACTCATGGAGTCGTTGTTGTATATATATGTTTCTATGGGTCCCATCGAGGATTGTTGTGTAATGGTATTACTTTGTTTTCCACCCGCACGAAAGTGCCTGGTGGGCGTCCTTGAATCGTTTCTATGCGGGTATGGCGGAAAGGCTAAACTTGCATAGGGCCGATTCGAGGGTGTTACATTTGCTCACCACTATGATAGGGTGCTCTTGGAAGTAGTGCCTTAGCTTTCGTGAAGCAAGGAAAAATCCATAAGCTAGCTTCTGGTAGTGCTTAGCAAACGGATCCTTCGGGCACTCATTGTTCAAGCCGGTGTAATCAATGCACATTCTTAATTCTTTGGTTCCCTTTTTGGGGACAAGTACAGGATTGGCCAGCCACTGGGTGTGAATAACTTCTCAGATAAAACTAGCCTTAAGTAACCTAGCAAGCTCTTTTCCTATAACCCATCGTTTTTCATCACCGAAGCATCGTAGAGGTTGTTTCACCAGTTTTGATTTAGGATCGATGTTTAAATTATGCTCGGCAAGTTCCCTAGGTACACCCTTCATGTCGGCAGGTTGCTAGGCGGAGATGTCCCTATTCACACGGAGGAACTCGACGAGTGCCCTTTCCTATTTGGGATCTAGGTCCGTGCCAATGGAGGTGGTCTTGGAGGAATCTCCTTCAACAAGTTCCACCTGCTTGGTCTTGATGGCGGTCTTGAATGCGGGTTCAAAGTCAGAAATCTGCTTCTTCAAAGCTGGCATCTCCGAGGCGTCGACCTGGCACTAGATCTCTTGGAACTCTTCACTGTAAAGGACCGCTTCAGTGAAGGCAGCTTCACTCGGCTCGGACTCCCTTGCCTTGGTGAAGCTTCTGGCAACAGTGATATTGCTTTTTGGTCTAGGTATCTTGATCTTGTTGTAGACGAAACATGGCCTGGCGAGGTAGGAGTGGATGTCGCATCCAAATATGACGTGGTACACGCTCTTGAAGAGCACCACTTCAAAGGTCATGTGTTCTTGGCAGGTAATTATTAACATCACCAAAAGTGACCGGAAGGGTGATGCAGCCAAGGGAATTAGCTTGCCGGCCATGAATGACGCCATGTAACACGGTATTGCTCTTCCTTAGTTGGGTCTCCATCAAGTTCATCTTGTGTAGTGTATCTAGGTACAGATGTTGATGCTGCTTCCACTATCCACGGGGCACTTGGTGAACTCGCTGCCGTCAATGAGGGGGTTGATGACTATGGCATACTGGTTCTCTATTGGGATGAGATCTGGGTGATCTTCTCTGTCCCAAGTGATTGGAATCTCTGACCACCTAACGTACTAGGGGATTGCAGGGAGGGTGGCCATCGGTATCCTGAGAGAGGATTTCTGGGATCGGACGGTGGGAGTGCTAAGGAAGGTGTGGTAGACCGGAGCCTTCTTTTCAAAGGGGTTCTTGCCCTTACCATCGCCTTTGTACGCGGGCTTAGGGTCCGAATCTTCATCCATGTCATCTGAATCCTTGGACTCCTCCTCCTTCTTCCCCTTGCCATTTCCGCTGGGTCTATTCTTCCAACTTTGCTTGTAGCCAGACTCAGGGTCCTCATTGAGGTCATTTACAAACTTGAACTAGCGGTTGGTGTGGGTGGCTTGCCGTTTGCGTCGAGATGAACGAAACATGGCATATCGTGGTACTCCTCGTATGTATAGGGAACACGAGGCACTGCGGGTGTAGAGTCACTCCACTGCTTCCCACGAATAGCCCCCCCGGCCACGACGACGTTGCCCGCCATTGCCGCTGCCAGTGAACGTCATGGCGACCATGTCAGCTGTCTGCTTGTTTTTAGGTGCATTTTTCTGCTTGTTGTTGTTGTTCTTCTTGGCCTAGGTGTTGACGGCCAATGCCGCCAATGATCCACAAGCATCATCATCGGCAGCGGTGAACTCTCTGGCCATGGCAATCATTGAGTTGAGGTCAAGCTTGCCGTTGTCTTGATGGCGCTTGAGCATATGTCGGAGCAATGTCTCCTTTTCTAGGTCGTCGATGAAGGCGGCCATAGCGGTTTGATCGTGTACTCCCGCGCATGAGTTTTTCATGTCAAGCCAACATGATAGGTAGGCACGAGAAGATTTGTCCTTTTCTTGCACACACCACTATAGGTTACCGACAGTATAGGGACGTTTGTACGTACGCTCAAAGTTCTTGGTGAACGCTTCATGCATGTCAAGCCAATTATAGATTGATTTCTCCGGCAAGTCGTCGACCCATTATCGGGTGGTGCCGGTGATCATGAGTGTGAGGTACTTGACGGTCACAATGGGGTTTCCCCGGCAATTTGAATCGCTTCGCGGTAGTCCCGCAACGATGTGACTGGCTTGGCAGTTCCGTCATAGGGCTTGATAGTCTTGTCAATCTGGAGGACCTTGGGGTAGGTTGTAGCCTGGATAACCGGTCCAAAGCAACATGGCCCCAAGTATGGCTCTTCCCAGGCTTCTTGGATCTTATCAAGGCACGATCGTGCATCGTACGGCTCCGATTCTTTGTTGTTTCCTTTTCTGCCATGGAGAGGAGAGTTGTGATGCAATCCTTGGGACCCGCGAGGTCCTCCACCATGGTGGCTGCTGGGTGGTGATGGCGGTGGTGGAGGTGATAGGATCCTCATGCCTATCGCGGTTGCTTGCCAGACACGGGGCCTCTTTGTGAGATTTGCTCCTGTGTCCTTCATTGCCGTTGCGCTCTCCGTCATCTAGGGTTGCTCCCCTTGGTCGCATATAACGATACCGACTTGGGGACACCTAGGAGATGGCATGCTTGTATGATGGCATGGCTATGTTTTCTTGTGACGTCGAGACCGCGGGGGTGAGCCTTGACTCCATTGTTGGAGGATATTGGGATGGCTTCATTCTTGTTGCGCGCGTCCCTCCGTCTATGTTCCATGGAGCCCGTGTGGGATCCTTCATCATGAGGAGATCTTGTTCATGCTTGACCGACAAAGCTCCGGACTGGACTCGAGCCTCTGTCAAGTGGCTTTCTCCTGCTTCTTGCAAGCCTTGGCTACAAGGTCATAGACCTGAGCCATCGCTTCATGCGACCTATCTTGTTCGAGTAAGTTCTTGGCGACGAACATATTGAGGGAGGGAGTTGGCATGACTTGCTTCCTAGCCGAATAAATGTAGGGGGTAGCTTTTGCCGGTTTGGATGGAGCCTAGCGGAAATTGCGTCGCATGCCTGGATCACCGACGACCTGATCTGGGGCATTATTTTCCTTGTGCTTCAACAACAACTGCTTCTACTCATCCTCCATTGCTCTTGCCGCCTTGATCGATTTCTACGCCTTGGCCATGTCCCTATCCAGCTAGGCGCCTATGCTCCTCCCTCTTAAACTCCTTCTTGATATCCCTCATAGCAGCATCGTATTCCTCCGAGTTGGCCTCAGAACCACCACCATCCATGGTGATGTTGGCGTAAAGTGCATCAAGCATTGAGTCAGAGTTGGCCTTGGTCTTTTCGATGGTGGAGTTGGAGGGGGGACGGTGTAGGGCTGTTGTTGTTGCCTCCTCCACTTGTGGTGGCGATCTCAGCCTCAGCTTCCTCGTTGGTGTTAGAGAAACTATTAACAGTTGAGATCATCTCATTGAGGGTCGGCAACCCGGTAGCCTGTCCCCTCCTAAGCGTATGTCAGAGAAGTGTTCTGGGCGAAAGCCCCTCCATGAAGTGGTAGACGAGTTTGTTAGTGCAGTCACCATCCAAGGTTTCCCTCACCCTCATCCATCTGGCGAGGTAATCACAAGGAGATTTCTCGGTCCTCTATACACATCTAGCTAGATCGAAGATGGTGACGACACCAACAAAGTGTGACCTCCGTTTCTCAAACACTCGGGGAAGCCAAACGGATCTGTGGGGTCCTTCCACCATTATATCCTGCAAAGGGGCGGTTTGGGTGGGCATTGATTTTTCCTAATCTGAGCCGGCATGCCCCGAAGGGAGATCCGAGCCCGATCCTTCCGTGAACATGTCCTTCTTGGAGGCGGTCCGTGCGGGGCTTGGAGTGTTTCCGACTTCCTAGGAGCTAGGACCCGAGTCAGTTTCACCGATGAAGAGATGGATGTCCCCGATTGGAACAATGGAGCAGTTATGGCTATGATATACAACACTTTTTAGCAATATAAATTGTGTCATTTTCTTATCATATCATGCTCCATCTAACTATTGCTATGCCTGATATGCATGATTACTTGTTTTTATTAAATTCAATATAAGCTTTGGACATTTATAGTAGTTTAGGTAGAATTTTATCCATCTTCCTTGTCTTTGACATGTGTGTAGGTGTTGATGATGATTATGGACAAACAAAGGCAAAAGGAACAAAGAGAGCATAGTATGGAGGAGCTGCAGGGACTAGACTTAGCCATTTGAGGTGTTGGAAAAGTGAATTTTTCCAACTTCTCAAAATAAAGATCCAAGAACAAAATAGCCCTCGACGATATAAACTCAACAAGCCCAAGAACACCCAAAACGGAGTTCGTATGAAGAAATGGCGACCAAAATACTAAAACATACAGACGGTTTAACGAGCAACTATACAACCAGAGAAATAATTCCGGCCATATAGTTGCGACCGTATAGTTGTAAAAAGGGTCGGAAAAGATGGGATTTCGCCCCAGAAAACTCCAGAACCTTCCCTAAGTCATATGGCAGTATTGGGGGAACCCTAGGGCACCCCCAAGGCCTATATAAAGGAGGGAGGACCCAGGAAAGAGCCACCAAGCCATAACCCTTTAGGGGCGGAGCTATGTCGCAGCTGCCACCCATCCGATCTCCATTGCGGTGGAGCTCTGCCTCAACCACACCTCCGAGATTTAGATCTCCCTCAACACCATCACCATCAAGGCATCCAAGCAAGAAAAGGGGATGAGAAGGAAGACATCATCACCACCACACATCGATCTCCATCTCCATCATCATCTCCATCTCCCTCTCTCTCTTGTGTTTAGTAATTGTAAGATTGAACACGGTTGTGATATCGTTATATATTTATATATGTTTTGCTTTTCATCCATGTGTGAGTAATTTATTCAATTCTAGGTTAAGGTATGATCTAGTGTGCTAAGTTAGAATCTATTGTGATCTAAGATGAGTTTATGTGATCCTTTGGTCCGGAAGTGCCTTTTGCCTTGTGGTGACGCGCAAGAACCATGCATAGTGCACACAGTGTGACAACCCGGTAATCAATTGGGGAATGTTTATTTGTTTGAGAAATCTCTTATAGATCACACATGTATTTGCCCATCTAGTACTAGTGAGACCGAAGCCTAGAAGCCCTCTCTCATTCCATTCAATCCTACAACTACAATCTCTTTAATTTAGTTCATATTCCTATTTACTTTCCATCTTAGTTTATTTTGTTCTTGTTAAAAGCCCTTTGTTATTAGATATTTGAAACCTCTCTCAATTATCGTTGTACTACTAACTTATAGAATATGCTATTTCCAAACCACGGTTTGGGTGCGAAACGTGGCCGCATTGACAACGTGGCTACGGGGTCATGTTGTTTTCATTCGTCGATCTCCCATCAAGACAAACTCTTAAATATTTGTTGCTACAAGTACTGCAATAACCCTGTTATTGGTGCAGGAATCCAGCCAACAAATTGACGCCATTGTCGGGGAGCAAAGCGTTCGGTTATCTACTCGCACATAGTTTATTTCAGTTCATCAAGCATGGTTGCTAGGCATGGGCTGATAAAGAAATTGCTAGACCAATTGGAAATGCATTCATTATGGTTGCGTGCTAATGATGGATCTTATTGCACAATTTGTAGAACAGATGACCACCTTAATTTTCAATGTAAGTATTCCAACAATCCTACTCTAGCAAATTATAATAGAGATAAATCCTATGCTAGTTTGGAAGTACTAGAATACATTCTTTCCAAAGGTGCATCTAAAATGGTATTTAGACTAGGAAGTATTGATGTTGAAAGTGAAGCACTTGATGGAGTTTTTAATTTAGTATACCTCATATTCCTGTTTTGTGAAAATAACTTAAGTGGAGAGGAAAAGGAGCACACGGAGGAAGAACGGATTGATCACCCGCTCAGACCTTCGACTCCTACTTTTGATTCTATCATTGCTATTAAAACACTAGTCGATGAAAAGGAGGAACAAAAAGGTGAGGTTGACAAAGAGAGTCACACTACAATTTTTGTTTGTGATGCCTCTCACTCTAGTAGTGATTTTTATGATCCTAAAACTGTTGATAATTGTTCTGTGGAGGCCTTGTGCCTAGACACTCATATGGAGAGCATTAATTATATCGAACTAGAGATAGAATCTTGCTATACTAACATGTAGAGTCCTGAACTCCCTGCTATGAAGGAAGAATACTATGAAGTGTTCCCCTATACAGGTAACCAAGGTAAAGATTTAATAATTTTATATGAATCTCAAATCCTCTCATTGCAGCTATACATGGAGGCATGTTCACCAAGCTTGGTGCATCACCACTCGCTTGAAAGCGATAACTTGTTCATCTACATGATGCCGATGCACCGTAAGCGGGTACGACTCGGACCGAACTCTACTTCGAGATGCTCCAAGTCGGTATGTACAACCTCACCTAGAGTCAATATCCCTTGGGATCCAGGTGGGTAATGTATGGAGCATCCTAGCCTGGCTTTATGGCTTTAAAGAGAGCGCTTCCCGAGAGGCATCCCGGAAGTCATTAGGCGTCTTTCTTAGTTTTGTGTCTTGAGCCTAGTTTCATTCATGTTGCATTGGCACTTTTATTCTTCACATATCTTGCTATTAGAGTAATCTTGTTGAAGTTTCAAAAGGTAGAATTTATTGTCACTATATTATGTGTTGCATAAACTCGGTAAAATGGAAGAGAAAATTAGTTTTAGGTGAATCCTTCAATTATATGTATTTATTGGTCAAAATTTTAATCTATCATTTTTCTGTCAAAACATGATATTTCACTAAGTTACAAGATAAGAAAGAATTCATGAAGAAATAGAAATTTTCTAATATATACAGAAGGTTTAACGACCAACTATACGACAGGAATAAAATTTACGGCCGTATAGTTCCGGTCGTATAGATATTTTTGCCATCGATAATTATTCTTTCGTATATACCGACGATTTAATGACCAACTATACGGCGGGAATAAAAATTCTGGATGTATAGTTGCGGTCGTATAGTTATCGATGCCTTCGTCAAAATTCTTTTCAGGATACAGAGAGTTTAACGACCAACTATACGTCGGGAATAAAAATTCCGGCCGTATAGTTCAGGTCGTATAGATATCGATGGTTTCATACAATTTCTTTCCCAGGGACAGACAGTTTGACGACCAACAATACAGCGGGAACATTTTGTTCTGTCCGTATAGTTGTGCCCGTATAGCTGCGCCACTAGGAGGAAACCTTAAAACTTTGACAGAAGGCCAACTATACGGCAGGAACGCATTGTTCCGGCCGTATAGCTGCACCCGTATAGTTTGGAAAACCCCTCAGACGCCAACTGGAAGGTAACCATTACTCAAAATTTCATTCTTTCTTCTCCCTTCTTCTTCTAAAAACCTCGAAGCACCACCTGGGAGCTTCTCCCATGTTTTAGAGAAGCCGAGCGTATATTAAAAATAAAGTTCTATCTCAGAAATTCCTTAAGTTGTAATTCTCTTTAGTAGTTCATGTTTTCTTTTCGTTTTGTTTCATTAGTTGGGTGAACGAACTTCGTTCGTACACCAAACCGTTGTCTTTTATTTTGTGTGTTATTTTCACAGGGACTTGAACCTTGTGTGACGACATGTACAGTAGTGCCAACCATACAAACACTCGCATGAGCCACTTGGTTGCTTCAATTCAACGTTTCAACAATCAGTGCCTGGTAAAACCTTCCAACTCGAACCTCTTTTAAATAAGCGCATAGGGGCTGCACACTCGTGTCTCGTATCCTGTTTCACTTCGCCTCATCATAATCTAGGAGAGGCCACTTCTAGAACTAGTTTGTTGACTTAAGCGTGGTGCTTAGGTTGATGAACCGACTCACTGGAACTTGTATTTTTATCACTTGTGAGCTAAACCCGTGTCTTCAGAAACACAAAAAATATTTTGTCTTCTTTCTAGTGTTGTTCCTACCAGGTTCTAAAGGAAGGCATACATCAGATCGTGAAGCATTCATTAAAGCAAAGGTTCTTTGTCCATCAAAGTAGAGGTTAAAAGCACCTCAACGGTAAAGTGTGTCACCCTTGCTTTAACTTAAGCTTGGGGAGGTAACCACGTCTTATACTCTCTTTTGATAATTGCATTTTCTCTTTTGTTTTCATGATCTTCTCAAGTTTAGCTCGGGGAGGTTATTTTGCATGCTTAGAGTCTTGTGCAAAGTTCTTTATCTTAAAAGGTTTTCATGCTATTGTGTATCCCTCTGTTTTTGAATGCTTGCTTAGGTGAGTTTTTGTTCATATTTATATAAGGGATATACTTGCTCATCTTAGGCCCCATAGGAGACAAGCCATAGCTTTGATGCACCTCGTTTAACTTTTATCTAGCTTGTGAAAAATATTGTGATCCTCTAAATATACATTGCCATGTTCTCTACATTTTGAAAAAATATATAATAAAGTAGTTCTTCGAAACTTGCTAGTTGATACTGTTCAAAATTGTCTTAAGTGAATGGTTATGGAGTAGCACGACCCCATAGTGTTGGAAATGATAGTCTTAATAGATGCTTACTGAGTGAGTTGGCAAATAAGAAATGATTTTTCAAAGTTTTGAGATTACATATGCCAAAAAAAATTCTTGGAAATCAAAGTGAGATATTGCTTTATGCGTGTCTTGCGCCACTGTTGCACAAATGGGATGCTAACAACTCTGCTGGCCTTTGGACAATCCAAAAAGAGGAAACTCTTGGAGTTTGGCTATGAGTTACCCAACATATGTAGCAAAAAATGCTATATTTGGGTATGCATTGGTATTCTCATGGGCCTGCGTTAAAAGTAAAAGTCGGAATACTCCTCTGACCGTTATGAGAAATCATTATACCGAAAAGGGAAAGCTTGGTAATGGTCATGAGTGTCCTTCCTAGCCTGCACAGTCTCGATTGAACATCTACCACTCTTTTGGCATGGTCTCGTTACAAAAATATATATTTTCTATGAGCTCAAGAACTGAAGTTTGCACTTGAGAGACTTTAATAGATGGCATGAGTGGGCAGCATTAGAAAACTCTGTTTCTATTTATGATTGACAACTAACCGTGTTCAGCTTTGCCTTATACAAATAAAAATACAAAAATACAATAAAGTACGTATGGAAGGATCACAAGTTTACTTTCAAGCTAGATTTAACTTTGACATGGGGCATAAAGTTTTTTACTAATCTCTAGTGGTTTGGAATAATATAACTGAGCTTATATTTCCTTGTATGATTATTTACTCTCTTACTTTGAGCTTGCAGGAAAAACAAGGATATGGTGCATTGATTTCCAATGATAAGCAACATCACATCCATTAATTTATCGATCCCGTTTGCTCGAGGACGAGCAAGATCTAGCTTGGGGAAGTTGATGGCTGTGATATACAACACTTTTTAGAAATATAAATTATGTCATTTTCTTATCATATCATGCTCCATCTAACTATTGCTATGCCTGATATGCATGATTACTTGTTTTTATTAAATTCAATATAAGCTTTGGACATTTATAGTATTTTAGGTAGAATTTTATCCATCTTCCTTGTCTTTGACATGTGTGTAGGTGTTGATAATGATTATGGACAAACAAAGGAAAAAAGGAACAAATAGAGCATAGTATGGAGGAGCTCCAGGGACTAGACTTAGCCATTTGAGGTGTTGGAAAAGTGAATTTTTCCAACTTCTCAAAATAAAAAACAAAGACCAAAATAGCCCTCGACGATATAAACTCAACGAGCCCAAGAACACCCAAAACGGAGTTCGTATGAAGAAATGGCGACCAAAATACTAAAACATACAGACGGTTTAACGAGCAACTATACAACCAGAGAAATAATTCCGGCCATATAGTTGCGACCGTATAGTTGTAAAAAGGGTCGGAAAAGATGGGATTTCGCCCCAGAAAAACTCCAGAACCTTCCCTAAGTCATATGACGGTATTGGGGGAACCCTAGGGCACCCCCAAGGCCTATATAAAGGAGGGAGGACCCAAGAAAGAGCCACCAACCCATAGCCCTTCAGGGGCGGAGCTCTGCCGCCGTCGCCGCCCATCCGATCTCCATTGCGGCGGAGCTCTGCCTCAACCACACCTCCGAGATCTAGATCTCCCTCAACACCATCACCATCAAGGCATCCAAGAAGAATAAGGGGAGGAGAAGGAAGACATCACCACCACCACGCATCGATCTCCATGTCCATCATCATCTCCATCTCCATCTCCATCTCCCTCTCTCTCGTGTTTAGTAATTGTAAGATTGAACACGGTTGTGATATCATTATATATTTATATATGTTTTGCTGTTCATCCATGTGTGATTGATTGATTCAATTCTAGGTTAAGGTATGATCTAGTGCACTAAGTTAGAATCTATTATGAGCTAAGATGAGTTTATGTGATCCTTTGGTCGTGAAGTGCCTTTTGCCTTGCGGTGACGCGCGAGATCCATGCATAGTGCACACAGTGTGACAGCCCGGTAATCAATTGGGGAATGTTTACTTGTCTGAGAAATCTCTTATAGATCACACATATAGTTTCCCATCTAGTACTTGTTGGAGATATGCCCAAGAGGCAATAATAAAAGTAATTATTATTATATCTTTGTGTTTATGATGAATGTTTACATCCCATGCTATAATTGTATTATTAGGAAACACTAATACATGTGTGTTTTGTAAACATAAGAGAGTCCCTAGTAAGCCTCTTGTTGAACTAGCTTGTTGATTAATTGATGATCATGGTTTCCTGATCATGGACATTGGATGTGATTAATAACAAGGTTATATCATTAGGAGAATGATGTGATGGACACACACCCATAGTAAGCGTAGCATAAGATCAAGTTATTTAAGTTCGTATTGCTGTAAGCTTTCAAATACATAGTAACCTAATCCTTCGACCATGAGGTTATGTTAATCACCATCACCGGATGGATACTTTGATGACATCAAACGCCGCTTCGTAACTAGGTGGTTATAAAGGTGTCATTGGGTATTCTGAAAGTATGTGTTGAAGCGCATGGACCAAGATTGGGATTTGTCCATCCATATGACGGATAGATATGCTCTGGGCCCTCTCGGTGGAATGTCATCTAGTTAGCTTGCAAGCATGTGACTAGGTCACAAGGGATGACATATCACGGAACGATTAAAGAGTACTTATCAGTAACGAGGTATAACTAGGTATGGAGATACCGACGATCAAACCTCGGATAAGTATAATATCGTGAGACAAAGGGAATTGGTTTCGTATGTAAATGGCTCAATCGATCACGAAGTCATCGTTGAGTATGTGGGAGCCATTATGGATCTCCAGGTCCCGCTGATGGTTATTGATAGGAGATGTGTCTCTGTCATGTCTACATATTCACGAACCGTAGGGTGACACACTTAAGGTTCGAAGTTGTTTTAAGTAGATATGGAATGTGCGTTGGAGACCGAATGTTGTTCGGAGTCTCGGAATGGATCCGGGACATCACGAGGAGATCCGGAATGGTCCGGAGAATAAGATTCATATATTGGGGATCATTTTCTGAGTTAGGAAATGTTCCGGAGTATTTGTATGAGGGTTCTAGAATGTTTCGGAATGTTCCGGAAGGTTCTAGAGGATTTCTTGGAGTTTGCTTGAAAGCCAAGAAAGGGTCAAAGGAAACCTAGTGGGGCAAGACACGGATTCATGGGGAAGGAGGACTCCTCCCCCCTTCCCACCGCCGGCCATAGGAGGGGAGTCCTACTAGGAATCCCCCTCCCCAGGCGTGCCTCCCCCGTTAAATAGAAGGGCAGGGGCACCCCCTCCAAGCCCTGCTCCCATAACTCCAATCTCTGCCGCCTCTCTCCTCCTCCTTTCTTCTGCACAGGCATAGGCGAAGCCCTGCGGAATTCTCTACTCCACCACCAACACCACGCCGTCGTGCTGCTGGGATTCCGTGGAGAAGATCTACTACCTATGTTGCTCGCTGGAACGGGGAGAGGAAGGTCTGCTTCGACTCCGCACGTGTGACCAACTGCGGAAGCGCTGCCGGAACGCGGCGCCGGAAGGATCATCCACTTGACCGACTGCGGAAGCGCTGCTGGAACGCGACGCCGGAAGGATCATCCACATGATCTTGAGATCGGCAAGTGATCGACTACATCAACCACGAGATCTAATCTCGTTAACGCTTTCAGATCTACGAGGGTTAGTTCCTATCTATCTTGTTGCTCATGTCTAATAGATTAGATCTTGGGTTTTATCTAGATTAGATCTGTTGTTCGTTCTTGCGGTAGAAATTTTTTGTTTTCCATGCTACGAACCCATCAGTACTAGTGAGACCGAATCCTAGAATCCCTTTAATTCAGTTCATATTCATGTTTACTTTCCATCTTAGTTTATTTTGTTCTTGTTAAAAGCCTATTGTTATTAGATATTTTAAACCTCTCTCAGTTATCGTTGTTCTAGTAACTTATAGAATAGGCTATTTCCAAACCACGGTTTGGGTGCGAAACATGGCCGCATTGACAACGTGGCTACGGGGTCGTGTTGTTTCCGTTCATCGATCTCCCATCGGAACAAACTCTTAAATATTTGCTGCTACAAGTACTACAATAACCCTGTTGTTGGTGCAAGAATCCAATCATCAACAACGGGTGGGGGTCGCCTTCACCGGGATCCAGAACTCGTCCGAAGGGACGATCGGAACTTTGCCGGAGAAGAGAACGCACCCAATGGCTACGGTGTCACTGATTCCCGCGAAGATATTGGCCTTGCCCGATGCAGAGCTCGAAGCTCCTCTTGACCCATGATGGGTGCCAACTGTTGTGGTATTACCGACGAGTACACCATGGAGGGGTCCTCACCGAGCATGTTTAGAGAGGTGGGGGAAGGCAGTTAGTAGACGAATACGAGGTAACACATCTTACCCAAGTTCAAGTCCCGTGATGTTGGCGGAACTATACTCCTACTATAGATCACTATAATAGCAATACGTTGAGTTACAGGGATCGTTTTTCTATGCGAGGTGTTATGAATCGTTGTACGGTGTGCCCTAAAGGCTCCCACAGTTCTGGCTTATAAAGAAGCCAGAACCTAGGGTTACAGGGAAAGGACCTAGCCGGACAACTTACAGAGTCCTACACTAATACTAACTAGTATTCGTGTCCTGTACTCCAAGGTTCTGGGTTGGTCCGTGACTGCCACATAACCTTCCTTTATCTGGCATGGGCCTCCCTTCTAGATCCATCTAACTGGGCCGCCCAGCAGGCCATGGGCCATGCTACCATGGGCCACTCGGGTTATCCGGATTACATACATGCAATGGTGATACCTGTTGGGGATATACTTTTCGGGTATCCTCACAGTTCCTCACTGACCAGGGTGGCCCACTTCGGGTTAGAGCTTTGCTTCACAGGTGGCCCAGTCAGGGAGAAGAGACGGAGTTCAGTCTGGCTACGGGAAGGCCTAGAAGACTTACCGACTTAGGCCCATAGTGTTACTTGTAGTTCAAGATGTACTCTGTAACCAACTCTTAGTCGTAGCCGAATAGACCTCTCTTGTAAACCCTAGGCCGGATATCTATATAAGCCGTCCTAGGGAGAGCCTTTAGGGCAACACCTCAATAGTCTACAATCTCAACTCGCACAGGCGAACCCTTGTAACCCATATTCCGGCTCTACCGTATTACTGGATTCCTAGCAGGAGTAGGATCCGTCCAAAGCCGGCGGATTCGAACCTGGGTAAACTTGTGTGCTCACCGTCTCGGAACACCGTACGTCTTACACCCCTCTCTTCCGCACGCCTCGAGGACCCCCTCATGACGTATTTGTCATCAATCCGACGACAGTTGGCGCCCACCGTGGGGAAAGTGAGCTTCGGATCTGCGTGCCGAGCGGAATCTGTAAGAATCGGAATCAGCGAGACCATCGCTGTCGGTCGCATCCTCTATGCCAGCGACGTCCCTCTCATCGTTCTCGACGAGACTTGGATTCTGGCTAGGGAGGCTGTGACTGCCTACACAATCATGTCTTTTGGCGAGATCGATGTTTACATCGGTTTCGCTGAACCTGCCCCACCCACCCCAGCGGTGATGATAGAGGCAGAAGAATCTTCTGGGTCCCCTTTGTCCACGGAGGCGGCAGAGTTCCGCATCTTAGAAAACCCTAATCCCACCCAGCCCGCACCAGTTGCGGAGATAGTGGAGAAATCCGAGCCTGAGGAAGACCTAGCGGTCAAAGTCGAATCTGGAGTGGATCTCCTTGGAGAAGCCGGATCCCAGATCGACCCACCCGTGGAAGTCTAAATCCAGGAGGAGCATATCAACGACACTGATTCCGGCTCTGATGACGCCGAAACAGACATACCTTTCCTAAGGTACACACTGCGACGTATGATAATGCAAGATGCAAGCGCAGATGCAATTCTCGAGACCATCAAAAGTTTCGACAAAGCTGATCGCGAGAGCCGCAGGTACCTCAGGAAGCACGCGTCGCACTTTGTCGGGTATGTGGGATCCGGATCCGGCTCTGCCGATGCTGGAGAAAACACCAACTCTACCCGCATCCTCGGATGAATCGATGACGTCAGCGGATTTCCGAAAGTTCTCCGCGGAATATGAAGAGGAGTACAACTCCAAAGCTGCAGAAGAAGGTGAAGCCATGGATGAAGGATCCGGGGAACACTCTCCCAAAGCACAGGATGACATGGAAATCAGATATAATTCTGAGGTCAAGATGTCCGAAAGTACCGATCAGAGCTTGACTCCGGGAAACGGACCCAAAGCCGTCTTTCCTACCGGCGCTACCAAGAAGGCAAAGAAGAAGAACAAGAAGAACAAGACCCCGGCAAAAGACCCTCTGACAGAGGAGGTGATTGCCGAGGAATATGAGGAAGACTCGGATGGAGCACTTATCCTAGCCGAGCCAAAAAAATAAGAATCAATGGATGGACATGTGATCACTGAAGGTGCGCGTAAACTCATCGATGCTGCTTTAACGGCACCTATTCCTACAGCTGCAGAACTTACTGCTGAAGGGCTGGACGAAAGGGCCCAAGCCCTAGAAGCGCGTCGACAACAACTCCTGGATGAAGCCAAGAACATCCAGGAGGAAAAGAAACGCATGTAAACCAAGGATTCCATGTCTCGGTTGCATCAGAAGACCTGGAAACGTTACACGCGTGACGGGCAATTTACGGAAGTAAACAGGGTCCTCTTTGAAGGAGATCCAGGGATGCCTCGTCTCGACAACAAAGGAGATCTGGTGTATCCGACACCGGTACAGAACACTATCGCAGCTCGAGATATCCTGTCAAATAACCCAGGCCCAGAATAGGTTCGATTGGGCATCTTGCTACTCACCAAGGGTCTAGAGCAATAGATGGCTGCGAAATTTGGAAGTGGAAAGCTGGTATCCAAATCCGACCAATGTCACAGGGACTCAGCCTAGAATGATATAAGGGTCCAGCGCGTTTCGGAAAAGCATCACCGTTCCGACCGACGGGAAGACAACTACTCTAGAACCGGATCATCAAGACAACATCACAAACCCGCACGTAGCTGGCGCGACGTCTCTCTAGTGGCCGAGCAAGAGGCCATTGCTGCACTATATTCGAGGAATCCTCCCCGACGAGAGTCGAACGATCAAAGGGGAGAAGATAAAGAGAAACGTCGGGAGGAGGATTGTCAAAAAATGCCACCTCCTAGACATACAAACCGTCCGGCTGAACCTCAACATAGTGGGAACAACGGACAAAGGAATGACAGAAACCATGCCGGGCCAAGCCGGCAGGGGGCTCGTCATAGTGAAGACCCTCCCCGGAACCGGAATAATGACATTCCGGACGGAGGCCGACGATCAACCGGAAACAATCCAGCTGCCCCACCCTCTCCACCAAGCAGTCATCACAACGGCTCTCAAGGGGGACAAGGAGGACAACATGGTGGAGGAGGTGGTGGAAGAAGCCGAAGTCCAGCTCCAAGGTACCGCAGCCATAGCCGACATTCGGGATGATCTCTATCCCCGAACGACGCAAGGCACATGATCAACTCCAACATAGAGGCGCGGTGCTACGAAAACGATGATATCACGTGGGCCCAAAATGCTTCGGAGCACGCATTAGAGCTACAAGATTCCTAGAAGGATTTGCTATCTCAAGGCATATCCAAGCCTACGACGGCATTGCTCGGCCAGGTACCAGGCTACAGGATTTTTTCCAAGCTTGCTGCATCGCCAAAGGCGGAAATAGCCTGGTCGCAACCCGATATCTCCCACTTATGTTGCGGAAGACGGCACGATCATGGCTCAATGAACTTCCAGAGAACACTATCCATAACTGGTATGACATGCAAAGTGCGTTCTTTTGGAATTTCGAATGCGGAGGCCCTGTACGGTCGGAGACCTACAGCGTTGCACCCAGAAGGCCGGAGAAACTTGCCAGGATTATCTCGGATGATGGATCGACACCAAAAACTCCTGTGAAGGAGTAAATGATCAAACTGCGACTGAAGCCTTCATTGCAGGTCTCCCAATTGGTCTACTGCGTCATCGTTTGAAGTGTGACAAAGTCATTGATTTGGGAGAGATGATAGAAATAGCGAGCAAGTATGCAGATGCTGACGATGATGCAGAGGGATTGCTCAATGCCCTAGCCGTGCCTCAGTCGGCAAAACAACCAAAGCAACAAGCTCAGAAGCACAAAAATACCTCGTAAGAGAAACCCAACACAGAAACAGCAGTGGTCACTGCTACTATTGGGTCCGGAGGACGAGGAGGACGCGGCGGAGGCCGCGGGTGTGGTCGTGGGACTTCAAGGGTCCAAGGTAGAGGAGACCAACAACCAGGCAAAACCTACTCTTGGGCCGACATTGACAACAACCCATGTGTGCATCACTTAGACGCCAATGGGGGCTCATCCCACACTAACGCTGAATGTCGTTTCAATGACGACATCAAAAGAGATGACACCGTAGGCTACAAAGCTAAGCGGAAGAAGGGAAAGAAGAATCCCGAAAAAGATAAAGAGACCAAGGAAGATTCCGACATGGAGGAAGCTGATGCTTCAAATCCCAAGCCGGAAGGGAAGAAAAAATTTCCGACCAAGAAAGACACTTATGTCACCTTCCTCGGATCTCAACCAGCAAAGGTTAAGCAAGCAGTTCTACATGAGCTCAATGCAACAGTTCCGGCTATCCCCCAATTTCTGGACTGGTCGAAAGTGGCAATCACATTTGACCGTGTTGATCATCCGCCTAAGTTGCACAGGCGAGGAAAATACGCCTTAGCCATCAATCCACTTATTGACGGTTATGGTTTCTCCAAGACCCTCATGGACGGTGGTAGCAGTATCAATATTCTATATGTCGAAACGCTACGCCGGATGAAGATCTCGGAGACCCAACTAAACCATAGCTCTGTGATCTTTCACGGAGTTGTCCCAGGAAGACAAGCCAATTCCCTGGGAGAAATCACTTTGGATGTTACCTTTGGAACTCCAAAGAACTATCGGACAGAGGCACTTTCTTTCTAAGTGGTCCCGTTCAAGAGCGCGTACCACGCTATATTTGGACGTCCCTCTTACTGGGCTTTTATGGCTCATCCGTGTTACATTTACAATATGATGAAAATTCCAGGTCCCAACGGCGTAATCACTATCAGGGGAGACCCGAAGAAAGCGCGAGAGTGTGAGGATGGAAATGCCGCCTTTGCTGAAGCCGTGCTACACGCCCAGGAGTACCAGGAGATCAAGAAGAGCATAGATCTGTCCAAGATGCCAGCCACAAAGAAGGAGGTGACAAAGCCAAATCCGGAGTTCAAGGCATCAGAAGAGACAAAGAAGACGCCGTTGAAGGATGATGACCCCTCCAAGGTGACCCAGATAGGCGTAGGCCTAAGTAGCACATAGGAAGGCGCGCTCGTCAAGTTCCTCCAAGCAAATCAAGATATCTTCGCATGGCAGCCATCTGACATGACCGGAGTACCTAGGTAACTTGCCGAGCACTCTTTAAATGTAAACCCAAACGCTAAACCCGTCAAACAGTCCCTACGATGTTTCGGCAATGAAAAGCGTAAGGCAATAGCTAAGGAACTAGCACGGCTCGAGTTAGCCGGATTCATAGAAGAGGTCATCCACACTGAGTGGTCGGCCAATCCTGTAATGGTCCCTAAAAAGGACACCACTGATTTAAGGATGTGTGTTGATTATACTGCCTTGAACAAGGCTTGTCCAAAAGATCCGTTCGCTTTGCCTAGAATTGATCAAGTTAACGATTCTATGGCAGGCTCGGAACTCCTCTGTTTTCTCGACGCATATTCCGGGTATCACCAAATTTGGATGAAGGAATCTGACAAAGTCAAAACTTCATTCATAACCCCTTTTGGAACCTTCTGTTTTGTTACGATGCCCTTTGGGCTGAAGAATGCAGGAGCTACCTACCAACGCACGATGCAGCGTTGCCTCCACGACCAACTCGGAAGCAATGTACATGCATACGTGGATGATATTGCGGTGATGTCCAAAAAGAGGGAAACGCTGATTTCTGACTTGGAGGAAACATTTGCCAATCTACGAAAATACAACATCATGCTTAACCCGAAGAAATGCTTCTTTGGAATACCAGCCGGAAAATTGTTAGGTTTCATCGTGTCTCAAAGAGGCATAGAGGTGAACCGGGACAAAATCAAGGCTATACTCAATATTTCCAGGCCAACTCACCTGAAGGACGTACAAAGACTAACTGTTTGCATTGCTGCAGTCAGTAGGTTTGTAAGCCGGCTTGGTGAAAGAGCTGCACCATTATACAAACTCCTGAAAAAGACCAAGGATTTTGTTTGGACTGACGAAGCTGAAGCTGCACTACAAGACCTGAAGAAAGTACTCTCATCTGCTCCTATCCTTGCAGTGCCGGAACCTCAGGAACCGATGTTGCTCTATCTTGCTACGACAAATAAGGTCGATTAGTATCGTCATGGTGGTGGAGAGACCGGAGGAAAATTAGGAACACCCGGTGCAGCGTCCGACTTACTTTGTCAGTGAGGTCCTGACAGAATCAAAACAGCGGTATCCACACTATCAAAAGTTGGCTTATGGTGTTTTTCTAGTATCTCGTAAGTTACGACACTATTTTTAGGAGCATCCAATTACCGTGGTGAGCACAGCTCCCATGAGAGATATAATCAACAATAGTGACACCACAGGACGCGTCGCCAAATGGGGCATAGAGCTTTCATCTTTCGATATTGAGTATAAACCCCGGACAGCAATCCAATCCCAGATCCTTGCCGACTTTGTCGCTGATTGGACAAAGACGATGGAAAATATGACCCTCCCGGAGTCGGAATATTGGACCCTCTACTTTGATGGGTCTAAGGCTCGAGGGGGCTCGGGGGCTGTCGTGGTGCTCAAATCACCCCAAGGAGATAAACTTCTATACGTGTTGCAGATCCACTTGACAGCGACAAACAATATTGCTGAGTATGAAGCACTGCTGCATGGAATCCGGATTGCTAAGGATATTGGCATCCAACGTTTGATGTGTTACGGAGATTCAGATCTTGTTGCTCAACAAGTGTCGGATATTTGTAATGCAAATAAACACATGGCAACATATAAAGCTGTCGTGGATGATCTATCTAAATCGTTCGAAGGGTTTGAGGTTCAACACATCCCTCGAGCAGAAAAAAGGAAGCAGATGCATTATCTCGGATAGGCTCTGCACGGAAAGAGGTCCCAGATGGCGCTTTTTTAGAGCACCTGAAGGTTCCCTCAATAAAGCGAGTAGATGAGGAATATCCGACCAAATCCGACTCACCTTTGATAGCAGTTTTGGCTGTAATTCCTAGCTGGATTCAACCCTACCTTGATTATTTGGTAGATGCCAAATTACCCGAAGACGAGGTTCTGAGCCGGCAGATTATCCGACGAGCGAAAACCTATACTATTTTTAAAGGTGAGCTCTATAAACGGAGTGTTTCTGGGGTTTTTTAGCGCTGCGTATCTTCGGAAGAAGGAGTGGATATCTTAAGGGAAATCCACGAACGCGAGTGTGGTCACCACGCTGCAGCCAAATCTGTAGTGGCAAAAGCTTTTAGACACGGATTTTTCTGGCTTACAGCTCAAGCAGATGCCGAACGATTAGTCAAGACGTGCAAAGGCTGCCAAAAGTACGCCAAAAAAGCTCATGTTCCGGCTGATCAACTGCGAACAATACCTATAACATGGCCTTTTGCGGTCTTTGGGCTTGATATGGTAGGATCATTTAAACGAGATCCAAGTGGATTTACTCACCTCTTAGTGATGGTGGATAAATTCACCAAATGGATTGAGGCTAAACCTGTCACTAGTTGTGATGGAGCAACAGCCAAAAGATTTGTCGAGGTTGTTATAATCCGGTATGGTTATCCACATAGCATTATCACGGACAACGGGAGTAACTTTTCTATGGGAGAATTGGCCGAATTCTACAACGAGCAAAATATCCGGCTTGACATTGCGTCAATCGCACATCCATAGGCTAATGGACAAGTCGAAAGAGCAAATGGTTTAATCCTACAAGGCCTAAAACCGAGACTCGAATAACCACTACGACGTGCTGCGGGGGCTTGGGCAGAGGAATTACCCTCTGTAATATGGAGTTTACGAACAACTCCAAATAGGTCAACCGGATACACACCTTTCTTCTTGGTCTATGACGCAGAAGCAGTTCTTTCTAGTGATTTAATTCATACTTCTCCTAGAGTGGCCACATATATGGAAGAGGATGCCGAGGTTTCTCGACAAAATGATCTCGACTTAGTCGAAGAAGTTCACGTCGTTGCTGAAATGAGATCAACAGCCTATCAGCAGAAGTTACGCAAGTATCATAGCCAGAGAGTCCAAAACAGATCTTTCAATAAAGGTGATTTGGTTCTCCGGCTTGTGCAACAAAGAAAGCACAAACTTTCCCCAGTATGGGAGGGGCCCTTTTTAGTTAGTCGAGTATTGCACAATGGTTCGTACTACTTAACTGACATGAGGCCAGACAAAGAAAGACCTCCTACTAAGAAGAGAAAGAGAGCTGGAGGCAGTACAAATCCGGATGAGTTAGACAGACCATGGAATATTGCTCAGCTACGTCCTTTTTATTCTTAGTTTATCCTTCTTTGTAATCATATATATGTACATGTTCTGTGAGAAATAAAAGTTTTGGTTGCCTCAAGTTTTTTTGAGAAGTTTTTACCATCTTATTTCTGAATGATCATGTCATAGTTGAAAATCCTAGAATGCTTGAAAGTACTTTATGCTCATATTTGTTCTGGTTTAGATTTCCGATTCTAAAAATGCTACCTTCGGGTATAACTCTAAAGTTTCTAGTCTATACTTTGGTTATTTGTTTGATTGCCGGATGCGGGTATTTTCCGAGTAGTGAATTGTTGGTACTAGAAGCCGGCTTTGTTTCTAAGTTTAAACTGGTTTAGCAATTGAGCTTCGTTGCTCGGCAAAGTTTCCGTGTAGAAGGTTTAGTCGGCTCATGAAAGGGACGAGGCGGAAAGCCAGATAAACGATAAGTATAGGCGAAAAAGTTCAAGTGCTTATGTAAACATTTCAGGCACGCAAAAAATTTAAAGCCAAACGTGCTGAATAGATCAAAAGCTTAGCACTAGCAAAATTATAGTACTGCATATTTATAGGCCCATCATGTTTTTTAGAATAATACAAATGTTTCTGGTAATCTATGATGCAGGAGGAGAGGAAGGAGCTGCCGGCTCGCTGGATACATCGCCTTGATATCGTTCCAAGATGTCCACATCCGAAATGGTGCGGTCATCGTCGGAAACTTCTGCTGAATCTTCTGGAGGCGGAGGCGGAGTGTCCATGCGGGTGAAGAAAGGAGTCTCGTAGCTGGTCAAATCAGCCACGTGACACCCATATCCAGCACATGAGTCCATAATGGCCTTGATATCTTGCTCATGGCCGTCTTCATCTACTTTGCAGTACCCTCTGGTCACTTGCCATATTTCCATGTTTCCATGGTGGCTCATGACCATGGTTAGAGCGTTCTGCGCCGCGGTCCACGCGTAGGACATGTTCCAATCCTGGACAAGTTGCGGCATCTCCTTTGCTTTGTCCCGCACCTGAAAATCCGACATGCTATGCATGTCCGAAATCTTGAGAGCTTCACCAATGTCCTCAAGGGATTGGCGGAAGTCATGAAGCAAGTCACCGACTTGGGTAAGCTGGTGGGTGCGGGGCTCAGCGGAGGTGGAGTCTGTCAAGTTCAGAGGACCTATAAACAAAAACAGTTAAAGAAAATCCGACATTGAAAGAAGTCGAAGAAAATAGACAAATCAGACAGATGGAACATACCGAAGATGACATCGTCAACTTTGGTATTCTCTTCCCAAAGACTCCGGAGTTCAGCCCGGAGCGCCTCGGAAAGATCCTTCTCTCTGAACAGCTCATTATTGAGGTCCAAGATTTTCTCATCTTGAGCAGCAATCTTACGATCACGCTCGTCAGTGGCCATGGAGGAGGACTCAAGGATTTGAGCAATGCTCTTTTCATGATCCGCCTTGAGCTGATCGAGCTCTTGGCGAAGTTCCTTGTTCTCCACCACTAGAGTTTTGAGGTTCTCGGCCTCTTCAATCATGGCGCATGACTGTTTTACCAGCGCTGTAAGTGAAAAAAGAAAAACAGTTCAGTATAAATTCGACTATGAAAACATGAAAGACAAGGTTTGAGTCTCGGAATGATTACCTTCGGCCTCATCCTTGGCAACTTTAAGATCAGCATTTTTAAGTCGGAGAGCTTTGATCTCTCTCCGCTTATCACAAACATTTTTCAACAAATCCTGGTTATAGGAATATACTTTTCTGTAAGTCAGAATACCCAAAGTCAGAAAGCTACTAAAGACTCGGGCTAATATTTTTGCTAATACCAGCACGAGCCTTGGGGGCTACACTAGTTCGTTCCTTGGCATCCTAAGGAAGCATAAACCTGCATTATTTATCCTACTTCATGCTTGGGGGCTAGAGGATATGATATGAAATAAAGGAAACACAGGAGTTAGAATTCCTACTTACATATTGTTAGCGACCTTCTCGGCGAGAGTCAGAGGGGTCACTGGAGCCATTGGAAGCTCACCGACCCTTGTCCTCTCGTCGCGAACACGCACTTGTTCGAGAAGGTCAGAGTGCTTGATGTCCTCTGCCTCTTGTGCTTCTTCTTTGGCAGATAGATTTCTTTTCTCCAGGTACTGCCTGGCCAGCTGCTGGATCTCTTCTACAGATTTCCGAGATAGGACAAATTTGGCTAGCCCCGGATTGCTGAGAAGGTTTTCGGCAAAGGTTTCTGCCGAGGGATCATTACCCGAAGAGGGTTCACCCTTATCTATACATGACTCACCCATGCTGACGTCAGTTTGCGATTCAAGGTTCGCAGGCTCCGTTGAAGGAGCCGGATCTTCTACGACAGCTGGAGAAGGAATGATCACCAGCGTTGCGGAAGGTTGAGGGGAAGGAGTCGGAGGAGCCACGGCAGGAGAAGCTATGGTAAGCTTCGTCTGTCGCAGGGGCTTTGAAGAAGTTCCCTTCCCCTTACCCTTGATGAGCTGCTTAGCTCTGAGAATGTAATAGAATCGAAAACATTACATCTCGGAAGAAAATTCGAGTAAGACACAAAGGCGTAAGTTGTGATTGAAAGTTACCTCTTCACGACGGGCACCTCCTTTGTGCCAACAGCCACTGTCGGAGCTTTGCGCTTCTTGAGCGCAATGTCCGGCAATGGGACCAACTCCGTCTCCTGAGAAAACTCTGGAGGATATCCCTCGAATGGAGCAAATTCCGACTCGGGGAGGTCAGCAAGCTGAAAAGAAGAAAACATATTAGTATTGCAATGTAACTTAAAGATTGAAACACATAAAAAGGTTTACTGTTAGAAGCTTACCGGCACTACGGGGTTTTCCGCCGTATGCATATCCAGAGAAACCTCTGGGATCCTCCTCTCGATCCGCTCCCTTATCAACCATTTTATCTGGCTTATATAGTCTTGTGTGGTATAGGCTCTAGGTCTGATGTGGAAGGAATATTTCTTGGACAACGTGATGGAGTGCATCAGTCGGTATCAGTGGTACTGAAGGGGTTG
The DNA here is from genome assembly GCA_910589775.1 of Avena eriantha. Lineage (NCBI taxonomy): Eukaryota > Viridiplantae > Streptophyta > Magnoliopsida > Poales > Poaceae > Avena > Avena eriantha. The sequence continues at coordinate 30,541,994 of OU342743.1, read as the reverse complement.
GATCCGACGTGACACCCAACATTGGACTAAGTCGGACCCCTTCAGTCCTTTGTGTTTGATCAAATATTCGATCCGCCTCTTAGCCAGGATCAGATTATCAGTGAGAGCCAGAGGAGACTTGTCCCAAGACGGTTGGGCCGTGGCAGCTCCGTCGATAAAAGCCAGCAAAGCAGTAGCTTTGCCGGGAGCCGGAATATCCTTGTGATAGAAGAAGGTGGCTGGCCATTGTTTGACCGAGTCACTGGCAAGAATCTTGGGATATGCGCGCTCACGTCTAAGTGAAAAACTAATGGTATCGGCGATATAAGGAACACCGACAGTAATAGAATTTCTCCGGACATGGAAGTAGTACCGGAAAAGAGTAAGACTTGGGCTAATGCCGATGTACCCCTCGCACAAAGCTGCATAGGCGCTCATCTCTAGGAGAGAGTTGGGTGGAAGATGGTGGAGTTGAACACTATAATGATCTATCACCTCGGAAAATAATTCTGAGGGAGGAAACGATAAACCTCTGTCGAGGTGGGTGCCGAAGTGGACCCGCTCATCGGCGCGCGGGTTGGGGACGGTCTCCCCGGTGCCGCTCCGCCATTCGCTGGCACAGAGGAGACCTTCTGTCTCCATGCCGTGGAGCTTCTCGTCATCGAGCACGCAGGGGATCCAGACCCCGCGGAAGCTTTCCTTCTCCGCCGCCGCTTCCGTCGCTGCTGCTGCCGTCAAACCGGAGGAGGATGAGGAAGCCATTTCTCCGGTGAGCTAGTGACCTAGGATGGGCGGCGCTTGGAGTTTTTGGGGGAAAGCAGAGGAGCTCTGTGCGTGCGGGGGAGATTTGGAGGAGAGGAAACGGCAAGGGAACAGGTGAAGAAAGGAGGAGGAGAATCCTCACCCCTTATATCCACCTAACCACGCCAAGATTCGTGCAAATGCTACAGTGTAACCGCCACGCATCGTGGAAGGAACTGGGAGGGACCCACGCGATGATTACGTCACCTCGATCTCCGCGTACGCATTGAAACAGTGCCTCGGTTCCGCGAACTGCGGACCCACCAACGGTCGTGCTGACAGGATGTCTATCAGATGACGTGACTTGACCATGGCTGGTGTCAGGTGGTGTTAGAGGCCAAGTTCCGGCTTAGTTTGAAATCAAGCTGGAAAATCCGAGTAGCCTGTTGATAGGTCCGGCTTATTTTTAAGACTCGGATCGTATTTTTTGTTGTGAAGTTTCAAGAACCCTTCAAGATTCTGATCTCCGAAGATCAAGCTAGACGATGATGAATCCGACTTTGGATCTTGGAGACCTCCGGGGGCTGCTGTTGGGGATATACTTTCCGGGTATCCTCACAATTCCTCACTGACTTCGGTGGCCCACTTCGGGTTAGAGCTTTGCTTCACGGGCGGCCCAGTCAGGGAGAAGAGACGGAGTTCAGTCTGGCTACGGGAAGGCCCAGAAGACTTATCGACTTAGGCCCATAGCGTTACTTGTAGTTCAAGATGTACTCTGTAACCAACTCTTAGTCGTAGCCGGATAGATCTCTCTTGTAAACCCTAGGCCGGATATCTATATAACCCGTCCTAGGGGGAGCCTTTAGGGCACCACCTTAATAGTCTACAATCTCAACTCGCACAGGTGAACCCTTGTAACCCATATTCCGGCTCTGCCGTATTACTGGATTGCTAGCAGGATTAGGATCCGTCCAAAGCCGGCGGATTCGAACCTGGGTAAACTTGTGTGCTCACCATCCCAGAACACCGTACGTCTCACACCCCTCTCTTCCGCACGCCTCGAGGACCCCCTCATGGCGTACTTGTCATCAATCCGACGACAATACCCATTTAGCATATCCCGACAAACATCCATATCTAGTTTAATAAAATGAATCTTTTAGACAATTCCAATATAAACCGAAATAGAGAGAAATTTCAACCTTGACGAAACAATTTAAATCTGGAGGTGACAAAACCAATCCCAAGACATGATCCTAGAGCCTCAAGGATATGTCAATCTTATCGGTAGTCTCCTCCTAATTGATCACTTTAGTCATGTGTAGCTAGAGTATAAGATGAACCCTATCTCCAGTCCGCTTGTCACCTTCCGTCACTAGTGTAAGGTTGGCAACCAAAGGTTGAGGAAGGCCGCTAGTCTTACCAGTTTGTGACACAATCAAATCCATGACGGTGGAGCATACCCAGGAGTAATACTTTGCAGTCTCCTCATGATTCAATTGATTTAAGATTCCAAAATGGCCACCACTTCAAACCTGACCTCCACCTCCAGTCGCTATTGAGGACGGTTGAGCTAGAGCAAGGATGCCGGTGCCGGCGAAGAAAGGCCTGAATCTAGAGCTAGCCAAGCTAGGGAAGTTGTGCATACGCGTGATATATGAGTTGAATAACTACATGTGGAAGTCGAAGTAAGTGCTTCCTAGGCCAGGTACATGCGAAAAAGTCGACGAGAGGTGCACCTATGACCGAGCGGGAGCGAGGTGACGGTTCTGCTGCTACTTCTGGTGGCGTTTGTTCACCCTCTTGTTCTCCTGGTGCACCTTTTGGTGATAGTCCCGCCTCCACGTGGCTGGGAACATGCGCGGACAGTACGTGCACTTAAACTCAGGGGCCATCTCTCGCACCTTTTGTTGGGGATATACTTTTCGGGTGTCCTTACTGTGCCTCACTAACCAAGGTGGAAAACTTCGGGTTAGATCTTTGCTTCACGGGCGGCCTAGTCAGGGAGAAGAGACGGAGTCCAGTCTGGCTACGGGAAGGCCTAGAAGACTTACCGACATAGGCCTATTATGTTACTTGTAGTTTAAGATGTACTCTGTAACCGACTCTTATTCGTAGCCGAATAGGTCTCTACTCTAAACCCTAGGTCGGATATCTATATAAGCCGTCCTAGGGTAAGCCTTTCGGGCACCCTTACAATAGTCTACAATCTCAACTCGCACAGGAGAAACCCTTGTAACCCATATTTCGGCTCTGTCGTACTACTAGATTACTAGCAGGAGTAGGATCCGTCCCAAGCCGGCGGATTCGAATCTTGGTAAACTTGTGTCCTCACCGTCCCGGAACACCGTACGTCTCACACCCCTCTCTTCTGCAGGCCTCGAGGACCCCCTCATGGCGTACTTGTCATCAATCTGAGGACAGTTGGCGCCCACCGTGGGGTAAGTGAGCTTCGGATCTGTGTTCCGAGCGGAATCTGCAAGAATCAGAATCGGCGAGACCATCGCCGTTGGTCGCGTCCCCTACACTAGCGATGTCCCTCTCATCATTCTCAAATAGACCTGGATTCCGGGTAGGGAGGTTGTGACTGCCTACACCATCATGTCTTTTGGCGAGATCGATGTGTACATCGGTTTCGCAGAAGCTGCCCCACCCACCCCAGCGGTGATAATAGAGGCAAAAGAAATCTCTGGGTCCACTTTGTCCGCAGAGGCGGCAAAGTTCTGGATCTCATAAAACACTAATCCCACCCAGCCCGCAACTATTGCGGAGATAGTGGAGAAAGCTGAACCTAAAGCAGATCTGGCGAGGCAAGTTGAATCTGGAGTGGATCTCCCTAGCGAGGTTGAATCCCAGATCGATCTACCTGCTGAGGTCGAAATCCAGGAGGAGCAAGGCAACAACCTTGGTTCCGGCTCTGCTAATGCCGGAATATATCAACCTTTCCTGAGGCATACGTTGAGGCGCATGATGTTGCAAGGTGCAAACATGGATGAGGTTCTCGAGACCATCAGAATTTTCGAGGAAGCCCATGAGGAAAGCCGCAACTACCTCAGGACACACGCATCACACTTTGTCGGATATGTTGGAGCCAGATCCGGCTCTGCCGATGCTGGAGACAACGAATACTTAGTGCTGGAGGCGATTGGGACAAATGTCGACTTACTGGGATCTTTGGATGATTCCATGATGTCGGCGGATTTTCGGAAGTTCTCCGCGGAATACGAAGAGGAGTTTAACTCCACAGCTGTAGAAGAAGGACAAGCCATGGACGTAGGATCTGGAGAAAACTCTCCTAAAGCGCAGGATGGTATGGATCTCGCAGACAATCCTGACGTCTAGATGCCCAAAAGTACCGATCAGAGCTTGACTCCGGGAAACGGACACAAAGCGTCTTTGCTACCGGTGCTGCCAAGAAAGCAAAGAAGAAAAACAAGAAGAACAAGACCCGACAAAAGATCCTCCAGCGGAGGAAGTGGTTGCCGAGGAATATGAAGAAGACTCGGATGGAGCTCTAATCCTAGAGAAGCCAAAAGAAGCTTTGGTGGATGGACATGTGGTCACTGCTGGTGCCCGTAAACTCATTGATGATGCTTTAACTACACCTATCCCTACAGTTGCAGAACTTACTACTGAAGAGCTGGAAGAAAGGGCTCAAGCCCTAGAAGCACGTTGCCAAGTACTCCTGGATGAAGGCAACAACATCGAGGAAGAGAAGAAGGGCATAGCTACTGCGGAGAAGTTCATCTCTCTGCAACATCAGAAGACCCGGAAACGACACACGCGTGACAATCAATTTCTAGGAGTCCACAAGGTTCTCTTTGAGGGCGACCCAGGGATGCCTCGGCTTGACAGCAAGGGTGATCTGGTGTACCCAACACCAGTATAAAACACTGCCATAGCTCGAGATATCCTGGCAAATAATCCAGGCCCAAAACAGGTCTGGTTGGGCATAAAGCTACAAACCAAGGGTTTGTAGCAGCAGAAGGTCGTGAAATCCGGAAGCAGAAAAATGGTCTCTCGATCTGACCAATGTCGCACGGATACAGCTTGGAATGACGTAAGGCCCTAACGGGTTCCGGAACAGCATCACCATTCCGATCGTCGGGAAGACAACTACTCAAGAACCGGATCTTCAGGGCAGCGCCACAGAACCGCACGTGACTGGAGCAACGTTGCTCCAGCTGCAGAGCAGGAAGCAATGTTGCACTGTATCCAAGAAATCCTCCTCGGCGAGAGTCGAACGATCGCATGCAAGAAGATAAATATAAACATCGGGAGGAGGACCGTCAAAGAATGCCACATCCTAGACACACGAGCCGTCCAGGTGAACCCCATCGTGGTGGGAGTGACGGGCAAAGGAACGATGGACACCGTACCGAGTCAAGCTGGCAGGGGGATCGTCACAATGAAGACCCTCCCCAGAACCGGAATAATGACGCGCCGGATGGAGGTCGGCGATCAGCCGGAAACAATCCACCGATCCACCCTCTCCACCAAGCAGCCACCACAACGCCTCTCAAGGAGGCCAAGGAGGGCGTCTTGGCAGAGAAGGTGGTGGCAGAAGCCGAAGTCCGGCTCCAAGGCACCGTAGCTACAGCGAACAACCAACACGGCGTTCCCTGTCACCAAGTGATGCGAGACACCAGATTAGCTCCAACATAGAGGCACGGTGCTACGAGTAGGATAATATCTACGTAGGTCCAAATTGCTTCGGACCACGCATTCGACAAACAAACTTCCCGAAAGGATTTGCTATCTCAAGACACATCAAACCCTACGACGGTGTGGCCCGGCCAGATACTTGGCTCCAGGATTTTTTCAGGCTTACTGCATCGCCAAAGGCGGAAACAAATTGGTCACAACATGATATCTCCCACTTATGTTGCGGAATACGGCACGATCATGGCTCAATGACCTTCCGGAGAATACCATCCACAACTGGTATGACATGCAAAGCGCGTTCTTTGGGAATTTCGAAGGCACATATCGGAGGCCTGATGGCTCGTGTATTAACAAGCTCGTTGGGGAACCCCAAGAGCATGGTATGATGAGCACAACAGCAAGTTTACCTCAGTTATGAAACCAAGGTTTAATCGAACCAGTAGGAGCAAGGAAACACCCCAAAGGTGTTGCTAGCTAAGCCTTGGTAAGGCGCACTACCGGTGCTAGTAGCAACGTGGAGACCTGCACAACAAAACCACAGAACTCTCTCCCCAACTTGCGATGAGGTTGTCAATCTCACCGGTTTTTCCAAAAACAAAGGATTAAACGTATCGAATGGAAGGCAGTAATAGTTTGCAGAAAGTAAACACAAAGCAGTAAACAGTTTGTAGATTATATGTAAAGAAAGGACCGGGATCCATAGTTCACTAGAGGTGCCTCTCCTTAAGATAGATAACATGCTGGGTGAACAAATTATAGCGGGGAAATTGACAAACACCGAGAAAGCAATACATGCATATACTAATCATCTTGACTCCTTTGAGATTCGATTGGGCATTACAACATTATACATAGACCGCCATCCAACTGCATCTATGACTAATAATCCACCTTCAGGTTATCATCCGAACCCCCTCCAGTATTAAGTTGCAAGCAACAGATTATTGTTTTACGAATTGCGTGTAATATAAACAATACGATTGTTCTATGAACAAAGGATTGTTGTTTTCTCCCTAGTAGCAACAACACATCTAGTACCTTAGATATTTCTGTCACTTCCCCTGATTACCAGAGACATGAACCCACTATCGAGCATAAATACTAACTCTTGGAGTTGCTAGCATCTACTTGGCCAAGATAGCTACTAACAACAGAAAGCATGCAAGATCAGAAATAACAAAGACATGATAGAATCAATAATCAATCTGAAATAGCATCTCAATATCCATCGGATCCCCACAAACACAACATGCAGAATTACAAATAGATGATCTTGATCATGAACGGAGCTCACAAGATCTAAACATGAAAGCACAAAGGAGGAGAACCAGCCATCTAGCTACTACATGGACCCATAGTCTAGAGATGAACTACTCACGCATCACAACGGAGGCTTGCATGATGATGAAGAAGGCCTCCGGGGTGAATTCCCCTCTCCGGCAGGGTGCCGGGAAGAGCTTCAGATCCCTCCCAATCTAGGGATGGAGATGACGGCGGCTACAGAATCTTTCATGGATTTTGATCGGGTCCTTGGGGTTTACGTCCCGAGGGAAATATATAGGCGGAAGGAGAGGCTGAGGGGGTGCTGGGGTCGGCCAGACCACCCTCTGTCATGGGCCAGGCCTGGCCGCGCGGCCAGGTGGTGTGGCCGGTCCCCAGCCCTTCTCCGTCTTGTATTCTGGCATCTGATGACTTCCGAAAAATAGGCAATTTGACTTTTGTCCCGTCCAATTCCGAGAATATTCATTTTCTTACTTTCCTAGAACCAAAAACAGGAGAAAAAAGGCAGCTGGCACTGTGGCTCTTGTTAATAGGTTAGTCCAAGAAATCATACGAAAAGTACTCCAAAGTGTGGACAAAACACAAGAAAGTGGATAAAACTAAGCATGGAACATCAAAAATTATAGATATATTTGCAATGTATCAACATCCCCAAGCTTAACTCCTGCTCGTCGTCGAGTAGGTACGGGATAAAAAGAAAGAATAAATTTTGAGGTGACATGCACCATCAAAGACTTGATCAAAGTATTTGTAAAACATTCTAAGCTGGGATCATAGTACTTCAATCATAACATGAAATACAAGATTCTAGCAATAAGACAAACAAACTATGATGCAACATGAAATGCACAAACAAAAGATTCATGAATAACAATGCTGTGCAAGACGTTTGTTTGTTTCACATAAAGAAAACATAGCATAATAGCATTCAGCTTGTCCCTCATAGAGTAGCAAATATAAATGCATAGGACACCTTCAAAGTTCATAATAGTGACTAGATACAAGTAGTTTAAAATAAGCAATATCAAGTTATGCATCAATCAACTAGTCTTGGGACAATGCACATAGAACTAAGAATGGCCACTATGCTCTCAAAGTAGGTGCATAAAGATAGAAGGTGGAGACTCAATGTAATGGTGGAAGAAAGGCCTTTATAAAAGGAAGTAGGGATTCAAGTCTCATAAACAGCTTCCAAAAATTATGGTACTTGTAGCTTTCAGCTCTCATTACCCCTATCTTAAGCATCTTGAAGTGATTAAGGTTAAAGTGACACAACTAAGAGGATATGCTTGACAAGTTATAAACCGAAATTTCATGCCCCTTACTTACGAAGACCGAACCTCATGCTACTCAACTTTATTCATAAGTAAGCTCTTGTCATTGTAAGTACATATGTATCATAAAGAACCGCCAATGGGGTACCCCTTGCACATAATACATGAGCTATCCCATAATCAAAATGACAAGGCAAGCAGACAATGAGCATCGCAGCGATCTTTTTATTTGCTATTTGCATAGGTTTTTATTTAGGATGCTTCATAGAGTGCTCATTATGGTGATGCTGCAAGTTTCCACCATGATTAGGCATGGCTTAGGCTAGGGGCCCAGGTGTTTCTCTAACACACATACAAACTCCATGATCTTACATGTTCCACTTTTATTTCACACCGTCGGGATCCATAAGCAAAAGAACATGATATCAACGGGGTACAAAGTACAAGTGCAATGTTGAAAGCATTCCCCATGATACATGGTTCTGCTAACTTCAACTTATAAAGCGCAAGCATATACGCAACAAAGAAGGACCCAATGTTTCAAGTTTATTAGATGCAAAAAAGTAAAGTGTGCCATCAAGTTCGTGAGAGCTTTAATCACTAGTTTTCTTATAAAAAGTTTAATTTGGAAGGTAAACAAAAGCATGAATATACTTGGAATAGCATAAGGTAGTAGGTAGTTATGGTGGACTCTTTGGAATAACTTGGTTTAGGGAGTTGGATGCATGAGTGGAACTCATACTTGGTTGTGGAGGCTAGCAAAAGACTGGGAGCAACAAACTAAGAGAGCAATAATGGCCATAATCATGCAGAGCGACAAAACATCATTGATCAAAGCATAAAGTGATACTACAAGTTGAAAACTAAAGGATCATAAAGGCTATGGTGACTTGAGATAGTCATAACATGGTGTGAGCATGCACCAAGTCAACCCAAATAAAGCATCAAAGGAGAATACCACAATACTATGTTTTAATATGCTAAAACAACGCATGATTCATCCAAGGCACATTAAGCAATCTCAATTGTTTATAACAAGTCATGCTACAGCAAAGAATACTAAGCATAAAGCCAAAACAAATCTTTATTAACAACATTAGTGCAATCAAGATAAAAGGTCTTAAGGTTTAGTTATAACACCAAATAAACTTCCATTATAACACTAGATACTGAAGTACTTCCTTAAAAAAACTCAATTCCCCAAAAGAACTCCAAAAGGAACCAACAAGAAGCAAATGCAGAAAATGGCAGAAATCTGTCAAAACAGACCAGCAGGTAAAGATGAATTTTTTCGAAAACCTTCTGTTGCTCAAATCAAAACGTGTTGAACTAACGAAAGTTATATAACAACCTGGGGCAGAAGCACAAAAATTGACGCCTCAAAAGGACGTACAGATATTTTACACAAATTTTTATGGTGAAGCACAGAAATCTATTTCGGGACAGCAACTTTCCCAATCATTACTTCTCTCTCATTAGAGGTTACTCTTGGCACAAAAAGCAAATAAAAAGGATAAGGAGCGGTTATTACTGAAGTAATAACTTCCAAGACTCATCTAAAACTTTTGGGTTATCTCCCAATAAGTACTTTTCTTTAACGCCTTTAAGTTAGGCATAAGAAGCAAGAAAAAGGATCAAGTGTTCTCAAATGAAGAAGCATTGAGATTAATACCAGAAATATCTTCAACAAGGCAAGGTATATCATCCAAATAAGTTCTAGAGGATCCTCTCTCAATGCTCTTAGGTTCACTATTTTCATCAAAAGGGTTTTCAGGAACAATCCAATCAAGATTCTTTTCTATGGCTTCATGTATTGCTACTAGTTTAAAGGGTATTGGTATCTTAGGTTCCTCCCCATTAGGTTCGGTTTTGTTCACATTTTCTCGTGTACCAACAACATCTGCACATGAGCCTAGCATATTGAAGCGTTCAAAGACTTTTCTAGCTTCCTTGGCAACATCATAGAACTCCTTAAACAAAGTTTCTAGAATAAAATCCCTCTTTTCAGGGTCCTCAATCTCTTTAAGCTTAAGAAACATTACTTGCATTAAGGGGTTGAGGTTAACAAACCTAGCTTCTAACATGTGAATTAAAGAAGCTGCAACAATCTCATAGTTTGGAGCAAGTTCTGCAAGGGATCTATCCTCAGTATCTTCATGCTTAGTAACATGATTAAAGAAGTCTACAATATTATCTTTCCCAATTATAGAACCACTACCAATTGAAAGGTATTTTTGGGTGAATTTAGGGATCAACATGGTGAGCTAAGGAAGAGGCAACAACTAAGGGAGACTTAATTTTTTTGTGTTTTCAAATAAGAAAGCAAACTAGTAAAACTAATTTTTTGTGTGTTTTTGATAAAGAAACAAGCAAACAAAGCAAAAATAAACTAAGCAAAACAAAAATAACAAAGTAAAGAGATTGGTTATGAGGGACTCCCCTTGTGAAGATGTCCTTGACTCCCCGGCAATAGCGCCAGAAAAGTGCTTGATGGCTCGTGTATTAACAAGCTCGTTGGGGAACCCCAAGAGGAAGGTATGATGAGCACAACAGCAAGTTTCCCTCAGTTATGAATCCAAGATTTAATTGAACCAGTATGAGCAAGGAAACACCCCAAAGGTGTTGCTAGCTAAGCCTTGGCAAGGCGCACTACCGGTGCTAGTAGCAACGTGTAGACCTGCACAACACAACCACAGAACTCTGTCCCCAACTTGCGATGAGGTTGTCAATCCCATCGGTTTTGCCGAAAACAAAGGTTTAAACGTATTGAATGGAAGGAAGTAATAGTTTGCAGAAAGTAAACACAAAGAAGTAAATAGTTTGTAGATTATATGTAAAGAAAGGACCGGGATCTATAGTTCACTAGAGGTGGCTCTCCTTAAGATAGATAACATGCTGGGTGAACAAATTACAGCGGGGCAATTGACAAACACCGAGAAAGCAATACATGCATATACTAATCATCTTGACTCCTTTGTGAGTCGATTGTGCATTACAACATTATACATAGACCGCCATCCAACTGCATCTATGACTAATAATCCACCTTCAGGTTATCATCCGAACCCCCTCCAGTATTAAGTTGCAAGAAACAGATTATTGCTTTACGAATTGCGTGTAATGTAAACAATACGTTCTATGAACAAAGGATTGTTGTTTTCTCCCTAGTAGCAACAGCACATCTAGTACCTTAGAGATTTCTATCACTTCCCCAGATTACTAGAGGCATGAACCCACTATCGAGCATAAATACTAACTCTTGGAGTTGCTAGCATCTACTTGGCCAAGATAGCTACTAACAACGGAAAGCATGCAAGATCACAAAGAACAAAGACATGATAGAATCAATAATCAATCTGAAATAGCATCTCAATATCCATCGGATCCCCACAAACACAACATGCAGAATTACAAATAGATGGTATTGATCATGAATGGAGCTCACAAGATCTAAACATGAAAGCACAAAGGAGGAGCACCAGCCATCTAGCTACTACATGGACCTATAGTCCAGAGGTGAACTACTCATGCATCACACCGGAGGCTTGCATGATGATGAAGAAGGCCTCCAAGGTGAATTCCCCTCTCCGGCAGGGTGCCGGGAAGAGCTTCAGATCCCTCCCGATCTAGGGATGGAGATGACAGCGGCTACAGACTCTTTCGTGGATTTTTGATCGAGTCCTTAGGGTTTTCGTCCCGAGGGCAATATATAGGCGGAAGGAGAGGTTGAGGGGGTGGTGGGGTTGGCCAGACCACCCCCTAGCGCGGGCCAGGCCTGGCCGCGCGGCCAGGTGGTGTGGCCGGCCCCCAGCCCTTCTCCATCTCGTATTCTGGCATCTGATGACTTCCGGAAAAATAGGCACTTTGGCTTTTGTCCCGTCCAATTCTGAGAATATTCATTTTTTGACTTTCCTGGAACCAAAAACAGCAGACTACATGCAGCTGGCACTGTGCCTCTTGTTAATAGGTTAGTCCAAGAAATCATATGAAAAGTACTCCAAAGTGTGGACAATACACAAGAAAGTGGATAAAACCAAGCATGGAACATCAAAAGTTATAGATACATTTGCAATGTATCAAGGCCCTGTACGGTAGGAGACCTACAGTGTTGCACCCAGAAAGCCAGGGAAACTTGCCGAGATTACCTCGGATGATGGATCGACACCAAGAACTCATGTGAAGGAGTAAATGACCAAACTACGATTGAAGCTTTCATTGCAGGACTCCCAATTGGTTTACTACGTCACCGCTTAAAGTGCGACAATGTCACTAATTTGGGAGAGATGATAAAAACAGCGAGCAAGTATGCAGATGCTGACGATGACACAGAGGTATTAATGAACGCCCTAGATATGCCATAGTCGGCAAAAGAATGAAAGCAACAAGATCAGAAGAGCAAGAACACCTCGGAAGAAAAGCCCAACATGGAAACGGTAGTGGTCACTGCTACTTTTGGGTCTAGAGGACGAGGAGGGCTTGGCGGTGGCTGCGGATGCGGTCGTGGGACATCAAGAGTCCAGGGTAGAGGAGACCAACAACCCAGAAAAACCTATTACTGGGCCGACATTGCCAACAATCCATGTGTGCATCACTTAGATGCCAGTGGGGGCTCGTCTCACACAAACACCGAGTGTCATTTCAATCACGACATCAATAAAGACGATACCGTTGGCTACAGGGCTAAGCGGAAGAAGGTAAAGAAGAATCCCTAAAAAGAGAAGGAGACCAAGGAAGATTCCGACATGGAGGAAGTTGGCCCTTCAAATCCCAAGCCAGATGGAAAGAAGAACTTCCCAACAAAGAAAAACACTTACGTCACCTTCCTTAGTCTCAACCAGCTAAGGTCAAGAAAGTAGTTCTGCATGAACTAAACGCAACTGTTCTGACTGTCCCACAATTTTTGGATTAGTTGCAAGTGGCAATCACCTTTGATCATGCTGATCATCTGCCTAAGTTGCACATGCGAGGAAAATACGCCTTAGTAGTCAATCCACTTATTGACGGCTATGGTTTCTCCAAGACTCTCATGGAAGGCGGCAGCCTTATCAATATTCTGTTTGTCGAAACACTACACCGGATGCGGATCTTGGAGACGCAGCTGAACCACAACTCTGTGATCTTTCACGGGGTTGTCCCAGGAAGACAAGCAAATTCCCTGGGAGAGATCACTTTGGATGTTACCTTTGGAACTCCAAAGAACTATCGGACGGAGGCACTTTCCTTCGAAGTGTTCCCGTTCAAGAGCGTGTACCACGCTATATTCGGACGTCCGGCTTACTAGGATTTTACGGCTCATCCATGTTACATTTACAATATGATGAAAATTCCAGGTCCCAAAGGTGTGATCACTATCATGGGAGACCCAAAGAAGGCGCAAGAGTGCGAGGACGGAAATGCCGCCTTTGCTGAAGCCGTGCTGCACACCTAGGAGTACCAAGAGATCAAGAAGACCATTGATCTGTCCGAGATGCCCATGACAAATAAAGAGGTGACAAAGCCAAATCCGGAGTTTAAGGCATCGGAAGAGAAGAAGACGTTGTTGAAGGGTGATGACCCCTCCATGGTGACCTAGAGAGGTGTAGGCCTAGATAGCGCATAGGAAAGCACACTCATCAAGTTCCTCCAAGCAAATCAAGATATCTTCGCATGGCAGCCATCTAACATGACCGGAGTACCTAGGGAACTTGCCGATCACTCTCTAAATGTACACCCGAACGCTAAACCCGCCAAACAATCTGTTTCGGCGATGAAAAGCATAAGGCAATAGCTAAGGAACTAGCCCGGCTTGAGTTAGCCGGATTCATAGAAGAGGTCATCCACATTGAGTGGTCGGCCAATCTTGTAATGGTCCCTAAAAAGGACACCACTGATTTAAGGATGTGTGCTGATTATACTGCCTTGAACAAGGCTTGTCCCAAAGATCTGTTTGCTCTGCCTAGAATTGATCAAGTTATCGATTCTATGGCAGGCTCAGAGCTCCAACGTTTTCTCGATGCATATTCTGGTTATCACCAAATCCAGATGAAGGAATCAGACAAAGTCAAAACTTCATTCATAACCCCTTTTGGAACCTTCTGTTTTGTTACCATGCCCTTTGGGCTTAAGAACATAGGAGCTACGTACCAGTGCACTATGCAGCGTTGCCTCCATGACCAAATCGGATGCAATGTACATGCATATGTGGACGACATTGCGGTGATGTCCAAAAAGAAGGAAACCTTAATTTCCGACTTGGAGGAAACGTTCACCAATTTACGAAAATGCAACATAATGCTTAACCCAAAGAAGTGTTTCTTTGGAATACCAGCCGGAAAATTGTTAGGTTTCATCCTGTCTTAGAGAGGCATAGAGGTGAACCGAGACAAGATTAAGGCTATACTCAATATTTCCAGGTGACTCGCCTGAAGGACGTTCAAAGACAAACTGGTTGCATTGCTGCAGTCAGTCAGTTTGTAAGCTGGCTTGGTGAAAGAGCCGCACCACTCTAGAAGCTCCTGAAAAAGACCAAAATGTTCGTTTGGACTGATGAAGCTGAAGCTGCACTAGAAGACCTAAAAGAAGTACTCTCATATGCTCCTATCCTTCAAGCACCGGAACCACGAGAATCGATGTTGCTCTATCTCACTATGACAAACAGAGTTGTTAGTGTCGTCATGGTGGTGGAGAGACCAGATGAAAAGCAGGAACACCTGGTGCAGCGTCTGACTTACTATCTTAGCGAGGTCCTAACTGAATCAAAGCAGCGGTATCTGCACTATCAAAAGCTGGCTTATGGTGTGTTCTTTGCATCCTGTAAGTTACAGTATTATTTTCAGGAACATCCAATTACCGTGGTGAGCACATCTCTCATGAGAGATATAATCAACAACAATGATGCTACATGACGCGTCGCAAAATGGGGCATAGAGCTTTCAGCTTTCGACATTGAATATAAACCTCGTACAACAATCAAATCCCAAATCCTTGCTGACTTTGTCGCTGATTGGACAGACACAACGGAGAACATGACCCTCCCGGAGTCAGAATACTAGACCCTACATTTTGACGGGTCTAAGGCGCTCAGGGGCTCGAGGGCTGGCGTGGTGCTCAAATCACCCCAAGGAGACAAACTTTTCTATGTGTTGCAGATCCACTTCATGGCAATGAATAACATTGCCGAATATGAAGCACTACTACATGGAATCCGGATTGCTAAGGATATCGGCATCCGACATTTAATGTGTTATGGAGATTCGGATCTTGTGGCTCAACAAGTGTCGGATATCTGTAATGCGAATAAGCACATGGCAACATATAGAGCCGTCGTGGATGAACTATCTAAATCGTTCGAAGGTTTTGAGGTTCAACACATCCCTCGAACAGAAAATGAGGAAGCAGATGTGTTATCTCGAATAGGCTCTGCACAGAAAAAGGTCCCGAATGGAGCTTTTTTAGAGCACCTCAAAGTTCCCTCTATAAAAGGAGTAGATGAGGAATATCCAACCAAATCCGACTCACCTTTAGTGGAAGTTCTAGCAGTAATTCCTAGCTAGACTCAACAATACCTTGATTACTTGGTAGATGGCAAATTACCCGAGGACGAGGTTCTGAGCCGGCAGATCATCCGACGAGCAAAAGCCTATACTATAATTAATGATGAGATCTATAAGCGGAGTGTGTCTGGGGTCTTTCAGTGTTGTGTATCTCTGGAAGGAGTGGAAATCTTACGAGAAATCCACGAAGGAGAATGCAGTCATCATGCTGCATCCAAATCTTTAGTGGCAAAAGCTTTTCGACACGGTTTTTTCTGGATTACAGTCAATGCAGATGCCAAACGGCTAGTCAAGACGTGCAAAGGTTGCCAAAAATACACCAAACAAGCTCATGTTCCGTCTGATTAGTTGCAAACAATACCTATAACATGGCCTTTCGCGGTCTGGGGGCTTTGTTGGGTCGGCAACATAGAAAACAAAAAAATTCCTACGATGAGAACTACATGCCAAGATCTATCTACTAGGTACAGAGAAACGGGTGGACATACATCCATCGAGAACTTACCCTCGAAGACAATCAGTTTTGTTAACGAGTAGGAACTCGTCGTTGATATAGTCGTACACTTGCCGATCTCAAGATCGTGTGGAAGTCCGAGCGCCGCAAATCAACAACGCATCCGTCCTCGCACACACGTTCAAGCCACTGGACAACCTCCACCTCCTCGCTCCAGCAATCCAGCGGAAGCAGCAACTCCTTCCAGACGAAATGCCACCGGGAACATGTATCTCGCTAATCCGAGACCATGGGGGAATAATTCTAGAGGGGGAGAGAGATCCTTCACGAGGAGGTGTGAGGAAGAAGGAGGAAGAGGGGGGCCTTTTATAGGAGGAGGCGGGTGCCCCTCCCCATGGCTGACGCCTCATGGGGGTGACCCCTCACCTCCCCCATTCATGTAGTGGTAACCCCTCCACATTAAAATGCCTCTTCACATTCCCTTTTAAAGTCCCCACTTTAAATGCATTAAAATTCTCTAAGTTTAATGCTCTCTCATTTAATAAAACTCTTTTATTAAATTTATTCAGAATTTTTTTAATTACTTTAACTAACAAACATTCACATATAACCCCTTGTGATATTTCAATATCACATGCAGAACTACTTTCTGCAATTTCACCCGAAACAATTCGGGTTTCTATCGAAACAATTCCTGCGCTTTGCAATTCTTTCGTCCGAAACATATGTGCTCCAAAATGGTGTCTGGTAAATCTTAAGTGTGTCACCCTATGGTTCGCGAATAATGCAGACATGATTGAGACTCCTCTAGATCAATAATCAGAAGCGAGACCTGGAGATCCATACTGACTCCTGCATATTCAACGATGACTTCTATGATCGTGAGAACCTTTAATGCTTGTAATTTAATCCCTTTGTCTCATGATATAATACATGTCCGAGATTCGATCATCGGTATCCAAATACCTAGTTTGATCTCATTACCGACATGCACTCTTTTCTCGTTCCCGTGATATAACATTCTAGTGATCACATCACTTGCTTGCAAGCTATCTTAATGTGATATCACCGAGAGGGCCCAGAGTATATCTATCCGTCATCAGGATTGACAAATTCCACTCTTGCTCCATGAGCCTCAACATAATACCTTCATAGTATTGAACCCATCTTTATAGTCACCCTGTTACGGTGTGACGTTTGATGTTATCAAGATACTCTTCCGGTGTTAGCAATTAACATGATCTCATGGTCTAAGGATAGAGATTACTTTGTATGATGTTATAGCAATGTAAACACAATGACTTGATCGTAATGCTATACTTCGGATGAATGTTCATCACATCATTTCACAAATGTTGTGACCTTGTTATTAACAACATCCAATGTCCATGATCAGGAAACCTTGATCATCTTGTTAATCAACAAGCTAGTCTATAAGAGAGGCATAACTAGGAACCCTTTTTGTTTATTAAACACACATGTATTGATTTTTCCGATCAATACAATTATAGCATGCAAAATAAACATCTATCATATATAAGGAATACATAATAACAACTTTATTATTGCCTCTCAGGGCATATTTCCTTCAGTCTCCCACTTGAACTAGAGACAATAATCTAGTTCACATAGTGATAAATCTAACACACATGGAGTTCTGGTGTTGATCATGTTTTGCCCTAGGGAGAGCTTTAGTCAACGGATATGCTACATTTAGGTCCGTGTGTACTTTACAAATCTTTATATCTCCATCCTTGACATGTTCGCGGATGGAGTGAAACCGGCGCTTAATATGCTTGGAATTCTTGTGAGACCTCGGTTCCTTGGCGTTGGCTATGGCTCCATTGTTGTCACAATAAATCACCATTGGGTCTAATGCACTAGGAACCACACCTAGTTCCGTAATGAACTCTTTCATCCAAACCGCTTCCTGCGCCGCGTCTGAAGCAGCAACATATTCCGCCTCCGTCGTTGATCCAGCCACCACAGGTTGTTTGGAACTCCTCCAACTAGCTGCTGCTCCGTTCAAGAGAAATACGTATCCGGACTGAGACTTAGAGTCATCCGGATCAGTGTTAAAGCTAGCATCAACATAACACTTAGCGACTAGCTCTTCTTCACCTCCGTATATAAGAAACATATCCCTAGTTCTTCTCAAGTACTTGAGGATGTTCTTGACCACTATCCAGTGTTCCGAACCTGGATCAGATTGGTACCTACTAGTCAAACTAATAGCATGTGCCACATCTGGTCTTGTACATAGCGTGGCATACATTATAGAGCCTATGGCCGAGGCATAGGGGATCTTATCCATTATCTCTCTTTCTTCCGCCGTAGCCGGACTTTGAGTCTTACTCAATGGCTTGCCTTGCAACATAGGTAAGAACCCCTTCTTACTTCCGTCCATATTAAACTTCTTTAATATCTTATCAAGGTATGTACTCTGTGATAGCCCAATTAGGCGCCTTGATCTATCTCTATAGATTTTAATGCCTAATATATATGATGCTTCACCAAGGTCTTTCATCGAAAATTTGCTGTTTAGATAACTTTTAACACTGTTTAAAAGATCTATATCATTTCCAATCAATAATATGTCATCCACATATAATATCAGAAATGCCACATTGCTCCCACTCACTTTCTTGTAAATACAAGCCTCTCCATAAGTTTGGACAAATCCAAACTCTTTGATCACCTCATCAAAGCGGAGATTCCAACTCCGGGATGCTTGCTTCAGTCCATAGATGGACCACTGAAGTTTGCATACCTTATTAGCATCCTTAGGATCGACAAAACCCTTAGGTTGTATCATATACAACTCTTCTTCAATATTACCATTGAGGAACGCAGTTTTGACATCCATCTGCCATATTTCATAATCGAAATATGCAACAATTGCTAACATAATCCTAACCGACTTAAGCATCGCTACAAGAGAGAGTGTCTCATTGTAGTCAACTCCTTGAATTTGTCGAAACCCATTTGCAACAAGTCGAGCCTTATAGATGGTCACATTACCATCATCATTAGTTTTTCTTTTGAAAATCCATTTATTCTCAACGGCCTTTCGATCGCGAGGTAAGTCCACCAAGGTCCAAACCTGGTTCTCGTACATGGATTCCATCTCGGATTTCATGGCTTCTAGCCATTTGTTGGAATCCGGGCTCATCATCGCTTCTTCATACGTCGTAGGGTCATCTATTTCATCGACCATGAAATTCACAATAGGATTGCCGTACAGTTCAGGAGCTACACGTGTCCTAATTGACCTGCGAGGTTCGGTAGTGTTCTCTTTCGAAGTTTCATGATCAATATCATTAGCTCTCTCTTCATTAGGTGAAGTCAACTCCGAAACAATTTCTGGTGCTGCGCTACTCGCCATTTCATGAAGAGAAGGTTCAATAACCTCTTCGAGTTCTACCTTCTGACTACTCACACCTTTCACGAGAAACTCCTTCTCAAGAAAGGACCCATTCTTGGCAACAAAAACCTTGCCCTCGGATCTGTGATAGAAGGTATACCCAATTGTTTCCTTAGGGTATCCTATGAAGACGCATTTTTCTGGTTTGGGTTCGAGTTTATCCAGCTGAAATTTCTTCACATAAACATCGCATCCCCAAACTTTTAAGAAATGACAACTTAGGTTTGTTTCCAAACCATAATTCATACGGTGTCGTTTCAACGGATTTAGATGGTGCCTGATTTAAAGTGAATGCAGCTGTTTCCAGTGCATAACCCCAAAATGATAGTGGCAAGTCAGTCAGAGACATCATAGATCGAACCATATCAAATAAAGTACGATTACGACGTCCTGACACACCATTACATTGTGGTGTTCCGGCAGGCGTGAGTTGTGAAACTATTCCACACTCTTTCATGTGTGTGCTAAACTCGTAACTTAGATACTCACCTCCACGGTCAGACCGAAGAAATTTGATCTTTCTACTACGATGATTTTCCACTTCATTCTGAAATTCCTTGAACTTTTGAAAGGTTTTAGACTTGTGTTTCATCAAATAGATATACCCGTATCTACTTAAATCATCTGTGAAAGTAACAAAATAACGATATCCACCTCGTGCCGACACACTCATTGGTCCACACACATCAGTATGTATGATTTCCAATAAATATGCCGCCCGTTCCATTGAACCGGAAAACAACGTTCTAGTCATCTTGCCCATAAGGCATGGCTCACATGTATCAAATGATTCAAAATCAAGTGATTCCAAAAGTCCATCAGAATGGAGTTTCTTCATGCCTTTAACGCCAATATGACCTAGACGGCAGTGCCACATATATGTAGATATATTATTATCAAGTTTAATCCTTTTAGCATCAACATTATGAATATGCGTAATACTACTATCGAGATCCAATAGAAATAAACCATTCAACACAGGTGCATGACCATAAAAGATATCATTCTTATAAATCGAACAACCATTGTTTTCAGATTTAAAGGAATAACCACTTTGCATCAAACACGATCCGGATACAATGTTCATGCTCAGTGCAGGCACCAAATAACAATTATTTAGGTTTATAACTAATCCTGATGGCATATGGAGAGGTAGCGTCCTGACAGCGATCACATCAACTCTTGATCCATTGCCGACCCGCATCCTGACCTCATCCCTTGCTAGTTGTCGCTTGTTCCGCAGCCCCTGAACCGAGTTACATATATTAGCAACCGATCCCGTATCAAATACCCAGGTGCTACTGCGAGTACTAGTCAAGTACACATCAATAACATGTATATCACATATACCTTTGTTTGCCTTGCCGGCCTTCTTGTCCACCAAATACTTGGGGCAATTGCGCTTCCAATGGCCAGTCCCCTTGCAATAGTAACACTCGGTGTCAGACTTAGGGCCAGCTTGGGGTTTCTTTTCAGGTGCAGCAACAGATTTTCCACCCTTCTTTCCCTTGTGCTTGCCTTTCTTGTCCTTCTTGAAACCGGTGGTCCTATTGATCATCAACACTTGATGTTCTTTCCTAATCTCCACTTATGCAGTCTTAAGCATTGACAGAAGCTTGGGAAGAGACTTCTTCATGCCCTGCATATTATAGTTCATCACAAAGCTCTTGTAGCTAGGTGGCAGAGATTGGAGAACACGATGCATGCCTAAGTCAATGGGAATCGTTATTCCCAAGGACACAAGCTTATCGGTGTACCCAGACATTTTGAGTACGTGCTCACTAACGAAGCTATTCTCCTCCATCATGCAGCTAAAGAACTTTTTAGAAGCATTATAACTCTCTACGGCAGCATGGGTATCAAAAATCATTTTCAATTCTCCCATGGTATCAAAGGCATTGCCATTTTCGAAACGCTTTCGAAGTTCTGGCTCTAGCCCATATAGTATGCCGCAATGAACTAAGTTGTGGTCCTCCTGACGAGTCATATAGACATTCTTTTCCTCGTCAGGGGCATCAAGAGCTTGTGGGGGGCCTAGCGGCGCCTTTAGCACATATTGCTTTTGTGCAGAAGTGAGGAGAATCCTCAAATTCATAGCCAAGTTGGTGAAGTTGCTACCATTCGCAGCAAGTTTCTCTTTCTCCATTACCTCATTGAAAATAAAAGCAGGTGGTGCCATCTACAACAGAATTTGTAAAGTTTATTTAGACTAAGTTTATGATAGAGTGAGTTCAACTAATCCAAATTACTAATGAACTCCCACTCAAAAACGACATCCCTCGTGTCCTTTTGGTGATTACATGAACCAAATCCACTACACCAAGTCCGATCATCACGTGAGTTGATGTAGCTTCAAAGGCGAGGATCTATATGGGCATCATATCAACTATATGACTCATGCTTAACCTTTCGGTCCGTGTTCCGAGGCCATGTATGTACATGCTAGGCTCGCCAAGTAAGAACCTTAGTATTCACGTGTGTAAAACTATCTTACACCCGTTCCTATGAAAGCGTAGATTCGAGTACACCCGATCATCACATGATGTCTCGAAACACGATCCAAAGAACGGTGCATACTTAAGGAAGAACACATTTTTATCTTGATATTTAATGAGGGATCATCTTACAATGCTATAAAAAGCACCAAACTAGCAGTATAAGATGCTAACATCTAATGTGTAAAGTGAGATGATATGGTCCATGCATTTGATCTCTATCATTTTGCACCGTGGTATGATCTCTATCATTCATTTGTGTGTAAGGCCAAGGTCTATGGAACTTACACGTTGAATGTGTTGTAAGAGTATCTATCATACATCTACTTACAACAATACCATATCAAGACACTAGCCCAGCAACGATCTAAACTAGACGCCTCTAATTTATCAATTGCAAGTTTTACGTGGCGTAGGGCTTTCGGAGATAGAACCGTTCTTACGTACGAACATGAACCACAACGAGGATAACCAAGTTATTAGCAACTCGTTGTAAATAAGATATTGACTATAGTAGGAGAGACAGACACCCGCCAGCCACTTATGCAAAACAAGTTGCATGTTAGTCGTGGAACCGATATCATGTACAATGACATGTAAGGTTGGTCCGGGCTGCTTCATCCCACTATGCCACCAATATCCAAAATACATAGAAGATGCAATAACATGATCATCATCGCCCACATATAAACATATGTGTACTACCCGTGCAAAGCACCTACGCATAGATCAGGCTCTGACACCACTGTTGGGTCCGCAGCATAGAAAACAAAAAAATTCCTACGATGAGAACTACACGCCAAGATATATCTACTAGGTATAGAGCAATGGGTGGACATACATCCATCGAGAACTTACCCTCGAAGACAACGAGTTTTGTTAACGAGTAGGAACTCGTGGTTGATGTAGTCGTACACTTGTCGATCTCAAGATCGTGTGGAAGTCCGAGCACCGCAAATCAGCAGCACATCCGTCCTCATACACACGTTCAAGCCACCGGACAACCTCCACCTCCTCGCTCCAGCGATCCAGCAGAAGCAGCAACTCCTTCCAGACGAAATGCCACCGGGAACATGTATCTCGCTCATCCGAGACCATGCGGGAATAATTCTAGAGGGGGAGAGAGATCCTTCATGAGGAGGTGTGAGGAAGAAGGAGGAAGGGGGGCCTTTTATAGGAGGAGGGGGTGCCCCTCCCCATGGCCGGCACCTCATGGGGGGTGACCCCTCACCTCCCCCATTCATGTGGTGGTAACCCCTCCACATTAAAATGCCTCTTCACATTCCCTTTTAAAGTCCCCAGTTTAAATGCATTAAAATTCTCTAAGTGTAATGCTCTCTCATTTAATAAAACTCTTTTATTAAATTTATTCTGAATTTTGTTAATTACTTTAATTAACAAACATTCACATATAACCCCTTGCAATATTTCAATATCACATGCAGAACCACTTTCTGCAATTTCACCCGAAACAATTCCTGCGCTTTGCAATTCTTTCATCTGAAACATATGTGCTCCAAAATGGTGTCCGGTAACTCTTAAGTGTGTCACCCTACTATTCACGAATAATGCAGACATGATTGAGAATCCTCTCAGATCAATAATCAGAAGCGGGACTTGGAGATCCATACTGACTCCTACATATTCAATGATGACTTCTGTGATTGTGAGAACCTTTAACGCTTGTAATTTAATCCCTTTGTCTCATGATATAATACATGTCCGAGATTCGATCATCGGTATCCAAATACCTAGTTTGATCTCGTTACCGACATGCACTCTTTTCTCGTTCCCGTGATATAACATTCTAGTGATCACATCACTTGCTTGCAAGCTATCTTAATTTGATATCACTGAGAGGGCCCAGAGTATATCTATCTGTCATCGGGATTGACAAATTCCACTCTTGATCCATGAGCCTCAACATAAAACCTTCGTAGTACTGAACCATCTTTATAGTCACCTTGTTACGGTGTGACGTTTGATGTTATCAAGATACTCTTCCGGTGTTAGCAATTAACATGATCTCATGGTCTAAGGATAGAGATTACTTCGTATGATGTTATAGCAATGTAAACATAATGACTTGATCGTAATGCTATACTTCGGATGAATGTTCATCACATCATTTCACAAATGTTGTGACCTTGTTATTAACAACATCCAATGTCCATGATCAAGAAACCTTGATCATCTTGTTAATCAACAAGCTAGTCTATAAGAGAGGCATAACTAGGAACCCTTTTTGTTTATTAAACACACATGTATTGATGTTTCCGATCAATACAATTATAGCATGCAAAATAAACACCTATCATATATAAGGAATACATAATAACAACTTTATTATTGCCTCTCAGGGCATATTTCCTTCAGGCTTGACATGGTAGGACCGTTTAAACGGGCTCCAAGTGGATTTACTCATCTCTTAGTGATGGTGGATAAATTCACTAAATGGATTGAGGCTAAACCTATTACCAACTGTGATGGAGCAACAACCAGAAGATTTGTTGAGGATGCCATAACCCTATATGGTTATCCGCATAGCATTATCATGGACAATGGGAGTAACTTTTCTATGGGAGATCTTGCCGAATTCTACGATGAACAAAATATCCGGCTTGACATTGCGTCAGTCGCACATCCACTGGTTAATGGAAAAGTCGAAAGATCAAATGTTTTAATCCTACAAGGCCTAAAACCAAGACTCGAAGCACCACTACGATGTGTTGCGGGGGCTTGGGGAGAGGAATTACCTACTGTGATATGGAGTTTACGAACAACTCCAAACAAGTCAACCGGATACACACCTTTCTTCTTGGTCTATGGTGCAGAAGCAGTTCTTCCTAGCGATTTGATTCATACTTCTCCCCGAGTCGTTGCGTATATTGAAGAGGATGCCGAAATTTCTCGACAAAATGATCTCGATTTAATCAAAGAAGTTCGTGCCGTTGCTGAGATGAGATCAACATCCTATCAGCAGAAGTTACGCAAGTATCATAGCCAGAGAGTCAGAAACTAGTCTTTCAATAAGGGCAATTTTGTTCTCCGGCTTGTGCTGAAAAGAAAGCACAAACTTTCCACAATATGGGAAGGGCAATTTTTGGTTAGCCGAGTATTGCACAATGGTTCTTACTATCTAACTGATATGCAGCCAGTCAAAGAATTACCCGCTACTAAGAAAATAAAGAGAGTTAGAGGCAGTATAGACCCGAAGAATTAGACAAGCCATGGAGTATTGCTCATCTACGTCCCTTGTATTCTTAATTTATCTTTCTTTGTAATCATATATGTGTACATGTTCAATGAGAAATAAAGTATTGGTTGCCTCATTTTTTTTGAGAAGTTTTATATTACCATCTTATTTTTGAATGATCATGTCATAGTCGAAAATCCCAGAATACTTGAAAGTACTTTATGCTCATGTTTGTTCTGGTTTAGATTTTTGATTCTGAAAATGCTACCTTCAGGTATAACTCTAAATTTTCTAGTCTGTACTTTGGTTATTTATCTGATTGCTGGATGCGGGCATTTTCCGAGTAGTGAATTGCTGGAAGCCGGCTTTGATTCCGAGTTTAAACTGGTTTAGCAATTGAGCTCCGTTGCTCGGAAAAGTTTCCGTGTTGAAGGTTGGCGGGCTCACGACAAGGACGAGGCGGAAAGCCAGATAAACGATAAGTACAGGCAAAACAAAAAGTGCTTATTTAAAAATTTCAGGCACGATAAGTATAAAGCCAAACATGCTAAATAGCAAGTAGCAAATCTTAGCACTAGCAAAAGTATTAGACTACTTATTTACAACCCAAATTGTTTTCAGAATAACACAAAGTTTTTTCTGATGATCTATGATGCAGGAGGGAGGTAGGAGCTGCCGGTTCATTGGAGACATCAACCTCACCTTGATATCTCTCCGAGACGTTCAAATCCAAAATGGTTTGTTCATCGTCGGAGACTTCAACTGTTACTTCGATGTGCGAAGGAGGCGTATCCACGCGAGTAAAGAAAAGAGTGTCATAGCTGGTCAAGTCAGCTATGTGACACCCATATCCGACACAGGAGTCCATGATGGCCTTGATGTCCTGCTCCTGTCCGTCTTCATCCACAGTCAAATACCCTCTGGTTACTTGCCAGGTTTCCATGCTTCCATGGTGGCTCATTGATACGTTAGAAACGTATCTATAATTTCTGATGTTCCATGCTTGTTTTATATCTACTTTCTTATGCTTTATCCATACTTTGGAGTACTTTAACACATTTTCTGGAACTAAACTATTACAAGATGCCACAGTGCCAGTTGCCTATTTTCTTCTGTTTTTGGTTCCAGAAAAACCAGAAAATGAATATTCTTGGAATTGGACCGAGAAAAGCCAAAGTCGATATTTTATCGGAAGACTCACGGAGCCATAAGACGAGACGGAGAGGGGCCAGGGGCTGGCCACACCATGTGGTGGTGCAGGCTAGCCCTGGCCGCGCCACCGGGTGGTGTGGGACCCTGGTCCACCCACGGACCTTGCCCTTTCGCCTATAAGAAGCCTCCGATGCAAAAACCCTAAATAGTCCAGCCTCCAGCCACGAAAAGTTCCGCAGCACCGCTGCCACTAAAGAGGAGATTCAGGGGATAGAAATTCTCTGTTCTGGCACCCTGCCAGGATGGGGAAGTGCCCTCGGAGCCATCTCCATCGATCTCCACCACCATCTCCATCACCGTTGCTGATTCCCATGATGAGGAGGGAGTAGTTCTCTCTCAAGGCTAAGGGTTCTACCGGTAGCTATGTGTTCATCTCTCTCTATGCATGATCATATGGTGATCATGAGCTTTATAATCAAGTAGATCTACCTTGCTACTCAAGTGCTTTAATAGATCTCTGCTCTCCCCATGTGTGTGAAGTGACAGCATGCACACCGTGGTGGCACTTAGGCTAGAGATTAAAAATTCTTGTTATGAGTTATATTTGGAGTTGGATGTCTCTATGAAATTGTGGTGTTTGTTGGAACCATCTAGTGCTCAAGGTGACAGTATGGGGTTACCTAGATGGGAAACGCGAACTTTGAGGTGTGCTGTTATAGCCCTACCATGGATTAGAGTGTCCAACCGGAGAATAGTTCAGAGTGGTATCATAAAGAGAAGATATTTATATGAGAGTGTTCACTAGTGAAAGTATGATCCCTAGGCCTTGTTTCTAAGCATTGAAACACTGTTTTCAACTAGATCTGTTACATGTTTGCATGCTGCCATCTTTATTTCAGTTTGCCCTTAGTATCTTCCTACCCATCAAGCTCTTTTCTGGCACCATTACCACTTATAATTATCTACACCACTTGTATTTCACTATCTCTTCGCCGAAATAGTGCACCTATACACCTGACAAGTGTATTGGGTGTGTTGGGGACAGAAGAGACTTCTTGTAGCTTGGTTGCAGGGTTGCTTGAGAGGGATACCTTTGACCACTTCCTCCCTGAGTTCGATAAACCTTGGGTAATCCACTTAAGGGAAACTTGCTGTTGTTCTACAAACCTCTGCACTTGGAGGCTCAACAACTGTCTACAAGAATAGATGTGCGTAGACATCAAGCTATTTTCTGGCTCCATTGCCGGGAGGTAACGTAATAGGTACTCACATCCTCCGGTGTGAGTGCTCAAAGTTATTTCCTTTAGATTCTGCAATTATATCTTTTTGTTTCTTGTTTTTATTTTTCACTAGTTAGGCTTAATGGAAAAAAATAAAAAAATTAGATAGCTTTATAGTATTTATCTTGAGTTAGGACATGAAGTGTTTAAACAGAAAATTAAAAAACCTATGGAACTTTATTTGCATGCTAATAGCAATGTTATTAGTATGAATTCTTTGGACACCGTTATTGCTAATGCTATGGAAAAGTCTAAGCTTGGGGAAGCTAGTTTTTATGAAAATGATCTTTTTAGTTCCCCAGCTTTGGAAGATAGCTATTCTATTGCTTATGATGACACAAAACCTCCAATATATGATGATTACAATGATGAATATGATATTTTCAGTCCACCTACTATTGAGGAGAAAATTAATTATGATTACAATATGCCTCCTATATTTGATGATTATGGTGATGAGAATAATAATGATAGCTATTTTGTTGAATTTGCTCCCACTACAACTAAGAATGACTATGCTCATAGGGAGAGTAATAATGATTATATGCATGTGGCTCATGATAAGAATGTTTTATGTGATACTTATATTGTTAATTTTATTCATGATGCTACTGAAAGTTATTATGAGAGAGGGAAACATGGTTTTTTGCATCTCAACAATATTAAGTTTCCCCTCTTTATGTTGAAAGTTTTCAAGTTGCATTTCTTTTGCTTTCCTATGCTTGTTAGTTTTTTCTTTCATGACTTGTTTTTTTACAAGATTATTTTTCATAGGAAGTGGGTTAGACTTAAATGAGCTTTGAATTTGCTTCTTGATGCTCTCTTTTACTTCAATTCATATTTCTTATGTGAGCATCTTCTCAACCTATCATGCCTAACTTAAAGGCGTTAAAGAAAAGTACTTATTGGGAGATAACCCAAAAGTTTTAGTTGAGTCTTGGAAGTTATTGCCTCTGTAATAACCGCTCCTTATCATTTTTGTGTGGTTTTTGTGCCAAGAGTAACCTCTAATTAGAGAGAAGTAATGCTTGGGAAAGTTGCTGTCCCAAAACAGATTTTTGTGCTTTGCTGTAAAAATTTGTGAAAAGTCTCTGTACGTCGGTTTGAGCTTTCATGTTTTGTGCTTCTGCCCCAGGTTGTTATCTAACTTTCGTTAGTTCAACACTTTTCGATTTGAGCAATAGAAGTTCTTCGAAAAAATCGGTTTTTACCTACTGGTCTGTTTTGATAGATTTCTGCCATTATTTGCATTTGCCTCTTAATCTCTTTCTCTTTGAGTTCTCTTGGATTATTTGAACTTTTTAAAAGGAAGTGCTACAGTAGCTTGTGTTTTAATGGAAGTTTTACTTGTGTTGAAACTGAACCAAAGAGACTTGTTATCTTGAGTGCACTAATGTTGCTAATGAAGATTGTGTGAAGTTTTGTATCAAGCAAATTTTCAGGTGTAGGGAAAGAATGATGCAATGAGATGAATAATGGACAAAAGCTCAAGCTTGGGATGCCACCCCATGTCACCCTAAGAAATATTCAAGAGGTACAAGCGTCAAAGCTTGGGGATGCCCAAGGCATCCCCTTCTTCATCAATAAAAATCTTAGGTCTTTCTAGGCACTTCGTTTTTATTGTTTCATGCACTTTTGTGTTGTTCTTGGAGCATCTTTGTTTTTGTTTTGAGTTTTCTTTTGCTTTGTTTGCTGCAATAATTTGGTTGGATCCCAACACACTTCTTTTGGAGATAGATACACCACGTTGTTCATTGCCTAGAACACTCTGGTTTTCACTCTTATTGTTCTGCGAGTGTTCTCTTTTGCTAGCACTGTGTTTAGCCTTACTTTTATTGTGCTTTCAGCTTAGAACTTTTTAGTTCTTCTTTTTGGATTTGTGAGACATGCTCACTGATCTTTATTTATTATTATCTTTGTGAGTTCTTTCAAATAAGTTGGTTTGATTAGAAAAGAGTAGGAAAACTTATGCTTATAAGTGGTACAAAAGGAGCTTGTTTTGACTGTGACTTAGACTTTATCATGTCATGCTTGATATTGTTTTGGCTTTATGCTTAGTGATTATTGCTGTAGCATGACATGTTATAAACAATTGAGATTGCTTAATGTGCCTTGGAAGAATCATGCGTTTGTTTTGCATATTAAAGTATAGTATTGTGGTATTCTCCTTTGATGCTTTATTTGGGTTGACTTGGCGCATGCTCATGCCATGTTATGACTATCCCAAGTCACCATAGCCTTTATGATCCTTTAGTTTTCGACTTGTAATATCACTTTATACTTTAATTAATGATGTTTTGTCGCTTTGCATGATTATGGCCATTATTGCTCTCTTAGTTGGTCGCTACCAGTCTTTTGCTAGCCTCCATAACCAAGTGTGAGTTCCACTCATGCATCCAACTCCAAATAAAACCAAGTTATTCCAAAGAGTCCAGCATACCTACCTATTAGCATTTGCTATTCCAAGTATATTCATGTTTTTATCTATGTTCCGAATTAAACTTGTTATGAGAAAACTAGTGATTAAAGCTCTCATGAACTTGATGGCACACTTTACTTTTCTTGCCCTTAATAAACTTGAACCATTATGTCATCTATGTCGTATATGCTTGCACTTATATGTTGGGGATTAGTAGAACCATGATGTCATGAGGAACGCTTTCAACATTGCACTTGTACTTTGTACCTAGTTGATATCATGCTCTTTTGTCTATGGATGTCGTCGGTGTGAAATGAAAGGGGAGCTTCTAAGTCCATGGAGTTATGTATGTGTGTTAGAGAAACGCTTGGGCCGCCGGTCTAATCCATGCCTAATCATGGTGGAAACCTGCAGCGTAACCATAATGAGCTATCTATGAAGCATTCTTCTTATAAAAAAAGTGACTGAGAAAAAGAGAAAAAGAAAAAAAAGAGATATGAGAAAAGAGAAAAGAGAGAAAAAAGTACCATTTTCCCATGGTAAATAAGAAGATTGCTGAGATGCTCGTTGTCTGCTTGCCTTGTCATTTTGATATGGGGATTCTTCCATATCATCGGGCAAGGGGTACCCCGTTGGCGGTTCTCTATGATACACATGTACTTAATATAACAAGAACTTACCGGTGATTAAACTTGAGTAGCATGAGGAGCGACCCTCTATTCAAGGGACATGAGATTTCCAACTTATACTTTGTCAAGCATATACTCCATGGTTTGTTCACTTTAACCTTAATCACTTCAATATGCTTATGATAGCGACAATGAGAGCTGAAAGCTAATAAGTACCATAATTTTTGGAAGCTCTTTATGAGACTTGAATCCCTGATTCCTTCTATGAAGGCCTTTCTTTTACTTTTATGTTGAGTCTCCATCTTCTATCTTTATGCACCTATTGATAGAGCATAGTGGCCCTTAGTATAATGTGCATTGTCCCAAAACTTTTTGATTGATGCATAACTTTGATATTGCTTGTTCTTAAACTATTTGTATCTAGTCACCCTTATGAACTTTGAAGGTGTCCTATGCATTTATGTTTTGCTACTCTATGAGGGACAAGATGAATGCCACTATGATATGTTTTCTTTATGTGAAACAAACAAACGTCTTGCAAAGCATTGTTATTCATGAATCTTTTGTTTGTGTCCTTTCATGTTGCATGCATAGTTACTATGTCTTATTGTTAGAACTTCATCTTTTATGCTCATGTTTAGAGTACTTTGATCCCAGCTTTCAATGCTTGCAAATGGTTTGATCAAGATTGTGATGGTGCATGTGAAGGAGATATGCCCTAGAGGCAAATAATAAATAGGTTTTTATTGTCATATCTCAATTAGTTTATAATAGTTTCATATTGTGCTATAACTGTGCCAAGTAGAAACATTGGTACAGGTGTGGTATGAAACAACCAAGTCCCTAGTAGCCTCTTTTCATACTAGTTCGTTGGTCACAAAGATGATCTGGGTTTCAAGATCATGGGCATTTATGCCGAATGACAACGAGATCATATCATTGGAGAATGATGTGATTGGACATTCCTTGAAGGATTGCAACACGATCAAGTCATATAGTTCATTGTTGCAATAGCTATACCTAGACTCCTTCTCCTTAGACCGTGAGCTCATATTACTCACTGTTTCCCAAGGCTGCTTAGACTGCATCAAGCGCCACTTGGTAACACAATGGTTATAAAGGTGTACATTGGGTATTCCGAAGGAACAGTAGATGACTGATACATTGCAAATGTATCTATAATTTTTGATGTTCCATGCTTGGTTTATCCACTTTCTTGTGTTTTGTTCCAACTTTGGAGTACTTTTCATATGATTTCTTGGACTAACCTTTTAACAAGAGCCATAGTGCCAGTTGCCTGTTTTCTGTTGTTTTTGGTTCCAGGAAAGTCAGAAAATGAATATTCTCGGAATTGGACGGGACAAAAGCCAAAGTGCCTATTTTTCGGAAGGGATCAAGTGCCAGAATACGAGACGGAGAAGGACCAGGGGCCGGCCACACCACCTAGCCGCGCGGCCCAGCCTGGCCCACGCCAGGGGGTGGTGAGGCCAGCCCTGGCACCCCCTCGGCCTCTCCTCCTGCCTATAAGTTGCCCCCGGGACGAAAACCCTAAGTACCCGATCAAAAATCCACGAAAGAGTCTGTAGCCACCGTCATGTCCATCCCTAGATCGGGAGGGATCTGAAGCTCTTCCTGGCACCCTGCCGGAGAGGGGAATTCACCCTGGAGGCTTTCTTCATCACCATGCAAGCCTCCGGTGTGATGCGTGAGTAGTTCATCCTTGGACTACGGATCCATGTAGTAGCTAGATGGCTGGTTCTCCTCCTTTGTGCTTTCATGTTTAGATCTTGTGAGCTCCGTTCATGATCAAGATCATCTATTTGTAATTCATACATGTTGTGTTTGCAGGGATCTGATGGATATTGAGATGCTATTTCAGATTGATTATTGATTCTATCATGTCTTTGTTATTTGAGATCTTGCATGCTTTCCGTTGTTAGTAGCTATCTTGGCGAAGTAGATGCTAGCAACTCCAAGAGTTAGTATTTATGCTCGATAGTGGGTTCATGCCTCTGGTAATCTGGGGAAGTGACAGAAATCTCTAAGGTACTAGATGTGCTGTTGCTACTAGGGAGAAAACAACAATCCTTTGTTCATAGAACAATCATATTGTTTACTTTACACGCAGTTTGTAAAGCAATAATCTGTTGCTTGCAACTTAATACTGGAGGGGGTTCGGATGATAACCTGAAGGTGGATTATTAGTCATAGATGGAGTTGGATGGCGGTCTATGTATTATGTTGTAATGCCCAATCACGTTTCAGAGGAGTCAAGATGATTAGTATTTGCATGTATTGCTTTCTCGGTGTTTGTCAATTGCCCCGCTGTAATTTGTTCACCCAGCATGTTATTTATCTAAGGAGAGCCACCTCTAGTGAACTATGGATCCCGGTCCTTTTCTTTACATACAATCAACAACTGTTTCTGCTTTGTGTTTACTTTGTGCAAACTTTTACTTCTTTCCATTCAATACGTTTAATCCTTTGTTTTCCGCGAAACACGGTGAGATTGACAACCTCATCGCAAGTTGGGGACAAAGTTGTGTGGTTGTGTTGTGCAGGTCTCCACATTGCTACTAGCACCGGTAATGCGCCCTGCCAAAGCTCAGCTAGTAACACCTTTGGGGTGTTTCCTTGCTCCTACTGGTTCGATTAAACCTTGGTTTCATAACTGAGGGAAAACTTGCTGCTGTGCTCATCGTACCTTCCTCTTGGGGTTCCCAACGAGCTCTACGTCGAAAGTCGAGCGCATCAAGATTTTCTGGCGCCGTTGCCGGGAAGTCAAGGACACCTTCACAAGGGGAGTCCCTCATAACCAATCTCTTTACTTTGTTGTTTTTGTTTTGCTTAGTTTTCTTTTTGCTTTGTTTTCTTGTTTTGTTCTTCAAAAACACAAAAAAATTAGTTTTACTTGTTTGCTTTCTTATTTGAAACCCAAAAAATGACTACTCTTGAAAACACTAAGTTGTGTGACTTCACTAGCACCAACAACAATGATTTTATGAGCACACCTATTGCTCCACCTGTGGCTGAAAATACTTTCTTTGAGATAAAACCTGCTTTGCTCAATCTTGTTATGAGAGAACAATTTTCTGGTATTGGTAACGAAGATGCTGCTTCCCATCTAAATAACTTTGTTGAACTTTGTGAGATGCAAAAGCATAGGGATATAGATGGTGATATTATTAAACTGAAATTGTTTCCTTTCTCTTTGAGAGGAAAAGCTAAAGAATGGTTGAATTCCTTAACTAGGAATAGTATTGATTCTTCGACTAAGTGCAAAGATGCTTTTATTGGAAAATACTATCCTCCTGCTAAGATTATATCCATGAGAAGTGAAATAATGAAGTTTAAACAACTTGATAATGAGCATGTTGCTCAAGCTTGGGAAAGAATGAAATCTTTGGTAAAGAATTGTCCCACTCATGGATTGACTGCTTGGATGATCATCCAAACTTTTTCTGCAGGATTGAACTATTCTTCAAGGAACCTTTTGGATTCAGCAGCTGGAGGTACCTTTATGACCATCACTTTGGGTGCTGCAACAAAACTTTTGGACAATATGATGGTTAATTATTCTAAATGGCATACTGAAAGAGCTCCACAAGGTAAGAAGGTAAATTATGTTGAGGAAACCTCCTCCTTGAGTGATAAAATTGATATTATTATGTCTATGCTTGTTAATGGGAAAGCCCATATTGATCCAAATAATGTACCTTTAGCCTCTTTGGTTGCTCAAGAAGAGCAAGTTGATGTGAACTTCATAAGAAATAACAACTTTGGCAACAATGCTTATGGTAATAATGCTTATAGGAACAATTTTGGTAACAACAATTATAAGCCATATCCTCCCAACAATGGTAATGCTTATGGAAATTCTTACAACAATAATAAGAGTGCTCCCTCTGAACTTGAAGTTATGCTTAAAGATTTTATTAGTAAACAAACTGCTTTCAATAAAACTATTGAGGAAAAACTCTCTAATGCTGAAAGAAATATAGCATCTTTGGCTGAAGCTCAATCTACTTTGAATAAAATGGCTGCTAAACCTGAAACTAATGAGAATCCCTTTGCAGCTACTAATGCCATACAAGTAAGAATTGATGAAAATGTTAGACTATTAGCTGAATTACATGCTAAGTGGGAAAGAGAAGATGAAATTGCTAGAAACATTAGTGTTTCTACTATCACCACCACTAGTGTTGAGGCTAGTAATAGTTCTACTACTTTAGATGATAAAGTTGATTTTGATCTTGATGGTTGCAATATCTCTGAAGTTATTATGTTCCTACAAAAGCTTGCTAAAAGTCCTAATGCTAGTGCTATGAACATGGCTTTTACAAAACACATTACTGATGCTCTCATAAAGATTAAGGAAGAAAAGATGAAACATAAAGCTTCTATTCCTATAAAACAAGAAGATGGTTGGGAACCCATAATTAATATGAAAGTGAATAATTTGATTTCAAAGCTTTATGTGATCTTGATAGTAGTGTTTCTATTATGCCTAGAAGGATTTATGATATGCTTGATTTGCCTCCTCTTGAAGATTGCTATTTGAATGTCCCACTTGATGATAATGCTAAAAAGAAACTCATGGGGAGTCTTAATGATGTTCTTATTATGGTTAATGATTCCTATGTCCCCGTTGATTTCTATATTTTGGATGTTGAATACAATGCTTCTTGTCCTATTACTTTGGGAAGACCTTTTCTTAAAACTGTTGGTGCCATCAAATATGAAAGAAGGCACCATTAAATATCAACTCCCACTCAAGAAAGGTATAGAACACTTCCCTAAAAAGATAGAAAATATTTCTTTTGCTTCTCCTATGAAAACAAAATTTGGTCTTAATGCTTCTTCATTTGAGAACATTTGATTCTTTCTTCGCTTCTTATGCCTAACTTAAAGGCGTTAAAGAAAAGTACTTGTTGGGAGATAACCCAAGAGTTTTAGATGAGTCTTGGAAGTTATTACCTCTGTAATAACCTCTCCTTATCCTTTTTATTTGCTTTTTATGCCAAGAGTAACCTCTAATGAGAGTGAAATAATGATTGGGAAAGTTGCTGTCCCGAAACAGATTTTTGTGCTTCATCGTAAAAATTCCTGAGAGAGCTATGTACATCGGATTGATCTGTAAGTTTTTGTGCTTATGCCCCAGGTTGTTATCTAACTTTCGTTGGTTCAATACTTTTTGATTTGAGCAACATAAGGTCTTCGAAAAAATTCGTATTTACCTGCTGGTCTGTTTTGACAAATTTCTGCCATTTTCTGCATTTGCTTCTTGTTAGTTCCTTCTTGAGTTCCTTTGGGGAATTAAGATTTTTGTGGGAAGTGCTACAGTATCTAGTGTTCTAATGGAAGTTTATTTGGTGTTATAACTGAACCTTGAGACTTATTTATATTAAGTGCACTAATGTTGCTAATGAGATTGTGTGAAGTTTTGTATGAAGGAAAATTTTCAGGTGTATGGAAGGAATGAGTAATGAGATGAAGGATGGACTAAAGCTCAAGCTTGGGGATGCCACAAGTGTCATCCATGAAATATCCAAGAAGTACAAGGGTCAAAGCTTGGGGATGCCCAAGGCATCCCCTTCTTCATCAATAAAAATCTCAGGTTTCTTCCAAACGCTTCATTTTTATTGTTTCATGCACAGTTGTGTTTTTCTTGGAGCGTCTTCTTTTTCGTTTTCGTTTTGGTTTTCGTTTGCCTTGGTTTGCTTAGTTTTCTGAATAAATTGGTTGGACCCCCTCTTTCATACATTGGTTTGCAAATAGTTTGGTTTGGTTTGGAAAAGAGTAGGAAAGTTCATACTTATGTGGTAAAAAGAGCTCGTTTTTGACTGTGGCTATGCTTTGTCATGCCATGCTTGATTTTGTTTTGGGCTTTATGCTTAGTATTATTTGCTGTAGCATGACTTGTTATAAACAATTGAGATTGCTTAATGTGCCTTGGATGAATCATGCGTTGTTTTAGCATATTAAAGCATAGTATAATGGTATTCTCCTTTGATGCTTTATTTGGGTTGACTTGGCACATGCTCACACCATGTTATGACTATCTCAAGTCACCATAGCCTTTATGATCCTTTAGTTTTCAACTTGTAGTATCACTTTATGCTTTGATCAATGATGTTTTGTCGCTCTGCATGATTATGGCCATTATTTCTCTCTTAGTTTGTCACTCCCACTCTTTTGCTAGCCTCCACAACAAAGTATGAGTTCCACTCATGCATCCAACTCCATAAACCAAGTTATTCCAAAGAGTCCACCATACCTACCTACTAGCTTATGCTATTCCAAGTATATTCATGCTTTTGTTTACCTTCCAAATTAAACTTGTTATGAGAAAACTAGTGATTAAAGCTCTCACGAACTTGATGGCACACTTTACTTTATTGCCTCTAATAAACTTGAACCATTGGGTCCTTCTTTGTTGCGTATATGCTTGCGCTTTATAAGTTGAAATTACCAGAACCATGTACCATGGGGAACGCTTTCAACATTGCACTTGTACTTTGTACCCCGTTGATATCATGTTCTTTTGCTTACGGATCCCGGCGGTGTGAAATAAAAGTGGAACTTAGATCATTGAGTTTGTATGTGTGTTAGAGAAACGCCTGGGCCGCTAGCCTAAGCCATGCCTAATCATGGTGGAAACTTGCAGCATCACCATAATGAGCACTCTATGAAGCATCCTCAATAAAAACCTATGCAAATAGAAAATAAAAAGATCGCTGAGATGCTCATTTTCTGCTTGCCTTGTCATTTTGATTATGAGAAAGCTCTCGTATCATGTGCAAGGGGTACCCTGTTGGCGGTTCTTAATGATACACATATACTTACAATGACAAGAGCTTACTCGTGACTGAAGTTGAGTAGCATGAGGATCGGTCTTCGTAAGTACGGGGCATGAGATTTCGGTTTATAACTTGTCAAGCATATCCTCTTAGTTATGTCACTTTAACCTTAATCACCTTAAAGATGCTTATGATAGGGGCAATGAGAGCTGAAAGTTATAAGTACCATAATTTTTGGAAGCTCTTTATGAGACTTGAATCCCTACTTCCTTTTACAAAAGGCCTTTCTTCCACCATTATATTGAGTCTCCACCTTCTATCTTTATGCACTACTTTGAGAGCATAGTGGCCATTCTTAGTTCTATGTGCATTGTCCCAAGACTAGTTGATTGATGCATAACTTGTTATTGCTTGTTTGAAACTATTGTATCTAGTCACTCTTATGAACTTTGAAGGTGTCCTATGCATTTATATTTGCTACTCTATTGAGGGACAAGCTAAATACTTTTATGCTATGTTTTCTTTATGTGAAACAAACAAACGTCTTGCAAAGCATTGTTATTCATGAATCTTTTGTTTGTACCTTTTTATGTTGCATCATAGTTTCTTTGCCTATTGCTAGATCTTTGTCTTTCATGTTATGATTGAAGTACTATGATCCCAGCTTCGAATGTTTTGCAAATACTTTGATCAAGTCTTTGATGGTGCATGTCACCTAAAAAATTATTTATTTTTATCACTTACCTACTCGAGGACGAGCAGGAGTTAAGCTTGGGGATGTTGATACATTGCAAATGTATCTATAATTTTTGATGTTCCATGCTTGGTTTTATCCACTTTCTTGTGTTTTGTTCCAACTTTGGAGTACTTTTCATATGATTTCTTGGACTAACCTATTAACAAGAGCCACAGTGCCAGTTGCCTGTTTTCTGCTGTTTTTGGTTCCAGGAAAGTCAGAAAATGAATATTCTCGAAATTGGACGGGACAAAAGCCAAAGTGCCTATTTTTCTGGAAGGGATCAAGTGCCAGAATACGAGACGGAGAAGGACCAGGAGCCGGCCACACCACCTGGCCGCGCGGCCCAGCCTGGCCCACGCTAGGGGGTGGTGAGGCCAGCCCTGGCACCCCCTCGGCCTCTCCTTCCGCCTGTAAGTTGCCCTCGGGACGAAAACCCTAAGTACCCGATCAAAAATCCACGAAAGATTCTGTAGCCGCCGTCATCTCCATCCCTAGATCGGGAGGGATCTGAAGCTCTTCCCGGCACCCTGCCAGAGAGGGGAATTCACCCTGGAGGCTTTCTTCATCACCATGCAAGCCTTAGGTGTGATGCGTGAGTAGTTCATCCTTGGACTACGGATCCATGTAGTAGCTAGATGGCTGGTTCTCCTCCTTTGTGCTTTCATGTTTAGATCTTGTGAGCTCCGTTCATGATCAAGATCATCTATTTGTAATTCATACATGTTGTCTTTGCGGGGATCTGATGGATATTGAGATGCTATTTCAGATTGATTATTGATTCTATCATGTCTTTGTTATTTGAGATCTTGCATGCTTTCCGTTGTTAGTAGCTATCCTGGCCAAGTAGATGCTAGCAACTCCAAGAGTTAGTATTTATGCTTGATAGTGGGTTCATGTCTCTGGTAATCTGGGGAAGTGATAGAAATCTCTAAGGTACTAGATGTGCTGTTGCTACTAGGGAGAAAACAACAATCCTTTGTTCATAGAACAATCGTATTGTTTACTTTACACGCAGTTCGTAAAGCAATAATCTGTTGCTTGCAACTTAATACTGGACGGGTTCGGATGATAACTTGAAGGTGGATTATTAGTCATAGATGCAGTTGCATAGCGGTCTATGTATTATGTTGTAATGCCCAATCAAGTTTCAGAGGAGTCAAGATGATTAGTATTTGCATGTATTGCTTTCTCGGTGTTTGTCAATTGCCCCGCTGTAATTTGTTCACCCAGCATGTTATTTATCTAAGGAGAGCCACCTCTAGTGAACTATGGATCCTGGTCCTTTTCTTTACATAAAATCTACAATTGTTTCTGCTTTGTGTTTAGTTTCTGCAAACTTTTACTTCTTTCCATTCGATACGTTTAATCCTTTGTTTTCTGCAAAACACGGTGAGATTGACAACCTCATCGCAAGCTGGGGACAAAGTTTTGTGGTTGTGTTGTGCAGGTCTCCATGTTGCTACTAGCACTGGTAGTGCGCCCTGCCAAAGCTCAGCTAGTAACACCTTTGGGGTGTTTCCTTGCTCCTACTGGTTCGATTAAACCTTGGATTCATAACTGAGGGAAAACTTACTACTGTGCTCATCGTACCTTCCTCTTGGGATTCCCAACAAGCTCTACGTTGAAAGTCGAGCGCATCAATGACATGTGACTGCAAGACCGGTATTTGTTCACCCACATGACGGGTAAAGATACATACGGCCGGCTTGGTGAGATTACATCCAAAAATGTTGCAACATGTGACTAGGTCACGGGGATGTAATATGACGATAACAAGAAAACATAACTTGTTGTGATTGAGATTGAACAAGGTATGGGATACCAATGATCGGATCTCGGACAAGTTGTATCGAGAAACAAAAGGAAGAGGATGCTACATTTAGCGGTTCAAATGACATTATCATGTCTAGAGCATTCCCGAGCCGTGAGAGGATACACTTAAGGGTACGATGAGAGCGATCATTCATAAGACGGAATCACAGTAGAGAAAGAGAGAAAGCCGGAAATGTTCCACGGAGAGATCCGAAGTTGTTCGGAGAAAGTATAAAGGAAAAGACCTAAAAAGTGCTTTCGGATAAATGGGAATTTAAATATATTTTTATTATATGTTAATTATGAATTAATATATTCTAATAATATTTAAGTTAAGATTTATAAAAGCAACTTTTATATTAGGCCAAATCCCAGAGGGAAAAGGCCTAGATTAAAAGCTGCAGAAAAATAAAAGGAAAACAGAAACAGCCCACGTGGGTGGCAGATAGTTGCCGCCGCGTGGGGGGGCGGGCGCCAGTTACCAGCCACGGCGGCCGGCCTGGCTCGACCCCGGCCCATACGGGGCTCGCGGGGGAGCCGGCCAACCAGCCGGGCCGGCGGGGGCAGGCGGCCCACCCGGGCGAGCTACCAGGCGGGCGGTGCAAGCTGCGGGCGAGCTGGGCCTCGGGGTGGCACTCCGGCCCACCCAGGTCAGCTATGTAGTGCTGGCTGCTGCTGCTGGCCAGCTGGGCCACACACAGCGCTAGGCCCACCCAGTCTGGCTGCTGCCTAGTGCTGCTGCATGCTGTTGGGCCAGTGGGATTTAGGCCCATTCGACTGGTCGGAATTTTTGCTGATTTTTTCCTTTATTAATAGTCCCACATGGCTAACCTAATGGGGAGGACACCCCTTCGCCTATATAAAGGGGTGCCCATGGGTGGGATTAGACATACAATTGGAGAAGTCCTTTGGTTGACTTTCTCCTCCTCCCTCTCTCTATACCTTGTGACCATGGCCCCATGTCTGGGTTGTGCGATCGAGGCCACCTGTAGTACGCCGTTGCGCTGCAGGGATTCCTAGCCGGATATCAAATTTCGCACTCCCGGCAGGATCGCGGAGCCGGAGGTCTCATTGTGCACTGGATGTGTACCAAGACACAAGGCGCAACACTTGGGGCGCTTAAATGTCGTGAGCCGGAGCTGTTGCGCGATGAAGATGAAGAAGGAGCAAGGGGTGACATGCGAGGAGCTTCGCAACCTTAAGGTCGGCTACGAGTACGACTACTTCAACCACATTCCCCGTGGAACGTTAATCGCGTACGGTCTACAAGGGTATGTATTCTCTATGCATTGGACGTTACCGCATTACTACATAGATAGATCCTAGGCAGTTTCTGGGGTTCCATCGTAGGGAAATTTTTGTTTTCTGTTGTGATCCCCAACAGTGGTATCAGAGCCGATCTATGCGTAGGAGTGCTGTACGGCCAGTACGCACACGTATTGTGCGGGCATTGATCCCTTAGTTGTTACCCTCTAATGTGTACTTGTTTATATCGCGGTATTGTTTGATGAAGCGGCGCAGACCGACCTTACGCGTATTCGTACGCGAGACTGGTTCCACGCTCAACATACGGCTTGTATCGTATAAGTGGCTAGCGGGTGACTGTCTCTCATTCAATAGTTGATATAGCATTTACAACGGAGGGCCCCGAAAGGGGTGTAAT
Source organism: Avena eriantha (assembly GCA_910589775.1). Classification (NCBI taxonomy): domain Eukaryota; kingdom Viridiplantae; phylum Streptophyta; class Magnoliopsida; order Poales; family Poaceae; genus Avena; species Avena eriantha. The sequence continues at coordinate 30,500,459 of OU342743.1, read as the reverse complement.
AGAGACAACTGTTGGATCCATGTTGTGGTTGGAAAGTTTGTAGTTTAGAAACGGTTCTATCACAAAAGCCCTAACAACCACGTAAAACTTGCAATAGATAAAGTAGAGGCGTCTGACTTTATTTTGCAGGAGGCATGTGATTATGATATGGCATTGGTCGTATACGAAGGTAAAGTAGTTTACTTTTCTGTTACTAAGTAGTATAGTAATAGTCATCGTTCCGATGGACGACCTGGTGGTGGCGTCGTGGACTTGGCATCAAACCAAGGCAAGTTGGAGATATGCCGAAGCGCTCGATGGAGATCAAGGCGCAAGAAAGACCATATCATATCACATTATACATATGATGTTGATACCAATTTTTACATCTTATTGTGTGCTAGTATTTAGATACTCAACGGTAGCAAATAAGATAATCCCTATGTAATTCTGATGTTCCGTGTTCCCCTTGTGTGTGCACCACGAAGAAAGTTCTTCGGTATGAGGCGATCTAGGGTACATGCCTAGGTGTCAGACATATCTACGTTCGCATACAGTGGGTGTAAGCCATGTTGCACAGCGAATACACACAAGTTAGATTTGGCGAGCCTAGCATGTGCAGACATGGCCTCGGAACACAAGAGATCGAAAGATCGAGCATGAGTCACATGGATGATGTGATTGACATTGTTGAATGTCTACCTTTGATAATGCATTGATGACCGTGACGATCGGGGAGGTGCAGAGGATAGGGATCATGCGATCACTAAAATCGTCCAGGGGATGACAATTTTAGTGGAGACCAATTATAAATTGATCTCTTATTATAAACTTAGTCTAGATGTCTGTTTGCAAATATCTTAGTAGATCTTAGCCTATCCCATTGAGGTCCTTTGCGACCATGGGAATATATTGCTTAATTTGGAACTTAGCAAAAGGGTCCAACTTCATAGATTAATACCCACGCCTAAGGGATATCCTCGTAAAAGGTGATCTTCTCTTCTTGATACAATAACCATTAGGAGATAATTCAATGACTCCAGAATGTTTGGAAAAACACTTAGCGATCTTGCATTAGAGTTCAGAACTCTTAGAAGGGCTTGATTGCAAAAAGGAGGTCATGGATGAAAAATGTATATGTAAATATACAGATTATAAATTTGGTTCTTGCAAAACTCGTTGCAGTTTGTAAAGTATTTGATACTTGTCCTGCTTTGTGAAAAACAGGATGATCTGCTTGAGAATTCCTGGTTTTTAGGCAACGTGACTTGATGATGGCAAGCAAATCAGTTGATGGCCGACATCACCTCTTCCCTCAAAGTTTATCATTTGGATTAGTGGACTTGAATATAATTTTGTAATCCTTGTTTGTGTGTCTTGCTTTTGGCAAGACGATTATTCATATGAACAAGTTACAAACCAGTTTGTACTATTCTTATGAACAATACCATATGGTCGCATTATGATTATAAATAAGTTATTCTAATCACTATGGTAATGATAATGGTTTAAACATTTATAAAGGATTAGAATTATAAAAGATATCCAAAGTTTAATAATGAAATGACACTGTAATTTAAGTCATTTTGGTTATTGCAGGTTCTTTATGAAAGATCGGGGTCCTAGATGCTTAATCTAGAGACTTTGCAAAACCATGCCTCTTGGGCAGAATGACCAAAACTCCGCATTTTGGTAAAACGGTGATATGCGAAGAAATGTTGAAACTTATACATAATGATGTATTGTATTTTCAACAAGTAGTGGAAATCATTAGGTAATTGTGGACTTAAGTGAATAAGTGTATTACTTAATGAAACATAAGTTTGAAATGATTTGAATTGTTCAAATGAGTTCACAACAAAATAGGATATTGAAATTAACAAGAATACGAGGTCTCTTTGATTTGATCGACGTGACTGAAGTATGCAAGTTAAGTTTAGCATAAAAGGGACTTGTGAAAGATGTTTCACAAATTATGATAATTGGATGAATTCAAACTGTGTTGAAATATCTAAACATCATAATCATTATGTATTAAGATACATATGGTATAATATCATCTCTTTCAGGGTTATAGTTATCGTTTAGAGTTAGAGATCAAAATAAGAAAACACTCATTTAAAATACAAAGGAACATCCAAAGATTTGTGGAAACAACACCATAAGTTTTATGGCAAGTTCGAGTTTCTGGAGATTTCAACAAGTCGAAGTCGTGGCGAATAAACAAGTCTTTGTAGAGCATTCTTAGGAAGCTATGAATGCATCATCCATAAGGGGCAAACCTGCTGTTGTCCCAAGTTGATGTGTCTTGATGAAGATACAGGTGGAAGAAAGTAAAAGATCAAATCAAGGTATTTGACCTTACCCCTGGATTGTTGAGTGGCGCAGCGGAATTTATTTCGTGAATCCAAACTCTACATATAGAGAAGAAACCAATGATAATGATCATGAAGTTCACGTAAATACTTTTACTTAAAGAAAGTAGGATTCAACAATATATTCTACAAGTTTGTGGAATTATGTTGTTGATTCACTTGTCGCGTTTTGAACAAGACATACCTACGAATTACAAAGAAGCGTGATGGACCTAAGTACGAGAAATGAATGGTCATTGAAATCTTGTTAGTGGAATTCTCGATTTGATGATGATCAAAGAATTTTGGAATGTCCAAGATTATCGAGAGGACCTAGTTTTGAGTGGGAGCTAAGTGAAATCCCTCGATCTCAAACATGAATGTCATATTTGAATGGGAGCGTGAAATCATTCTGCGATATGTGGACGACATATATGAATGATATGATTGGTGTTAATAACATTTGAGTTATGATGAAGTTGAAGTTATTAAACAATAAAATCTATCAAGATAGATTGGTGAGTTTAATAAACACTGAATGTCGAATGCTTCCTGGACTTGATTCTGAAAGATGTTCAGAATGTCCTAAGACAAGATTCTGAAGTAGCTTAGAATGGAACAAGGTAAGAAAGAAGTTCTTACTATATGAAGCATTGAGTATTGAAACTATGGTTGAAAGAAAGAGATGTGTTGCCTCTCCTATGGCTCGGTCATAGGTTCTTCCATAAAACCATGTTGTATACTCGATGTAATGTGACCCGAAGTTCTGGTTGGTAGGACAAAATCTTAACTGTAAGAACGTGTCTTTAAGTGATTCCTGAGTTGATCACTTAACTAGAATTAAGTTTGTACATAAATGGCAAGAAGCAATGTAAGTGGCATAGATGCATTTCATGCACTAGGATCTACATAGATATAGAAGTATAAAAGCTCCATCTGATGTGATGTATAATGTTATGGCGGGGCTAGTTCACTTTTAACGTAGAATGATGTGTCCCAGGGCCTAGTTGTTGGAAATATGCCCAAGAGGCAATAATAAAAGTGGTTATTATTATATTTTTGTGTTTATGATGAATGTTTACATCCCATGCTATAATTGTATTATTAGGAAACACTAATACTTGTGTGTTTTGTAAACATAAGAGAGTCCCTAGTAAGCCTCTTGTTGAACTAGCTTGTTGATTAATAGATGATCATGGTTTCCTGATCATGGACATTAGGATGTGATTAATAACAAGGTTATATCATTAGGAGAATGATGTAATGGACATACACCCATAGTAAGCGTAGCATAAGATCAAGTCATTAAGTTCGTATTGCTGTAAGCTTTTAAATGCATAGTAACCTAATCCTTCGACCATGAGGTTGTGTTAATCACCATCACCGGATGGGTACTTTGATGACATCAAACACCGCTTCGTAACTAGGGGGTCATAAAGGTGTCATTGGGTATTCTGAAAGTATGTGTTGAAGCGCATGGACCAAGATTGGGATCTGTCCATCCATATGACGGATAGATATGCTCTGGGCCCTCTCGGTGAAATGTCATCCAGTTAGCTTGCAAGCATGTGACTAGGTCACAAGGGATGACATGACACAGAACGAGTAAAGAGTACTTATCAGTAACGAGGTAGAACTAGGTATGGAGATGCCGACGATCAAACCTCGGATAAGTATAGTATCGCGTGACAAAGGGAATTGGTTTCGTATGTAAATGGTTCAATCGATCACGAAGTCATCGTTGAGTATGTGGGAGACATTATGGATCTCCAGGTCCCGCTGATGGTTATTGATAGGAGATGTGTCTTTGTCATGTCTACATATTCACGAACCGTAGGGTGACACACTTAAGGTTCGAAGTTGTTTTAAGTAGATATGGAATGTGCGTTGGAGACCAAATGTTGTTCAGAGTCTCGAAATGGATCCGGGACATCACGAGGAGATCCGGAATTGTCCGGAGAATAAGATTCATATATTGGGGATCATTTTCTGAGTTAGGAAATGTTTCGGAGTATTTGTATGGGGATTCTAGAAGGTTTCGGAATGTTCTAGAAGGTTCTGGAAGGCTTCTTGGAGTTTGCTTGAAAACCAAGGAAGGGATCAAGGAGTCCTGGTGGGTCAAGACAAGGAGTCGTGGGGGAGGAGGACTCCTCCCCCCCTCCCCAATCCGCCGGCCCAAGGAGGTGGGGAGTCCTACTAGGACTCCCCCTCCCCAGGCGCCCTCCCTCCTTTAAATAGAAGGGGGAGGCGCCACCCCTTGCCCCTCCTCCACAACTGCCAATCTCCGCCGCCTCTCTCCTCTTCCTTTCTTCTGCACGGGCATAGGCGAAGCCCTGCAGAATTCTCTACTCCACCACCACCACCACACCGTCGTGCTGCTGGGATTACGTGGAGAAGATCTACTACCTCCGCTGCTCGCTGGAACGAGGAGAGGAAGGTCTGCTTCGACTCCGCACGTGTGACCGACTGCGGAAGCGCTGCCGAAACGCGGCGCCGAAAGGATCGTCCACTTGACCGACTGCGGAAGCACTGCTGGAACGAGACGCCGGAAGGATCGTCCACACGATCTTGAGATCGGCAAGTGATCGACTACATCAACCACGAGATCTAATCTCGTTAACGCTTTCGGATCTACGAGGGTTAGTTTCTATCTATCTCGTTGCACATGTCTAATAGATTAGATCTTGGCTTTTATCTAGATTAGATCTGGGTTTTGTTCGTTCTTGCGGTAGAAATTTTTTGTTTTCCATGCTACGAACCCATCAGTGGTATCAGAGCCGTATCTATGCGTAGATCTGTTGCACAAGTAGAACACAATGTTTTTGTGGGCGTTGATGCTTTTGTTGTCGGTGTCTTAGCGTGTACTTCGCATCTTGCGGCATGGTGGGATGAAGCGGCTCGGGCTAACATTACATGTCATCGCACATGAGACTTGCTCCACGCTTGACGTGCAACTTGCTTTGCACAAGTGGCTTTGCGGGTCTCTGTCTCTCCCACCATAGTTAAGATTCAATTTACAATGAGCATCTGACAACACTTGTATCAACGTTGTGGTCCTTGTTCGTAGGTAAGATCGGTCTTATGCGAAAGCCCCAAACCACGTAAAAGATGCAAAGAAAATTAGAGGCGTCTAACTTGTTTTTGCAGGGGTTTTGTGATGTGATATGGCCATCATGTGATTGTGATTGTATTTGATGTATGCAATGATCCTTGTTGTAATATGGCAACTGGCAGGAGCCTAATGGTTGTCTTTAATTCTATTAAGACCTGCGTGTCTATTCATCTTGTAATAGCTTTATTCCAAGTAGTTGTAATAGTTGCTAGTGATGATGGACAACCATGAAGCGGCGCCACTGACCTTGACGCAATGCTGGTGATGATGGAGATCATGTTCGTGCTTTGGAGATGGAGATCAAAGGCGCAAGAAGAAAAGGCCATATCATATCACACTAATTATGAATTGCCTGTGATGTTAATCCTTTATGCATCTTGTACTGCTTAGATCGCGACGGTAGCATTATAAGATGATCCCTCTCACTAAATATCAAGTAATAAAGTGTTCACCCTTAGTTGGCACTGTTGCTAAGACTCGTCGTTTCGAAGCATCTCGTGATGATCGGATGTGATAGATTCTACGTGTGCATACAACGGGTGCAAGCCAGATTTGCACATGCGGAAACTAAGGTTATCTTGACGAGCCTAGCATGTACAGACATGGTCTCGGAACACGGAATACCGAAAGGTAGAGCATGAGTCATATAAATGATATGATGAACATGAAGATTGTTCGCCGATGAAACTACATCTTCTCTCGTGAAGATCGGACTTGATGTAGTGGACTTGGTTCGTGTAATCACTAAGACAATGTGAGGGATGTTTTTTTGAGTGGGAGTTCACCTAGTTAGTTTAAGAATTAAATTTGAACTCAATTTATCATAAACTTAGTCTAAACTACTTGCAAATTGTTGTAGATTATGGCGACCCCCTCCATCAATTTCAATGCGTTCCTAGAGAAAGAAAAGCTTAAGGACAATGGAAGCAATTTCACGGACTGGTTCCGTGGACTGAAGATCGTCCTCCGGGCTGGTCAGTTGACCTATGTGCTCGAAGCACCGCTAGGTGACCCACCTGCAGATGATGCCACCGATGACGTAAAGAATGTTTACGCCACACGTAAAAATCATTACTCCACAGTTCAGTGTGCCATCCTGTACGGTTTAGAAGCGGAGCTCCAAAAGAGTTTTGAGCACCACGACCCGTTCGAGATCATTAAGGAGATCAGGCTAATTTTTGAGACTCGCGCGGCCGTGGAGAGCTATGAGGCCTCCGAAAAGTTCTTTAACTGTAAGATGGAAGAGGGAAGCTCCGTTAGCGAGCACATGCTCACCATGTCTGGGTACGCAAACAAGCTCCAAGAGTTGGGAATATCGATTCCTAATGAATTGGGGATTCACCGTCTCCTTCAATCACTGCCACCAAGTTACAAGAACTTTGTGATGAACTACAACATGCACTGCATGAACAAAACGTTGCCTGAAATATCGTCCATGCAGAAAACTGCTGAAGTGGAGATCAAGAAGGAGCACCAAGTGTTGATGGTCAATAAGACCACCAATTTCAAGAGACAGGGCAAGCCTAAGAAGAAGGGCAACTTCAAGAAGGACGGCAAGAAAGCTACCGCACCTGCAAAGAAGCCCAAGGCTGGTCCCAAGCCTAAAACTAAGTGCTTCTACTGCAAGGATGCTGGTCACTGGAAGCATAACTGCCCCAAGTACCTGGCGGATCTGAAGAACGGCAACATCAAGAAGAAAGGTATATTTGATATATGTGTTATAGATGTGTATCTTACTAGTAATCGTAGTAGTGCCTGGGTATTTGATACTGGTTCGGTTGCTCATATTTGTAACTCGAAGCAGGAGCTGCGGAATAAACAAAGACTGGCAAGAGACGAGGTGACGATGCGCGTTGGAAATGGCTCCAAGGTTGATGTGATCGCCGTCGGCACGCTCCCTCTACATCTACCTTCGGGATTAGTTTTAAATTTGAATAATTGTTATTTGGTGCCTGCGTTAAGCATGAACATTATATCTGGATCCTGTTTATTGCGAGACGGTTACTCTTTTAAGTCTGAGAATAAAGGTTGTTCGATTTATATGAGTAATATCTTTTATGGTAATGCACCTGAGATGAATGGTTTATTCTTACTGAATCTCGATAGTAGTGATACACATGTTCACAACATAGATGCTAAACGAATAAAATTGAATGATAATTCTACATACATGTGGCACTGTCGTCTTGGTCACATTGGAGTGAAGCGTATGAAGAAACTCCATTCAGATGGACATCTTGAATCACTTTATTTTGAATCACTTGAAAGATGCGAAGCATGTCTAATGGGAAAAATGACTAAGACTCCATTCTCTGGTACAATGGAGCGAGCTACAGACTTATTGGAAATAATACATACCGATGTGTGCGGTCCAATGAGTGTAGCATCGCGTGGTGGATATCGTTACGTTCTCACTTTCATGGATGACTTAAGTAGATATGGGTATGTCTACTTTATGAAACATAAGTCCGAAACTTTCGAGAAGTTTAAGGAATTTCAAAGTGAAGTGGAAAATCATCGTAACAAGAAGATTAAGTTTCTGCCTTCTGACCACGGAGGTGAATATCTAAGTTACGAGTTTGGCATGCATTTAATGAAATGTGGAATACTTTCGCAATTGACACCGCCGGGAACACCACAGCATAATGGTGTGTCCGAACGTCGTAATCGAACTCTCTTAGATATGGTTCGGTCTATGATGTCTCTTACAGATTTACCGTTATCATTTTGGGGCTATGCATTAGAGACAGCCGCATTCACTTTAAATAGGGCACCATCTAAATCCGTTGAAACGACACCATACGAATTGTGGTTTGGTAAGAAACCTAAGTTGTCGTTCCTTAAAGTTTGGGGTTGCGAAGCATATGTAAAGAAGTTACAACCTGATAAGCTAGAACCCAAAGCGGAGAAATGTGTCTTCAAAGGATACCCTAAAGAAACAATTGGGTATACCGTCTATCATAGATCCGAAGGCAACGTTTTCGTTGCCAAGAATGGATCCTTTCTTGAGAAGGAGTTTCTCTCGAAGGAGGTGACTGGAAGGAAAGTAGAACTCGATGAGGTTATTGAACCTTCTCTCGGATTTGAGAGTAGCGCAGCACCGGAAGATGTTTTTGTGCCGCCTGCACCAATTGAAGAGGAAGCTAATGATAATGATCATGAAACTTCAAACGAAGTTACTTCTGAACCTCGCAGGTCAACGAGGGTTCGTACCACTCCTGATTGGTATGACTCTGCCTTGAACGTCATGTTGGTGGACAACGCTGATGACCTTGCGACGTATGAAGAAGCTATGGTGAGCCCAGATTCCGACAAATGGCTAGAAGCCATGAAATCCGAAATGGGATCCATGTACGAAAACCAAGTGTGGACTTTGGTGGACTTACCGGATGGCCGTAAGGCTGTCGAGAACAAATGGATTTTCAAGAGAAAAACAGAAGCTGATGGTAATGTTACCGTCTATAAAGCTCGACTTGTCGCGAAAGGGTTCCGACAAATTCAAGGAGTTGACTATGATGAGACTTTCTCACCAGTAGCGAAGCTAAAGTCTGTGAGGATTTTGTTAGCAATTGCTGCACATTTCGATTATGAGATTTGGCAGATGGATGTCAAAACGGCGTTCCTTAATGGTGACATTGAGGAAGAGTTGTATATGGTACAACCCAAGGGTTTTGTCGATCCTAAAGATGCTGACAAGGTATGCAAGCTTTAGCGCTCCATTTATGGGCTGAAGCAAGCATCCCGGAGTTGGAATCAACGTTTTGATAAAGTAATCAAAAACTTTGGGTTTATACAAACTTATGGAGAAGCTTGTATTTACAAGAAAGTGAGTGGGAGCTCTATAGCATTCCTAGTACTATATGTAGATGACATATTGTTGATTGGGAATGATATTGAACTTCTTAGTAGCATCAAAGCCTATTTGAATAATAGTTTTTCGATGAAGGATCTTGGCGAAGCGGCATATATTCTAGGCATCAAGATTTATAGAGATAGATCAAGACGCCTAATAGCGCTTTCACAAAGTACATACTTGGACAAAGTTCTAAAGAAGTTTAGAATGTAAGATAGCAAGAAAGGGTTCGTGCCCATGTTGTCAGGTAAGACCTTGAGTAAGACTGAAAGTCCAGCTACGGCAGAAGATAGAGAAAAGATGAATAAAATTCCCTATGCCTCGGCCATAGGTTCTATCATGTATGCCATGCTGTGTATAAGACCGGATATAGCACATGATGTTAGTTTGACTAGCAGATATCAAAGTGATCCTGGAATGGAACACTGGACAGCGGTCAAGAATATCCTAAAGTACCTAACTAGGACTAAGGATATGGTTCTTTCTTATGGAGGTGATGAACAGCTTGTTGTAAACGGTTACACCGATGCTAGTTGGAACACCGATCCAGATGACTCAAAGTCACAGTCGGGATACGTATTTATTTTGAATGGTGCTGCAGTGAGCTGGAGGAGTGCGAAGCAAAGCGTTGTGGCGAAATCTTCAACTGAATCAGAATACATAGCTGCTTCGGAGGCTGCACAAGAAGCCGTTTGGATGAAGAAATTCATTACTGAACTTGGCGTGGTTCCCAGTGCGTTGGACCCGATTGCCATCTACTGTGACAACACAGGTGCCATAGCTAATGCACAGGAGCCAAGGTCACATAGCAAGCTGAAGCACATCAAGCTACATTTCCACGCTATTCGCGAGTATGTCCGAGATGGTGACATAAAGATTTGCAAAGTACACACTGATCTGAATGTGGCAGATCCGTTGACTAAACCTCTCCCTAGGGCAAAGCATGACCAACACTAGAACGCCATGGGTGTTTGGTATATTACCATGTAATCTGGATTATTGACTCTAGTGCAAGTGGGAGACTGTTGGAGATATGCCCAAGAGGCAATAATAAAAGTGGTTATTATTATATCTTTGTGTTTATGATGAATGTTTACATCCCATGCCATAATTGTATTATTAGGAAACACTAATACTTGTGTGTTTTGTAAACATAACAGAGTCCCTAGTAAGCCTCTTGTTGAACTAGCTTGTTGATTAATAGATGATCATGGTTTCCTGATCATGGACATTAGGATGTGATTAATAACAAGGTTCTATCATTAGGAGAATGATGTAATGGACATACACCCATAGTAAGTGTAGCATAAGATCAAGTCATTAAGTTCGTATTGCTGTAAGCTTTTAAATGCATAGTAACCTAATCCTTCGACCATGAGGTTGTGTTAATCACCATCACTGGATGGGTACTTTGATGACATCAAACACCGCTTCGTAACTGGGTGGTCATAAAGGTGTCTTGGGTATTCTGAAAGTATGTGTTGAAGCGCATGGACCATGATTGGGATTTGTCCATCCATATGACGGATAGATATGCTCTGGGCCCTCTCGGTGAAATGTCATCCAGTTAGCTTGCAAGCATGTGACTAGGTCACAAGGGATGACATGACACGGAACGAGTAAAGAGTACTTATCAGTAACGAGGTAGAACTAGGTATGGAGATGCCAACGATCAAACCTCGGATAAGTATAGTATCGCGTGACAAGGGGAATTGGTTTCGTATGTAAATGGTTCAATCGATCACGAAGTCATCGTTGAGTATGTGGGAGCCATTATGGATCTCCAGGTCCCACTGATGGTTATTGATAGGAGATGTGTCTCTGTCATGTCTACATATTCACGAACCGTAGGGTGACACACTTAATGTTCGAGGTTGTTTTAAGTAGATATGGAATGTGCGTTGGAGACCGAATGTTGTTCGGAGTCTCGGAATGGATCCGGGACATCACGAGGAGATCCGGAATTGTCCGGAGAATAAGATTCATATATTGGGGATCATTTTCTGAGTTAGGAAATGTTTCGGAGTATTTGTATGGGGATTCTAGAAGGTTTCGGAATGTTCCGGAAGGTTCTGGAAGGTTTCTTGGAGTTTGCTTGAAAACCAAGGAAGGGATCAAGGAGTCCTGGTGGGTCAAGACAAGGAGTCGTGGGGGAGGAGGACTCCTCCCCCCTCCCCAATCCGCCGGCCCAAGGAGGTGGGGAGTCCTACTAGGACTCCCCCTCCCCAGGCGCCCTCCCTCCTTTAAATAGAACGGGGAGGCGCCACCCCTTGCCCCTCCTCCACAACTCCCAATCTCCGCCGCCTCTCTCCTCTTCCTTTCTTCTGCACAAGCATAGGCGAAGCCCTGCAGAATTCTCTACTCCACCACCACCACCACACCGTCGTGCTACTGGGATTCCGTGGAGAAGATCTACTACCTCCGCTGCTCGCTGGAACGAGGAGAGGAAGGTCTGCTTCGACTCCGCACGTGTGACCGACTGCGGAAGCGCTGCCGAAACGCGGCGCCGGAAGGATCGTCCACTTGACCGACTGTGGAAGCACTGCTGGAACGCGACGCCGGAAGGATGGTCGACATGATCTTGAGATCGGCAAGTGATCAACTACATCAACCACGAGATCTAATCTCGTTAACGCTTTTGGATCTACGAGGGTTAGTTTCTATCTATCTCGTTGCACATGTCTAATAGATTAGATCTTGGCTTTTATCTAGATTAGATCTGGGTTTTGTTCGTTCTTGCGGTAGAAATTTTTTGTTTTCCATGCTACGAACCCATCACCAGTGCCCATGAGAAAGCCCTCGAGGTTGATCTAAAGTCACTGTAAGCTCCTGGAATCTGGCCTCGTTCTGCTGCCATGACTATAGTATATACACAAAGGATAGCAAAGGGTGTTTCGAAGTTTAGATGACAACGGTGAAAACGACCGTCATCATAAACACTAGAAACAAAGTCTCACTTTGTCGCCATACAAATGCTTCGACACATTATAAGATAATGGAGTGAATGTCAAAATTAGGAAGACATTAATAATTTGCAAAAGACATAATGATCTGGTAAAACAGAAAATGGACATGACGTTTCCCATGAGCATGCATGATCTGTAAACGCATATGGTATATGGTTTATATGAGTAAAATGCGAGCTAGAATATTTGTACTCTAGTGCAAGTGGGAGACTGAAGGAGATATGCCCTAGAGGCAAATAATAAATAGGTTTTTATTGTCATATATCAATTAGTTTATAATAGTTTCTTATTGTGCTATAACTGTGCCAAGTAGAAACATTGGTACAGGTGTGGTATGAAACAACCAAGTCCCTAGTAGCCTCTTTTCATACTAGTTCATTGGTCACGAAGATGATCTGGGTTTCAAGATCATGGGCATTTATGCTGACTGACAACGAGATCATATCATTAGAGAATGATGTCATTGGACATTCCTCTAAGGATTGTAACACGATCAAGTCATATAGTTCATCGTTGCAACAGCTATACCTACACTTCTTCTCCTTAGACCGTGAGCTCATATTACTCACTGTTTCCTGAGTCTGCTTAGACTGCATCAAGCGCCACTTGGTAATACAGTGGTTATAAAGGTGTACGTTGGGTATTCCGAAGGAACAGTAGATGACATGTGACTGCAAGACCGGGATTTGTTCACCCACATGACGGGTAAAGATACATACGGCCGGCTTGGTGAGATTACATCCATAAATGTTGCAACATGTGACTAGGTCACGGGGATATAATATCATGGTAACAAGAAAATAGAACTTGTTGTGAACGAGATTGAACAAGGTATGGGTTACCAATGATCGGATCTCGGACAAGTTGTATCGAGAAACAAAAGGAAGATGATGCTACATTTAGCGGTTCAAACGACATTGTCATCAGGAATGCATAGGGGTCGCATGGATATCCCTGGTCCCTCTGTTGATCATTGATACAGATCATGTCTAGAGCATTCCAGAGCCGTGAGAGGATACACTTAAGGGTACGATGAGAGCGATCATTCGTAAGATGGAATCACAATAGAGAAAGAGAGAAAGCCGGAAATGTTCCGCGGAGAGATCCGAAGTTGTTCGGAGAAAGAATAAAGGAAAAGATCTGAAAAGTGTTTTCGGATAAATGGGAATTTAAATATATATTTATTATATGTTAATTATGAATTAATATATTCTAAATAATATTTAAGTTAAGATTTATAAAAGCTACTTTTATATTAGGCCAAATCCCAGAGGGAAAAGGCCTAGAATAAAAGCTGCAGAAAAATAAAAGGAAAAAGAAAAAGGAAAACAGAAACAGCCCATGTGGGCGACAGATATTTGTCGCCGCACGGGGGGTGGGCGCTAGTTACCAGCCGCGGCGGCCGACCTGGCTCGACCCCGGCCCATACGGGGCTCGCGGGGGAGCCGGCGGGGGCAGGCGTCCCACCCGGGCGAGCTGCCAGGCGGCGGTGCAGGCCGCGGGCGAGCTGGGCCTCCACCACCCAGGTCAGCTATTCAGCGCTAGCTGCTGCTGCTAGCCAGCTGGGCCGCACGCAGCACCAGGCCCACCCGGGCTGGCTGCTGCCTAGTGCTACTGCATGCTGTTGGGCCAGTGGGATTTAGGCCCATTCGGCGGGTCCGAATTTCTGCTGATTTTTTCCTTTATTAATAGTCCCACATGGCTAACCTAATGGAGAGGGCACATCCCCTCCGCCTATATAAAGGGGTGCCCATGGGTGGGATTAGACATACAATTGGAGAAGTCCTTTGGTTGACTTTCTCCTCCTCCCTCTCTCTATACCTTGTGACCATGGCCCCATGTATAGGTTGTGCGATCGAGGCCACCTGCAGTACGCCGTTGCGCTGCAGGGATTCCTAGCCGGATATCAACTTCCGCACCCCCGGCGGGATCAGGGAGCCAGAGGTCTCATCGTGCACCGGAAGTGTACAAAGTCACGAGGCGCAACACTTGGGGCGCTTAAATGTCGTGATCCGGAGCTGTTGCATGATGAATATGAAGAAGGAGCAAGGCGTGACCTACGAGGAGCTTCGTGACCTTGAGGTAGGCTACGAGTACGAGTACTTCAACCACGTTCCCCGCGGAACGTTAACCGTGTACGGTCTACAAGGGTATGTATTCTCTACGCATTGGCTGTTACCGCATTACTACATAGATAGATCCTAGGCAGTTTCTAGGGTTCCATCGTAGGGAAATTTTAGTTTTCTACTGCGATCCCCAACAGCATGTCACATCAAAAAAAATTTATCACTTACCTACTTGAGGACGAGTAGGAGTTAAGCTTGGGGATGTTGATACGTTGGAAACGTATCTACAATTTTTGATGTTCCATGCTTGTTTTATATCTACTTTCTTATGCTTTGTCCACACTTTGGAGTACTTTTACACATTTTCTGGAACTAACCTATTAACAAGATGCCACAGTTCCAGTTGCATGTTTTCTTCTGTTTTTGGTTCCAAAAAAGCCAGAAAATGAATATTCTCGGAATTGAACCGGACAAAAGCCAAAGTCGATATTTTACCGGAGAGACTCACGGAGCCAGAAGACGAGATGGAGAGGGGCCAGGGGATCGCCACACCATGTGGTGGTGCAGGCTAGCCCTGGCTGCGCCACCGGGTGGTGTGGTCCCCTGGTCCACCAACCGACCTTGCCCTTTCGCCTATAAGAAGCCTCCGATGCAAAAACCCTAAATAGTCCAGCCTCTAGCCACGAAAAGTTCCGCAGCATCGCCGCCACCGAAGAGGAGATTCGAGGGACAGAAAGTCTCTGTTCCGGCACCCTGCCGAGACGGGGAAGTGCCATCGGAGCCATATCCATCGATCTCCACCACCATCTCCATCATTGTTGCTGATTCCCATGACGAGGAGGGAGTAGTTCTCTCTCAAGGCTAAGGGTTCTACCGGTATCTATGTGTTCATCTCTCTCTATGCATGATCATATTGTGATCATGAGCTTTGTAATCAAGTAGATCTACCTTGCTACTCAAGTGCTTTAATAGATCTCTGCTCTCCCCATGTGTGTGAAAGTGGCAGCGTGCACACCGTGGTGGCACTTAGGCTAGAGATTACAAATACTTGTTATGAGTTATATTTGGAGTTGGATGTCTCTATGAAATTGTGATGTTTGTTGGAACCATCTAGCGCTCAAGGTGACAGTTTGGGTTACCTAGATGGGAAAAACAAACTTTGAGGTGTGCTGTTATAGCCCTACCATGGATTAGAGTGTCAAACCGGAGAGTAGTTCAGAGTAGTATCATAAAGAGAAGATATTTATATGAGAGTGTGCACTAGTGAAAGTATGATCCCTAGGCCTTGTTTCTAAGCATTGAAACACCGTTTGCAACTAGTCTCATTATTTGGCGTTTAGTCTCATATAAATAGATCTAGTTGAAATGGTGTTTCAATGCTTAGAAACAAGGCCTAGGGATCGTACTTTCACTAGAGAACACTCTCATATAAATATATTCTCTTTATGATACTACTCTGAACTACTCTCCTGTTGGACACTCTAATCCATGGTAGGGCTATAACAGCACTCCTCAAAGTTCGCTTTCCCCATCTAGATAACCCCACACTATCACCTTGAGCACTAGATCGTTCCAACAAACACCACAATTTCATAGAAACATCCAACTCCAAATATAACTCATTACAAGTATTTGTAATCTCTAGCCTAAGTGCCACCATGGTGTGCACGCTGTCACTTTCACACACATGGGGAGAGCCAGAGATCTATTAAAGCACTTGAGTAGCAAGGTTACTTGATTACAAAGCTCATGATCACAATATCATCACGCATAGAGAGAGATGAACACATTGCTACAGGTAGAACCCTTAGCCTCGAGGAAGAACTACTCCCTCCTCATCATGGAAATCAGCAATGACGATGGAGATGGTGGTGGAGATCGATGGAGATGGCTCCGGGGGACTTCCCCGTCCCGGCAGGGTGCCGGAAAAGAGACTTGTGTCGCCCGAATCTCCCCTTCGGTGGCGGCGGCGCTGCGGAACTTTTCGTGGCTGTAGGCTGGATGATTTAGGGTTTCTGCATCGGGAGGCTTCTTATAGGCGAAGAGGCAAGGTCGATGGCTGGCCAGGGGGCCCACACCATGCCCTGGCACGGCCTAGGGATACCCGCGCCAAGGGGGATGTGGCCGCCCTGTGGCCCCCCTTCGTTTGTCCTTCGGACTCCATGTGTCTTCCGGTAAAATATTGACTTTGGCTTTTGTCCCGTCCAATTCCGAGTATATTCATTTTTTGGCTTTTCTGGAACCAAAAACAGCAGAAAACAGGCAACTGGCACTGTGGCATCTTGTTAATAGGTTAGTTCCAGAAAGTGTATAAAAATACCTCAAAGTGTGGACAAAATATAAGAAAGTAGATATAAAACAAGAATGGAGCATCAAAAATTATAGATACGTTTGCAATGTATCAGCATCCCCAAGCTTAACTCCTACTCGTCCTCGAGTAGGTAAGTGATAAAAAGAAAGAATAATTTTTTAGGTGACATGCACCATCACAATCTCGACCAAACCATTTGCAAGCATTGAAAGCTGGGATCATAGTACTTTAACATAGCATGAAAGATATAGTTCTAACAATAAGACATAGCAACTAGGTTGTAACATGAAAAAGGTACAAACAAAAGATTCATGAATAACAATGCTTTGCAAGACGTTTGTTTGTTTCACATATAGAAAACATAGCATAGTGGCATTTAGCTTGTCCCTCATGGAGTAGCAAAACATAAATGCATAGGACACCTTCAAAGTTCATAAGGGTGACTAGATACAAATAGTTTAAGAACAAGCAATATCAAAGTTATGAATCAATCAATAAGTTTTGGGACAATGCACATTAAACTAAGAATGACCACTATGCTCTCTTAATATGTGCATAAACATAGAAGATGGAGACTCAACATAAAAGTAAAAGAAAGGCCTTCATAGAATGAACTAGGGATTGAAGTCTCATAAAGAGCTTCCAAAAATTATGGTACTTATTAGCTTTCAGCTCTCATTGCCCCTATCATAAGCATCTTGAAGTGATTAAGGTTAACGTGAACAAACTATGGAGTATATGCTTGACAAAGTATAAGTTGGAAATCTCATGTCCCTTGAATACGAGGGCCGCTCCTCATGCTACTCAAGTTTAGTTACTGGTAAGTTCTTGTCATAGTAAGTACATGTGTATCATAGAGAATCGCCAACTGGGTACCCCTTGCCCGATGATACGGTAGAATCCCCATATCAAAATGACAAGGCAAGCAGACAACGAGCATCTCAGCAATCTTCTTATTTACAATGGAAAATTGTGCTTTTTTCTCTCTTTCCTCTTTTCTCATATCTCTTTTTTTTCTTTTTCTCTTTTTTTCTCAATCTCTATCTCTTTTTTATAAGAAGAATGCTTCATAGATTTCTCATTATGGTTACGCTGTAGGTTTCCACCATGATTAGGCATGGATTAGACCAACGGCCCAGACGTTTCTCTAACACACATACATAACTCCATGGACTTACAAGCTCATCTTTAATTTTACACCAATGACATCCATAGACAAAAGAGTATGATATCAACTAGGTACCATGTACAAGTGCAATGTTGAACGCATTCCCCATGAAAGCATGGTTCTGCTAATCCCCAACATATAAGTGTAAGCATATACAACATAGATGACACAATGGTTCAAGTTTATTAAGGGCAAGAAAAGTAAAGTGTGCCATCAAGTTCGTGAGAGATTTAATCACTAGTTTTCTCATAACAAGTTTAATTCGAAAAAGATATAAAAACATGAATATACTTGGAATAGCAAATGCTAATAGGTAGGTGTGGTGGACTCTTTGGAATAACTTAGTTTTATTTGGAGTTGGATGCATGAGTGGGACTCATACTCGGTAATGGAGGCTAGCAAAAGACTGGGAGCAACCAACTAAGAGAGCAATAATGGCCATAATCATGCAAAGTGATAAAACATCATTGATTAAAGCATAAAGTGATATTACAAGTCGAAAACTAAAGGATCATAGAAGCTATGGTGACTTGGTATAGTCTTAACTGTTGGAGATATGCCCAAGAGGCAATAATAAAAGTGATTATTATCATATCTTTGTGTCTATGATGAATGTTTACATCCCATGCTATAATTGTATTATTAGGAAACACGAATACATGTGTGTTTTGTAAACATGTAAGAGTCCCTAGTAAGCCTCTTGTTGAACTAGCTTGTTGATTAATAGATGATCATGGTTTCCTGATCATGGACATTAGGATGTGATTAATAACAAGGTTGTATCATTAGGAGAATGATGTGATGGACACACACCCATAGTAAGCGTAGCATAAAGATCAAGTCATTAAGTTCGTATTGTTATAAGCTTTCAAATACATAGTAACCTAATCCTTCGACCATGAGGTTGTGTTAATCACCATCACCGGATGGGTACTTTGATGACATCAAACACCGCTTCGTAACTAGGTGGTTATAAAGGTGTCATTGGGTATTCTGAAAGTATGTGTTGAAGCGCATGGACCGAGATTGGGATTTGTCCATCCATATGACAGATAGATATGCTCTGGGCCCTCTCGGTGGAATGTCATCTAGTTAGCTTGCAAGCATGTGACTGGGTCACAAGGGATGACATATCACGGAACGAGTAAAGAGTACTTATCAGTAACAAGGTAGAACTAGGTATGGAGATACCGACGATCAAACCTCGAATAAGTATAGTATCGCGAGACAAAGGGAATTGGTTTCGTATGTAAATGGTTCTATCGATCACAAAAGTCATCGTTGAGTATGTGGGAGCCATTATGGATCTCCAGGTCCCACTAAAGGTTATTGATAAGAGATGTGTCTCTGTCATGTCTACATATTCACGAACCGTAGGGTGACACACTTAAGGTTCGAAGTTGTTTTAAGTAGATATGGAATATGCGTTGGAGACCGAATGTTGTTCGGAGTCTCGGATTGGATCTGGGACATCACGAGGAGATCCGGAATTGTCCGGAGAATAAGATTCATATATTGGGGATCATTTTCTGAGTTAGGAAATGTTCCGGAGTGTTTGTATGAGGATTCTAGAAGGTTTCGGAATGTTCCGGAAGGTTCTAGAAGGTTTCTTGGAGTTTGCTTGAAAACCAAGGAAGGGATCAAGGAGTCCTGGTGGGTCAAGACTAGGAGTCGTGGGGGAGGAGGACTCCTCCCCCCTCCCCAATCCGTCGGCCAAGGAGGTGGGGAGTCCTACTAGGACTCCCCCTCCCAAGGCGCCCTCCCCCCTTTAAATAGAGGGGCAGGGGCGCCACCTCTAGGCCCTCCTCCATAACACCAAATCTCTGCCGCCTCTCTCCTCCTCCTTTCTTCTGCATAGGCATAGGCGAAGCCCTGCAGAATTCTCTACTCCACCACCACCACCACGCCGTCGTGCTGCTGGGATTCCGTGGAGAAGATCTACTACATCCACTGCTCGCTGGAACGAGGAGAGGAAGGTCTGCTTCGACTCCGCACGTGTGACCGACTGCGGAAGCGCTGCCGGAACGCAGCGCCGGAAGGATCGTCCACACGATCTTGAGATCGGCAAGTGATCGACTACATCAACCACGAGATCTAATCTCGTTAACGCTTTCGGATCTACGAGGGTTAGTTTCTATCTATCTCGTTGCACATGTCTAATAGATTAGATCTTGGCTTTTATCTAGATTAGATCTGGGTTTTGTTCGTTCTTGCGGTAGAAATTTTTTGTTTTCCATACTACGAACCCATTAGTGGTATCAGAGCCGTATCTATGCGTAGATCTGTTGCACGAGTAGAACACAATGTTTTTGTGGGCGTTGATGCTTTTGTTGACGGTGTCTTAGCGTGTACTTTGCATCTTGCGGCATGGTGGGATGAAGCGACTCGGGCTAACATTACATGTCATCGCACATGAGACTTGCTCCACGCTTGACGTGCAACTTGCTTTGCACAAGTGGCTTTGCGGGTGTCTGTCTCTCCCACCATAGTTAAGATTCAATTTACAATGAGCATCTGACAACACTTGTATCAACGTTGCGGTCCTTGTTCGTAGGTAAGATCGGTCTTATGCGAAAGCCCCAAACCACGTAAAACATGCAAAGAAAGTTAGAGGCGTCTAACTTGTTTTTGCAAGGGTTTTGTGATGTGATATGGCCATCATGTGATTGTGATTGTATTTGATGTATGCAATGATCCTTGTTGTAATATGGCAACCGGCAGGAGCCTAATGGTTGTCTTTAATTCTGTTAAGACCTGCGTGTCTATTCATCTTCTAATAGCTTTATTCCAAGTAGTTGTAATAGTTGCTAGTGATGATGGACAACCATGAAGCGGCGCCACTGACCTTGACGCAATGCTGGTGATGATGGAGATCATGTTCGTGCTTTGGAGATGGAGATCAAAGGCGCAAGAAGAAAAGGCCATATCATATCACACTAATTATGAATTGCCTGTGATGTTAATCCTTTATGCATCTTGTACTGCTTAGATCGCGACGGTAGCATTATAAGATGATCCCTCTCACTAAATATCAAGTAATAAAGTGTTCACCCTTAGTTGGCACTGTTGCTAAGACTCGTCGTTTCGAAGCATCTCGTGATGATCGGATGTGATATATTCTACGTGTGCATACAACGGGTGCAAGCCAGATTTGCACATGCGGAAACTAAGGTTATCTTGACGAGCCTAGCATGTACAGACATGGCCTCGGAACACGGAATACCGAAAGGTAGAGCATGAGTCATATAAATGATATGATGAACATGAAGATTGTTCGCCGATGAAACTACATCTTCTCTCGTGAAGATCGGACTTGATGTAGTGGACTTGGTTCGTGTAATCACTAAGACAATGTGAGGGATGTTGTTTTGAGTGGGAGTTCACCTAGTTAGTTTAAGAATTAAATTTGAACTCAATTTATCATAAACTTAGTCTAAACTACTTGCAAATTATTGTAGATTATGGCGACCCCCTCCATCAATTTCAATGCGTTCCTAGAGAAAGAAAAGCTTAAGAACAATGGAAGCAATTTCACGGACTGGTTCTGTGGACTGAAGATCATCCTCAGGGCTGGTCAGTTGACCTATGTGCTCGAAGCACCGCTAGGTGACCCACCTGCAAATAATGCCACCGATGACGAAAAGAATGTTTTCGCCACTCGGGAAAATCATTACTCCACAGTTCAGTGTGCCATCCTGTACGGGTTAGAAGCGGAGCTCCAAAAGCGTTTTGAGCACCACGACCCGTTCGAGATCATTAAGGAGCTCAGGCTAATTTTTGAGACTCGCGCGGCCATGGAGAGCTATGAGGCCTCCGAAAAGTTCTTTAACTTTAAGATGGAAGAGGGAAGCTCCATTAGCGAGCACGTGCTCACCATGTCTGGGTACGCAAAGAAGCTCCAAGAGTTGGGAATATCGATTCCTAATGAATTGGGGATTCACCGTCTCCTTCAATCACTGCCACCAAGTTACAAGAACTTTGTGATGAACTATAACATGCACTACATGAACAAGACGTTGCCTGAACTATCGTCCATGCTGAAAACTGCTGAAGTGGAGATCAAGGAGCACCAAGTGTTGATGGTCAATAAGACCACCAATTTCAAGAGACGGGGCAAGCCTAGGAACAAGGGCAACTTCAAGAAGGACGGCAAGAAAGCTGCCGTACCTGCTAAGAAGCCAAAGGCTGGTCCTAAGCCTGAAACTGAGTGCTTCTACTGCAAGGGTGCTGGTCACTAGAAGCGTAACTTCCCCAAGTACCTGGCGGATCTGAAGAACGGCAACATCAAGAAGAAAGGTATATTTGATATATGTGTTATAGATGTGTATCTTACTAGTAATCGTAGTAGTTCCTGGGTATTTGATACTGGTTCGGTTGCTCATATTTGTAACTCGAAACAGGAGCTGCGGAATAAACGAAGACTGGCAAGAGACGAGGTGACGATGCGCGTTGGAAATGGCTCCAAGGTTGATGTGATCGCCGTCGGCACGCTCCCTCTACATCTACCTTCGGGATTAGTTTTAAATTTGAATAATTGTTATTTGGTGCCTGCGTTAATCATGAACATTATATCTGGATCCTGTTTATTGCGAGACGGTTACTCTTTTAAGTCCGAGAATAAAGGTTGTTCGATTTATATGAGTAATATCTTTTATGGTAATGCACCTGAGATGAATGGTTTATTCTTACTGAATCTCGATAGTAGTGATACACATGTTCACAACATAGATGCTAAACGAATAAAATTGAATGATAATTCTACATACATGTGGCACTGTTGTCTTGGTCACATTGGAGTGAAGCGTATGAAGAAACTCCATTCTGATGGACTTCTTGAATCACTTGATTTTGAATCACTTGAAAGATGCGAAGCATGTCTAATGGGAAAAATGACTAAGACTCCATTCTATGGAATAATGGAGCGAGCTACAGACTTATTGGAAATAATACATACCGATGTGTGCGGTCCAATGAGTGTAGCATCGCGTGGTGGATATCGTTATGTTTTCACTTTCACAGATGACTTAAGTAGATATGGGTATGTCTACTTTATGAAACATAAGTCCGAAACTTTCGAGAAGTTTAAGGAATTTCAAAGTGAAGTGGAAAATCATCGTAACAAGAAGATTAAATTTCTGCGTTCTGACCGCGGAGGTGAATATCTAAGTTATGAGTTTGGCATGCATTTAAAGAAATGTGGAATACTTTCACAGTTGACACCGCCGGGAACACCACAGCATAATGGTGTGTCCGAACGTCGTAATCGAACTCTCTTAGATATGGTTCGGTCTATGATGTCTCTTACAGATTTACCGTTATCATTTTGGGGCTATGCATTAGAGACAGCCGCATTCACTTTAAATAGGGCAGCATCTAAATCCGTTGAAACGACACCGTACGAATTGTGGTTTGGTAAGAAACCTAAGTTGTCGTTCCTTAAAGTTTGGGGTTGCGAGGCATATGTAAAGAAGTTACAACCTGATAAGCTAGAACCCAAAGCGGAGAAATGCGTCTTCATAGGATACCCTAAAGAAACAATTGGGTATACCTTCTATCATAGATCCGAAGGCAAAGTTTTCGTTGCAAAGAATGGATCCTTTCTTAAGAAGGAGTTTCTCTCGAAGGAGGTGACTGGAAGGAAAGTAGAACTCGATGAGGTTATTGAACCTTCTCTCGGATTTGAGAGTAGCACAGCACTGGAAGATGTTTTTGTGCCGCCTGCACCAATTGGAGAGGAAGCTAATGATAATGATCATGAAACTTCAAATGAAGTTACTGCTGAACCTCGCAGGTCAACAAGGGTTCGTACCACTCCTGATTGGTATGACTCTGCCTTGAACGTCATGTTGGTGGACAACGATGATGACCCTGTGACGTATGAAGAAGCTATTGTGAGCCCAGATTCCGACAAATGGCTAGAAGCCATGAAATCCAAAATGGGATCCATGTACGAAAACCAAGTGTGGACTTTGGTGGACTTACCGGATGGCCGTAAGGCTGTCGAGAACAAATGGATTTTCAAGAGAAAAACAGATGCTGATGGTAATGTTACTGTCTATAAAGCTCGACTTGTCGCAAAAGGGTTCCGACAAATTTAAGGAGTTGACTATGATGAGACATTCTCACCAGTAGCGAAGCTAAAGTCTGTGAGGATTTTGTTAGCAATTGCTGCATATTTCGATTATGAGATTTGGCAGATGGATGTCAAAACGGCGTTCCTTAATGGTGACATTGAGGAAGAGTTGTATATGGTACAACCCAAGGGTTTTGTCGATCCTAAAGATGCTGACAAGGTATGCAAACTTCAGCGCTCCATTTATGGACTGAAGCAAGCATCCCGGAGTTGGAATCAATGTTTTGATAAAGTAATCAAAAACTTTGGATTTATACAAACTTATGGAGAAGCTTGTATTTACAAGAAAGTGAGTGGGAGCTCTGTAGCATTCTTAGTACTATATGTAGATGACATATTTTTGATTGGGAATGATATATAACTTCTTAGTAGCGTCAAAACCTATTTGAATAATAGTTTTTCAATGAAGGATCTTGGCGAAGCGGCATATATTCTAGGCATCAAGATTTATAGAGATAGATCAAGATGCCTAATAGCGCTTTCACAAAGTACATACTTAGACAAAGTTCTAAAGAAGTTTAGAATGGAAAATAGCAAGAAAGGGTTCGTGCCCATGTTGTCAGGTAAGACCTTGAGTAAGACTCAAAGTCCAGCTACGGCAGAAGATAGAGAAAAGATGAATAAAATTCCCTATGCCTCTGCCATAGGTTCTATCATGTATGCCATGTTGTGTACAAGACCGGATATAGCACATGCTGTTAGTTTGACTAGCAGATATCAAAGTGATCCTGGAATGGAACACTGGACAGCGGTCAAGAATATCCTAAAGTACCTGAATAGGACTAAGGATATGGTTCTTTCTTATGGAGGTGATGAACAGCTTGTTGTAAACAGTTACACCGATGCTAGTTGGAACACCGATCTGGATGACTCGAAGTCACAATCAGGATACGTATTTATTTTGAATGGTGCTGCAGTGAGCTGGAGGAGTGCAAAGCAAAGCGTTGTGGCGAAATCTTCAACTGAA
Source organism: Avena eriantha (assembly GCA_910589775.1). Classification (NCBI taxonomy): domain Eukaryota; kingdom Viridiplantae; phylum Streptophyta; class Magnoliopsida; order Poales; family Poaceae; genus Avena; species Avena eriantha. The sequence goes on along the minus strand of OU342743.1, from coordinate 30,475,550 downwards.
TCGGAATACATAGCTGCTTCCGAGGCTGCACAAGAAGCCGTATGGATGAAGGAATTCATTACTGAACTTGGCGTGGTTCCCAGTGCGTTGGACCCGATGACCATCTACTGTGACAACACAGGTGCCATAGCTAATGCACAGGAGCCAAGGTCACATAGCAAGCTGAAGCACATCAAGCTACGTTTCCACGCTATTCGCGAGTATGTCCGAGATGGTGACATAAAGGTTTGCAAAGTACACACTGAACTGAATGTGGCAGATCCGTTGACTAAACCTCTCCCTAGGGAAAAGCATGACCAACACCAGAACGCCATGGGTGTTAGGTATATTACCATGTAATCTAGATTATTGACTCTAGTGCAAGTGGGAGACAGTTGGAGATCTGCCCAAGAGGCAATAATAAAAGTGATTATTATTATATCTTTGTGTTTATGATGAATGTTTACATCCCATGCTATAATTGTATTATTAGGAAACACTAATACATGTGTGTTTTGTAAACATGTAAGAGTCCCTAGTAAGCCTCTTGTTGAACTAGCTTGTTGATTAATTGATGATCATGGTTTCCTGATCATGGACATTAGGATGTGATTAATAACAAGGTTGTATCATTAGGAGAATGATGTGATGGACACACACCCATAGTAAGCGTAGCATAAAGATCAAGTCAAGTTCGTATTGCTATAAGCTTTCAAATACATAGTAACCTAATCCTTCGACCATGAGGTTGTGTTAATCACCATCACCGGATGGGTACTTTGATGACATCAAACACCGCTTCGTAACTAGGTGGTTATAAAGGTGTCATTGGGTATTCTGAAAGTATGTGTTGAAGCGCATGGACCGAGATTGGGATTTGTCCATCCATATGACGGATAGATATGCTCTGGGCCCTCTCGGTGGAATGTCATCTAGTTAGCTTGCAAGCATGTGACTGGGTCACAAGGGATGACATATCACGGAACGAGTAAAGAGTACTTATCAGTAACGAGGTAGAACTAGGTATGGAGATACCGACGATCAAACCTCGGATAAGTATAGTATCGCGAGACAAAGGGAATTGGTTTCGTATGTAAATGGTTCTATCGATCACAAAAGTCATCGTTGAGTATGTGGGAGCCATTATGAATCTCCAGGTCCCGCTAATGGTTATTGATAGGAGATGTGCCTCTGTCATGTCTACATATTCACGAACCGTAGGGTGACACACTTAAGGTTCGAAGTTGTTTTAAGTAGATATGGAATATGCGTTGGAGACCGAATGTTGTTCGGAGTCTCGGATTGGATCTGGGACATCACGAGGAGATCCGGAATTGTCCAGAGAATAATATTCATATATTGGGGATCATTTTCTGAGTTAGGAAATGTTCCGGAGTGTTTGTATGAGGATTCTAGAAGGTTTCGGAATGTTCCGGAAGGTTCTGGAAGGTTTCTTGGAGTTTGCTTGAAAACCAAGGAAGGGATCAAGGAGTCCTGGTGGGTCAAGACTATGAGTCGTGGGGGAGGAGGACTCCTCCCCCCTCCCCAATCCGCCGGCCAAGGAGGTGGGGAGTCCTACTAGGACTCCCCCTCCCAAGGCGCCCTCCCCCCTTTAAATAGAGGGGCAGGGGCGCCACCTCTAGGCCCTCCTCCATAACACCAAATCTCTGCCGCCTCTCTCCTCCTCCTTTCTTCTGCACAGGCATAGGCGAAGCCCTGCAGAATTCTCTACTCCACCACCACCACCACGCCGTCGTGCTGCTGGGATTCCGTGGAAAAGATCTACTACATCCGCTGCTCGCTGGAACGAGGAGAGGAAGGTCTGCTTCGACTCCACACGTGTGACCGACTGCGGAAGCGCTGCCGGAACGCAGCGCCGGAAGGATCGTCCACACGATCTTGAGATCGGCAAGTGATCGACTACATCAACCACGAGATCTAATCTCGTTAACGCTTTCGGATCTACGAGGGTTAGTTCCTATCTATCTCGTTGCACATGTCTAATAGATTAGATCTTGGCTTTTATCTAGATTAGATCTGGGTTTTGTTCGTTCTTGCGGTAGAAATTTTTTGTTTTCCATGCTACGAACCCATCATTAACATGGTGTGAGCATATGCCAAGTCAACCCAAATAAAGCATTTAAAGGAGAATACCACAATATTATGCTTCTAATATGCTAAAACAACGCATGATTCTTTCAAGGCACATTAAGCAATCTCAATTGTTTATAACATGTCATGCTACAACAATAATCACTAAGCATAAGGTCAAAGCAACATCTAGCATGACATGATAAAGTCTAAGCCACAGTCAAAACAAGCTCCCTTTTGTACCACTAAAGCATGAAGCTTTCTACTCTCTTCCAACACCAATCGACTTATTTGAAGGAACTCACAAAGATAATAATAAATAAAGATCAGTGAGCTTGTCTCATAAATCCAAAAGGAAGAACTAAAAAGTTCTAAGCTGAAAGCACAAGAAAACTAAGGCTAAACATAGTGTCAGCAAAAGAGAACACTCACAAAACAATAAGAATGAAAACTAGAGTGTTCTAAACAATGAAAGCAGAGTGTGTCTCTCTCCAAAAGAAGTGCTGGGATCCAACCAACTTATTGCAGCAAACAAAGCAAAATAAAACTAAAAACCGAAAACAAAGACGCTCCAAGAACAACACAATTGTGCATGAAACAATAATAATGAAGTGTTTGGAAGAAACCTGAGATTTTTATTGATGAAGAAGGGGATGCCTTGGGCATCCCCAAGCTTTGACGCTTGTAATTCTTGGATATTTCTTGGGGTGACACGCGTGGCATCCCCAAGCTTGGGCTTTAGTCCATTCTTCATCTCATTACATCGTTTTTTTTTCTACACCTGAAAATTTCCTTCATACAAAACTTCACACAATCTTCATTATCAACATTAGTGCACTCAAGATAATAAGTCTTTTGGTTTAGTTTCAACACAAGTAAAACTTCCATTAGAACACAAGCTACTGTAGCACTTCCTTTAAAAAGTTCAAGTGATCAAAGAGAACTCAAAGAGAAAGAGATTAAGCGGCAAATGCAAATAATGGCAGAAATCTGTCAAAACAGACCAGCAGGTAAAAACCAATTTTTTCGAAGACCTTCTGTTGCTAAAATCGAAAAGTGATGAACTAACGAAAGTTAGATAACAACTTGGGGCATAAGCACAAACAATTACAGATCAATACGATGTTTAGAGATTTTTCACGAATTTCTACAGCGAAGCACAAAAATCTGTTTCGGTATAGCAACTTTCCCAAGCATTATTTCTCTCTCATTAGAGGTTACTCTTGGCACAAAAACCACACAAAAATGATAAGGAGCGGTTATTATAGGGGTAATAACTTCCAAGACTCAGCTAAAACTTTTGGGTTATCTCCCAGTAAGTGCTTTTCTTTAATGCCTTTGAGCTAGGCATGATAATTTCGATGATGCTCACATAAAAAATATGAATTGAAGTAAAAGAGAGCATCAAGAAGCAAATATAGAATAAAATTATGTTTAACCCACTTCCTATGAAAAATAATCTTGTAAAGAAACAAATCATGAAAGCACAAAGCAACAAGCATAGGAAAGCAAAACAAGTGCAACTTCATAATTTTCAACATAAAGAGGAGAAACTTAATATTGTTGAGATACATAAAACCATGTTTACCTATCTAATAATAACTTTTAGTAGCATCATGAATAAAATTAATAATATAACTATCACATGAAACATTCTTATCATGAGCCACATGCTTAAAATAATTAATACTCTCCACATAAACACAGTCATCCTTATTAATCGTAGTGGGAGAAAGTTCAACAAAATAGCTATCATTATTATTCTCATCACCATAATCATCAAATATAGGAGGCATATTGTAATCATAATTAATTTTGTCCTCAATAGTAGGTGGACTGAAAATAACATATTCATTATTGTAATCATCGTATATTGGAGGTGTAGTATCATCATACGCAATAGAATAATTATCTTCCAAAGTGTGTTCATTTGTAAACATATCATCATTGGAAGGAACATGGATAGCAATAATAGTACATCAATTATTAATATCATCATTTTTAGAATTGGTACCGAAGAGATTTTTAATATCAAAAGAAGTGTGATTTTCCTAATCATGATCACTACTATAGGTAATAGGCATAGGAACATCATCGAGTTCAGACTCATCAAAAACTATAATAGGAGCAACATGCTTAGGGGAAAATACTGTTTCCCCTCTCCTTTTACTCCTCCTTTTCTTCTTTTTCTTCTTCTCTTTAGGAGGGAGAGGCTTGAAAGGAAGCTTCTCCATATACCCTGGTTTATTGTTAGAGACAATAGAATAAACTTTGGAGGATTCCTCCTTTTCATTAATAAGATCAAAACACATATTAGTCTTGTCATATTTTGGTAAAACCTCATCTTTTATAATATTTTGTATGTAAGTATGTGTGTGGCAATTATCAACACAATAAAGATGGCAACCATGCAGGACACTAGCCATATCAAGAGCACTCATATCTACCAAATAAGTTTTTCTTGATAATTCTTCACACCCCAAAAATAATGTAAGTTCATCATGCTGATTAGGAGTGATCCTGTCATCACAATACAAACTTGCAGTACTCATTGGATTAGAAGGGCTATTATTATGGCCTGAGCATTGAAAATTGAAATGACCCACTTCAAAGAAAAGTTCACAAATAAAAGGATAGAGGGCACAAACTATTTTACCAAGATCATTTAGAGCCCTATACCACGTTCTAGTTTTTTCATTCCTGTGGGTGATACAATATTCTTCTTAAATTTGATTATTCTCACAAGATCTATTTATTCCACAAAAATTAACATGCTTATAAGAAATAGTACTTTCAGAGGTTTGAGCTTGTTTATTGCTATCATTAATAACAATTTCATTTTCCATGCAAGTGTCTTTAAAAGGCTCACACTACTACAGAATAGGCCATCAGTGACAGGCTGAAATAACCCATTAGTGACAGACAAAGCGCCTATCACTAATAACTACTTGCCTGTCACTAGTATATGTACCAATGACACGCGCTTATGGGTGCTTGTCACTAGTGTTTTTGTACTAGTGATAGGCCAAAAAGATGCATGTCATTAGTTTCAATTAAAGGCCAGCCCCATAGGGTTCTTTAGTGACAAGCCCATTATCCTGTTAGTCACTAGTTTGAATTTTGGTAATAAAAAAATTAAATTTGTTTTCCACAAACATTCCAAATAGCATAATAAGATGTTATAAAAAAATTAAATGTTTTATTAATATTTCAGATAGCACAATATAACCGAATATGACATAACTTTTGCACAAACGAGATACATAGACAATACACATACGTACAATCCCCGCCCAAAAAACAGTGTTGCTAGCAAAAACACACACTGCCTTCATTAAACAGAACCACCCAGACGATGTGGAGAAGACAAACAAGTAGCTAGACCGACGTCATGAGAGGTGGATCAAGCATCCTGTTGACCACAAAGTATGCGCTTCATCTCCTCGTTGAACATTCTAATGGTCTTATGATCAAAACCTGCAAGTTGTTGAAATTTATCAACACAACACATAAGCACATGCAAGATATATAGGTTCCTAACTAGGTAAATTGACTTCCAAGGATCAACAATCCTACATTTCATATTGACAAACTCATTTTGACCGGTGATACGTTGATCAAGTAACTCTACATTTTGATAACTTCAACTTCCTACATTTCAGATTGACAAACTCACTTTGGACGTTGAGCTGTAAGTTATACTTTATATTGATATAATAAAATACACATAATATTTTCAGTTGTGTAATATTGCTCCTAGAGATAAAAGTGGCTTAGGTTCTCTTACTCAGAGAACTGCTTAGGCTTAGCGAAAAGCTGATGACACTAGGAGTGGATTTTGCCATTCTTGAAGTAGTTCCCGCAGTTGGTCTTCTTGTGTTGCTTGAGTATATATGTGGAATTTGGTCTCAACGAAATAGTATGGTTTGGAGTAAATGAAAGAGGCCCCTTCATCATCAGAAACAAATTGGAAAAGTTTAGCACCAATTTTAATTTCTCAGAACTAGAAACCCATCATAAACAATGACACGTATGTTAGAAACACAAGATAGACCATGTACGCCAATCAAGTGTGGATAAGCTCATTAAGTATGCTTTAAAATCCTATAGCTATACAATAGAAATTTTGGAGAACTAAATAACATGTCACTTACCAACCGCCTTTCGGGAATAGCAAAGAACAATCCACATATCCACTTTGGCATGCCAGATTGTTTGAATGTGATTTCAGTTATGTATGAATGATGATAGACAAGGCTAATCATGGTAAAAGTTAGTACTGGTGCTCTTTTATGGATTCGTCCTAGGATACAAAAGGAGAAGGGTCAAAAGGTGGAAATTAGAACTGAAGGAACGAACGAAGCATACCCCATTTCTGGTTTCCCCTTTTCGAAAAAAGAAATAAGGAGAATACTTCACGTGTTCTTGTGACAGATTCTGTGAAACAAGTGTTCAGCTACAACACGTACCAATAGAACATTTAGGCATCATCATAATCAAGACCAAAGTTACCGATCGTAGGTGCAGGATTAAATTAAACAGGGTAATTTGCTTATAAATGGGCCATGGAAGCTACTGGGAAATACTATGCAAGATAGGCTGCAAAAATTCAGAGCTTGGGGAATAGAGAAGAGTGATGAAACAAAGAAAAACCTTATCTGATAGGTTTTGTGACATGTAGCCCAGGTTATATCCATCTAATTGGCAGTTTGAACTATTACAGCAAAGTGCTACGGTACAGTGCAGAATAGGATATTCCTTTCAAGTTCCTTAGTAATGTCACCAGAACAATATTACTATAGTATTTCCAACCCAGGCCATTGCTGATATCACTTATGTTACTTACATGTATGCAAGTATAGCTTTCATAGCACTAACTCATGTTTTCAAGCTCATTGTCGCTAATTTTAGTATAACTTTATGAAGAACAAAATTCATTCAGCCACAGCATGAGGTGATGCTCTAAGGCTTGGACATAATTGTGTGAGAAATTGTTAGTGTTGGGTTTAAAAAACTAAATAACCAAAGGTCAGTATCTATACTGCAAACATGGATGCATCACATCTGTCTTCCGCACATAATCTTAGAAGATTTCTACTTGGAAGTGCTAAGTGGCACCTGAAACAAGGCCATTCATGAGAAAGGCAAATGCATACTACTTGATGTATGTGTGCTCGTGTTTAGTTTTATCTCATCACATTGGCATATATGTTATGCTAAAAATTTAACTCGCTATTCAGTCCTACTAGCTAGTCAACAGTAATATGCAGAAGCTGTAGCAGCGAGCAGCATATCAGCCGGCGAGAATCCAGCAGTACCAGCGAACAGCCAGAGAGCAGCATATCAGCCCCGTATAAACTCGACTAACAATTTACCAGGATAAAGAATAATAAATACCAAATAAATAGAATAAAATGCGACATACCTCATTCCGTGATCATGCATGCTTGATCAACTGGGTTGCAGCAGCCTTTGTTCTTGAATCATCAACCTCCGGCGAGTCATCGCCACCCTAGAAAAACCAAGATTCCGAGGCGACCTCCGTGTTGATGATTTTTGCGAAAAATGTCTTGGATGCATCTAAACTCGTTCTTCCGGACAAATGGATTGGACTTGAGATGAGTACCGAACAACCGAATATCTATACCTTTGTTTAAATTCTCCTATGACCTCACAAATATGTCCATATGGTAGAAGAGATGGTAGCCACATGACACGCTATCCTGCTGATGTGTACTACTAACATCGAGGCATCGAGGCAAAAACTTATCCGCAGTCTTTCAATCTTTGGTTACAATTACCACCTCTATTTTGTATCTACAAGAAAAAACACACAATATGTGCATTTTAGCCAAATAATATGTTATGCATCAACACGTAGCATAAATAAAGCTCCTACCTATACAATGAGTTTCTGCCTATCTTTTCGGTCTCTTTCGTTTTTTCGGTCATGTAAAATGTCATGAGATCAAAAGGAATTCTGTAATCGCATAGCCCATATCAACATAGCTAAAAGAATATATAAATTATAAAAATACATATTGGGTTTTGGAGCTTCTACTATTCTTTACTAAAGCAAATATATTACAAGCACAAGAATTTAACTACGAAGTTGATCCTGGTACAATTTCGTACAACCCTAACATGGTTAAGAACATATGTAATCAATGAAATTGTAGGGAAACGGGAGGCTCGAGAAATGGGGAATAGGAACCTGGGACACATCGGCGGCGGGAGGCGTCGCGGTGTAGGGAAGGAATCAGCGCACCTTCGGGCAGGGGCGTCCTCGCGTCGGCGAAACGGGCGGCGCGGCGTTGGGATGTAGGGCGGCGTCCTCAGGCAGTGGCGTTGGAGGGGCTGGCGGCATTGGAGGTGTTGGCGGCATTGGAGGTGTTGGCAGCGACGGTTGGGGACTAGAATCTGGGAAGGGGATGGGGAGAAGGGCAGCGGAGGTTGGGGACGGTGAGAGGGGCGGCGGCGCGTGGTTGGGGACGGGGAGAAGGGTGGCGGCGGAGAAGGGTCGTGGCCATCACGGGCCATATTTTCTGTTGAGTGCATGAGTATTTTTCTAGGAAACGAACTTGTTGGGTGCATGAGTATTACCATGACTAGTATAACAAGTCACGGTTGGTCAAACCAAATAAAATGTCAACTTTCACAAATATTTGGTTGGTATACACAGGCTACAATCCAAATACCAAAAGTTTCGTCATGCTTTGGTCATGCCAAAATGTTGGTGGGCTTGTTGGGGCTCAAAATAAACATACCCTAATAGCTCGAGTCGATCCCGACTCACTGTCGAGTGTCGCGCCAGCAACTGCGACGGAACGCGTGTGGCTCCCGCGGGTAGGCCGGCCAGGGAGAGGAGGCCCCGGGTGGCCTGGCCCACGGAGAGCTCCCCGGGTGGGTCGGTCTAGAGCCACGCGGTTGCCATCGGCTAGTCAGGTCTGGTACACTGGCTTAAAAAACTTGATTTTTAGTAGCGATAGGCATTCTAATATACCAGTCACAAGTAAATTGGTCTCTGCAGCACGCATACGCGAAAAACACCAGGCATATTTCGGGCCTGTCACTATACAATGCGACCTTAGTGACAGCATTTAAAGACGCCCGTCACTAAGTAATATTTCTATTTGACCACCTTCCTAAATAAATACTAGTGACAGTCAATTTTATTTGTCTGCCACTAGTGTCTCGTACTAGTGACAGGCTTATCCTTGCATGCCATTAGGAACACATACTAGTGACAGGCATAGTTTTACCAGTCACTAACCGCCTGGAGGCTATAAGCCTTTCTGCAGTAGTGCCATGATACATGTCCCATTTTTCTTTAGGAGCATTAATATGAGAAGCAAAGCCTCTAAAACAATCCATAAGTATTTGAGAATCAAGACCATATTTAGCACTAAGCTCTTGAAATTCAGCGGTTTCAGCGAAGACTTAATGCAATCATACTCATGGTTTATACTTGGTTCTTTACCTTTGTCGTTACCCCAATCTTCGGTATTGCTTTGAATTGTTTCAAGAAGATCCCACTTATCTTTGACCTCCTTACTTGTGAAGTATCCCTCTAAACAAGTATCTAGATGGTCCTTGAAATGTCCTGAAAGCCTTGCATATAAATTATTAATAACCATATTACTGGGGAGCTCATGAATGGGACATTTGAGAATTAGTGACTTCAATCTCCCCCATGCTTGGGCAATACTTTCTCTATCATGTGGATGAAAATTATAAATGTAATTTCTATGTTTATGAATTTCATGTGGGGGATAAAATTTATAGTAAAAGAGAGATTCAAGTTCCTTCCACTCCAAATGATGAGGATCATCTAGTAGATCATACCACTCCATTGCTTTGCCCTTAAGTTAAAAAGGGAATAGCTTCCTCTTAACTTGGTTCATTGAAATACCTACACACTTGAACAACTCACATAATTCGTGTATAATGAGTAAATGATCACCAGGATGGACAGTTCCATCTCCAAAATAACAGCTATTCAAAACACGTTCAACAATTTTTATAGGTATTTTAAAAGGGATGCTTCAGTATGTGGACTTAAAATATCACAAGTATCATTAGAATTACCACATACTGCAGATAAAATATCATCAGAGAAAATTTTCTTCTTTAAAGCTGGGGAACTAAAAATTATCATTTTCATAAAAACTAACTTCCCCAAGCTTAGATGTTTCCATAGCATTAGTATCAAAGTTGTTCAAAAGATTCATACTAATAACATTGCTATTAGCATGCAAAGAAAGTTCCATGGGTTTTTTAATTTTCTTTTCAGATAATTCATGTTCTACCTTAGGAAAAATACTAAAAAGCTCTCTAATTATTTTGTTGTTTTCCATTAAGCCTAACTAGTGAAAATAAAAACAAGAAACAAAAAGATATAATTGCAGAATCTAAAGGAAATAACTTCGAGCATTCACACACACCAGCAACCGCACTAGAAGATAGCTTAGTAGCCAGAGGATATGAGTACCTTTTACCTTACCTCCCCAGCAACGGTGCCAGAAAATAGCTTGATGTCTACACACTTCTATTCTTGTAGACAGTTGTTGGGCCTCCAAGTGTAGAGGTTTGTAGAACAGCAGCAAATTTCCCTTAAGTGGATTAACCAAGGTTTATCGAACTCAGGGAGGAAGTGGTCAAATGTATACCTCTCAAGAAACCGTGCAATCAAAATACAAGAAGTCTCTTGTGTCCCCAACACACCCAATACACTTGTCATGTGTATAGGTGCACTAGTTCAGCGAAGAGATAGTGAAATATAAGTGGTATGGATAATTATAAGTGGTAACGGTGCCAGAAAAGTGCTTTGATGGCGCGTGGTTGACGTGGGAAGAGACTAAAGGCAATCTGAAATAAAGATGGAAACAAGCAAACATGTAACAGATCTAGTTGCAAACGGTGTTTAAATTCTTAGAAACAAGGCCTAGGGATCGTACTTTCACTAGTGAACACCCTCATATAAATATCTTCTCTTTATGATACTACTCTGAACTACTCTTCGGTTGGACACTCTAATCCATGGTAGGGCTATAACAACACTCCTCAAAGTTCGCTTTCCCCATCTAAATAACCCGACACTGTCACCTTGAGCACTAGATGATTCCAACAAACACCACAATTTCATAGAAACATCTAACTCCAAATATAACTCATAACAAGTATTTGTAATCTCTAGCCTAAGTGCCACCATGGTGTGCACGCTGTCACTTTCACACACATGGGGAGAGCCAGAGATCTATTAAAGCACTTGAGTAGCAAGGTAGATCTACTTGATTACAAAGCTCATGATCACAATATGATCATGCATAGAGAGAGAGATGAACACATAGCTACCGGTAGAACCCATAGCCTCAAGGAAGAACTACTCCCTCCTCATCATGGAAATCAGCAACGGCGACGAAGATGGTGGTGGAGATCGATGGAGATGGCTCTGGGGGCACTTCCCCATCCCGACAGGGTGCTGGAATAGATACTTTTGTCCCCCGAATCTCCCCTTCGGTGGCGGCGGCGCTGCAGAACTTTTTGTGGCTGTAGGCTGGATGATTTAGGGTTTCTGCATTAGGAGGCTTCTTATAGGCGAAGAAGCAAGGTCGGTGGCCGAACAGGGGGGCCACACCATGCCCTGGCACAGCCTAGGGCTACGCGCGCCAAGGGGGGTGTCGCCACCCTGTGGCCCCCTTCATCTCTCCTTCAGACTCCATGTTTCTTTCGGTAAAATATTTACTTAGGCTTTTGTCCCGTCCAATTCCGAGTATATTCATTTTCTGGCTTTTCTATAACCAAAAACAGCAGAAAAAAGGCAACTGGCACTAAGGCATCTTGTCAACAGGTTAGTTCCATAAAGTGTATAAAAATACCTCAAAGTGTGGACAAAACATAAGAAAGTAGATATAAAACAAGCATGGAACATCAAAAATTATAGATACATTTGCAACGTATCACTTGCGCATGTAATGCAAAAGGTTAAGTAAATATATCCGAACTCCAAGAGTTGAAAAAAATCAGAAAGTTAGAAAGAAGCAAACATACTGAAGATGACATCGTCCAGTTTGGTCTTCTCTTCCCTAAGACTCTAGAGTTCAGCCCGTAGTGCCTCGGTGATGTCCTTCTCTGTGAAAAATGCATCATTGATATCCGAGATCTTTTGATCCTGGGCCTCGATCCTTCAATCACGTTCTTCGGTGGCCATAGAAGAGGATTCAAGAACTTGAGCAATGCTCCGTTCCTGATCCGCCTTCAACTTATCCAGCTCCCGGCATAAGTCGGTGTTCTCCACCTCCAGGGTCTTCAGATTCTCGGCTTCTTCAATCATAGCACATGATTGTTTGACCAGTGCTGTAAGCAAAAAGAACAACAGTTGAATAAATAATTCGACTATAAAATAAAGAGCAAGGTTCAAGGATTGAAATGTTTACCTTCATCCTCATCCCTTGACACTTTTAACTGAGCATTTTCAAGCCGGAGAGCTTTGATCTCCCTTCGCTTGTTGCAAATATTCTTCAAGAATTCTTGGTTATACGAATTAACTTTCTGTAAGTCAAAATACCTAGAGTCAGAAGTCTACTAAAGACTCGGGCTAATATTTTGACTAATATCAGCACGAGCCTTGGGGGCTACACTAGTTCATTCTTTGGCATCCTATGAAAGCATAAATCCAGATTGTCTATCCAACTTCATGCTTGGGGGCTAGAGGATATGATATAAAATAGCATAAGGAAAAAGTGAGTTGGAATTCCGACTTACATGTTGTTCATGAGTGAGCTTGCTCAGGATCATGTTCACTTCAGTAGTAACCTTCTCGACGAGGGTGAGTGGGATTACTGGTGGTGGCGGAAGCACACCGGCTCTCAGCCCCTCATTGCAAAGACGGATCTGCTCAAGAAGTTCGGAGTACTTGACATCCTCCACTTCTTGTGCTTCCTCCTCGGAAGTAATGTTCCAGCTTTCCAAGCATTGCTGGGCTAGCCGTTGGATCTCCTCCACTGATTTCTGAGTAATGCCAAGTTTGGCAAGACCCGGATTATTGAGGAGGTTTTCAGCAAAGACCTCTGCCGAGGGATCATTACCCGTAGAGGGTTCACCCTTATCAAAACCTGAGTCACCCATGGTGACGTCAGTTTGCGAACTAAGGATCGTAGGCTATGCTTGTTGAGCTGGATCTTCTGTGATGGTCGGAGATGGAGTAATGTCTGGCGCTGTAGAAGGTTGAGGGGCAGGAGTGAGAGGCATTGTGGTAGGAGAAGTCAAATTCAGCTTTGACTAGCGCAAGGGCTTTGACAAGCCTCCTTTCCCCTTTCCCTTGGTGAGTTGTTTAGCTCTGAGGAGGTAACAGAACAAAGAGCATGACACCTCAGAAAAAATTAAGAAGTAAAATACAGAAACCTTGTGAGGAAAGTTACCTCTTCACAATGGGCACCCCCTTTGTGCCAATAGCAACCGTCGGAGCCTTACGCTTTCGGGTAAAGGTCTTCGGCAGAGGAACCAATTCTCCATCTTCTTGAGGGATCTCAGGAGGATATCCCTCGAGAGGAGCAAGCTCCGACTCGGGGAGGTCAGCAAGCTAAAAAGAATAAATATCTCAATATTGCGAAAAGAGACAATAATGTAAACACATAATTCGAGTTACTACTGGAAACTTACCGGTACCACATGATCATCAACCGTATGCATGTCCAAGGACAACTCCGGAATTTTCCTCTCGACCCGCTGCCTTATCAACCATTTGATTGGGACTCATAGTCCTTTTCCGTACAAGGACGGGAGCAGATGCGGAGAGAGTCCTTCTTGGACATCGTGATGGTGTGCATAAGCCGGTCACCATGGTGTTTGAGAGGCTAGATCCGGCGTGCCAGCCAGTAGTGAATTAAGTCGGACCCTTTAAGGCCCTTGTGCTTCATCAGATATTCAATCCGCCTCTTAGCGAGAAGCATATCATCACTAAGAGCCGGCGCATCTGCGTCCCAGGACTCTTTTGCTTTGCCGGGAGCAAGAATATCCTTGTGATAGAAAAAGGTGGATGGCCACTGTTTTACCGACTCGCTAGCCTTAATCTGAGGATAGACGTGTTCTCTCCTTACGGAAAAGCTAAGAGTCCCGATAATATATGGATTACCGGCAGTGATAGAGTTTCTCCGGGTATGAAAATAAAACCGGAAGAGAATGAGACTCAGCCTAATGCCGAGATACCCCTCACATAAAGAATCGTAAGAACTCATTTCTAAAATAGAGTTCGGGGGGAGATGGTGGAGTTGAACTCCATAATAATCTATCACCTCAAAAAAGAAGTTTGAGGGTGGAAAGCTCAAACCTCTGTCGAGGTGGGTGCCGAAGTGCACCCGCTTATCGGCGTTGGGGGTGGGGATGGTTTGGCCATAGCCACTCTGCCAGTCACCAGCGCGGAGGAGTCCTTAGTTCTCAATGACACGAAGCTTGGCATCATCTAAGACGCAGGGGATCCAGACCCGCAAAAGCTCTCCTTCTCCGCTGCCGACACCGTCGCTGCCGTCGCCGCCGTGCTGAAAGATGAGGCATCAGCCGTTTTCTGTGTGCGGGTGACCTAGGATGGGCGGCACTTGGGGGATTTTGGGGGAGGCAGAGGATCTCTTCTCGTGGGAGGCGTTGGGAGGAAGGAACACAAGTGCTGGTGAAGAGAAGAGGGAGAAAATCTTAACCCCTTATATCCTTCATCCGCACCAAGATTCGTGCAATATGAACAGTAACCGTGACACGTGTCGTGGAAGGAGATGGGTAACCCCCACGCGATGATTACGCCGCCTTGATCTCTGCGCACGCATTAAAATGACGCCTCGGTTCCGTGAAAGGTGGACCCACCAATGGTCTTGCTGACGGGAATGTCTGTTAGTGACGTGACTTGACCATGACTGGTGTTAGGTTACGTCAGGGACCAAGTTCCGGCTTAGTTTGAAATTCAAGCTAGAAATCCGAATAATGTATTCATAGGTCCGACTCGTTTTGAGACCCGGATCCTATCATTTCTTTTGAAGTTTCAGGAACCCTTCAAGATTCTGCAAGCTAAAGATCAAGCTAGACGATGATGAAATTTGACTCTGGATCTTGGAGGCTTCCAGGGGCTGCTGTTGGGGATATACTTTCCAAGTATCCTCACTATGCCTCACTGACCAGGGTGGCCCACTTCCGGCTAGAGCTTTGCTTCACGGGCAGCCCAGACAGGGAGAAGAGACGGAGTCCAGTCCGGCTACGGGAAGGCCTAGAAGACTTACCGACATAGGCCTATTATGTTACTTGTAGTTCAACATGTACTCTGTAACTGACTCTTATTCGTAGCCGGATAGGTCTCTCTTGTAAACCCTAGGCCGGATATCTATATAAGCCGTCCTAGGGTAAGCCTTTAGGGCACCCTTACAATAGTCTACAATCTCAACTCGCACAGGAGAAACCCTTATAACTCATATTCCGGCTCTTCCGTACTACTGGATTACTAGCAGGAGTAGGATCCATCCAAAGCCGGCAGATTCGAACCTGGGTAAACTTGTGTGCTCACCGTCCTGGAACACCATACGTCTCACACCCCTTTCTTCCGCATGCCTCGAGGACCCCCTCATGGCGTACTTGTCATCAATCCGACGACACCTTTATGCTGGAAGCCAGTGTCGGCCGTAGGCTCTCCTCGTCATTGATGGCCAGCGACAACAGTGAGGTGTCGGTGGGATGTGCTCACCTACTACTTGATATGCCTTCTCTGTTAGCTCCTCCTCCGGGAAGCCTCCGCCTTCATTTTTGCTTCCTCTGTGGGCATCGTTCTAGTGGGGACTCACCGGGCCGTACGGGGAAGGTGTCTTATGGTTGTTATCAGCTTCTGTAATGCCTGTTACCTCGCTATGCAGACACTTGTTCAAGTTCTTATGCCTATGACAATGGCTAAAAAATTGCAAGTTACACTTTTCACCAAACACTTCTCTGGAAAAAGCAAGAAATTTAGTTACACTTTCCCTAATCGACTTAAACATAAGCCAATGTCTAAAATGTGCAAGTTACACTTTCCACCGCTTGCTTTTCTAGAAAGAACAAGAAACAATAGTTACACTTTATATAATTGACTTAAAAATAATAAAATCCCAACTACCTTGGTATGTAAGACTCTTGTTCGAGTTCTCTCATGAAGTTAATTTTGTCACTTGTCTTTGAGTTCTTGGTGGTGTTGGACGAGTGTCTTGATCTTGTTGTTCACCTTAAATGAGATTCTTTTTAAAATGTAATAGTCAATATTATGATGTCCATATATAGTTTAAGAAAACAAATCTTATAGATAATTCCAATATCAATCAAAAAAAGAGACAATTCAACCTTGAAGAAACAATATAAATCTGGAGGTGACAAAACCAAACCCAAGACTAGATCCTAGAGCCTCAAGGTTAGGTCAATCCTATCGGTAGTCTCCTCCTGATTGATCACTTTAGTCATGTATTGCAGGACCCTAAGATGAACCCCATCTCTAGTCCGACCATCACCTTCCGCCAATGGTGCCTTGGCAGCAACCAAAGGCCGAGGAAAGCTGTTGGTGCTTCCAGTTTGTGACATGAACAAGGGAACAATGGTGCAACATATCCAGGAGTAGTACTTGGAAGTGTCCTCGTGATTGAATTGATGCAAGCCTCCAGCATGGCCACCGCTTCCAACATCACATCTACCTCTAGTCGCTGTCGAGGATGGTTTAGTAGGAGCAAGGACTCTGGTGCCAGCGAAGAATGGCTCGATGCTAGAGCTGGACGAGCTAGGGAAGTTGTGAATGCGTGTCAGATGCAAGTTGAACAACTGCGTGTGGAGGTCGAAGTCAGCGCTGCCTAGGCCAGGGACATTCGAAAAAGACGACTAGAGCTGCACCTGCAACCCAGAAGGAGCGAGATGACGATCCTGCTTCTATTTCTGGCATCCTTTATTCTCCTTCTTGTTCTCTAGTGCACCTTTTGGTGACACCCATGCTCCCGTGTGGCCGGGAACTTGTGTGGATAGTACGTGCACTTAAACTTAGGGGCTATCTCTTGCACCTTTATGCTGCAAGCTAGTTATGGCCCTAGGGTCTTCTCATCACTAATGGCCAGCGACAGCAGGGAGGTGTCGACGGGATGCCCTCATCGACGCTTGACGTTCCCTCTCTATCAGGGCCTCCTTCGGGAAGGCCACACCTCCGTGTTTTCTTCCCCTATGTGTGTTATTCTAGTGGGGGATCACCGTGCTCTACGAGGAAGGTTTCTTGTGTTTGATGTCGGCTATTGCAATCCCTACTACCTCGCTGACTCTTGTTCGAGTTCTTATGCCTAAGACAATGGCTAAAAAGTGCAAGTTACACTTTTCACCCAACACTTCTCTAGAAAGAGCAAGAAACGTTAGTTACACTTTCCAAAATAGATTTTAACATAAACCAATGTCTAAAAACATGCAAGTTACACATTTCACCCAACACTTTTCTAGAAAGAACAAGAAACTATAGTTACACTTTCGATAATCGACTTAAACAAAAGAAAATGCCAACTACCTTGCTATGTCAGACTCTTGTTCGAGTTATCTCATGAACTTAATGTGTCACCTTTCTTTGAGCTCTTGGTTCATGTTGGACGAGTGTCTTGATATTGTGTTCACCTTAAACGATATGGTTTTTCGAAATGTAATAGTCAATACAATGATGTCCACATCTAGTTTAAGAAAATGAAATCTTATAGATAATTCCAATATCAATCGAAAAATATAGACAATTCAACCTTGATGAAACAATTTAAATATGAAGGTGATAAAACCAACCCCAAGATTTGATTCTAGAGAATCAAGCTTAGGTCAATGATATTAGTAGTCTCCTCTTGATTGATCACTTTAGTAATGTATTGCTGAACTCTGAGATGAACCCTGTCTCCAGTCCGGCTATCACCTTCCGCCATCGGTACCGGGGTGGAAACCAAAGGCTAAGGAAGGCTAATGGTCCTGCTAGTTTTTGATACAATCAAAGGCACGATGGTGGAGCATAGCCAGGAGTAGCGTTGGCAGTCTCCTTGTGATTCAATTGACGCAAGATTCCAACATGGCCACCACTTCCAACCTAACCACCTCCTCCGGTCACTACTGAGGACGGTTGAGCGGGAGCAAGGATGCTGGTGCCGGTAAAGAAAGGCCCGATGCTAGAGCTGACCAAGCTGAGGAAGTTGTGCACGTGGGTGACATACGAATTGAACATCTGCATGTGGAATTCGAAGTAAGTGCTACCTAGGCTAGTGACATGTAAAAAAGACGACGAGAAGTGCACCTACAACCCAACGGGTGCGAGACAACGGTTATGATGCTACTTCTGGTGGCATTTGTTCACCTTCTTGTTCTTCTCATGCACCTTTTGGTCATAGCCCCTCCACACCACGAGGCCAGGAACTTGCACGGATAGTACATGCACTTAAACTTAGGGGCCATCTCTCACACCTTTATGCTGGAAGCTTCTGACGGACCTAGGCTCTCCTCATCATTGATGGCTAGCGACAGCAGCGTGGTGTTAGAGGGATACACTCACCTGCTACTTGGCGTTCCTGCTCTGCTAGGGCCTCCTTCGGGAAGCCCCTGCCTTCGTGTTTGCTTCCCTTATGGGCGTCATTCTAGTGGGTGCTCACCATGCTCTATGGCGCAGGTTTCTTGTGGTTGTTGTCAGCTATTGTAATCCCTTCTACCACGCTATGTAGACTTTTGTTCAAGTTCTTATGACTATGCCAATGGATAAAAAGTGCAAGTTACACTTTTCACCCAACACTTTTCTAGAAAGAGAAACAAACTTTAGTTACACTTTCCAGAATCGACTTAAACATAATCCAATGTCTAGAATGTGCAGGTTACACTTTTCACCAAAAACTTTTCTAGAAAGAACAAGAAACTTTAGTTACACTTTCGATAATCGACTTAAACATAAGAAAATCCAAACTACCATGCTATGTCAGACTCTTGTTAGAGTTATCTCATGAAGCTAATGTGTCACCTTGCTTTGAATTCTTCGTGGTATTGGACGAGTGTCTTGATATTGTTTTTCACCTTAAATGACTTTTTAATGTAATAGTTCATACAGTGATGTCCATATCTAGTTTAAGAAAAATAATCATACAGCCAATTCCAATATCAATAAAAATGGACAATTCAACCTTGACGAATCGATTAAAACATGGAGGTGAAAAAACCTACCACAAGACCTGATCCTAGAGCCTGAAGGTTAGGTCAACCGTATCGTTAGTCTCCTCATGATTGATCACTTTAGTCATGTATTAGTGGACTCTAAGATGAACCCCATCTCTAGTTCGGCCGTCACGTTCCATCACTGATGCCTGGGCAGCAATCATAGGATGAGGAAGGTCGTTGAGTTTGTGACACGATCAAAGGCACGACGGTGGAGCATAGCCAAGAGTAATACTTGGTATTCTCCTCGTGATTCACTTGACGCAAGATTCCAACATAGCAATTGTTTCCAACCTGACCTCCACCTCCAGTCATCGCAGAGAATGGTTGAGCGGGAGCAAGGACGCCTGTGCCGGTGAAGAAAGGCACGGTGCCAGAGCCAATCAAGCTAGGTAAGTTGTGCATGCGCGTGAGATGCAAGTTGAACAGCAGCGTGTGGAAGTTGAAGTAAGTGTTGCCTAACATAGGGACATGAGCGAGACAACAAGAGGTGCACCTACAACCTAGCATGAGCGAGACGACGATTCTCCTGCTGCTTCTAGTAGCCTTTGTTCGCCTTCATGTTCCTGGTGCACCTTTTGGTGATAGACCTGCCCTCGCCCGGCTGGGAACATGTGTGGATAGTACTTGCACTTAAACTCAGGAGCCATCTATTGCACCTTTACGTTGGAATCCGGTGATAGCCATAGGCTCTGCTGGTCACTGATGACCAGCGGCAGCAGGGAGGTGTCGACGTGATGTCCTCACCGGCTGCTTGACGTTCCCTCTTTGCTAGGTCCTCCTTCGGGAAGCCCCCGCCTTCGTGTTTGCTTCGTCTATGGGTGTCAATCTAGTGGGGATCACTGTACGCAGACTCTGGTTTGAGTTCTTATACCTAAGCCAATGGCTAAAAAGTGCAAGTTACACTTTCCACCCAACACTTATATGGAAAGATCAAGAAACTATAGTTACACATTCCATAATCGATTTTAACATAAGCCAATGTCTAAAACATGCAAGTTAAACTTTCCACCCAACACTTTTCTAGAAAGAGTAAGAAACTGTAGTTACACTTTTGATAATCGACTTAAACATAAGAAATTCGCGAAGACCTTGCTATGTGTTCTCCCATGAAATTAATGTGTCACCTTTTTTGAGTTCTTGGTGGTTTTGGACGAGTGTCTTGATCTTGTTGTTCACCTTAAATGAGATTTTTTTTTCAAAATGTAATAGCCAATACAATGATGTCGATATCTTGTTTAAGAAAAAAATCTTACAAACAAATCGAATATTTATCAAAAAAGAGAGACAATTCAACCTTGATGAAACAATTTAAATCTGGAGCTGACAAAACTAACGCAAGACCTAATCCTAGAGCCTCA
Source organism: Avena eriantha (assembly GCA_910589775.1). Lineage (NCBI taxonomy): Eukaryota > Viridiplantae > Streptophyta > Magnoliopsida > Poales > Poaceae > Avena > Avena eriantha. The sequence goes on along the minus strand of OU342743.1, from coordinate 30,454,923 downwards.
AGGTTAGGTAAATCCCATCGGTAGTCTCCTCCTAATTTATAACTTTAGCCTTGTATTGCTGGACTCTAAGATGAACCCTGTGTCCAGTCCGGCTGTGACCTTCCACCACCGGTGACGGGGCGGCAACCAAAGGCCGAGGATGGCCACTAGTGTTGCCAGTTTGAGACACGAACAAACGCACGATGGTGGAGTTTAGCTAGGAGTGGTACCTGGCAGTCTCCCCAGGATTCACTTGACGCAATATTCCTACATGGCCACTGCTTCCAACCTGGCCTCCACGTCTAGTCGCGGCTGAGGACGGTTGAGCAGGACCAAGTTCGCCGGTGTCGGCGAAGAAATGCCTCCGAGCTAGGCAAGTTGTGCATGCGCGTGGGATACGAGTTGAACAACTACGTGTGGAAGTAGAAATAAGAGCTGCCTAGGCTGGGGCATGCGAAAAAGAAGAGCTGCCTAGGCTGGGGCATGCGAAAAAGACGACGATAGGCATACGTGTGAGCTAGCGGGTGCGATACGACGGTTCTGCTTCTGGCAGCCTTTGTTCGCCTTCTTTTTTTGATAGTGCACCTTTTTGTCCAACACTTCTATGAAAATAGTAAGAAACTATAGCTACACTTTCCATAATCGACTTAAACATAATGCAATGTTTAATACATGCAAGTTACACTTTTCACCAAACACTTTTCTGAAAAGAGCAACAAACTATAGTTACACTTTCAATAGTCAACTTAAACACAAGAAAATCGCAACTACCTTACTATGTCACACTCTTGTTCGAGTTCTCCCATGAAGTTAGTGTGTCACCTTTCTTTGAGTTCTTGGTGGTGTTGGACGAGTGTCTTGATCTTGTTGTTCACCTTACAGAGATTTTTTTCCGAAATGTAAGAGCCAATATGACGATGTCCATATCTTGTTTAAGAATCCAAATCTTACAAACAAATCCAATATCTATCAAAAAAGAGACAATTCAACCTTGAGGAAACAATTTAACTCTAGAGGTGGTAAAACCAACCCAAGACCTGATCCTAGAGCCTCAAGTTAGGTCAATATTATAGGTACTCTCCTCCTAATTGATCACTTTAGCCTTGTATTGGTGGACTCTAAGATGAACCCTATGTCCAGTCTGGCCATCATCTTCCGCCATCGGTGCCAGGCCGGCAACCAAAGTCCGAGGAAGGCCACTGGTACTGCCAGTTTGAGACACAAACAAAGGCACGATGGTGGAGCATAGCCAGGAGTAGTACTTGGCTGTGTCCTCGTGATTCACTTGACACAAGATTCCTACATATGGCCACCGCTTCCAACCTGACATCCACCTCCAATCGCCGCCGAGGACGGTTGAGCGGGAGAAAGGTCGCTAGTGCGGGTGAAGAAATGCCCAATGTTAGAGCTATCCGATCTAGGGAAGTTGTTCATGAGCGTGTGACATGAGTTGAGCAGCTGCATGTGGAAGTCAAAGTCAACGTTGCCTAGGCAGGGATATGCGAAAAAGATAATCAGAGGCACACCTGCGACCCAACGGGATTGGGACAACGGTTCTTCTAATGCTTAGGGCGGCCTTTATTCGCCTTCATGTTCTCCTGGTGCACCTTTTGGTGATAGACCCGGCCCTTCAAGCCCGGGAACATGCGCAGGCAGTACGTGCACTTAAATTGAGGAGCCATCTCTTGCACCTTTATGATGGAAGCATGTGATGGCCCTATGCTCACCTTGCCATTGATGGTCGGCGACAACAACAAGGTGTCAGAGGGATGCGCTCACCTGCTACTTGATGTTCGTGCTCTTCTAGGGCCTCCTTATGGTAGCCGCCGCCTTCGTGTTTTCTTCCCATGTGGGTGTCATTCTAGTGGGGGATCACTGTGCTCTGCGGGACAGGTGACTTGTGTTTGCTGTCGGCTGCTACAATCCCTACTACCTCTCTATTCAGACTCTTGTTCGAGGTCTTAAGCCTAAGCTAATGGCTAAAAAGTGCATGTTACACTTTTCATCCAGCATTTCTCAGAAAAGAGCAAGAAACTATAGTTACACTTTCCATAATCGACTTAGACATAAGGCAATGTTTAATACATGCAAGTTACACTTTTCACCCAACTCTTTTCTGGAAAGAGCAAGAAACTGTAGTTACACTTTTGATAATCGACTTAAACATAAGAAATTCTTATCGACCTTGCTATGTTAGACTCTTGTTCGAGTTCTCTCATGAAGTTAATATGTCACCTTTCTTTGAGTTAATCGTTGTAAGAACCTCTTAGGAGGTGTGTAACAACAACTCTACTTATTCAATGAAACGAAATGCAAAGAGCTTTCTCTGGTTTCTCGAAAAAATCCTTTCTTTGAGTTCTTAGTGGTGTTGGACAAATCTCTTGATCTTGTTGTTCACCTTAAACGAGATTTTTTTCGAAATGTGATAGCCAATACGATAAGTACATATCTAGTTTAAGAAAACGGATCTTATAGACAAATATCAATCAAAAAAGAGAGACCATTCAATCTTGATGAAACATTATAAATCTAGAGGTGACAAAAACAACCCAAGACCTGATCCTAGAGCCTGAAGGTTAGGTCAACCCCATTAGTAGTCTTCTCCTGATTGATCACTTTAATCATGTATTGCTAAACTCTAAGATGAATCGCGTCTCCATTTTGGCCATCATATTCCGCCACTAGTGCCGGGGAGGCAACCAATAGCTGAGGTAGCCTACTGTTGTTGCAAATTTGCGATACGAACAAAGGCACGGCAGTGTGTAGCCAGGAGTAGTACTTGGTAGTCTTCTCATGATACAACTTGATGCAAGATTCAACAATGGCCACTGTTTCCACCAGACCTCCACCTCCAGTCACTGCCGAGGACGGTTGAGCGGGAGCAAGGACACCGGTGTCGATGCAGAAAGGCCTGATGCCAGAGATGGCCGAGCTAGGGAAGTTGTGCTTGCGCGTGTGATACAAGTTGAACAACTACGCGTGGAAGTCGAAGTAAGTGTTTCCTAGACATAGCAGGAGCGATACGACTGTTTTGCTACTGATTCTGGTGGCCTTTTTCGCCTTCTTGTTGCCCTGGTGCACCTTTTCATGAGAGCCCCGCCCTTGCGCAGCCAGTAACATGCGCGGAGAGTAGGTGCACTTATACTCGGGGCCTATCTCTTGCACCTTTATGCTGGAAGCCGATGATGGCCTAGGTTCTCCTCATCACTGATAGACAGCGGCAGTTGTGAGGTGTCGGTGGGATGCGCTAACCGGCTTCTTGACGTTCCCGCTCTACCAGGGCCTCCTTCGGGAAGCCCCTCCTTTGTGTATGCTTCCCCTGTGGGTGTTGCTCTAGTGGGGGAGCACCATGATATGCGCATGTGTCTCATGGTACCCGTCGGCTGCTGAAATCCCTACTTCCCCGCTATGAAGACTCTTGCTCGAGTTCATATGCCTAAGCCAATGGCTAAAACGTTCATGTTACACTTTTGACCCAGCACTTCTCTCGAAAGAGAACGAAGCTGTAGTTACACTTTCGATAATAGACTTAGATATAAGCGAATGTCTAAAACGTGCAAGTTATACTTTTCACCAACACTTTTTCTGGAAGGAGCAAGAAACTGTAGTTACACTTTTGATAATCGACTTAAACATAAGAAAATCGCAACTACATTGCTATCTTAGACTCTTGTACGAGTTCTCTCATGAAGTAAATGTGTCACCTTTCTTTGAGTTCTTGGTGGCGTTGGACGACTGTCTTGATCTTTTTGTTCACCTTAAATGATTTTTTTGGAAATATAATAGCTAATACCATGATGTGCATAACTAGTTTAAGAAAACAAATATTACAAACAATTCCAGTGTCAATCAAAAAAAAAGAGACAATTCAACCTTGATGAAACAATATAAATTTGGAGGTGACAAGCAACCAAAGACCTAATCCTAGAGCCTCAAGGTTAGGATAATCCCATAGGTAGTATCCTCCTGATTGGTTACATTAGTCATGTATTCCTAGACTCTAAGATGAACCCCGTGTCTAGTCCGGCCATCTCCTTCCCCCACCGGTGCTGGGCAGCAACAAAAGGCTGAGGAAAGCCATTGGTACTACCAGTTTACGATACAACCAAAGGGACGACGGTGGAGTGTAGCCACGAGTAGTACTTGGCAGTCTCTTCATGATTCACTTGACCCAAATTCTAAAATGGCCACCGCTTCCAACCTGATCTCCACCTCTAGTCGCCTCCAAGGATGGTTGAGCGGTAGCAAGGATGCTGGTGCCAGCGAAGAAAGGCCTGATGCAAGAGCGGACCGAGCTAGGGAAATTGTGCAAGCGGGTGGGATACGAGTTGAACAGCTGCGTGAGGAATTCGAAGTAAGCTCTGCCTAGTCCGAGGACATGCGAAAATAATGACGAGAGGCTTACCTGTGACCAAGCAAGAGTAAGAAAACAATTATGTTGTTGCTTCTCGTGGCCCTTGTTCGCCTTATTGTTCTCCTGGTGCACCTTTTGGTGAAAGCCCAGCCCCCGCGCGGTCGGTACGTGCGCAAACAGTATGTGTACTTCAACTCAGGGGCCATCTCCACCTTTTTGCTAGAAGCAGGTGAAGGCCCTAGGCTCTCCTCATAACTGATGGATAGCAACAGCATCGAGGTGCGGGCGGGATGCGCTCACCGGCTGCTTGACATGCCAGCTCTGCCAGGGCCTCCTTCGGGAAGCCCACGCCTTCGTGTTTGCTTCCCATGTGGGTGTCATTCTAGTGGTGGCTCACCGTGCTCTGCGGAACGGGTGTCTTGTGGTTGTCGTCGGCTGCTGCAATCCCTTCTACCTCGCTATACAGTTCGAGTTATTATGCCTAAGCCATTGTCTTAAAAGTGCAAGTCATAATTTTCACCAAACACTTCTCTCGAAAGAGCGAGAAACTGTAGTTACACTTTCCATAATCGACTTAAACATAAGTCAATGTCTAAAAAGTGGAGGTTACACTTTTCACCCCAACACTTTTCTAGAAAGAGAAAGAAATTGTAGTTACACTTTTGATATAGATTTAAACATAAGAAAATCCCATCTATCTTGCTATGTCAAAGTCTTGTTCGATTTCTCTCATGATGTTAATGTGTCACCTTTCTTTGTGTTCTTGTGTTGGACGAGTTTCTTGATCTTGCTGTTCACCTTAAACGAGATTTTTTCAAAATGTAATAGCCAATACGATGAAGTCCAGATCTAGTTTGAGAAAACGAATCTTACAGACAATTCCAATATCAATCAAAAAAAAAGAGACAATTCAACCTTGACGAAACAATATAAATCTGGAGGTGACAAAACGAACCCAAGACCAGATCCAAGAGCCTCAATGTTAGGTCAATCCCATCGGCAGTCTCCTCCTGATTGATCACTTTAGTCATGTATTGTTGGACTCTAAGATGAACCCCGTCTCCAGTCCGGCTAGCACTTTCCGCCACCGGTGTCGGGGTAGCAACCAAAGTCTAAGGAAGGCCATTGTTGCTTCTAGTTTGCGACACAAACAAAGGAACGATGGTGGAGCATAGCCATGAGTTGTACTTGGCAGTTTCCTCGTGATTCACTTGACGCTAGATTCCAACATGGCCATCGGTTCCAACCTAGCCTCCACCGAGGATGGTCAGTCAGGAGCAAGGACGCCGATGTTGGCGAAGAAAGGCCCGATCCTAGAGCGGGTCGAGCTAGGGAAGTTGTGAATTCGCATGGGGTACGAGTTGACAACTGCATGTGGAATTTGAAGTAAGCGCTTCCAAGGCCCAGGACATGTGAAAAAGACGACGAGACAAGCACATGCGACCTAGCTTAAGCGATACGACGATTCTGCTTCTGCTTCTGGTGGCCTTTGTTTGCCTTCTTGTTTTCCTGATGAACATTTTGGTGATAGCCCCGCCCCTACGTGGCCTGGAACGTGCGCGGGCAGTACATGGACTTGAACTCACAGGCCACCTCTTGCACCATTTTGCTGGAAGCCGGTGACATCCCTAGCCTTTTCTTTGTTGGCCCAGACCCAGCCGCCGAGTACTTTCCGACGACTGCAACGACAAAACTCCGGTGAACACACGCAAGTATATGAAGCTAGAGCTAGATTACTTTCCTAGCCATAGCAACTCACACACACACATACGGAAACAATATGATCGCTACACGCACGTATCGTGCGTCCTCTTTTTATTGCTTTGAACTCACGGTGTGTTTACAACCCGGGGTACATGCATATATATACTAGGATTCTAGTATGCCGACTCGACTACTAGCCCAATTCTAATCCTAGTAGCAGTTAGTTACATGCAAGTATACGGACTGGACTCAACACACACACACACCTCGGTGTAGTGCAATCCTATACGTATACAACTCGTATACGTGACACCATGTTAGTGCTGGACACGGAGTGCTTATTCCTAACAATCACCCCCTAAGCACGACGTGCTCTTCAACATCCACCTGGATCCCAAATATACACGCTGCTTCTCGCGGGCGTCATCCACGGCATTGCTTTCGCTGCTTCCTTTCTGAGCACACATGTCACCGACTTTGTTTTCGTCGGATTCTCCATGGCTTCACGTCGACAACCCTTTTTTTCCGTGCCCTTTTTCACGCCTTCACGCCGACTGCCTTTTTTGTCCATGCCTTGAGATATTATACTTGGGTCAATGAAGTACTTTCTCATCAATGCTTCGTATATTTGATCTACTACTTGCCGGTGCTCTTGGGTGCAATAGAACAAATATGTAGGAGCTAGCTCAAATTTGTTGACTATCAAAGCTAGCTCGTGACTAGCAATTCTAACTTCTACCTGCTCCTGACCAACACCGTCTTCTGGCTCGTCCGGAGTAGCAAGGCACAGGTTGCCTACCTGTAGCGATTCGTATTTTCCTTTTGAATCCCTTTCTGGCATGTTTCCTTCTAGTTTCTTTATACCACATGAAAAGCCTCTTGATGGATCTCCACCCCCTATTGTTGGGTGTCTTGCATCTGTCTGGCCACCAGTCCACACTCTTGGACCATCGTCTTCTAGCCTTGCTGGCCTGTTTGCTGGGCTCCCTTCAACTCGCCCTTCTAGTTCCGTATCTTTTGGCCACGGACTAGCCTTGTCTTCAAACTCTTTGTCTTCTGGGAGAATCCCTAGTGCTTCTGGCCTGGTGTCCACGCCTGGAGCACCTCCTAGGCCTCAAACGCCTTCTGGGCCCAAACTTGCTGACAAGGATAAGCTTGATTGATCCATATTTTCGTCATACTCAAGATCCCACGTGACGTGAAAAGTTGGATATCCCGGTTCGTTGTAGCCCCAATTCCATGAGTCGCCTTTCTCAAAGATTATGTCGCCCCTGACAACCACCTTATTGGTATAGGGATTGCACAAACGGTATGTCTTTCAACTTTCATAGCTTATCATGATCATTGGAGTACTCCGATCCGCCAAATTGCTTTTATGGCCGGACTCCGTCTTGACATGTGCCACGCATCCAAAAGTGCGAAGATGATCAACCTAGGGCTTTCTCCAATACCATGCTTCGTATAGAGTCATACCAGGCATACTCCTAGCCGGTGCCCTATTCAGCAAAAGACTGCCGTGTTGATTGCCTCACCCCAGAACTTTCCTGGCAAGCCTTTGCTCTTCATCATGCTCCTCGCCAAGGCCACCACGGTTTTATATTCACCCCCCTCGTAGGGATTTTTGCTTCCCCTCCGCCTCAACCTCTCCGGCTTCCTTGATCTTCTCGAATGCATGTAGAGCTTGATCCTTACTTTTCAGCAACACAATCCACATGTATTGACTGTGATCATCCACCACAAGAATGAAGAATTCATTGCCGAACGGGGTTACAGGTGAAATTGGACCGCATGCACCGCCATGAACGAGTCCCAAAGCTTCACTTGCCTGAACCATGGCTTCACGTGGTAACGGGGCACTCCGTTCCTCGTGATCCACACACGGTAGATCGTGATCTACTTCTGCCACAATCTCCGTAGCTGGTGATGGAGGATCCTCTTCATCCTTCAGCTCAGTTACTCGAGCATCAGCATCATCGGTCCATCATCTCCTTCTTGGGCGATGAGAGCCCTCTCCTTCTCCTTTGGTGGTTTCCGGCAATCAGCCTTGAAGTGACCGAGCTCGTGCAGTTATGACACCTTACTTTCTTTATGTCAACTTCCTCCGCGGCGGGCGTCATCTTCATCATCCTGCCCTTGCGGTGTACTTTTTCGCTGGGCGTTGCTTCTCCTTGCCGCTCGTGGAGCCTCCTTGCTTTTCTTTTGAAAGAGTCATCCACTTCTGCTTCGTGAGCATCAGGTGCTCAACCTGTTCTGGATCATCGAAGCTGATCCGAATTCTCTCGTCGTGTGCCTTGAATCTTCCGATGAGATCCTCAATCGTCAATGTATTCAGGTCGAGACATTGTTCGATCGATGTGACGATCTGCATGTAGTGTGCCGGCGCAACACGCAGGAACCTTCTGACGTTCTTGATCTCATCCAATCTCTCGCCATATCCCCTGATTGTGTTGACGAGGGTAACAAAACGGGCGGCAAACTGATCAACCGTCTCGCTCTCCTCCATCTTCAAATCTTCATAGCTTTTCGTCAAAGTTTGAAGATGCGCTTCCTTCACGCGGGCATGACCTTGGTGCAAGATCTTGATCGTCTCCCATGCATCATTCGCTGATTTCTTTCTGACGAGGTACTGCATCACGTCCTTCGGCACGACGGAATAGAGCGTCGTTAGAGCCTGGCGATCCTTCCGGTACTTCGCGCCTCCCTTGACGTACTCGTCGCCTCCTGGATCGATAGCCTCCCAAACCTCCTGAGCCTCCATGGCCACCTCCATGTTGAGTGCCCATATCCCATAGTCCTTGCGATCGAGGCGCGGATACAAAGCCGCCCCCACCGTCTCCGTCACCGGTGCCGCTGCCGAGCTCTCGCCAAACTTCACCATCGCCATGACCTCCTAGTACTTTCAGCAGATCACAAAGACGACCTTGGTTCTGATATCAATTGACGGTTGAGGATCTCGTCCTAACATCCTTGTCACTGATGGCCAGCGACAACAACGAGGTGCCGGCGGCGGGCACGGTGGTGAGGGCACATGAGCTAGAATTAAGTCTAAAATAAAATCCATGTGTAACATCCAAGGGAATGCTTGAAAATGTTAATGTTCTTGAAGGGACTCAACTTGAAGCCCCAATAGAAAATGAACAATCGAAAGAAGTGACAATGGAAGAAGATATATGTTATGGTGACAAGGTGTCAGTTCTTGAAGGGGATCAACTTTAAACCCTTATCCAAATGGAACATGTTGAATAAGTGGAGATGCAAGAAGATATAGCTTGTGGTGATAATGTGTCAGACCATGGAGGGTCTCAACTTACTCCTAGAAGTGTCAAACATGAACCATAATGAAAAAAGAGTATATGCAGGATGTAGCAATGGAAGGCTGAAATAGATTTACCACATAAATTGTTAGGTACACATATGCTATGGGTATTTTGACCTGGAGACCATTTGATCTCTTTACTCGCAATGGAAAACACGGATTAGGGTTTGTAAACACTATTTTCTCTGATATTTGCATTTTTTGTAACCGGTTCCTAGAACCCATGCCAAAACCACCACCCCTACCACCTTTCGCCTTCTCCCCATTGTCCAATGCCCTTCACTCCGTCATCCTCCCCCCACGCATTTCGGATTCTCCGCAGCAAACTTGATGAGGAGGTCGACGAGGATTGACCAAGAGAAGGTGGATGTGGTAGTGATTGTAGGCGACGAAGAGAGATGGAGATCGGGCAGCGGGTGGTCCGCGTGAGGCAGATGCGCTCACTAGCTGCTTGATGTGCCTACTCTGTCAGGGCCTCCGCCTTCGTGTTTTCTTCCCCTACGGCTGTCGTTCTAGTGGGGCTCACCGTGCTTTGCGGGGCGAGTGTCTTGTGGTTGCCACAGGCAGCTGCAATCCCTGCTACCTCGCTATGCAGACTCTTGTTCGAGTTCTTATGCCTAAGCCAATGTCTAAAAAGTGCAAGTTACACTTATTGTCCAACACTTTTCTAGAAAGAGCAAGAAACTATAGTTACACTTTCCATAGTCGACTTAAATACAAGAAAATCCCAACTACCTTGCTATGTTAGAATCTTATTCAAGTTCTGTCATGAAGTTAAGGTGTCACCTTTGCTTGAGTTCATGGTGGTGTTGGACGAGTGCCTTGATCTTGTTGTTCACCTTAAATGAGTTTTTTAAAATGTAATAGCCAATACGATGAGGTCCAGATCTAGTTTTAGAAAATGAATCTTACAAATAGTTCCAATATCAACCGAAAAAGAGAGATAATTAAACCTTGACAAAAAAAATAAATCTGGAGGTGACAAAACCAACCCAATACCTGATCCTAAAGACTCAAGGTTGGGTAAATGCCATCAGTAGTCTCCTCCTCATTGATCAGTTTTGTCATGTATTGATGGATTCTAAGATGAACCCCATCTCTAATCCAACCATCACCATCCACCACCGGTGTCGGGGCGACAACCAATAGTAGTGCTTGTCGGTCTCCTCATGATTCACTTGATGCAAGATTCCAACATGGCCACCGCTTCCAACCTAGCCTCCACCTCTAGTCGCCACAGAGGATAGTTGGGGGGAGCAAGGACGCCGGTGCCAGTGAAGAAAGGTCTAATGACAGAACGGGACAAGCTAGGGAAGTTGTGCATGCACGTGGGATACAAGATGAACAACTACGTGTGGAAGTCGAAGTAAGTGTAGCCTAGGCCGAGGACATGCGTGAAAGATGATGCGACACTCACATCCGACCTATCGAGAGCGAGATGATGGTTCTACTTATGCTTTTGGTGGACTTTGTCTGCCTTCTTGTTTGCCTGGTGCACCTTTTGGTGACAACCCCGCCCTTGCGCTGCCATGGACATGCGTGGACAATAAGTGCACTTGAACTCAGGGGTTATCTCTTGCACCTTTTTGCTGGGAGCCGGTGACGTCCTGAGGCTCTCCTCATCACTGATGGACAACGAAGGAAGCGAGGTGTCGGTGGCAGGCACGGTTGCATGGTGAGGGCACATGATCCAGAATTAAATATAAAATCAAATCCATGTGCAACATCCAAGGGAATGCTTGAAAATGTTGATGTTCCTGTAGGGGCTCAACTTGAAGCCCCAATAGAAAATGAGAAACCAAAAGAAGTGACAATGGAAGAAGATATATGTTATGGTGACAAGGTGTTAGTTCTTGAAGGGGCTCAACTTTAAACCCTTATCCAAATGGAACATGTTGAAGAAGTGGAGATGCAAGAAGATATAGCTCGTGGTGACAATGTGTTAGACCATGGAGGGGCTCAAATTACTCCTGGTAGTGCTAAACATGAACCCCAATGATAAATGAGTATGTGGAGGATGTAGCAATGGAATATTAAGACAGATTTACTACCAACATTGCTAGGTACACATATGCTATGGGTTGTTTGACCTGGAGACCATTTTATCTCTTTACTCGCGATCGCAAACACGGACGTTAGTGTCTGTAAACACTATTTTTTGTGATGTTTGCATGTTTGTAACTGGTTCCCCAACTATGTGCATCACTTGATCTCCACCGCCACCGCCCCTACCACCTCCTACCTTCTACCCACTGGCCAATGCCCTTCACTACATCGTCCTTTCCCGTGTATTTTGGATTCTCCGATGCAGGCTTAATGAAGAGGTTGACGAGGATTCACCAAGAGAAGGAGGATGTGGTAGTGGTTGTAGCCAACAAAGAGAGATGGAGACTGAGTGGTGGGTGGTCTCTGTGCGGCGGGATGCGCTCACCAGCTGCTTGACGTACCTGCTTTGCTAGGGCCTTTTTCGGGAGGCCTCCGCGTTTTCTTTGCATGTGGCCTTTGTTCTTGTGGGGGCTCACCATACTCTACATGCACACGTCTCTTGGTTGCCGTCGGCTGCTGTGATCCCTGCTACCTCGCTATGTCGACTCTTGTTTGAGTTTATGCCTAAGCCAATGTCTAAAAGTGCAAGTTACACTTCACCCAACACTTTTCTGGAAAGTTCATTAAACAGTAGTTACACTTTTAGCAATAGAATTAAACTTAAGAAAATCCCAACTATGCAATTCATGGCCAGACACCTAGCCTCTACCACCGCACTAATTCCCAAACCCTAGAAATTGTCTGTCGAGACACTGAGCTGACTCATTTGTGCGGAGGCATGAGGAATCGTATCATGGTGGTATGTGGCATTCGTAGAGGAGCAAATGCTGTGGTGGACGAGGTGAAACACATGGAGGACATGGTAAAGAAGTTGAGGGACCACCTGGCGAAGGCGGTACTGTTACAGATGGACTGTGTGGGGGGGGGAGGAGGGGTACATGGCGCCAGAGAAGCAGCGCATGCATGATGTTCTTGCCATACAGTCTTTTCCTTAAAATTTACCATTGCAATTATATTAGTATGTTTTCCTTTGGTATTTCTAACAAGATCCCTTGGTGTATCAATGAAATCCTTGTCACATTTTATTTTTGTGCAACATAAATGTGTAATACTCACTGGCGCCATGTACCCCCCCCCCCCCCACCCCACCCACACACACACACACAATCCATGTAAGGTTTCAATTTTGAGTTAGCAATGTTTCCTCACTTGGGTTGCCAACCAGAACTTTTATGTCATCAACCATACTGACCAGAAGAACAACATGGATCAGAAATTATGTTAATTTTGTAAATAAAGGTTTACATGAGTTTATGTTCCCAATTGTCCTAAATTCGAACTACTAATGAACCTAAAAAAGATTTCGAGTCTTACATTTACTTTACAGAAAATGAGAACAAGTGCATGGCCCAAGAATGAACCCCAAAAATGTACCTCTCACTTGCTTTTAACTAGTGCAAAGCCATTTAGTTTCATGACAAAACAATAACATCAGGAAATAAAATTGTTTAATTATTTGCTGTGGCATTGTTCATCTCATTTGTTTTGGTTGTGTAGAAGTTGCTAATAAGTGAAACTTGATTTAATTCTGTCAACTAGCAGATTGAAAATAACCTGGGACACTATAATGGTCAGTTCCCTTTTACATGATCACATGCAAGCTCATTGTCTTCTAGAGAACGCTATTTATATGTTTGTGTAAAAGTATGATACATGAACTTGATTTTGATGATAATTTGTGCATTTTATGTTTGACCCATCTATGCATTGTTCTCTGCTCATTATTGTATACTTATTGTCTTGATCAGACTTGCTTGTTCTCGACGAAACTTTGGCATACTCATTGAGTAAAGGAAGGACGGGTACCATGCTGTTCATTGTAGAGTGTAAGAAAACCACGAAGCACAAACTTGTGGAAATGTCTCTAGAAGAGTTGATTAGCAGGTTTGCTTCGAGTTTATTGATTTGGTTCCCAGGCTCAGTGAGCCCTTTATTTTAAACATTCAAAAATGTATTTTCGAAGTGCCAATTTTTTTAGGAAAAATTATAGATATAGATTATGATGTATAATTGAAGTGTGGAAATTTTCAATCTGAAATACGTTGTATGATAGGCTACATAAAAAAGACAAAATTTCAGACTTAGATCTGTGAATAGTACGTCTCAAATATTGTCAGATTTTGTGTTTTTTGTATAGCTCATAATACAACGTATTTTGGATTGAAAAATTGCAGGCTTGAAGTATATATCATAATCTACATGTATATATGTTTTTCATATTTTTGAAACATTAAAATATCATTTTCGAATTTTAAAAATAAAGGGCTCCATTGAGCTCGAGCTCCAAAAGGATTTTTCGGTTTGCTTCTACCTACTAGGTAGTTCTGTTATTATAGGTTAGATCCCTTTTGGCCAACCACTCGGTTTATGTATGGCACATCTTGATGGAAAGTGACATCCTTTAAAATGTGTGGCTTGATTAATAACACATTTATTGCATAATATGTCGGCAATGGTTGCTTTGTTATATCTCTTCCCTTTTCTTCCTCTGGCAGTATCGCATTCCATGTATATTCTATGATCATTAGCTTTACTATTTCTCTATGCTAATGACACTTTTCACTTTTTCCTCTTCGACAGTATGACCGGTCTGGTATTTGTAAATGATCCATTCCCCAAAACAAGATTCGTAGTGGAGTACTATCACATTTTTCCATATAACAAGATTTTACAAGAACTACTCGACCGGGGTACCATAAGATTTGTTCTCAACTATTTATGTTTGAAACTAGGGCAATAGAACTTGTCGGGTATGATGGTAATTTGGTTGTAACACTTTACATGTTTCAGGAAATGGCCTGCTGACCTCCGACATGGATTGCACTCTGTGATCGATGACAAGTTGGAAGAGCAAGATGAGAATAGCACGTCTAAGATGCGAAAACAAAATACAGAAGTGCAACTCCAATTTGGAAGTATAGAGGGAAAACATTCCGGTTCCATGGAGTCAGATCACAGTCCTCCGCAGAGTACCCAATGACCCCAAACTGGGAAAATTACAGACCGATCGCGTCCAGCTCCAGTCACAACTGACCCATACCCACAAACAGGGGGAAAACTAGATGTCCCTCCCCACGCACGCACGCTCGCCGGTCTACCAATGTCATCATCGTCGGGAGAGGAGGACGGGGCGAGGAGTGGGTGCCGCCGAGCCAGCTCCCCGCTGCCTAGGGTGACTTGCCATACCCCACGCACCCACGCACGACTCGATGATCGATCCACCCATGGTGTCGTCGTCGGAACGGGAGGAGGTCGGGAACGAGTGGGTGCCAACGGCCGGCAGACGTGATGCCGGTGCCACAGGGCGACGGGCCCTGCCCCTTGCTCGTCTTTGCTTACTGCGATGACTTCCGTGAGGTCATGGACTACTTCCGCGCGCCGTCTATGCCACCGGGGAGCACACCCCACTCCCGCCGCTGCCGCCCTCCGCCTCACACCACGTGACGGTAGGGTTTTAAGGGCACTTTAAACTGCCCTTAAATGCCAAAAAAATGGCTTTAATTACTTTTTATGGTATACTTCTAAATGTGCTGATTTTACTTGTGTCTCCCTCGTAGAAACCTGTAAAGACATTTTTCTAAGCGCCACCAACTAGATACGAGGGCACTTGTCCAAAGTGCCATAATAGATTATTGAACCATTTTAGTGCCCAAAAACTTTGGTCTCTAAAGTCCCCGTATCCAAATTAGGAATTGTTTCGATACTACTCTTTTTCAGACAGGATACAGCAGCAGCATCATCTAGCGATGAGACTTTCACTCAGCTAACTGCTGCAGAGTCGGTAGTACTACTTATGAACATATAAAAGCCTTAACCATAGTGGCCTAGTCTACGAGAGATTGATCCGACAGGCAAGTCCGGAATGTGAGGCGTTACCGTGTGCTGCTTTGCTTAGCTACTAAAGCTAGCTAGTAGAGAAGAAACATGCTCCCAGTACTGAAAAAATAGTGAGAATGCTCATAGGTCATTTCAACAAAAAAAATTGGGCAGCTATAAATTTAGGCCACGGCCACTTAGAGTTCGACTGCTGCAGGCTTTTATTGGCACCGCCCTGGATGAATGCCAATGAGGAAAACAAAAGTAGAAAATAGAACAAAAATTTGATGTTCGAGCAATAAACTTATGGATTGTCTTGTGTAAAAACATATAGTGGGCCTAGTCATAGTTTACTCACGACGAAAAATGGAAAAGGTCAAATTAAATTAAACAAATCTTTTGCTCACGTGGAGCCTGGTTGAATAAAACTTTGGACAAAATAAAACAAAAGATAGTGTCTAAAAAGGTAACACCAGAAAGTGCAACAAAAAGTTAAATCGTAATTCTAGAAAGGTGGAACAATCATGAGTATGGCAAAGGAACAAAAGTATAGTGTGCAGAAAAATTATGACTACGACTCTGACTAATGGAAAAAACATTTTTGTTAGTGCGGAACGAAATTTGAACATGAACGAACAAAACTTCACCGCCCTAGGAAGAAGAGGAAAATAATGTGTCTTTTCCAATGTTTTTTAAGGCATCTAAAACTCATTTTCTTAGTCAGCCCTTCATGAGACAATTGGTGCGATCAAATTAGTTACAGACTACCTAATTCCTTTTCGTGAGACAATTGGTGCAACCAACGGAGCTAGTCCATGAGAAAGGCCTAGTGCGGTCCACTCCAACCAAGCCCATTTCAAGCGAAAAGCTGACACCGCCTTTATCTCACGACTCCTACTTAGCTGGTTAGGTTCGTTCGGTCAGGTTAGGACTCTGTTAAGTTACCGATGTGGGACTAAAATCCACTCACTCTCGACTCTGTGGCTGCCCCTGTGTGGACTGACCCGTGTCGTTGCTTCTTGATTTCCACCAATCCACTCCGCTCTAGTCTCCAAATAAGTGTACTTTTAGGATTGTCTTATGTCAAAGATTTTAAATTGACCAACTTTATTGTATGTAGTAGCAACATATATGACACCAAATTGATATATTATGAAACTTTACTTCAAAACGGATCTAATGATACTATTTTGGTATCATAAATGTTGCTACGTTTCCAAAATAATTGGTCAAACTTAAAAAAATATTAACTTAAGACAAATGTAGAAGTACACTTATTTGCAGACGGTGGGAGTATGGCTTTTAGGACACTTTAGAAAACCGCCTCTAAAACCATATATCTTTTAGGGCACTTGGACAGTGCCTCCAAAGTATAAAGTGTCTATGGCACTTTGAAAACGTGCCTCTAAATCTTTGGTTTTGAAGGTACTTCCACAAAGTGCCCTAAATTGTTTGTGAAATGAAGGCAGTTTGGTCACGTGCCTCTAATTGGAGTTTTCATGACACTTTTGAAAGTGCCCCAATCAAAGTTCCCTAGAATTCTTACCGTGGCCTAGTGTCACCACTGAGGCCATCAGCCTCAACCCCGACAACTACTACATTGTAAGTCTGTTTCAGTTCTCTCCTTCTCTTCACATTCGTAATTGACTGGATTGGGAATTGTAAGGTCCTGTTGTCACGGTGAAGTGAATTTTGTGTGTCGGAGCTGTCGAACTATACCGTGGTGGTTTGATTGTTTGACCATTTCTTGACCTGCGATGATCATGCTACCTAGATGTGACGGAAACAATCCCTGATACAGTATAACTGTGGCCCACGGCTTGTAGCAGATTAAGCTTCAAATTAGTGTATGTGAGCACTATTGCAGTGTACGTAGTAGGTAGGTGGATAGTCGAGTGGGTTGTCGAAGGCAATACAACTATGGTGTTTTCGAGAAAACTTTGGAACTTAAATATAGGAAGAGAACCTGACTTTACGTTTAATGATTTGAGTTTTACGGTCCGCGATCCAATGTATGAGAGACACGGCCGGGAATGCGACTGGTGTATGGTTTCAGACTAGTTTGCTGTTGTTTTGTAGCTAGTGCCGTGCATTTCCTTTTGATGCCTCAAGGTCCTGAATGACTTTTATTTGGACATGTGTATTTGCTTTGCGTTTGCTGCTCCATCTTCTTCGCATGGGTCCGCAGCCTTTGTATGAACGTAAGGGAACCACTGGAGCAATAAATAACTCTCATCCTGAAACAGGATGTGCCGATCTTGTAACAGTGTCTGCTCAATCCTGATCCTCTGCGGTTAAACTATTGGTTGTGGTACGACAGCTCCTGAAAATTCCATTAGTCTTGCTGAGTACCTTCAGTTAAATCTTTTACGGTACATACATGTAATGTAACAAGGCATCGAAGCAATGCATTTTTTACCTCATGTGTACGTGTTCTCTACGAATGTATACTGTATTGAATCCCAGCGCATCGCGCGGCCGTGCCGGACGCCTCGGTGCTCGCCATCCTACTCGTCAGCCACGCGCGCAAGCTCCGCCATGACCACGCTCGTCCGCATCGGCCCATTGCTGCATCGGCCCATTGCTGCTTCAGCCCCCTCCTGCTTGGTCATGTGGGACTCTTTCTCCGGCGCATCGACCAGGCCGTACGCCTCCTCCCAACGTCGTCGTGTGGTCCGGTGAAGCCATCCACCTGTAGGAGGCGCTGCGCCGCCGATTCACCGAAGAAGTCCTCGCCGTCCACCTCGGACACCACCTCCTTCCGTGGTCCGGCGAGGAGGCCGTAGACCCGCAGGAGGCGTTGCGCCGGAGTGAGGAGGGCGGGAGGTGAGCGACAGAGTGAAGCGATGAAATTGTGGATGAAGGACGCGTCAATTCCTGCTTTGAGAACCTAGATGTGGTCTTTGGGGAAGAGAGACGACCATGGGTCAGGCGTATTAAGACCGCAGACTAGGGCCACATGCAGCGGCACAAATCGGCGAGGAGGCGCGGCAAGTGCCTTGAAAACGCCCGCTTTTTAGCACGCTTAAGCTATACAAGAATTATGCTGTGCCCTTCTTGGGGTACCTAACCCTACCCTCTTGCATATCGTCCAAGTTTGTCTCTATAAAACTTGATCCATAACCTGGCATATGAAGGATAATATAATTAGAATGTGCATTCCACGTGCTAGAGGCACACTTTCCCACTGGCGTCTTCCCTATAAAAATCATGAAAACATGGCCCACCACCAACTTACCCCTCCTTTCTGCCCCATTTCCATTATCATCGTTCCTTGACCTTTCGTCTCCATCTGGATTAAGCCTTTTATACATCGAGTTGTCATGTCTCGGTTTTGATTCCTGGGTTTGTGTAACCATATCTTCCGTCAATCTACCTGTTAATTTCTAGGTCCCACAACCCTCATATTGGTCCTATCGTCTCTCATAGACTATCATCTTAGGTTTCTCATTCATAGGATTATATGACCATACTCACCATTTATTTACCTTCTTGTCTCTTGCTCCCACAACCTTCGTACTGGTCCCTGGCGTGTTTCGCATTGGTCGACCCTAACTATAGCTGCCAGGACTAATAGTAATATTCGAATAGATGTCACATTGCTCTCGATTTGGTAGCAAACTCTCAAGATGTGATCCTCACAAGAAAGTCACGCGTTGTCAAATATTGAAGTTCCATTTATACGTCTTGTCATTGTTGTGTTACATCCTTTTGTGAGTTGTAGTCAGACTTTGTAGTTCGGAGGTCAACTGTTGGTTTAGTGGTAAATGTTGGCAATTTATAGTGTCACCATTTATTTCCAGGTGGTATAGTGTTTTTCTCATTTGCTGGAATCCTAATGGTAAATGGTAAATGACATCCTTCTTGAAATTGTTGTGAACACTTTGACAAAATGCTTGTCATCCGATTCATATATGTTAACACTGTTAAGGTGTATTAGTATTGGTCTAGGAGTCTGTATTAGTATTGGTTTAGAAGTCCGTATTTGTCTAGATTTATCTTCTTGTACCTCAAGTCAGATGTACTATATATTGTGGCCTTTGGTCTCCAGATAATACAAGTTGCACAAGTTGCTTATTCCTAACATGGTATTAGAGCGTGTCGCTCCTTGGCCTACGTTTTAGCCACCGCCTCCGTCGCGCCGCCCCCGGCGAGGTCGATCTCCATGATCTCCGTCGGGGGCATCGCATCTCGTAGCTAGTAGCCGTAAGGCCTTTTTTTTCTCCCTCGTAGCCGCCGCCGCCGCTCGCCCCGGCACCCCGCCGCCGCGCCCGGCCGCCGCCTCCGCCTCCGCCGTTAGCAACTTCCGGTCGCTGGCTCCTTTTCGGTAATTCATGCCGGTGTTTCTTCCTTTCCGGTAATTCATGCCGGTGTTTCTTCCGTTAAATTCTCCGAGCCTTCCTTCCTTACTTCGTCGCTCTATGTCGACTCTCGTGGCTTTCTTCACGCGGTTATGACCGCCTTTTGCCGACTTTGTCTTTGTCGGCGCACCGCTCTACGTCGACACTCGCGGTTTCTTCACGCGGCTATGACCACCTTTCGTCCACTTTGTCTTTGTTGGCACGCCTCTCTACTTCGACTCTCGCGGCTTCTTCATGCGGTTATGACCGCCTTTCGCCGACTTTGTCTTTGTTGGCACGTCGCTCTACTTCGACTTCTGCGTCTTCTATTCTTTCTGCTCTTCGCTCTCTTATTTCTCTTGTCCGTGTTATCACGGCTGATGGTACCTCTCTTCCTGTTTCCAGTCGAGGCACCCTCTCTACTTCCTCTTTCTCTTTTTCCTGATACATCTCTCGCTGTCTCTA
Organism: Avena eriantha; assembly: GCA_910589775.1. NCBI lineage: Eukaryota > Viridiplantae > Streptophyta > Magnoliopsida > Poales > Poaceae > Avena > Avena eriantha. The sequence continues at coordinate 30,434,843 of OU342743.1, read as the reverse complement.
CTCCTCCACCTTCTCCTTCTGATGCGTCTCCTTTGTTTTTGGCGCCATCCTCTCCTCCGTCTAGTTCCTCTAGTTCTTCTCTCCGGCCGCCGCCGCTCTCTCTTCCTCACTCTTCGGTGCTATTCTTCTGACCGCCTCTTGGTCTGTGTCGATCTCTTCTTCGATCGACGGTGGCTTGACTCTATAGGTTTTGAAGACTATTCATGCTATGGCGACACTTTGAAGACGCGGATTTTGGATTATCATTTTTTGTTTTGTTTTGTTTTCACTTCTTCAAATGCAATGCTATTGCATACGCTTTGCATTTGAGGGGGGGTGTTAAGGTGTATTAGTATTGGTCTAGGAGTCTGTATTAGTATTGGTTTAGGAGTCCGTATTTGTCTAGATTTATCTTCTTGTACCTCAAGTCAGATGTACTATATATTGTGGCCTTTGGTCTCCAGATAATACAAGTTGCACAAGTTGCTTATTCCTAACAAACACAATGTTTATGTCGTACCATATGGTTTTGTGGATCTGGCAACTTGCCATATGATTTTCATTGTTAATTATATCACATAAATATATATCCTTGTGGTGAATTTGAGTCATTGATATTTATTTACACATCCTCTACCCTTCCTTGTTTTGTCATTTGGTTCATTGACGTTGGTGGGTTTACTTTCTTGTATAATTTTTCCAAGCCTTTGTTTTCTCATAAGTTTTGATCTTAAGATTCTACTCAAATACTATAATCCAACAAACATACTTTCATTTTTTATTAAAAATATTAGGGGATGTGCATATCTTCGGATCCATTCCACCATCCCTTCCTGCATATATTTCAAGTTAGTCTTAATAAGAGATTTTTGAGTATCTTTGATGTAGGATTGATTATAAAGAAGGTAAAAGTAAATAGAACACGACTTTCTAGTGATGGAGGCACACCTCCTTCCTTCATCTTCCCTATAAGAATTTAAAACATCGTCCACCACCAACTTACCTCCGGAATGATGGTGGATTCATATTTTGATCTTAAGTAAGCTCGTTGTCAACAAAGGTTCGTAAAATCATATGCTTCCTATACTTTAGAGAATACTGGAGTGGCAATTTCCTACATGGGTCCCATGTTATGCATGCGGTTGTGCAATATGCCATAGTAGTAGTTGTAATTAGATATACTAGTAGGTTGTGGGTGTATGGATTGTACTTATTTTTTTGCATATTTGTTCCATATATAGTAAGGATGTGCTTATGTCACAAAACTATCTATATATTCTTTTGGTGCGTAAATATTCTATGAAGAGGTTTTTTTTAACGCTCTACCGCAGGGAAATCCCCTACGATGTTAATTTATTTTTTGAAGTAAGAACACTAAAATTAAAATTAGCAGCAGGCCCGCCTCATTAAAAACCTTCCAGTCCCCTCAGGTACCCTGAGGAGGAAAAGAGTGCGTAAGAAAACCTGCTGCCGAGGGAGATTACACCATGTTCTTACAATCGCTCGCGATCAACTCCCAAACACATCTCGGGGCTGAATCACGTAACGCACCAGACTCACTCTTTCCCAGCTGGGCGAGAGTGTGAGCAACTCGGTTGCTCTCGCTGCCCACCTTCCTCACATGCAATAAAGGGTTTGTACGAAGGATGTCCTCAATATCCTTATAGTAACCCCAGGCTGAGGATCGGTCACTCCTATGAAGTTCAGGCTGTACACATGAACTATTTACATTGAAAGAGAGGAGAGGACGACAAAACAAAAGAGTAGTTCAGGCAAAAAAGGGTCAACAACCAGTCAGTGAGTCGTTGAGCAGGAGGCTTGTACTGGCTCTTAGGCCTTCCATAGCGTTGCAATTTGCTGGTGCCCAAACGATTTCTGGCTCCAATCGCCGGTCCCTGTACGTTGTGGGGTCAGTGCCCGAACAAAAAAAATCAGACATCGAAGCATCGATGCTCAATTTCTACAGTCAATAAAATATTGCTATCTATCTACTGCCAACAACAAACGTCTCTCTCTCCTCGCTACACGGCAACAACATGTAATTGTTTATCCTATGGGTCCCAGTGTTCTTTTACCTGCAGATGCCCAACACTGTGAGAGCGGTGCCTGGCTTTTTTTCCTAGGCATCGGTGATGCGGTGGCTGCTTTTTGATGTATTGGGAACCGGCTACACCGTGGAAGCCCTTATCGCCTTCTCTACCAACGCACTGCTCTCCTTGGTCCCCTCCAACCCCGCCTTGATTTTGGCCAGCCGTAGCTACCCGATTGAGAGAGTTAGGATCCAATGGTACTGCACACATGCACAGCGCAGCTACCCCTGTGGGGAGTGAATCCACTCAACCATACCCATCATCAATCTAGCGGTAACCTCTCATTCTCACCACAGGTAATTTGTATATGTCCACCACGCTGATCTCGACGACATCCGTTGCTAGAAACCAACATAAGAGTTCAAGCCTTCAAGGTAGGACGTCATGTTACCAATTTGGTAGTGAATACTAAAAGATGTTATTCTCATAGAAAAATCACGCATAGTTAGGTCTAACATTCAAATATTAATTATCTTCGTTATTCTATTGCTTTTATGAGTTGCACTCATGGATTATAATGTTAGTTTTCTTATTCCTAGCAATATATCGTACCCACCACCAATCTACCTGCTCATCCATGGTTTCCCTACACTATCATACTACTCCTTGAGGTCTCCTTGGTATTGATCGCAAGCAGATCTATTGGGAACAACACAAATATTTGAAGGTATAACCTGGTGTCCTCGATTTGGTGTTGAACTCTCCAGGGTAATCCTCGCAAGAAATTCATTTGTTTCTAATCTTTAATTTTCAGTGTTAAGTCTTGCCACTATTGTGTTGCTACTGTGAATTGTACTGCTAGATTTAGTAGTTCCAAGGTTAGTTGGGGATTTAGTTGTAATAGTTGTTGCTTTTATGCTCATGCCGTTTATTTCTATCGGCTATTTTAGCTATTATCCTTTGCTTTTATAGCCATGCTGTGTGATGCACTATTTGCATTCTGGTTGTGTGATGCACTATTTGTGTTCTGGTTCAGACATAATAAGAAAGTCATTACATTACACAAACTTTTGACTCATTTTGTATGTGTATAAAATCTAGGAAGAGGTCCAAATAGATTGCAAAGTTCATGTAGCCCCCTTTTTAGTTGGGATATAAGAAAATAATTTAATTACTCATGTATCCATTGATTTGAATAAAACAAACGGGTAGTGCCATACACGAAACATCTAATATTCCTATATTGTCCCTCTATTTTTCTATGCATCAGGGAGGCATATGTTTCAACAATAGAAAGCACAAATGCGTAACATTCAGAATTCTCATCCGTCGGAAGAAAAGAACCTCAAGGGTAGCTCGTGATAAGAAAGCTGACAACATTCTAGTTAGTCCTGATGTTACAATTAACCCTTGTGGACAAACATCAACCTTACATGGTGTGACTTATTTGGAACCAACCCAAGGTGCAGCTCCAAGCGGTATGTTTCTTAGCACCCTTGCAACTATTAGTAACTAAAGCTAACAAAAACATTATGCATAAACTAATCTCATGGTGAATCTTGTAAAATGATAGGAAATTGTTTGAAACATTCCTTTGAGTTCTCTGTGCGGTCAGACGAAGGACTTGATCTATGTGTTGACTCATAACTATGGGCTCATAACTATTCACTTGTTCATAACGGCTCCGATGAAAATCTGCTTGTAGCATCCAAAGGATCATTTAATTTTTTTTATTCACAAAGATGCTCAACTTAAAGCCTTAGTAAAAGATAAACAAATGAAAGAAGTTGCGATGACCGAAGATGTAGGTTGTGGTGACAAGTCGCCCATTGCTGGAGGGGCTCAGCTTAATACCCTGATAGCAGCTAAAAAATCGTTGGAAGTGATTGCGGAACAAGAAGATTATGGTGGCAAGTCACCAGTTCGTGGAGGGTCTCAACTGTCGGAAAGAGTGATAGTTGAAGAAGATGATGTATGTCGTGATGATAAGATGCCGGATTCTTGTCAAGTGGCAACAGAGTTATAGGTACTATGAAGCTTTTAATGATAATGTTCATCTAATTTCTTTATCGTAGTAGCAACGCACACGGTTTATATGTATTTTGAAGTCTTGAGTTTGAATCCTCTATACTTGACATATATTTATTTGGGTTTGCATTTTTCTTCTAGTGGTCTTACTTTATAGAGAGGCTGGTATCACGGACCCACTAGCCTATAGCGTCCCTCGAGTTTAATGGGAGGGTTTGAAAAAAAGAAGTTAAGTACTTGTATAGAGAGGCTGGCATTAGGGACCCACCGGTCAGAATATACAAGGCTGCATCATGGATCCACAAGTCAGAACATGCCAGAGAGGCTGACATGGGGCCCCAACATCAAGACAATACACGGCTGCCGCATCGAGCAATGTTGCCAAGGTCAAAACAACAGACATAACCTAAAAAAAGTCCATCATACACACGTTTCATTTATATAGAGACTGACATGTGGGACCCACCAATGAGGCCTTATACAGGTGCTACATTTAGCAACCTTGTCAAGTTCGAAACAGGGAGGCGCGAGTAAGAAAAAAAGTTTAGCATGCACACGTTTCTTATAATGAGAGGCTGACATGGGGGACCTAGCATCCTAGAAAAAGACTGATATAGCAAGAAACGTTATGAAGTTTGAAACACGGAGGCGGGAGCAAAGATAAAAAGTCAATAATACAACTGATTCTACTAATGAGAGGCTAACATGTGGGACCTGGCTGCGTGATCAACGATAGATTCGTTGAGCAACGCTATCTATTTCAGAACAAGGTAGTGCTAGAGAAGAAAGAAATCCATCATACACACGTTCTTCTAATGAGAGGCTGACATACGGGACTCACCAACCTGAATAAACGGCTGATGCAACGGGCAATGCTATTAAGTTCAGAACAAGGAGACACGACCGAGGGAAAAAATCCATCATACACACATTTCTTCTAATGAGAGGATAACATGTGGGGCCTAGCCGCATGATTAAATGATAGATACATCGAGCATCTCTATCAAGTTCGGAACAAGGTAGCGCGAGCGAAGAAAAAAATCCAGCATACACATGATTATTCTAATGAGAGGCGTGACTAAACGAGAGATAGATCGAGCAACATTATCGAGTTCAAATCAGGGAGGCACGAGCCAAGAAAAAATCCATTATACACACGTTTCTTCTAATAAGAGGATGACATGTGGGACCCAGCAACCTGATTAAACAGCAGATGCATCGAGCAACGCTATCAAGTTCGGAACAGGGTAGTGCGAGCGAAGGAAAAAATTTCATCATACACATGATTCTTCTAATGAGATGCGGATATGTGGGACCCAACAGCCTAACTAAACAGAAGACGCATCGAGCAATGTTATTGAGTTCAACCCAAGGAGGCACGACTGAAAAGTATGGTCCGCTAGAGACACTGACATTCGGAACCCACACGCCTCAAAAGACTTGCGAGTCAACATCACGCGAGGAACCAAAAATCTTGCTTCTGCCACGCGTCGGTCGAGCTTCGTCCATGTTTTTAGCGCTTTCATTGTAGTAGAGGGCCGCAAAACCAAAAAACAAATTTCCATTGGCCACAATCGAGCCAAGAAATTCTTCACAGAAGACGTGCCTTCTACGACGCTCGACGGACGAAATCATTGCAGATGGACACTTTTCTTGTAGTGAACGACGACATAAAATGGAATGATGACTGGCTAGTTCCAAAATAATAATATCAAACCCACAAAGAGCTATTACATTAAGGTCTTTATGCCCCTCATCACTATCTGCCAAAGGATACTTGTAGTTTCCTTTGATCTCAAGTAAAGAGTGTTTGAATTTTTTTGTGTTTGTGTGCAGAAAAGTAATAAGAGCAAGGAAGGTAAACAAGTAACAAAAATGTTAGAATTGGTGTTGGAACTCAATAAGGCTTAAATGTTCTCGGGATGTAGGATACACCACTAGCATATGGGAATTATTTATAATTAGGATAATCTATGTTTTTCGTCATGATATGTGTGGAGAGAGCTCCATAATAAGATGTGCACCAACACGTCTCGTGAGCAAGTCACTTCTACGAGTCATGTGATGAGATCATCTGTAAATAACCATTGTAATGCATGTGGGTAAATCACTTCTACATACCACCACAATTAAGGTTTTCCCCATGGTTATCGTTATGAGCTTAGTGAATCTCCCTTAATCTGCCTTTGACCATCTAGGTTATAAGCTAATGCTTGCCGTCACAAAATAGCACCGGACATACTCCCATACATGTCCAAAGGGTAGTACCCTCTCTCTAGTCTCGAAGGCAAATGCTATGTGGTTGACTTCACATACCATCTAGAGAGAGATCTAACACAATATCACAAATCAATAGATCAAAGACCAAAGTTGTAGATCATCTTTATTTTATTTCATAATAATGCTTGGGTTTCTCCATCTCCCCAAGAAAAAATGGAACTACTCACACATGGAAGCAATCAATAACATCATCATATTCATATAGATGGATTAAAAGTGCAAAGGTAAAATCAAGTGCAACCACAATTATATTGGAATTATAAGAAGATCTAATGATTGAGAGAGGGGAATGGTAGTGTTGATGGATATGTAGCGGTTGATGATGAAGAGGATGATGTGATTTCCTACGATGATCTGTGTAGCGGCAAGGATTTTCCCTTCTCCAAATTCCTCCCCCAGATCTCTTACTAGTGTGGTGTTTTGAGGCTGGAGGTGTCTGTGAATGTCGGATCTCAGACCTGTCTTCGTGTGGTGAGAGTATTTGACGAGGTGGACGTCCTAGAAGGTGGTATGGGCAGACTTCGCCCGTACCACAGCTCATTAAACCTTCTGTTACTTCTCCGCGCATCCCCTCTTCTCCCAGGTGCGTGGAAAATTATTTAAATGGCATTTATCACTTAGAAATATCATATTATTAGATAACATGATAGCCCTAATTGATATATTCATAAACGACTTGATAAATCAGGATCCTGCTGAAACAAGGGGAAAAGGTGCGTGCTAGTGCAGTACAATACCAAAATCCTACTCTACTTATGCAAAAACATACAATACAAATGCTTCAAAAATGGACTCATCGTGGACACTCCCTCCTATGCCAAGGAGGATTTGGTGATGATGGCGGTGATATACCTCATTGGAGGCTTTGGAGTAGCATGATCTTCCCTCTCCTAGAGTAGAATACTTTCGCCTCTGTCATCGCCTCTGTGTCAGAAAAATATGGCATAGTTTTTTTCATGATATGGATGTTCTAGTAAAAATACGGAGGCGAGAGAACCCATGAGGCGCCGATGGGCCCCCATGGCACAACCAGGGTATCAAGTCGTGCCATTGGGCCCATCTGGGGCCTCATGGCCTCCCTCGTTGACTTTTGTGCCCATGGTCTTCTGTCCGATGAAAAACTTCAATGATATTTTTCCTCAATTTATTTGACTACCTAAAGGTCAAACACAAAATACAAAACCAGAGGTTTTCTGCCTCATAAGAATTAAATACCAAAACAATGGATTTTGTTAAGAAGGCTCATAAATCAACTAAATAAGTGGAAATAATGCAAGATCAATGTGAATAACATTGTAAACTACCAATATATGATGCAAATATTATGATACAAAATGCATGTATTAGGCCTTCTCATTGCCTTTTTCTTTTATATTTTGATATCTTAACCATGAAAAGTGGCATGTACTTGCATTGACCAAGCTTGACTATGTCAATCAGCTACATAGGATCGTATGGGCCCCTTGTAGAAAATATTCATACCCACAATACTTATATTTTGGGATTAGATGTCCAAAGTCTCTCCACGAGCGTCACCTACATGGATACTTGAACTCACAAGTAGTCGTTGGAGACGCACCAAGAGCATAGGCTCCGAGAAGTTTGAGGTAGCGTGCCAGGGCGACACATGCTTTTTATATCCAATAATATTAGTGGATGTGTGTATCATGCAACCACTTCCACGGTTCCACCATTCTTCCCTTCATACAATCAAGTTATTCCTAATATAAATTTTCTTCATACTTTGTCGACAAACAGAACACAAAAGGCATGGTTCCCCACTGCTATCTTCCCTATAAAAATCACGGCCCACCACACACTTACTCATCAACCCCTCCTCCCCCACCCCCACCCCCACCCCCCGCCGCCTCTCTTCCCCCCTTCACTTCTTATCCTCCCCCGACCCTTCCATGGCCTCCTCGCCGCCCTCAAGACCTCAGTAACACTCTTCCTAACACCCACATGAGCAACCATACCCATCATCAATCTAGCGGTAACCTCTCATTCTCACCACATGTAATTGGTATATCTCCTCCATGCTGATCAGGATGACATCCTCTGCTAGGAACCAACACAAGAGTTCAAGGTAGGAGGTCATGTTGCCAATTTGGTAGTGAATACTAAAGGATGTTATTCTCATAGAAAAACCACACATAGTTAGATCTAACATTCAAATATTAATTATCTTCATTATTCTATTTCTTTTATGAGCTGCACTCATGGATTATAATGTTAGTTTTCTTATTCCTAGCAATATATCCTACCCACCACCAATCTACCTGCTCATCCCTAGTTTCCGACACTATCATACTACTCCCTGAGGTCTCCTCGGTATCAATCGCAAGTAGATCTATCGGGGACAACACAAATATTCGAAGGTACGGTTTGGTGTTCTCGATTTGGTGTTGAACTCTCCAAGGTAATCCCTACATGAAATTCATTTGTTTCTAATCTTCAATTTTCAGAGTTAAGTCTTGCCACTATTGTGTTGCTACTGTGAACGGAAGAAAGTCGCTACCTAGATGGGTAGGTACGCATGCATCTACGTACCAACGCGTGTCTAACGTCGTTCGTTAATCTGTGAAGTCTCGGGAACGCATCATGTGGTCCTAGAACAAAAGGCTCGTAGAGTTTAACTGGTGAACGTTAGACTCATGGACGTGGCCAAGACGGACGTTTTGGCTTGGGAGTTCACCGATAAGGACTCTAAGAGGGTATGTGTGAGATCAATTGGATTAATAGGGTACTTATACTAAAAGATGCATCTTTTTCTATAAGCTCGTCTCCAAAGAACTCATAGGTTAAGTATGCTTGACCATAAGCAGTTAGTGGAATATTACATATAAATTAAGCATATACTCGTTGGGGGGAGGGGTCCATGGAGTCATAAGTCCTAGGAAGTTATGTGTCACCTTCTTGATACAATTCCTCATCCCTCTGCACAAATGAGTCAGCTTAGCATCTCGCTAGACGATCTCTAGGGTTTAGGAATTAGTATAGTGGTGACAATAAGGTGTACGGCGGTACGTAGAGGCGGCTGTGGAGGGGGAAGGGGGTGATATGTGCTCGTTGACTGCTTGATGTCCCCTGTCTTCCAAGGCCTCCCAAAGGAGGCCTATGCCTTCGTCAAGTGCCTCCACACATGTTAGTTCTCTTTCTATCTACCCATCGCCTCTTTGGTTTATTTTCTTTTCGTTTTGTCCTTCCTATACTCTTCTCTTTAATGTCAGCACCCCACACTTCAGTTTCCCACGACCTTCCTATGATGGTGGCACCAACAATGGGCACCCCTATCCTCGTGTCGCGTTGATTTGGCGTCCATATCCGATGCTGCTTTGTTTTCATTCAGGTGGATTGGTGATCAGGTCGGTCCCTGAATAGTGGCTGAACCGCTGCCATTCTCTTGTGAATTTCCTTGCATTTGGGTTGTCTACCCTAGGGTTCTGGCTTTGTTGGCCATCTCGTGCCGTGTTCGCCCTCACATTTGCTTCCCTCATGGTCGTCGTTCTATTTGGGGCTCACTGTTCTTTGTAGGTGGGCATCTTGTGGGCGTCGTCGGTAGCTACGATCCTTGCTACCTCGCTATGTCGACTCTTCTTTGAGTTCTTATGCCATGGCCAATGTCTAAAAAGTGTAAGTTACACTTTTCACCATCACTTTTCTGGAAAGTGAAATAAGCTGTAGTTACACATTTTATAATCGAAAACATAAGAAAATGCGAACTACCTTGCTATGTTGACTCTTGTTCGAGTTCTCTCATGAAGTTATGTGTTACCTTCCTTGAGCTCTTGGTGACGTCGTACGAGTGTCTTAACCTTGCTGTAGACCTAAATTAAGTATGAAATAAAACCCATCTGTAACATCTGATGGAATATTGTAAAATATGGATATTCTTGAAGGGGCAACTGCTCAGCGGGTGCCCCCTATCCTCGTGTCTTGTTGCTTCTATGTCCGATGATTCTTTGTTTATATTCTGGTGGCCTAGTGATCAGGTCGTTCCTCGAAGAGTGTTGGAGCCGTCAACATTCTTTGCGCGAATTTTCTTGCCTTCTGGTTGTGTGCCTTGAGGGATTGGCTTTGGTGGCTATCTAGTGCCACGCCCGCCCTTTCGTTTGCTTTCCATGTAGTCGTCGTTATATTAGGGGCTCACCGTTCTCTCCAGGGAGGCGTCTCATGGTTGTCGTCGACAGCTGTGATCCTTGCTAACTTGCTATGTCGACTCTTGTTCGAGTTTTCCCATTAAGTTATATAGCACCTTCCTTTGAGCTCTTGGTGATGTGGGACGAGTGTCTTGATGTTGTTGTGGACCTGAATTAAGTCTCATATAAAACCCAAGTGTAACATTCGAAGGAATGCTTGAAAATGTGGATGTTCATGAAGGTACTCAACTTGAAGCCCCGATAGAAAATGAACAACCGGAAGAAGTGACATTGGAGAAGATATATGTTACTACCTCCATTCCATAATATAAGACTTTTTATAAAGCTTCATGTGACAAGGTGTCAGTTCTTGAAGGGGCTCAACTTAAAGCCCTTATGCAAATTGAACATATTGAAGAGTGGAGATGCAAGGAGATACAACTCGTGGTGAAAGGTGTCAGACCATGGAAGGGCTCAACTTACTCCCAACGGTGACACATGCATCCCTAATGAAAAATGAGTTCGGTGGAAGATGTAGGATCGGAATGGAGGAAGATATTGTTATATCAACACGGATTTACTAACTAGGATGCTAGGTACATATATGCTATGGGTTGTTCGACTTGAATTCCATTTCCTCCCTTTACTCACGACTTAAAATGCGTCTGTTAGGGTTCTCTGAACACCGTTTTCTCCGCCGTTCACATATTTGTAACCCGTTCCCCCAACCCCATGCCTCGCCGAAGAGATGGGGACCAAACGGGGGCTGGTCAGTGTGCGGCAGGATGCGCTCGCCGACTGCTTGACGTGCCCGCTCTGCATGGGCCTCCTTCAGGGAGGTCTCCGCCTTCGCCAATTGCCTCTAGACATGTGAGTTGTCTCTCTATTTACCCTGGCACCTCTCTATACAAGGCACTAGGAGAACCCACGCCCAACACAAAAAACAAGAAGAAATAAAAGAAGAAGAAAGCCGAGAACGGCGGTGTGCCAAAAACGGAACCAGCTCGCAGCCGGTGCGCCCGCCAGAGAAGTACCACCACACATCCCACAATCCAAAGTGCCTGCGTACCAAAACAGCACCTCCAAGAAGGGGAGTGACGACGACGACACTGCTGTCCGGACGAGACCTAGGGTTTCCCCCGGTACACAGCGGGAGGTGGGGGAGGGAGGCCTCCGACACCCTTCAAGAAGGAAGGTGACACCCTCGCCGTGCCAGTGTCAATAGACAAGGATTTCTCCCGACCCCTCCGGAACCACCCTCCTGAGCACTTTGTAAAGCTCCACCACTCACGTCACCCACGAGCACGCGCCATCCCGGTCTTGACGTCGCCACCGCCATCACACCGAGTGCCACGAAGTGAAGCTGGGAGGCCAAGAGAGCGGGGACTTCGGCGAGGGCCGGTATGTCAACAACACGCGGGAGGGAACTACCTCCACCACCCGCAGGTGGTAGCCGATCGGATGTAGCAGCAAGACAAACCATGCCCTCTAGCCCGGCCGAGCCCGCAGAGGCTCGTGAAGTCCTACCGCCGCACTCCAGAAGGGGTGCCACCGAACACGCCAACCACCGCCCCAGGCCCTACTCCTCCTTCCACCAGGGGATCCGCCTCCATGGAAAATCCCGGCTGCCAAGCAACAGCACCATCGCCACTGAGCTCCCCCGGGCCTACCGAACTGCCACCGGACTGGAGATCTCATGTCACCTCCCGGAGCCTCCTCCGACAGAGAGAAGTCAAAGCCGTCCACCTTCCGAGGCCGTCGTCCCGGCGTCCACCGAGTCGGACTCGCACCCACTGAGCCAGACACGTTGCGTGACCTGCAAAGTGGGGGTAGGGTTGGTTGATGTAGGATGGCGGCCGCGGCACAGCCGCGCGGAGGAGATCAACCTCCACCACCAATGGCGGTTGTCGTCCGGACGCGGCAGCAGAGACACACCAGGTATCGGGCCCAGTCGGGCCCAAAAGAGGGCCCGTAAAGTCTCCGCCGCCACGCTGCAACAGCGTACCCACAGCCGCCGCCGCCGTCCTGCACACCCCACACCGTCTCCCCCCCTCCAGAAGGTGCCAGCATCATGACAGGCCTGCCCCTAGGCCCAGATTGGGCCCAAGTGGGCCCAGATCTGGGCAAGCCGAGGCTTCCCGAGGACGCAGGCCCGCGATGCGCCACCCTGCCGACTCCTGTCGGTGCCCCGCACCGCCGCCGCGGCCACCAGATGTCGAGCCACCGACCCTCCTGCCGCGTCCGCCGAGCAGGACCCCATCACACCACGGCGCCCCCGCTGCCATCACTGTAGAGGAGGTCGACCCTGGCCCGCGCCGCCACCGCAGGATCCGCCCGCGCGCCGCCGCAGGATCCACCCGTGCGCCGCCACGCCATGGCCCTCGACGGGATGCGCCACCCAGGGTCGTCGCCGCGCTGCTTCAGGAACAACCGCCGCCGCCGCCCTCCGGATGTGCCAGATCCGTGAGAGGCCACCACGCCGTCGCCGCCCGAGAAGCACCGGCCGGCAACGCGCACCTTGCAGCCCTCTGCGCCGAAGCCAAGTAGCCATGACCTCCGTCGCCGTCACCCGCCTCCGCGCCACCGCGCCCCGCACCAGCGCGCCGCCCCGCTCACGTGGCCAGCCCACTCGAACCGCCGCCGAGGGGAGGGAGAAGAGGCCTCGCCGCCGCCGACGCCGGCCGGGCTTCGCCCGCCAGCGCGCCCGAGGGCCTGAGAAGGTGGCTAGGGTTTTCCCCCCGGTCGCTCGCGGGAGGTTGCCTGGAATTCATAGTTCACTTTCTACCTACATCCCACTACCTTTGGCCTCTCGAGCGAAGCATGGGAACCACCCCACCTCAAGCCCTAGGACACTGCTAGTGGGCCGCACACGCCAGTTACTAGTACTGCCGTCTCCCTCCCTCGTTTTCGAGGTCTCCACACAGGCGACGCGGTGCGAAAGCGAAACCTCCCCCGCTGTCGAAAACCCAAACCCCGATTTAGAACAAAGAAGAATCAGGATTAAAACCCAACCAAAAGCCGATAGCACCAAGCGCCTACGGCCTACCCCTCCTTCGGTCCTTCATCGCTTCCGCATTGGCGTCTCATGACTTTCCAATGTCCGTGGTGTTTCGCAGCGGGCGCCTGTATCTTAGAATGATGCTGCTATTTCTTATTCGAGTGGCCTGATGATCAGGCCAGTCCCAGAAGAGTGCCGGAGCCACCATTGTTCTCGCGTGAATTTCCTTGCATTCTTCTTGCATGCCCTGGGGGTCTGGCTTTGGTGGCCAGCTCGCGTCATGTTCGCCTTCGTGCTTGCTTCCTCCTTATATGTCGCTTTAGTCTAGGGTCACCCTGCTCTGCAGACAAGCGTCTCGTGGTTGCCGTCGGCTGCTGATGCGATCCCTGCTACCTTTCAATGCCGACTCTTGTTTGAGTTCTTATGCCTAAGCCAATGTCTAAAAAGTGCAAGTTACACTTTTCACCGAGCATTTCTCTGGAAAGTGCAATAAACTGTAGTTACACTTTTCACAATAAACATACGAAAATCCCTGCTATGCAATTCACAGCCGGACACCTAGATGCCGCCACTATACTAATTCCCAAATCCTAGAGATTGTCTGGCAAGATGCCGAGCTGACTCATTTCTGCGGATGCACGAGGAATTGTATCAGGGTAGTATTTGGCGTGTAGTAATTGTATCATTTCTGCGGATGCCCCATGCAGTACTTGATGATGACAATTTGTTGTACTTGTTGTATTGCCCCATGTACTATTAGTTTGTGTTGTAATAATAAACTAGACAATTTATTGTTGATTTTTTTGAGTTTGTTTGATCTTGTTGATAGTATAGAGGTATGTAAAAGTTGTTTGCGCCGGCTCCGCGTGATGTACTTTGCAGCGCCTGGTGTTTTTAGCTCCTGCGTGCGCGCTGCAAAATGCAGCATCCGGTGGAGGGCGCGCCGGCGCCGCGCGCTCTTTCTGGTTACAACGCGCTCCAAACTGAATATACAACGCCATATTATAGCACGGCTGCTGGAGATGCTCTAACCCATCACACATGTGTGGGGTTTTGCAGATTCACACGTCTGTCATTCTATACAATTGTTACCATAGGAAGGAGTGCTCCGCTTTCTGATGTAGAAGATTTGTGTGTGCTCGGCTGATGACAACCGTAGTTTTCTTCTGCTGATGCCAAACTATTTTTATGAGTGCTCCGCTTTCTGATGATTTGTTCGCATTCTTGAGTACAGTGCATGAGCGTGAAAACAACTCCGGAAAGGATACGACAGAGCAACAATACAAGCTTGTGAGATCACTGTAGAACTCGATGCGAGAAAAGGTTATCCCTACATGGAAATGTCGCTAATATCGGAAGTTGTTGTGCTTCTTTTGGACCCAATAAGGAAAAAAAACTTTTATTTGGTATAGTGCTAACCCCAAGGGTATATGGTCAATCATAAAAAAGGAATATGTTGGAGCAGCTGTTATTTCACACAGTACCAACCATCTAGCAGGCCAGGAATCGATAAATAAAAGAACCTTTGGTACTATGGATGGACCATAGATGCTTCAACAACTAGTATTTCCAGAGGTGGGGCATAGAACAGGTCGGATTTTGTCATTACAGCCCTTAATTTATGCATCCATATCTGCTCATTTCAATTTTGAGTTCGCAATGTTTCCTCACTTGGGTTGCCCATCAGAATTTTTATGTCATCAAACATATTGACCAGAAGAAGAGCATGGACCAGAGTTTCTGTTAATTTTGTACATAAAGGTTTACATGAGTTTCTGTTCCAAATTGTCCTAAATTCGAACTGCTAATGAATCTAAAAAAGGAGCTCGGGTCGTACACTTGCTTTACAAAAAAATGACCTAAGAACAAGTGCATTGTCCCAGAATGTACCCCAAAAATGTACCTCTCACTTGCTTCTTAGTGTAAAGCCATTTTGTTTCAGGTCAAAAGAGTAACATCAGCAAAGAAAATTTGTTTAATAATTTGTTGTGACGCAGTTCCTCTCATTTGTTTTGGTTGTGTAGAAGTTGCTAATAACAAAAACTTGATTTAATTTTGTCAACTACCAGATTGAAAATAACATGGCACATTATAATGGTTAAATCCCTTGTACATGAGGAGATAGAAGCTGATTGTTTCCCAGAGAACACTATTTACATTGTTATGTAACTATGATTGTGTAAAAGTGTGATCTATGAACTCGATTTTGCTAATAATATGTGCATTTTCTGTTTGATCCACCTATGCATCGTTTGCGGCTTATTATGATAAACTTATCATCTTAATAGGTATGGAGGGATCAGAGTTTCGTGTTCTCAACGAGAGTTTGGCATTCTCATTAAAGAAAGGACGACTATCAAGTTGTTCATCGTTGAGTAGAAGAAAACCATGAATCGCAACCTAGTGGAAATGTCTCTAGAAGAACTGATTACCAGGTTTGCTCTTACATACTATAGTTCTATATTGTAGTTTACATCCCTTTAATGAACCAGCCCTTAGTTTATTAAATAAGACCATTGTATGGTACATTTTGATGGAAAGTGGCGCCGTTTAAAATGTGTGGCTTGCTTAGTAACACATTAATTGGGTAATATGCCTTTAGATTTTTTTAGAAGTATGCCTTCAGTTTTGTCCTCTGGCGGTAATGCATCCGTGTATATGTGATGCAGGTATGGTCATGATTATTACGTAAATCATGTTTATTATTGTCCTCCTTTCCTCTGAAATGAGGATGTTTTGCTTAATGTAGTATGATTGTTAACTATTGCTTTTTCTCGACGATACTGACATTTTTTTAGTTTTGCTATTTGACAGTATTACTTGCTCCGGTATATGAAATGATCCTTTCCAAAAAATATTTGTAGTGGTTACTATCACATTCTCCACAGGTAACTTCAGATTTGTTCTCGGCTATTTATGTCTGAAACTAGGGCAATAGAACTTGTCGAGCATGACGGTAATTGGTCATAACACTTGACATGTTTCAAGAAATGGCTCGATGACTCTTCACTAAACAAACAATCGTGCAATATGCATTGCATTCCATGAAAGAGAGAAAATTTGGAACAACAAGACGTGAATAGCACATCTAAGATGTGAAAACGAATTACAAACATGTCAACTCCAAAGAAAAACTGACGATGAAAACGAATAGCACATCTAAATGACTGATTCCAGTAGCAATCAGAACTCTAGCATCAGCAAGCACAAGAAAAACAACAATAAAATGCCTCAACCCTCCAGGGCTACCACAGCATAGGGTCCAGATGGCGAGAACCCCATAATAGAAAACAGATCACTCATTGTTGCAGAATTAGAAACTTCAAAACTTGTGACTAAGTCAATAAATATAAAAATAATAGCAGCAGTAAGCGCAGGACCTATATTCCTACAATCCGATGAGTCATTCTAACCCTATTTGGATATTATTGACCCGTCATTTTTTATTTGTGTTCTGATACAATCAACTTTAGGCGGACAAGAACAAAATACAGAAGCAGTCTATATTTCACAATATGCCCCAAAATGTCATTCCTACACAGATAAGCTTTGAAAAGCTACAATAGTAGCTCGCATTAGGATCACATGCGACCTCTAAAATGGTTATAGAAGTAAACTTTCAATATGATGACCTGGTAATATCTATAAATTTTATTGTTCCGTCCTTATCTATACAGATGTTATTGTGATGCTTGTTGCGCTTTATTCTATTTGCTTGTGTTTTCCTACTCACTCTATCACCATAAGTAACATGGACTTGGGACATCTCTCGTAGCCTCGTAGGCTACAACATGTTGGTGCCACCTGAATGTTTTGAAAAGTGTGATACACACTTCTTGTGTTAGGGATTAGATGAGGGGAAAGCTGACCCAATTGATTATACTACTAAATGAGATATAAGGGGAACTCCACGGAACCATGCAAATGAATATGGCCTCTCTATTTATGTATGTTCAAACATAAGGCAGAGCCAACGGAGTGCCACAAACAGACAACATCCGTAGATCTATTCGACGGGCCCCCATTTCCAACCCAAATTTGAGCTAGGAATGCGTCGGCCGCAGATTACCCATGTGTCAGCGGATGTCCTCGTCGTTCCTGCTCATCAGCGACCGAAGGCAACGATCCATCATTGTCCACCTACGTCCTTGGCCCTTTTAATGGGGACCGTGTTGTCCCCATCCTATCCAGTCTAGTCCACTCCCAGTCAACCCCAAACCCTAGGGCAACCGCTCTACTCCCCGCTGGTTCAGACCTAGCCACAATGACCATGAGGTCAGGTCGTCCTCCGCCACCGACCTGCGTCCCCCTTCGAGCAGTGCGTCTGTCTAGGGGGAGGTGCGTCTGTATAAGGGAATATATTGGAAACTCCTGTAGATACCAATTAAAGTCAAGTAGGAAGCGAGGTGAACATAACATCAAAAGTTGCACCGAGTGCACTAGTGTTTAGATGAATACATTTATAATAATAGATAAGGGTACCATCTAAAGTGTTGTATAATGTTATGGCGGGGCTAGTTCGCTTTTAACGTAGAATGATGTGTCCCAGGGCACAGTGCCCATGAGAAATCCCTCGAGGTTGATCTAACGTCACTGTAGGCTCCTGGAATCAGGCCTCGTTCTTCTGCCATAGCGATGATGCATACACACGGATGCTATCATGTGATGATAAAGTATTAATGTCAATCAAGGTGACATTAGTAAGTTGCAAAGGATTTGGGACTGTAAAGTACAGACCCAAGACTCAACCTCTTCCATGAGCAAGCATGTTCAGGGTACCGGGTATATGGTGCCAATGATTGAGAATAAATGCAGCTAGTGTATTTGTACTCTAGTGCAAGTGGGAGACTGTTGGAAATATGCCCTAGAATCAAATAGTAGTAAGGACTATTATCATATTTCATACAGTTTATGATTAAGTTTTATATCATGTTATAACTGTATTGAGTGGAAACATCAATACACATGTGATATACAAACAACCAGGGGTTCCCAGTGAAACTCTAGTCACTGGTTCATTGCTCAACATATGATCATGTTTCCTGATCATGTGGCATGTATGCCAGTTGGAAATGAGGTCATCTCATTCTGAGAATGAGATGATGAACCAATACCCAACCTAAACATCATGACCCGATCATGTCACGAAGTTCAAGTTACGATGATTAGAAATGGATCCTTGTAGACTATTCCTTAGACCGTGAGGCTATATCAATCATTGTCTCCCGAGAGTGCTTTGATATCATCAAACTCCATCTGGTAATATGGTGGTTATAAAGGTGTGTTCAGGTGTTCAAAGGAAACCATTGAGGCAATATATGTCAAGAGCGGGATTTGTCCGTCCATGTGACGGGAAGATACTCAAGGGCCCAGTCGGAGAGGTTATATCCAATAGCTGCGCAGCGTGTGATTAGATCACGAGGATATCACTTGTCGGAACGAGTCAAGTAGCATTGTTCAGTAACGAGATTGAACAAGACATGATGATGTCATTGATCAGATCTCGGGCAATTCAAGTATCGAGTGACAAAGGGAATAAGACACGATTGTCCCGGTTCAAACAACGAAAGATCTTCGTGGAACGCACAGGGGTCACATGGCCATCCAGGTCCCTCTATCGATCATTGGTGCGGGAGTGTCCCGACCATATCTGGAGTGTTCCCGAACCATGGGGTATCACGCTTAAGGGCTTGATGATGCTTAGAGAGTGTTTATAGGATCGGTAGAATCACCGAAGAAAAGAAGGGAGAAAATCGGAAGGGTTTCGGTAAGTCCAGAGGATGTCCGGAGTGGAGGTGGAAGGGATTCCATAGCCACGAAGGTTGAATAATATGTGAATGAATGTTAAATGTTGATTTAATCATTTATTCATATTTATTTAATAAAGAGAAAAATCAATTTAATGGTTAAAGGCTTAATGGGCCAATTTCCGGAGGGAGAGGGCCCATTAGGGGAAAGGAGAGAGGGAGAAGGGGCCTTGGGGTGGCCGGCGGCCCTATTGGGCCAGCCCCCACATGGGGCCCATGAGGGGGTGGCCGGTGGCGCCTCCTCCCTCCCCCTCCTCTCCTTTAGTCCCACCCCGGGACTTTGAGGGAGGGTGTACCCCCTCCTACCCCTATATATAGTGGGGTATTTGGCCAAGATAAATACACCAATAATCAATAAAGGTCTCCCCACTTTTGGGAGGACCTCTAATTGATATTTTCTCCCTCCCCCTCTCTCTCTCTCGTGACCGTGGTCCCAAGTCTGGACTGCGCGAGCGAGAGACATCTTCACCGCGGAGCGCCGTCGCACTGCGGGATTCGGATCCGGGAGCTCTACTTCCGCAACTGCTGCTGGATCGGAGAAGCGAGAGTCATCGTCAGGCACCGTACGTGTGTAACTCCCCGCGAGGTGTCGCACTTGAGGCACTCAAGTCGTTGGAGCCAGAAGGAGCACAAGGACTTCATCACGACCTTGAGGTCGGCTTCGGCTCGTCAACATCAACCACGCTCTCCTGAGCGTTGACAACGCTTTTCGTTCTTCAAGGGTAAGTTCGCGAAAAGGCCCTCCCATTACTGTATTACTAATAAATAGGTCCTGGAAGCTTCAGGGGTTCAGGGGCGTAGGATAAAATTTATTGTTTTCATACGCGGAACCCCTACACTGTATTCTGTATACCTGTATGAAACATCAGTGGAGCATCTTTTATTCAGCCAGTGGTGCATCTAACATCAGTGGCGCATTTGGATATATGCTCCACTGGTAAAACATCAATGGCGCATCCCTTGTCCCACTATCAATGGCGCATATTTAATATGCGTCATTGATACTTAATTATCAGTGGCGCAACACTAGTGGCGCATTCCATATGCGCCATTGATAGCAAAAAATATGCTCCACTGATAAGCAATTCTCCACTAGTGTGGGGCTCGATGAGGGATCGGTTTCAAGCAAGTTGCAACTGGTGTTTGACAGGTAAGCAACTTTCAAAACATGGCTTTCGATGGGGTTTAGTTACAATCAAGTTGCAACTGGCCCTCGACGGGGGATCAGCTACAAGCAAGTTGTAACTGGCTCCTCGATGGTGCCCCAGTTGCAATAAACTTGCAACTAGCCTTCGACGGGGGCTCAGCTACAAGCAAAATGCAACTGGCCCCTCGACGGGGCCCCATTTGCAATCAAATTATAATTGGCACTTGATGGGGGTTCAGTTAGAACTGGTTCCTCAATAGGAGGACTAGTTGCAATCAAGTTGCAATTGGGACTCGACGAGGGATCAGTTACAACCAAGTTGCAACTGGTGTTCGACAAGTAAGCAAGTTGCAAAATATTGCTTTCGATGGGGTTTAGTTATAATCAAGTTGCAACTGGCCCTCGATGGGGGCTCAGCTACAAGCAAGTTGCAATTGGCCCCTCGATGGTGCCCAAGTTGAAATCAACTTGCAATTGGCCTTCGACGGGGGATCAGCTATAAGCAAGATGTAACTGGCCCCTCGATGGGCCTCAGTTGCATTCAATTTGTAATTGGCATTCGATGGGGGTCCAATTACAAGTAAGTTGCAACTGGCCCTCGATAGGACGACCAGTTGCTTGACGAGGGCTCAGTTACAACCAAGTTGCAACTGTTGTTCAACAGGTAAGTAAGTTGCAAAACATGGCTTTCGACAGGGTTTGGTTATAATAAGGTTGCAACTGGCCCTCGACGGGGGATCAGCTACAAGCAAATTGCAACTGGCCCCTCGACGACGCCTAAGTTGCAATCAACTTGCAACTGGCCTTCGATGGGGCTCAGCTACAAGCAAGATGCAATTGGCTCCACAATGGGGCCCCAGTTGCAATCAAGTTGTAACAGGCACTTGACGGGGGTTCAGTTACCGAAGTTGCAACTAGCCCCTCGATGGGGCCCCATTTGCAATCAAGTTGCAACTGGGGCTCTACGGGGACTCAGTTACAAGCAAGTTGCAACTGGCCCCTCGATGGGACCCCAGTTGCAATCAAGTTGCAAATAGGGCTCGATGGGGGCTCAGATACAAGCAAGTTGCAACTGTTCAGGTAAGCAAGTTGCAAAAAAATAGCTTTCGACAGGGTTCAGTTATAATCAAGTTGCAACTGGCCCTCGGCGGGGGTTCAGTTATAAGAAAATTGTAACTGGCCTTCGACAAGTAAGCAAGTTGCAGAAAATGGCCTTCAACGGTGTTCAGACGCCTGAGAATCAGCAAAATCGTTTAACTATGCATAAAGAAAGACTACGACAATTTTCAGTCCTATGACCCCTAGCAATAAACAGTGACAACTATAAAATATGAAGGGGATAACATTAAGAAAAAAATAAAAGACGATACAACAAACCTAGAAATCGACGATTGAACTTACGACTAGATCGAAATAAGATGAACCGCCGACGCGAATCGTAAAGCCAATCTGACCGTCACTCTATTTAAAAAGCATCAAGAAAACTAAATGAATATCCCATTAGCAGTGTAGCTTCGCGTAATTATGTTGCCCGTGAAAAGATTAAAAAATAAAATGAAAATAATAATCGCCAACCATAATAAAACAATCACATAAAAAAGTACAGGCACAAAAGAACACAGACACACGCACAGCCACATAAAACGACCACATAAGACCACATAGAATTTTCAAAAAAAAAGATCATATAAAACTAGTTTAGAAACAACACACAAAAATCAGTTAAAAAACAGATGAAAACAAGGGAAAAAACCAACGTCAACCCACATAACAGCCCCCGATCGAAGCCTTGTTGCGGACGGGGCTTGCCTGCTCCCACGGCTTGCTCTCATCGGTGCTCCCCGGTTACGTGGCGTGCATCTGGGCGTTCCCCTGTTTTTCTCCCCAAGCGTTGTTGTTTCCGTAGGAAAAAAAATACCAGCGTAGATACGAAACGTCAAGTACCGACCAGCTTTCCCCATTCTTCATCCTTGAGCTATGACGAGGCGAGGTAGCCACCGTCCTCCATTCCACGACCGCGTCCCTCCTGCCGCTGGCCTCCTTCCCTCCCGCGGTGCCGCCGCCGCCACCCTTTGCTCTCCACGACGGCACGACGGCCTCTCCTTCCGCCGTTGTGCCCTGCTCTCTGTGCAGCTTGGTCCTCCCATGTCCTCTGGCTACGGCCCCGTAGTTGAAGTCGCCGGCACCTTCCCCCGACCCACCTTGCCTCCTGCAGATGTCCCCTACCACGATCTATGATCTATCGGCCTTCTTCTCCTCCCGCAGTGGGTCGTGGTTAGAAATCCCGGATGAACTTAGTTGTCTGTTCGTCTCTGTTCTGCGAGCGCGGCAACCGACAGCTGAAATTTTGGTTGGCGCTCCCGGTGGCGGAGGTCGCAGACGCGCAATGGAGCCGGAGTCAGCCTTTGTAGTCGGACGAGGTCCAGTCCGGTGGCTCCTTCTGTCTGCAATGGTACTGTCGGCGCCGGCGTGCAGCACACTGCAACTTGTCAATTCGGCTCCACCTCAGTGCCTACACACGAGGCAACACAGGTACTTATTTTTTCTGTTTACGATTGAATCATAATCGCTCAAGTCTCAGCTTTGTTCAGAGCTACATGTTTTCAAAAAATTATTACTTGGAACTTCCAAGTCAAAACGTACAGGAGATAAATCTCATAATACATTGATTAAGTTGGCTTGGGCTGATGGAAGTAGGCTTGATTTTGTCCTGTCATAGCTGAGTTGTACTGCTGCGAATAGGTATGCATATGATTTGTTGGAATTCCTGGAGCGCCCTTACCCTATGAAGAGAAGTAGCAAAACTCATTGTCACTAAAGTTTGAAAATGATAAAACTTAAAATTGTAGATTTTAGAATGTGTGTACCATTAATGTATTTTGTGGCTGCAATTGTGGGAACAATCTTTGGTTTTGTGTTGACATCGGGGTGGTACCAATCGATGGCTGCATTGGATTTGTTGGAATTCCTGGAGCACCTTGACCCTATGATGAGAAGTAGCAAAGCTTAGTGTCACTAAAGTTTAAAAATGATAAAGCTTAACATTGTAGATCATAGATTGTGTATACCATTAATGTATTGTATGGCTGAAGTTCTGCAAACAATCTTTGGTTTTGTGTTGACATCGGGATGGTACCAATTGATGGCTGCATTAGAGCATTTGGGATTGGGTTGTAATGTAATTGATATGCAGGATTTTGATTCGTCAAAACCTCCAAATGTCCCTGTCAAAAGTAACAAAGCATTTTCAGTAACTAATCTTTTATATGAACCAATAGTTGAGAATTTATACCATCGAGGTGCCATGTGGTTGTAATTGTCCATAATATTTTGTGTTCTTTTTCTTCTTTGTCTTTGCTTTCTCCAAACTGCCAATGGGTCGTTTTGATCCTCGCACAGTCTTCTCCTTGACCTTGATGCCTCTTGGTTCAGCAAGGCCCTCGTTGTGTTTTGAAATTCTACTTGAGTCTATTTTTAGACCTGCAACTATAGAGAAAAAAGTAAATCTTAGTTCACCATTAGTCTACACAATTAAAAGTATATCCTAGTACACACCTTCTGAACCGGAGGAACTACCCACATTTGGATCAGCTCTACTTTTCAAACATTTATCAATATTTTGTGCCAATTGCGTTGCACAATTAACAGCCTCACTATATGATTCTTCAGACTCCGCTGCACGAGCAGCTATTTTAACAAACATTTTGCACAGGTCTTTGTAGCCACTCGACATTCTTCCTTTTGGGTTGTCATGTATGTTGCAATTGCTTGTTATCTGCAAAACTTTTGCATCAATTGTCCATCTTTTCAAGATATATTCTTGAGGGATATGCTTGATATTATTAATATCAAGTATCTTTAAGCAATGAGAGCAAAGTATTCCGGCAAATTCAAACTTCTTGCAACTACAAATGACCTTTTCTTCTTTTGGAACAAATGACCTTGTAGGACTCCCCTCCTCTAGGGCCGGCGGATTGGGGAGGGGGGGAGGAGTCCTCCTCCCCCACGACTCCTAGTCTTGACCCACCAGGACTCCTTTGATCCCTTCCTTGGTTTTCAAGCAAACTCCAAGAAACCTTCTAGAACCTTCCGGAACATTCCGAAACCTTCTAGAACCCTCATACAAATACTTCGGAACATTTCCTAACTCAGAAAATGATCCCCAATATATGAATCTTATTCTCCGGACCATTCCGGATCTCCTCGTGATGTCCCGAATCCATTCCGAGACTCCGAACAACATTCGGTCTCCAACGCACATTCCATATCTACTTAAAACAACTTCGAACCTTAAGTGTGTCACCCTACGGTTCGTCAATATGTAGACATGATAGAGACACATCTCCTATCGATAACCATTAGCGGGACCTGGAGATCCATAATGGCTCCCACATACTCAACGATGACTTCGTGATCGATTGAACCATTTGCATACGAAACCAATTCCCTTTGTCACGCGATACTATACTTATCCGAGGTTTGATCGCCGGCATCTCCATACCTAGTTCTACCTCGTTACTGATAAGTACTCTTTACTCGTTCCGTGATATGTCATCCCTTGTGACCCAGTCACATGCTTGCAAGCTAACTAGATGACATTCCACCGAGAGGGCCCAGAGCATATCTATCCGTCATATGGATGGACAAATCTCAATCTTGGTCCATGCGCTTCAACACATACTTTCAGAATACCCAATGACACCTTTATGACCACCCAGTTACGAAGCGGTGTTTGATGTCATCAAAGTACCCATCCGGTGATGGTGATTAACACAGCCTCATGGTCGAAGGATTAGGTTACTATGCATTTAAAAGCTTACAGCAATACGAACTTAATGACTTGATCTTATGCTACGCTTACTATGGGTGTGTGTCCATTACATCATTCTCCTAATGATATAACCTTGTTATTAATCACATCCTAATGTCTATGATCAAGAAACCATGATCATCAATTAATCAACAAGCTAGTTTAATAAGAGGCTTACTAGGGACTCTCATATGTTTACAAAACACACATGTATTAGTGTTTCCTAATAATACAATTATAGCATGGGATGTAAACATTCATCATAAACACAAAGATATAATAATAATTACTTTTATTATTGCCTCTTGGGCATATCTCCAACAGTCTCCCACTTGCACTAGAGTCAATAATCCAGATTACATGGTAATATACCGAACACCCATGGATGTGCTTCAGCTTGCTATGTGACCTTGGCTCATGAATTCCTTCATCCAAACGGCTTCTTGTGCAGCCTCCGAAGCAGCTATGTATTCCGATTCAGTTGAAGATTTCGCCACAACGCTTTGCTTCGCACTCCTCCAGCTCACTGCAGCACCATTCAAAATAAATACGTATCCCGACTGTGACTTCGAGTCATCCGGATCGGTGTTCCAACTAGCATCGGTGTAACCGTTTACCACAAGATGTTCATCACCTCCATAAGAAAGAACCATATCCTTAGTCCTATTTAGGTACTTTAGGATATTTTTGACCGTTGTCCAGTGCTCCATTCTAGGATCACTTTGATATCTGCTAGTCAAACTAATAGCATGTGCTATATCCGGCCTTGTACACAACATGGCATACATGATAGAACCTATGGCTGAGGCATAGGGAATATTATTCATCTTTTCTCTATCTTCTGCCGAAGCTGGACTTTGAGTCTTACTCAAGGTCTTACCTGACAACATGGGCACGAACCCTTTCTTGCTATCTTCCATTCTAAACTTCTTTAGAACTTTGTCTAAGTATGTACTTTGTGAAAGCGCTATTAGGCGTCTTGATCTATCTCTATAAATCTTGATGCCTAGTATATATGCCGCTTCGCCAAGATCCTTCATTGAAAAACTATTATTCAAATAGGTTTTGACGCTATTAAGAAGTTCTATATCATTCCCAATCAACAATATGTCATCTACATATAGTACTAGGAATGCTACAGAGCTCCCACTCACTTTCTTATAAATACAAGCTTCTCCATAAGTTTGTATAAATCCAAAGTTTTTGATTACTTTATCAAAACGTTGATTCCAACTCCGGGATGCTTGCTTCAGTCCATAAATGGAGCGCTGAAGCTTGCATACCTTGTCAGCATATTTAGGATCGACAAAACCCTTGGGTTGTACCATATACAACTCTTCCTCAATGTCACCATTAAGGAACGCCGTTTTGACATCCATCTGCCAAATCTCATAATCGAAATATGCAGCAATTGCTAACAAAATCCTCACAGACTTTAGCTTCGCTACTGGTGAGAATGTCTCATCATAGTCAACTCCTTGAATTTGTCGGAACCCTTTCGCGACAAGTCGAGCTTTATAAACGGTAACATTACCATCAGCATCTGTTTTTCTCTTGAAAATCCATTTGTTCTCGATAGCCTTACGGCCATCCGGTAAGTCCACCAAAGTCCACACTTGGTTTTCATACATGGATCCCATTTCGGATTTCATGGCTTCTAGCCATTTGTTGGAATCTGGGCTCACCATAGCTTCTTCATACGTCGCAGGGTCATCATCGTTGTCCACCAACATGACGTTCAAGGCAGAGTCATACCAATCAGGAGTGGTACGAACCCTTGTTGAC
Source organism: Avena eriantha (assembly GCA_910589775.1). Taxonomy (NCBI): domain Eukaryota; kingdom Viridiplantae; phylum Streptophyta; class Magnoliopsida; order Poales; family Poaceae; genus Avena; species Avena eriantha. The sequence continues at coordinate 30,407,840 of OU342743.1, read as the reverse complement.
CTGCGAGGTTCAGCAGTAACTTCATTTGAAGTTTCATGATCATTATCATTAGATTCCTCTCCAATTGGTGCAGGCGGCACAGAAACATCTTCCGTTGATGCGCTACTCTCAAATCCGAGAGAAGGTTCAATAACCTCATCGAGTTCTACTTTCCTTCCAGTCACCTCCTTCGAGAGAAACTCCTTCTCAAGAAAGGATCCATTCTTTGCAACGAAAACTTTGCCTTCGGATCTATGATAGAAGGTATACCCAATTGTTTCTTTAGGGTATCCTATGAAGACGCATTTCTCCGCTTTGGGTTCTAGCTTATCAGGTTGTAACTTCTTTACATATGCCTCGCAACCCCAAACTTTAAGGAACGACAACTTAGGTTTCTTACCAAACCACAATTCGTATGGTGTCGTTTCAACGGATTTAGATGGTGCCCTATTTAAAGTGAATGCGGCTGTCTCTAATGCATAGCCCCAAAATGATAACGGTAAATCTGTAAGAGACATCATAGACCGAACCATATCTAAGAGAGTTCGATTATGACGTTCGGACACACCTTTACGCTGTGGTGTTCCCGGCGGTGTCAACTGTGAAAGTATTCCATATTTCTTTAAATGCATGCCAAACTCATAACTCAGATATTCACCTCCGCGGTCAGAACACAGAAACTTAATCTTCTTGTTACGATGATTTTCCACTTCACTTTGAAATTCCTTAAACTTCTCAAAAGTTTCGGACTTATGTTTCATAAAGTAGACATACCCATATCTACTTAAGTCATCCGTGAAAGTGAGAACATAACGATATCCACCACGCGATACTACACTCATTGGACCGCACACATCGGTATGTATTATTTCCAATAAGTCTGTAGCTCGCTCCATTATTCCAGAGAATGGAGTCTTAGTCATTTTTCCCATTAGACATGCTTCGCATCTTTCAAGTGATTCAAAATCAAGTGATTCAAGAAGTCCATCAGAATGGAGTTTCTTCATACGCTTCACTCCAATGTGACCAAGACGACAGTGCCACATGTATGTAGAATTATCATTCAATTTTATTCGCTTAGCATCTATGTTGTGAACATGTGTATCACTACTATCGAGATTCAGTAAGAATAAACCATTCATCTCAGGTGCATTACCATAAAAGATATTACTCATATAAATCGAACAACCTTTATTCTCGGACTTAAAAGAGTAACCGTCTCGCAATAAACAGGATCCAGATATAATGTTCATGCTTAACGCAGGCACCAAATAACAAATATTTAAATTTAAAACTAATCCCGAAGGTAGATGTAGAGGGAGCGTGCCGACGGCGATCACATCAACCTTGGAGCCATTTCCAACGCGCATCGTCACCTCGTCCCTTGCCAGTCTTCGTTTATTCCGCAGCTCCTGTTTCGAGTTACAAATATGAGCAACCGAACTAGTATCAAATACCCAGGCACTACTACGATTACTAGTAAGATACACATCTATAACACATATATCAAATATACCTTTCTTCTTGATGTTGCCGTTCTTCAGATCCGCCAGGTACTTGGGGCAGTTACGCTTCCAGTGACCAGCACCCTTGCAGTAGAAGCACTCAGTTTCAGGCTTAGGACCAGCCTTGGGCTTCTTAGCAGGTGCGGCAGCTTTCTTGCCATCCTTCTTGAAGTTGCCCTTGTTCTTAGGCTTGCCCCGTTTCTTGAAATTGGTGGTCTTATTTACCATCAACACTTGGTGCTCCTTCTTGATCTCCACTTCAGCAGTTTTCAGCATGGACGACAGTTCAGGCAACGTCTTGTTCATGCAGTGCATGTTGTAGTTCATCACAAAGTTCTTGTAACTTGGTGGCAGTGATTGAAGGAGACGGTGAATCCCCAATTCATTAGGAATCGATATTCCCAACTCTTGGAGCTTCTTTGCGTACCCAGACATGGTGAGCACGTGCTCGCTAACGGAGCTTCCCTCTTCCATCTTACAGTTAAAGAACTTTTCGGAGGCCTCATAGCTCTCCATGGCCGCGCGAGTCTCAAACATTAGCCTGAGCTCCTTAATGATCTCGAACGGGTCGTGGTGCTTAAAACGCTGTTGGAGCTCCGCTTCTAAACCGTACAGGATGGCACACTGAACTGTGGAGTAATGATTTTTCCGAGTGGCGAAAACATTCTTTTCGTCATCGGTGGCATTATCTGCAGGTGGGTCACCTAGCGGTGCATCGAGCACATAGGTCAACTGACCAGCCCTTAGGACGATCTTCAGTCCACGGAACCAGTCCGTGAAATTGCTTCCATTGTTCTTAAGCTTTTCTTTCTCTAGGAACGCATTGAAATTTATGGAGGGGGTCGCCATAATCTACAACAATTTGCAAGTAGTTTAGACTAAGTTTATGACAAATTGAGTTCAAATTTAATTATTAAACTAACTAGGTGAACTCCCACTCAAAACAACATCCCTCACATTTTCTTAGTGATTACACGAACCAAGTCCACTACACCAAGTCCGATCTTCACGAGAGACGATGTAGTTTCATCGGCGAACAATCTTCATGTTCATCATATCATTTATATGACTCATGCTCTACCTTTCGGTATTCCGTGTTCCGAGACCATGTCTGTACATGCTAGGCTCGTCAAGATAACCTTAGTTTCCGCATGTGCAAATCTGGCTTGCACCCGTTGTATGCACACGTAGAATCTATCACATCCGATCATCACGAGATGCTTCGAAACGACGAGTCTTAGCAACGGTGCCAACTAAGGGTGAACACTTTATTACTTGATATTTAGTGAGAGGGATCATCTTATAATGCTACCGTCGCGATCTAAACAATACAAGATGCATAAAGGATTAACATCACAGGCAATTCATAATAAGTGTGATATGATATGGCCTTTTCTTCTTGCGCCTTTGATCTCCATCTCCAAAGCACGAACATGATCTCCATCATCACCAGCATTGCGTCAAGGTCAGTGGCGCCGCTTCATGGTTGTCCATCATCACCAGCAACTATTACAACTACTTGGAATAAAGCTATTACAAGATGAATAGACACGCAGGTCTTAACAGAATTAAAGACAACCATTAGGCTCCTGCCGGTTGCCATATTACAACAAGGATCATTGCATACATCAAATATAATCACAATCACATGATGGCCATATCACATCACAAAACCCCTGCAAAAACAAGTTAGACTCCTCTAATTTTCTTTGCATGTTTTACGTGGTTTGGGGCTTTCGCATAAGACCGATCTTACCTACGAACAAGGACCACAACGTTGATACAAGTGTTGTCGGATGCTCATTGTAAATTGAATCTTAACTATGGTGGGAGAGACAGACACCCGCAAAGCCACTTGTGCAAAGAAAGTTGCACGTCAAGCGTGGAGCAAGTCTCATGTGCGATGACATGTAATGTTAGCCCGAGCCGCTTCATCCCACCATGCCGCAAGATGCAAAGTACACGCTAAGACACCAACAACAAAAGCATCAACGCCCATAAAAACATTGTGTTCTACTCGTGCAACAGATCTACGCATAGATACGGCTCTGATACCACTGATGGGTTCGTAGCATGGAAAACAAAAAATTTCTACCGCAAGAACGAACAAAACCCAGATCTAATCTAGATAAAAGCCAAGATCTAATCTATTAGACATGAGCAACGAGATAGATAGGAACTAACCCTCGTAGATCCGAAAGCGTTAACGAGATTAGATCTCGTGGTTGATGTAGTCGATCACTTGCCGATCTCAAGATCGTGTGGACGATCCTTCCGGCGTCGCGTTCCGGCAGCGCTTCCGCAGTTGGTCAAGTGGACGATCCTTCCGGCGCCGCGTTTCGGCAGCGCTTTCGCAGTTGGTCACACGTGCGGAGTTGAAGTAGACCTTCCTCTCCTCGTTCTAGTGAGTAGCGGAGGTAGTAGATCTTCTCCACGGAATCCCAGTAGCACGACGGCGTGGTGGTGGTGGTGGAGTAGAGAATTCTACGGGGCTTCGCCTATGCCTGTGCAGAAGAAAGGAGGAGGAGAGAGGCGGCAGAGATTGGAGTTATTGGAGCAGGGCTTGGAGGGGGCGCCCCTGCCCTTCTATTTAAGGGGGAGGGCGCCTTGGGGAGGGGGAGTCCTTGTAGGACTCCCCTCCTCTAGGGCCGGCGGATTGGGGAGGGGGGGAGGAGTCCTCCTCCCCCACGACTCCTAGTCTTGACCCACCAGGACTCCTTTGATCCCTTCCTTGGTTTTCAAGCAAACTCCAAGAAACCTTCCAGAACCTTCCGGAACATTCCGAAACCTTCTAGAACCCTCATACAAATACTCCGGAACATTTCCTAACTCAGAAAATGATCCCCAATATATGAATCTTATTCTCCGGACCATTCCGGATCTCCTCGTGATGTCCCGAATCCATTCCGAGACTCCGAACAACATTCGGTCTCCAACGCACATTCCATATCTACTTAAAACAACTTCGAACCTTAAGTGTGTCACCCTACGGTTCGTCAATATGTAGACATGACAGAGACACATCTCCTATCAATAACCATCAGCGGGACCTGGAGATCCATAATGGCTCCCACATACTCAACGATGAATTCGTGATCGATTGAACCATTTGCATACGAAACCAATTCCCTTTGTCACGCGATACTATACTTATCCGAGGTTTGATCGCCGGCATCTCCATACCTAGTTCTACCTCGTTACTGATAAGTACTCTTTACTCGTTCCGTGATATGTCATCCCTTGTGACCTAGTCACATGCTTGCAAGCTAACTAGATGACATTCCACCGAGAGGGCCCAGAGCATATCTATCCGTCATATGGATGGACAAATCTCAATCTTGGTCCATGCGCTTCAACACATACTTTCAGAATACCCAATGACACCTTTATGACCACCCAGTTACGAAGCGGTGTTTGATGTCATCAAAGTACCCATCCGGTGATGGTGATTAACACAGCCTCATGGTCGAAGGATTAGGTTACTATGCATTTAAAAGCTTACAGCAATACGAACTTAATGACTTGATCTTATGCTACGCTTACTATGGGTGTGTGTCCATTACATCATTCTCCTAATGATATAACCTTGTTATTAATCACATCCTAATGTCTATGATCAGGAAACCATGATCATCAATTAATCAACAAGCTAGTTTAATAAGAGGCTTACTAGGGACTCTCATATGTTTACAAAACACACATGTATTAGTGTTTCGTAATAATACAATTATAGCATGGGATGTAAACATTCATCATAAACACAAAGATATAATAATAATTACTTTTATTATTGCCTCTTGAGCATATCTCCAACAGTCCTTACTACTATTTGTCTCTAGGGCATATTTCCAATAGTCTCCCACTTGCACTAGAGTACAAATACACTAGCTGCATTTGTTCTCAGTCATTGGCACCAAGTATCCGGTACCCTGAACATGCTTGCTCATGAAAGAGGTTGAGTCTTGGGTATGTACTTTACAGTCCCAAATCCTTTGCAACTTACTAATGTCACCTTGATTAACATTAATACTCTATCATCACATGATAGCATCTGTGTGTATGCATCGTCGCCATGGCAGCAGAACGAGGCCTGATTCCAGGAGCCTACAGTGACGTTAGATCAACCTCGAGGGCTTTCTCATGGGCACTATGCCCTGGGACACATCATTCTACGTTAAAAGCGAACTAGCCCCGCCATAACATTATACAACACTTTAGATGGTACCCTTATCTATTATTATAAATGTATTCATCGAAACACTAGTGCACTCGGTGCAACTTTCGATGTTTTGTTCACCTCGCTTCCTACTTGACTTTAATTAGTATCTACAGGAGTTTCCAACATATTCCCTTATAACATAACTCTTTATGCTTTAAGATATGTCATCCTTTAGGGATTTGGAAAATATGTCCATAGTTTTCTACTAGACACTGCGGACAAACTTAGCTCAAACGTTCTGTGATTCGGACTTAATCACTTTCAAACGTTCCTTAATCGGATTACATATTATGCTAAGTTACCATCATGGTTTCTAAGATAGAACCTGTGTCTCAACATAGTGGATGACGATCATCCCTTTCTTTCTTTCAACCATTAATGCTATTCCTAATTTGAGTTATTAAGGACTAGTTACTTAATTAACTTCTATTCTGAAACACTTTTCAGAATCCCTTAAGGAGTACTACATAATATCATAATACATCTATTATCAACTTCTACATCTTACAAATCATTATTTATAAGTATTTACGCCTTTATTCTTAACATACTTAAGAATTACTCCTATAAGCTCCCACTCAAACAATGTTGTTAACATATTTGGGTATGAGTCAGTACTCTTACTCAAATAATGGTCTTACATATTTGAATTTGAGTCTTATATTGCTCCCACTTAAAAATATGTCAATCACATATTGTTTTAGGAAGACTTTCATAGATCCCACTCAATTTTATGCAAAGTGCATATCTCCTTAACTATTTTGAATAACTTCAAAATCCTTTGATCAAATATCAAACTTGGAGATTTACTATGAGATATTAGTACTTTACTAGTTTTAAATCCACTAGACATTTAGCACGCATGAATCAAATTCATTTGAATTTCTCCAATACTTGACAAATTGTGCTTTTGTCATTCACCCCCTTTTTCCTACTATGGCTTTGCAGTCATTTGGGAAAATTCAAGTAACTCCTTTTACTTGTGAGATTCAGCAATGAATTGCTTTCTAATCTCAAGTGAATTTTGCTTTTAGGATTCCTCATAATTCTAGTTTACCATTATTTCCTTTGTAGTTCGTAGGTATGTCATGTTACAAAAATCATGACAAGTGGTTCACAAATGTCTCCATACAAGATATGGATTTACATTTTGAATCCTACTTCATGTAGTGAAAAACAACAGTGGAGGGGAAAAACACAATGATCAAAATCATTGATTCTTTCCTTCCGTGAAGAGAACCATTCAGGAACGTTGTCCGTTGCGCTTCTCAACACTCTGATGCAGGGTTTTGAATCCTTATCGTATTTTACACTAATTTCCATTTGCTCCATAATTGAGAAACTTCACTAGAAGTGAGCTTTCTCAAGAACGCACCAAAATCCAAGCAATACGAATCTTGCTTTCCTTTTGGTTTGAGCTATGGGTTTCGTATTCAAAGTTTCCAATGAATATACTACAAGGACTTATTCACTATTGTTTTGGTTATATCTAATATCCCCAAAACTTTCAAGAATTCAAATTGTTTACCAATTCTAATTGAGTGCTAACTATTTCTAAACTAATGATCTCTACATATATACTACACCGATCTATTTGGTGCCTTTTATTCAACCCCTTTTGATATCTAATATCATATTGTGATGCTTTGTATTTTGACGTTTCAAAACACTTTGTATTTCACAATTTCTTTCATGCCATTCTTATAAAGTTGAATTTCATTACTATTGATCAAATCATAGTAATTGGATTCTCTTTTATATTTATACCCCTTTTCTTGATGAAACACTTTGATCAAATAAAATATTTTAATATTCATGTTTCCTTTGGTAAACTACTTTACACATTTAAACAATCATTTAATGACCGGTGGAGAGTCTTCACGGAGCCCGCCCCTCGGCCGAGCGATGGCGGCCAGTTCCCCGTCCGCTCGATCACCAGCACCGTGCTCCCCTTCCACGGCCGTTTCCTCTGCTGGGTCGACTACCTCAGCGGCGTCCTGCTGTGATCCGCTTCATGCCTTTCCCTGGGAAACAGTACTCCGACAAGGTGCGCCGCGCCGTCGGAAGGATCTGCCGGACAGATACCGAAGCTTGTCCGTCAGCCGCGGCAAGATGCGCTTCGTCCACATCGACAACGACTGGCAGGAGACGAGAGGCCACGATGACACCGATGACGACGACTGCTATCATGACAGAGTCCCAGAGGATCCTCCCCAAACTCCGGCTCCAAAATCACCATCTGGACTTTGAACACGACTAGGGATAATGGCGACTTCAACTGGGAGGTACATCGTGTGATCGACCTCGGTAAGCTTTGGGCGCACCCCAGCTACCATCAAGACCAGGACATACCTCAGCGCCGTCTGCCGGAGTTCCCTGTCATCGCTGTCGATGACCCGGATATTTCCGTCCGATTTTTCCTTTCCGATTTTACCCCTGATGGTTCGGATATTTTACATGCTTGCCACCGCCAAGTCAACACGGTCCGTTCCTCTCTCTCCCAGCACGCGACCTTATCCCGTGGTCTAGCTCCGGACCTTCCCATGGCTCCCCTCCCCGGATTCCTCGCACGACTGCCCCCCCTCCTCCCCCGTGGTCCAACTCCGGCTGCGGCTGCGACTCGCAACTACAGCCTATGGCGGAGCGCGGTATACTGGGCAAGTCCCTGGACTCTTCAGGCCTGTCGAAACAGAGGAGATGACCGCCAAGTCAACACTGTCCGTTCCTTTTCAACGCCGACGACAGAGCGCGGGATGCCGGCAAAGCACGCGCCAGCACTAGAGCAGGAGTCGTCGTGCGCCGGGGGGGCGCATGCGAGCAGGTCCGCAGCGGGGGCGAGGCATGGAGGGAGCCGGTACGACCATGCGAAAGATTAATTGCCCTCAAATTGTCGTCCGTATACAACATGCTCTGCTCTGGTGCATTGACCAACAACGGACTGCCCAATTGATTCAATGATTGTTCTAAGCATAGAGTGGATTCGATGTATAGAGTGGATTCGATGTTTGGAAAGGAAGGTGGATCGGGCATCTGGGGCAGCTCGATTGGATCTTGTCTTACTTCAGATTTTGATTACCAACTCCCGCAGGATCACCACCACTACAATATATACAATCGTGGCCTCGTGGGAGAGATCCTAACTTCCTAAGATTCATTTATTGGACTGTGTAGACTGCAGCGTGGTCAACACATAGAATAGAATCTGGGAGACTCAAAACCCTACGACGCAATGTGGTTTCTTAACTTCTATGCTGCCACTAACGTGCAGTCTGAAATTTTGCCTCATTTTTTATCTTGTAGGACCCTAACTCGAATCACCACAGGACCACGGTATGGGACACATCGATGATGTTTGCCAAACTGTTGGTAATGGCATGTAGGTCTGAGATGTACTTTATGATTTTGCAGTTTGGGAGCTTATGATTTTGCAGTTCGGAAGCTTGATTTGATTGTGGTTGTGTCGGTGCCCGACTTTGTTTCAGTAATTGAAAATCTTATCATTATCGAAACACTTGATATTTGCAGGAAAATAGCAGCAGCAAAGGTAGGTTCTGTCCATCTAAACCGAAGGGAAAAAAGGACGATTCAGTTTGGAGCTCGCCGTGGTCTTGCCGGGCTTGGTAAGCTGAGTCTCATTGTACTTTTGATTCGAAGGTATCTAGATCTTAGAGATTCTCTATGGATGAAAATAATCTTTGTTTCACATTTAGGAATGACATTGTTACGTTGTGAGTTGAGTTGCTCCTATTTCTCAGGCAGGACAGCATATCGTGGATCCCACATTCAAATATTGACTGGGTTTGTTATCCAAAAGAACAAACATAAGTACTCTTAATAATGATTAATAGTCATCCAAATTTTGATGTGTCTTTCAGTGGAATATTGTTGCCAAATAATGCTGCCCGTTCAGTGTTGATCTATTCTTTTGGATTTTGCATCTCTTCCTTGATCCAGTCTTTTGTTTGTGTTCGACTCTTCTTTTGGTGAATTTAGAAAATAATAAAGGCATTTTGCTACAATATTATGGAGATAAAAAAATTACCGAGAAATCCAAATGTACAGCCAGTGTCTGAATTTATTCCAACCTACCAGAGAGAACTCCTACATGTCTTCATCAATTAGGTCCGGCAGACGTAGACAAGGGGGTAATGGTGCCATGTTTTAAACTTTTATCTGTTCCAGTTTCTAATATATAAAACAAGCTGGATGGCTAATATATCTAAATTCAGTGCCACAGAGAAGTAAAGACGTCTAGATATAGAGAAATAAAATTTGGAAGGGCTTCTGATTCCAATGTAGGAAGTTAAGTGTCAGCATTCGGATGGCATCATACACATTGTTCATACTTCAGCAGCAGCCATAGTAATTCATGTCATGTATTCTCCAAGAAATAACAGCCAATTTTGTTTACTTTGATTACACATCCTCGTAGTGTAGTATTTATTTGAAGGAACCAAATCATTATGTTTTGCTGCCAGAAGCCATATCTTAAACTGCATTGTGACCGAGCAAAGGTTCAGATATTGCCAGAAAATAAAAATTGATTCACATTTGAATGATATTTTAAGATCTTTTGACAAATATATAGGCAATGCAGATATGCGTAATTTTTGCCGATGCATTCTGGATCTGATCGAACATAAGAGCCGAGAAATGAGTGTCACGACCGAGCTTAATTCCATCTGAAACTTGCAGCTTTCAGAGTTTATTTGTCCTTTTGATCTCACTTTTTTTTCGACTGGTTCTGATCTCACGCTGGTTTGTTAGCTTGAAAATAAATCCCGTTCACTCATTAGGCCATATTTCTTTCTTTCACTTCAACTCTGAAATATATGCATTCTCCGGAATTGTTTACTTATGTGATGGCATGCTCTGTGTATGTAATATCTAATGCAGGGTCTATAATCACCGCACAACAGTACAAGGAAGTAGCTAATAACAAACATAAGTATATGCCTCATTGCTCTTTTGCACACAACAATGCTTGTTCATATGATAATGTTTGCTCTATATTGCACTTCTCTGTATTTACACGAAATCTATTTCACTACAACTCTGAATTCTAATGGAATTGTTCCATGTCCGCCAGAAAATAAATCCCGTCCACTCATTTATGCCTGATTGGTCTTCAGTTCTGAGTATAAGAGTGTTTTGTTTGTCTCTATTTTGAAATTTTCATGTATAGTAGCTCTAGATTGCTTTTTCCAACACAATTTCGTTTTATATTGTGCCAATGCCAATTCATGCATTTGATATCAGGTATAAAATCAGTTGAGAGTATTAAACTTTGTCCAACTAGCTGAATGGTCTATTCAGTGTCCAAAAATATTTAGTCATGCAGGTAGTTTGTCATGAAAGAACTTCTGTCCTTTGGCTGAGATGTTGCTGCTATGCTAGATCTTCTGCATATTAATTTTCCACTTGACCTTAATGCTTTGATTTTAGTCTAATTGGTGGCGAAGAGATACATCATGAGGGAATGAAGTCAAAATGGTGTGTCATGATGGATCACTACATCTATTTCTCCTTTTATTGTTGCAGTTCAAAGTTTGAAACTTTAGTTGGCCACTGCCGCCGCACCTTTGTGGTCATCGAATGAGAGGGGAGGAATGTCCATTGCTACATGTCCGCTTTTTTATATATGGAAATAGTGACAATGTTTTGCCGTGTGGATGGGTGTGCGAGAAAGTCGCCGCTGGCAGGGGCCCCGAGTTCCCCCATCCTTGCACGCCGTTTGCCGAGACCCCAACGCACCTCTATCTATATCGCCCCCGTCATCAACTCCAGGCCATGGCCGCCGGTTGCCTGGCCCCTCATCACCGTAAACAGCGCCTCTGCCTATATCTCCCTTCCCATCCCCACCTCGTGCCTTTGCGGCGCTGGGGCGATGGGACGACAGTTTTGGTGTATGTCCGGATGGACGCAACTGGGAGGGAGCTGATGGCCTGGGTGCTTCCAAGGCCAGAACCACCGGCAACCGCATCTTCGCAGACTCGTCAGACTGCTTCATCCATGAATAATCATGATACGGAAGTGGATCCACGAGATACTCCTTCACAGCTAGCTGTAAAATATCCTATCTAGGTATGCAAGATAGCACCCTCTGTTAGCACCCTCTGTTCTGTGATAGAGTAGAGGAGGATCTTCCCTGTCATAAGAAAAGGAGGATATCCCCACAATGAATGTTGTAGCAACTGTGATATTTGTTCAGTTAGTTTTCAAATCAAGATACAACGTTGGCTGGTTAGTTCTGAAAAAAGGGAGTGTATAAGCATTTCAGGCTTTGGTTGGCAGTCATACAGTTTGAATCATGTCCAAGGATTTTATGGTGGGAAAATATCATATTTTTTAATAAATTTAGTCCCTGCTGATTTTATCAGCCTGGATAGTAGTAGGTTTGTAATCAGTTTTTTCTGTAAACTCTTATGGTCAGTGGATATGGCACTGCATAATTTGCATAGTAAGGGAATGTATACTAATGTCGCTAATTTTCTGTAGAGAACCAGGTAGCTCAGGCAGGGCATCCTCTGGTATGTCAAGTGATGAAAATAACTAGGTTGTTCTCTGCCTTGTGTCTCGAGTTCTTCTGATAAGCCGTCATAGTTTTGCTTCCTTATACTTAACCCCACTATTATGAATGCAGCCGCAGAGAGATGCTCGAGATCTTATGACACCACTATTATTCACAATAGTTCGGTGCAGTGGCAAATTCATACCTGCAGCATGATTCAATTGAAGCTGTTGCAATCCAAGTAGTAACTTCAAGGCTAGAAAAGGGGATTTGGCTAAGGGAACACAATTTCTGCAAGATAACTGGATTTACCAAGGATTTGAGCCGAGAGTGAATGGATTCAGGAGACGACGATCGAGTGTTGGGCGAGTAAACCAACTGATTGTAGCTGACACAAAATAAACAAATCCAGGTTCCTAATTTTTGTTTATCGACCTGTAGCTTTTGATTCTTTTGTGGTGGAGACTGTATGTCGTTGTGGTTTTATCTCAATAGAAATGTCACTAAGGGATCTCTACTTCCGTGTGTAGCAGGGATACTACATGGAGATCTCTTGTGCTCATATAATTCCCCTCTTGGACATGAGAATTTCGGTCTGAGAGGTGCACATTCAAGAATATCTCTTGTGTTGATCATTTTATTTATTTGCTTTATCCCGAGAAGTTTAGACAGGTGGATTTTGATCATATATATACTATATATAGTATGCCCTCCTCTCGGATTATTTGTCACAATTTTTTCTATATGGGCATCTAGGCACGTATTAGTTTTACATGTATATTTAACCAAATCTATGAAAAGTAATTCATAGAGAGAAGAAGGAGAGAGATGATTTTTCGCTTGTCACGATTGAGTGAATGTGCGTGATTTATTTGCTCGATTGTGTACCAGAGTGCATCGAGGATTGAGAAGGGCGTACCATCCCTCATGAAGCATAGATGGCACTGGTACACATATGTAGGAATAGGTCATGTAAGGAGAAGATTAGCAAAATTTGTGTGAGCAACATGTCCAATTTAAACAAAAGTACTGTAAATTAAAAAGATCATGAGAGCATAGTATATTGTTTTGTTAACATTTTTTTGTTCCGCTGCAACGCGGTTTACACGTGCTCCAAGAAAACTCGAAACGACGTAGCAACGCACGGGCATTCAGCTAGTAGTACTAGTATGACGTAATAACATGGCTGCCTTTGCTTACCTCTCTTTTGGATATAGTATAAGTTACCTCTCTGGTTATACTTATTATAACACTGGATCGAGTACTCGCTAGAGAAAGTACTCGCTCACAAAACAATGTCTTCAACAATGTCATTGCTAGGCACAATCAATTAAGACCAGACCTTGGATTTTCACCCTGCAAGGTAAGACTGTGAACTCGCCCTGTGCTGCCGCCCCCACTTTCCGATGCCGCTGCTACAATTCACGAACCACCAAGCCAATTCCTCATCGCCACTAGGACTCGAGCCACCATAGCTAGTCCACCAATCTTGGCTTCCATGACATTCTCGCACACTAACTTCACCATGGAACTAAAGACATGTTCCATGATGGCAACAGACTTCAAAGTTTCGCCTCGCTCCCTCTGAAACCAAACGGCCAGAAAACAACGGTTGCGCGTGACCGAATCTCATCCATTCCAGCAGTCTTCAGGCATGAATCGCCCATGGGAGTTCGTCTGCGGAGCCTTACGGAACACGACACTGCACCAGATCTATGGAAACAGGCTGAAGGCAGATCTTCGTCTTGGTGTGAGAGAAACCCTAGGACCGCGCCTCTGCTAGCAGATGCGACCCATGCCACCATCCGCCGAGGGAGAACCGCCATCAAATCCCGAGGCCGCCGCCCCGGCTTCTAGACCCCGCCGCCATCAGATCGTCGTCGGGGCGACAACTATCGAGCACCCAAGGCGCTCCCTGCGGGGGAGAGGCCACCACACGAGGAAGAAGCCTCGCCGCCACCATCGGCCGGCCAGGCTTAGCCCGCCGGCATCCTCTAGTGGCAGCGAAGGAGGAGCGGGAGGAGAAGTCGGGGGCGGCGGCTTAGGGTTCTTACATAGTATGACGACGTAGCATGGCTGCCTTTGCTTACCTCTCTATTGGATATAGTATAAGTTACCTCTTTGGTTATACTTATAACACTGGATCGAGTAGCTATATATGTTTCGGAAGCCCCTTTCTACACCTAGGTGCATATGCACCCGGTATGAAAAAACATTTTTCAAAAGTTGAAAGTTTTGAAAAAAAATATGATCATGTGTAGCTTCATGTTTGAGGTGCACACAAAGTCATTCCACCGAAAACCGATATGTTTTGTGTGCTGCGTAAAAAAGACAAATTTTTGCGTCGTGGAGCACTTTACTTTAGCACCAAATTTTGTCTTTTTTGCACAAGCCACCTAAAATGTTCATTTTTCGTGAAACGACTTTGCGCGCTACGTGCACATATGTTTTCTGAATTTTTTTGGCATTTTAAATTTTGACAAAAATCAAATTCAAATAAAGGGTGCATATGCTGTTTGTTTCTGTATGTCGGAGCCAAACATTTGTGTTCTGTTATGCCGGAAGAGTTATACTTTTTTTGTCTTGGCTTGTTGACATTTGTGTTGTTTAAACTCTCCTTAGTTAATGGGATGATGTAAATATCATTTTCTCTATTTCAAAAATAAAATAAAATACTTGTAAAAAAATAGCTTTGTTCTTTTGCTATCAAAGTTGTCCTTCAGAGTCTAGAATCCTCTATTTCTCCTTGTTGGATCTTTTGCTCTTAGTAAGATCATCCATTCACTACTGAAAAATACATTTTTGATGAGTGGTAAATCTTTTGCCGAGTGTAAAAAGCCTGGAACACTCGGCAAAAAAAAAATCCGAACGATAAATTCCATTTAGGCACTTAGCAAAAACTTACAATTGGCAAAAATTTAGAAAATACACACGGCAAAAATCAACACTACCCAAAATACACATGGCCAAAAAACACTGCAAAATAAAATATATATACACTAGGCAAAGATTGTTGTCCTGTCCTCTTTGCCGAGTGTAATACATGGCAAAAGCTTCCGTCGCTATGTATTTCTGCTACTACGCAAAATATAAAATTCGGGTAGTGATTATTACCTATGCATGTGTAGCTCTCGATTCATTACGCAACCTTAGTGGTTGGTGTGAACATTTTGAAATGGTTTACTAACACCACGCTATTTTGATTGCTTTGGTAAAGCGAAAAACTGGATCGGATGGTCCATTAATTTTTTATCGGGACACATACTAGTTAATGTTTGAGGCGTCAGATGTTACACATATTTAATGTTAGCTGTATTTTGATTTTTGCACGGATACAAGGGGAGGGCGACGAGTTTGCAACCCATTGTTCAAAAAAGGCCAAGCTATCAATGTAAGAAGTAGAATTTGAAAACAGTGAGGATTCTCAATTTAGGAGATATGTTTTATCATGTGTTGTTGGTCAAAATCAGAATTAAATTATGGTTGTTCTAGAGATACCTCAAAATTCACTTCACGATTTCTCAATGTGGTTTTTCTAGATTGGACATAAATCCTCTCACAGTACTATCCGCTTGAGCAATGTCAACCTGTGTGCACACCATAACATACATTAAACTCCTAACCACTAAAGCATAAGGAACATTCTGTATTTCATTTTTCATCTTTTTATTGGAGGGACATTGCTTTTTACTCAACTTGAAATAAGCTACTAGTGGACAACTCACTTCATTTGCCTTATCCATCTTGAACTTGCGAAGTACCTCCTCAATATATTTCTCTTTAGACAAGTACAGCTTGTTGGATCGTCTGAGTGGAGCAACTGGTGGATTATCTGGTTCAGGTGCTTGCTGATCATGATCATCTTCTTCAGCATTATACTCTTCCTACTGGAGAGCATCCTCATCTGTACTACTATGTGCATCATCTTGCACATCTTCTGCATCATCAGCTTCTTGTTGAGCTGAATCTGCGGGAACTGGGCCAGAATCAGATATATCTTGCTGCTGATTTCAAGGAGAAACATGTACCGGAACTTGGTCTATTCAAATAATTTGGTCCCACATGTCAGTTTCCATTGTCCACTGGTCCCACTTGTCATATTTATTTACCGACAATTTGACACCAATTAAACAACAAACAATTTAATCAGAACCACAGGAATAGATGATATCGTTCTAATAACAGCAACAATCAAGTCTATTACAATATTTCCACGGTTCAAAACACATATACAAAATAATAACCCAGAAAGACATGATGCTGCAACTGAATCTAGCCAAATATTTAAACCCCAAAACACAACTACAGAAGGCTGCATCCAGCATCTACATCCAACATCAGTCGATGCTAAGAAATAGAGCATGTCCATCTAGCCGGACTGGGCTCCAACCTCTAGGTTCTCCCACCAGCTACATCAGCACCTGCGAACATTGAGTGGGCAATGAAAAACGAGGGAACCTTCAATATTGTAGAGCAACAGAATACAGAAATTACACATATCGAGTAACTCCAGGAAGCTTGTGCTATCATGGGAAAAAAGAAGCTTATACTAAGCTTAAGTATGCATGCAAACATAAAAGGTTGCTACCATCTATAGACATGAGGTTTTCATACGGCCTTAACTGGCATTTCCATCAATTGTGAGTACAATTACATGATTTGATGCCTATGAAAAAATCATTTTTAGAATCATAATATGCTATTTTATCAGAGATCCAATGCAAGTTTGGCAAGACTCATCCCCTAGCTAAGAACTTTCATGCCCGCCGTTTTGACCATAGTTTGAAACAGGCATAAGAAATTCAAAAAGGGTCCGATCAATGTAAATACTTCGGGTGGTGTCTTATTATGTGACATAGTTTTAAGGAAAAATACCAAACTTGGTATATTGCAAGTGTCTCGAAAAACTATCTCAAAATGACCTATCTTATTCGAGGTTCCATGGCTTTCGGTCTAAATGACTAATGTTATGGCAAGAATCGCGGTATAGTTTGTGATAATATGCCCATATTATGCGTGCATGTGCATCTTGGGAGGGCGAACAATGTTGTAGGAGAAAGTTTCCCTTTCGTCGCACGAAAAAGCCATCTTCCATTTTCCGAGTGCAAAAAAGGGTGCGTTTTATGAAGCAACCACCAAATGGTTAATTCAAAATGCTACCACCCCATTTTTCAAAAATACGAGACCACCTTACATGAACAATATATGAACCGGGGTATCTCAAACCTTTTCGTCCACCCCTCGTGAAAAAGACAAATGTCTACCGAATCGATAGGAAGTAGGTCCAATTTGAACTACAGGTACATGATCTAATACTCATGATGCTTTGCAAAAAGTATTTTTAGGTTCACAATATTCTATTTATCAGAGATCTACCGAAATTTTTGCAAGGTTCCACCCCTATCTACGAACAGTCACACCCACCGTTTTGAGCGCAATTTGATATGGGCATAAAAATTTCAAAATGGTCTAAATAATGGAAAACCTCCGCGTACATATTGCATTAGATTTGTACAGAACAACTAAATAAACATATTTGAGAAATGCACTGTCTTGCATTAGATTTGTACATAATAACTAAATAGTGCCACACAAAAATCAAATATGTAAATATTAGTGCAAGTGGTAAGTCTTTTGGTGCTACACTCACGATTGAACTAGAAATTATAGTACGAACTTCAACTTGAGTAGTAGTACGTAAGATTTAAGCATTTCTTTTATCAATGTGTACATACGTACTTTGCAAAATTGATGGTACATATAATTGTTTTGACTTTTAAAAAATAAAATAAAATCCCCAATTTATTTTGGGCTCAAACTTAAACTCTATAATGGCCTATGGACCGTCAGTGCAGGAAAAAGTAAAGAAAACAAGTAAAGAGGCAGAGATTAAGAAGCCTTCGTCCACTAAGGCCTAGGCCCAACTGTAGCGTGGTCTGTTTATAAATTTACAGTCCGGTTGTACATCATAAACGCAGTTGTGGTCTGATGGTCAAGTGTTGCTTAGTGGTGTGGGAGGTCCCTGGTTTGATTCCTTTGGGCAAAACTTTTTATGCCATTTATTCACAAACACACCCAGCAGTCCAGTCTGGTAGTCGGGTCGATTTGAAACAGTCCAGTCTGGTAGTCAGGTCGGTTTGAAAATCCGCATATGACTAAAATAAAATGATGACACGTAGGAATACACGTAGACAAAAAGCATATATGACAGGTTGGCAAAATTATTGACGTGGTCGTGCTGTTATTTCGGCTTATTTAGTTTAGACATAATGACGAAATTAAATCGTCGTAATCAACTATAAAAACGTCGTAGGTTACTTCTACCACCTTATGACGATTTAGTCTAGTCAAATAATGACGTTTTCGTGTCAAATCGTCTTAATTTTTCAGGATTTTAACCTCTCTAAACGGCTTATGACCTTCTGGTACAAAATTGTTATATATCTATGACGATTTCATCCACGGTCACTACCAGAAGGTCATAGATTAACACATTTCTTATAGTGGACTCTTGAATACAACTATCTGTTGCTTCTGTGCTAGAAAATCTAAACATTTCTTGATGTGAATACCCTTCACACCTTTCACCAAAAATATTCTTCACTAGCACCGCATCCTTCTCACTCATGTGACCAAGTCTCTTGTGCCATAAGGCACACACATCCTATTTCTACAATGCATTGACACAAGCAACAGAAAGCTTAGCATGAACATGATACAAAATTGAAACCATGTTGCCTTTTGCAACAATCATATTTCCTTTGGTGAGCTTGTATTGTGAATTTCCAAATCTACTCAAGTACCCATCTCCATCAAGCAATCCAACCAAGATAATGTTGAGCCGAAGGGGCTCAACATGCCTCACCGACTTGAGGATTAGTGTTGTACCATTTTCAGTCTCTAAGTGCACATCTCTTTTTCCAATGATTTTACTCTATCATTATTTTCCATTTTCACAACACCATAATCACCTGTTGTGTAGTTGGTGAAGAGCTCTCTACGAGATGTAGCATGTATGGTAGCACTACTGTCTGGAATCCAAGTCATCTCATCACCATCTGCAAGGTTGATGGTATCAGTAGAAACTATAGTGATCCTCTCCTCAACAGTGGAACAACCGTTGCCATCATGTTCTTCATGCATGAGAAACATGATCTCTTCTACCGCAGCAATCCGGCCTCCCTCACTATCACTATCATTGTCGATTTTCTTCTGAACTTTCTTCTTTTTCTTTTTGTCTTTCTTTCATTATTCTCAATGTGACTTGATGTGGCCCTTCTCATGAAAATGATGGCTTATAATACCAGCGTACTTGTCTTTGCCTCTTGATTTTTTTCTACTTATTTCTTCTCCCTTACTCGGACCTTTACTCTTAATTCTCCCCCGTGACTCGGTTACTAACATTTCAGAATGTGAGGAAGAACCATCCTTATCAGCAATTTTTCTGGACTCTTCATTTAGTACATTGGTCTTCACAAGGTTCCAAGTGACAACTACATTAGATGCTGAATTGCACACGGTGACCTTAAAGGTCTCTCAAGCATCTAGTAGTGAGCCAAGTAGCATCAAGGCTCTCACTTCATCTTCAAATGTGATTCCCATTGAAGATAGCTGATTTCTAATGCCCTAAAATTCATTTACATAATATACAATTGGAGTATCCTCATTGTACCTCAAACACATCAATTTCTTGATCAAGAACATCTTGTTGGTACCTTATTTGCAGGCATACATCTCCTCCAGTTTCTGCCATAAGGTATGTGCATGTGTCTCCTCAATGATATAGTTCAAAACATTATCATCCACCCATTGTCAGATGAACCCACAAGCTTGGAGATGAAGTACCTCCCACTGATCTTCTATCATATCACTAGGCATCTCAGTGGAGAACACCGACATCCAGTATTCCTTCACATATAACAAGTCCTTCATCTTACACTTCCAAGCTTGATAATTTGTACCATTCAAAGAAAGCATCCTGTTGGTATTCACTTCCATCTTTCACCACAAGCAAATGGACTCAGCCCAAAACAAGCCTCGCTCTAAAACTGAATACAAACTGAACCTCAACTCTAATACCACTTTGTTGGGGGGAGATACACAACCCCCTATGCTTACAATGAACTCCGAGAATAGCTTGAATAAATAGATATGCTGTGGAAATAAAACAATGAGCACATGCACAGGTGACATAAGGATTTACGTGGAAAAACCTCCTCAAGGTGAGGAAGAAAAAACCCTGGTTGTGGACCAACCGGTCCACGCAAGCTTCACTATGAGCAACCTAGGTATAGAGTCTTATCTAGAACATCTAGAGATGTACAACACACTCAGAATGTTGCCAACTGGCAACAACAACAACCGCTTGAAAGAAAGATACAGCAAAACAGAGTATCTCAAATTTTGTCCCCTTAGGCAATCAGGAAACTGATCTTAAACCACAGATCCAATCAGCACAAAACTTGGTATACAAGTAGACATACGAGTTCTCAACATACAAGCCAAATTTCAGCTCAATCAGATATTGTTTGTCTGCCCCTCGTCTACCAAAACTGCTCTGGGCTAAAACTACAGTAGTCTGAACTGACTAAACCACTTCCAAATCTAGTGCTACACTAACCCAAATATCAAAAAATCTAACCAAATCGAAGTACTCAAAGTAAGGAACAAGCTCACCAAGTTTGGAGACAATCCAAGCACGTTTAAGCCTTCAGACACCAACTTGAAGATAGACCAGTCAGATCTCAGAAATCTGGACATAAATCACCTCTCCTTCTTCCTCCTCTCTTCTCACTTGGTTATGGTGTTCTTGTGTGTTCTCTCTACCTCTCACACAACAGTCAAGATAGCTTGCTTGCTCATCTCACACTCTCACTTTCACAGAGTGTCTCACGCACACAACCACCAAGGGTGGCTAGGATTTTCTTTTCTACTCCTCTCTCAAGGAGCACCTCAGTCATTGGATGCGAACATCGATCAACAGTTGAAACGTGTTGGACTTTTACAGGCTGATGTGGGCTGCCAACACACCTCCATGTGGAGGGACATGGCCCAACATACTTTTGGTAGTCAAAATATGTAGGCACCAATTGGTAACTCTATGTGTATGATAATGAAATATTATAGTACACATATACTCGGATATGTTCAACACTCATCTGTTAAATATCTAGACATCAATATTATTTGTCTATGATGGTGCTATGCGCTGATGAATTTCTAGTAATGAACCTTCTTTGTACGAGTTCATCCTCAATAAGATGGTTGAGCTCATTCAGAATGGGACATATTGTGTGAACGGATTCAGAGAGAGGCACATGCGGAATATTGACAATGATGTTTGATGAGTCCAAAATGGAAGCATATTTACCATTTGTTTTTGCATAAATAGAGTAGGGATCTTTGTATTTCACCGTGTTTGCACGCACTATTTTGTTCTTGTTTCAACAGGATCCCAAATCATTGAGTCCTATATGAACATATCAATTGGAGCTGTCATATTGTGCAATTATATGATATTTTTAAGTCATAAAAGTCATTTTATGGATTTACCTTCGCACCTGGGAGAATACCAAGCGAGGAGGAGCAATCAGTACCGATAACGACTGGTGGTACGGGCAGAGCCCGCCCGTACCAAGTGCCATCGTGACCGCCTCGTCAAATACTTTCTCCTTGAAGGTAATATGCCCGAGAGGCAATAATAAAGTGGTTATTATCTTATTCCATGTTTATGATAAATGTTTATTTTGCATGCTATAATTGTATTGATTAGAAACATCAATACATATGTGTTTAATAAACAAAAAGGGTTCCTAGTTATGCCTCTCTTATAGACTAGCTTGTTGATTAACAAGATGATCAAGGTTTCCTGATCATAGACATTGGATGTTGTTAATAACAAGGTCACACCATTGGTGGAATGATGTGATGAACATTCATACGAAGTATAGCATTACGATCAATTCATTATGTTTATATTGCTATAACATCATACGAAGTAATCTTAGTCCTTAGACCATAAGATCATGTTAATTGCTAACACTGGAAGAGTATCTTGATAACATCAAAGGTCACACCGTAACAGGGTGACTATAAAGGTGGGTTCAGTGCTACGAAGGTGTTATGTTGAGGCTCATGGATCAAGAGTGGGGTTTTTCCATCCCGATGACGGATAGATATACTCTGGGCCCTCTCGGTGATATCACATTGAAATAGCTTGCAAGCAAGTGATGTGATCACTAGAATGTTATATCACGGGAACGAGAAAAGAGTGCATTTCGGTAACGAGATCAAACTAGGTATGGAGATACCGATGATCGAATCTCGGACATGTAATATATCGCGAGACAAAAGGATTTAGTTACTAGCGTTAAAGGTTCTCACGATCACAGAAGTCATCATTGAATGTGTAGGAGTCAGTATGGATCTCGAGGTCCCGCTTCTGATTATTGATCTGAGAGGGGTCTCGATCATGTCTGCATTATTCGCGAACCGTAGGGTGACACACTTAAGGGATACCGACACCATTTGGAGCAAATATGTTTCAGATAAAGATTTAAGAAAGAGCTGGAATTCTTTCAATAGACACCGAAACTGTTTCGGGTGAAATTCCTGAAATTGGTTCTGCATGTAATATTGAAATGTTGTAGGGGGTTTTATGTGAATGTTTGTTAATTAAAGTAATTAACAAAATTCTGAATAAAAATAATAAAAGAGTTTTATTAAATGAGAGAGCATTAAATTTGGAGAAATTTAATGCATTTAAAGTGGAGACTTTAAAAGGGAATGTGAAGAGGCATTTTAATGTGGAGGGGTTACCACCACATGAATGGAGGAGGTGAAGAGACACCTCCTCCATGCGCTGGCCATGAAGGAGGGGCACCCCCTCCTCCTATAAAAGGCCACTCTCTCCTCACTTCTCAAACACACCTCCTTGTGAAGGATCTCTCTCCCCCTCTACTATTATTTCCCATGGTCTCAAATTAGCGAGATACATGTTCCCGTTGGCTTTATCTGGAAAGGAGTTGCTGCTTCCGCTGCTTTGCTGGAGCGAGGGACGGAGGTTGTCGGGGTACCGGACGTGTGTGCGATCACGGATGCACCACTGCTTTGCGGTGCTGGACTTGGTGGTGCTGGATCTGGATCTGAAGGACATGCTGGAGCCGGACCTGCTCGGACTTCCTCACGATCTTGAGATCGGCAAGTGTACGATTACATCAACCACGAGTTCCTACTCGTTAACAAAACTCGTTGTCTTCGAGGGTAAGTTCTCGTTGGATGTATGTCCACCCGTTGCTTTGTACCTAGTAGATAGATCTTGGTGTGTAGTTCACACCGTAGGAAATTTTTTGTTTTCTATGCTGCAGACCCAACAGTGGTATCAGAGCCTGATCTATGCGTAGGTTCTTTGCACGGGTAGTACACATATGTTTATATGTGGGCGATGATGATCATGTTATTGCATCTTCTATGTATTTTGGATATTGGTGGGCATAGTGGGATGAAGCGGCCCAGACCAACCTTACATGTCATCGTACATGAGAACGGTTCCACGACTGACATGCAACTTGTTTTGCATAAGTGGTTGGCGGGTGTCTGTCTCTCCTACTATAGTCAATATCTGATTTACAACGAGTTGCTAATAACTTGGTTATCCTCGTTGTGGTTCATGTTCGTAGGTAAGAACGGTTCTATCTCCGAAAGCCCTAAGCCATGTAAAACTTGCAATTGATAAATTAGAGGCGTCTAGTTTAGATCGTTGTTGGGCTAGTGTCTTGATATGGTATTGTTGTAAGTAGATGTATGATAGATACTCTTACAACACACTCAATGTGTAAGTTCCATAGACCTTTGCCTTACACACAAAGGAATGATAGAGATCATACCACGATGCAAGTGATAGAGATCAAATGCATGGACCATATCATCTCACTTTACACATTAGATGTTAGCATCTTATACTGCTAGTTTGGTGCTTTCTGTAGCATTGTAAGATGATCCCTCATTTAGATATCAAGATAAAAATGTGTTCTTCCTTAAGTATGCACCGTTTTATGGATCGTGTTTCGAGACATCACGTGATGATCGGGTGTACTCGACTCTACGCTTTCATACAAACGGGTGTAAGACAGTTTTACACATGCGAGTACTAAGGTTCTTACTTGGCGAGCCTAGCATGTATAGACATGGCCTCGGAACACAGACCGAAAGGTTAAGCATGAGTCATATAGTTGATATGATGCCCATATAGATGCTCGCCTTTGAAGCTACATCAACTCACTGTTGGAGATATGCCCAAGAGGCAATAATAAAGTGGTTATTATTATATCTTTATGTTTATGATAAATGTTTACATCCCATGCTATAATTGTATTAACCGGAAACATTAATACTTGTGTGTTTTGTAAACATAAAAGAGTCCCTAGTAAGCCTCTTGTTAAACTAGCTTGTTGATTAATGGATGATCATGGTTTCCTGATCATGGACATTGGATGTCGTTAATAACAAGATCATATAATTAGGAGAATGATGTGATGGACACACACCCATAGTAAGCGTAGCATAAAGATCAAGTCATTAAGTTCGTATTGCTATAAGCTTTCAAATGCATAGTAACCTAATCCTTCGACCATGAGGTTATGTTAGTCACCAACACCAGATGGATACTTTGATGACATCAAACACCGCTTCGTAACTGGGTGGTCATAAAGGTGTCATTGGGTATTCTAAAAGTATGTGTTGAAGCGCATGAACCAAGATTGGGATTTGTCCATTCATATGATGGATAGATATGCTCTGGGCCCTCTCGGTGGAATGTCATCTAGTTAGCTTGGAAGCATGTGACTAGGTCACAAGGGATGACATATCACGGAACGAGTAAAGAGTACTTATCAGTAACGAGGTAGAACTAGGTATGGAGATGCTGACGATCAAACCTCGGATAAGTATAGTATCGCGTGACAAAGGGAATTGGTTTCGTATGTAAATGGTTCAATCGATCACGAAGTCATCGTTGAGTATGTGGGAGCCATTATGGATCTCCAGGTCCCGCTGATGGTTATTGATAGGAGATGTGTCTCTGTCATGTCTGCATATTCACGAACCGTAGGGTGGTACACTTAAGGTTCGAAGTTCTTTTAAGTAGATATGGAATATGCGTTGGAGACCGAATGTTGTTCGGAGTCTCGGATTGGATTCGGGACATCACGAGGAGATCCGGAATGGTCCGGAGAATAAGATTCATATATTGGAGATCATTTTCTGAGTTAGGAAATGTTCCGGAGTATTTGTATGAGGGTTGTAGAAGGTTTCAGAATGTTCCGGAATGTTCTGGAAGGTTTCTTGGAGTTTGCTTGAAAACCAAGGAAGGGATCAAGGAGTCCTGGTGGGTCAAGACTAGGAGTCGTGGGGGAGGAGGACTCCTCCCCCCACTCCCCAATCCGCCGGCCTAGAGGAAGGGGAGTCCTACAAGGACTCCCCCTCCCATGGCGCCTCACCCCCCTTAAATAGAGGGGCAGGGGCGCCCCCTCCACCCCTTCTCTCATAACTCCCAATATCTGCCGCCTCTCTCCTCCACCTTTCTTCTGCACAGGCATAGGAGAAGCCCTGCAGAATTCTCTACTCCACCACCACCACCACGCCGTCGTGCTGCTGGGATTCCGTGGAGAAGATCTACTACCTCCGCTGCTCGCTGGAACGGGGAGAGGAAGGTCTGCTTCGACTCCGCACGTCTGACCGACTACGGAAGCGCTGCCGAATCACGGCGCCGGAAGGATCGTCCACTTGACCGACTGCGGAAGCGCTGCTGGAACGCGACGCCGGAAGGATCGTCCACACGATCTTGAGATCGGCAAGTGATCTACTACATCAACCACGAGATCTAATCTCGTTAACGCTTTCGGATCTACGAGGGTTAGTTCCTTTCTATCTCGTTGCACATGTCTAATAGATTAGATCTTGGATTTTATCTAGATTAGATCTGGGTTTTGTTCGTGCTTGCGGTAGAATTTTTTTGTTTTCCATGCTACGAACCCATCACTCACGTGATGATCGGACTTGGTGTAGTGGATTTGGTTCATGTAATCACCAAAAAGGCACGAGGGATGTCGTTTTTGAGTGGGAGTTCATTTCTAATTTGGATTAGTTGAACCAAATTTGTCATAAATTAAATCAAAGTGAATTTGCATAGTTTGTTGTAGTCATTGGCATTCGTTTTCTACCTTATGCTTAGTTTTTATTTGAGATAATATAACTATAGAATTCTGGATATTTACTTTACGAACTGGCATCGTATTGTTTTGAATGTCAATTTAAAGTTTATAAGTCCTATTGCAAACTTTCAGCAAACTCTATTTACTCCATGAAGTTTAATAAGTAGTATTAAATCAAGAGTAAGAATTCCAATGTTAGTATCTGAAGTATCATGTTTGCCTCCATGATTATTGATATTCAAAAGTTGTTTTAATATCAAGATTATATTAGAGCTAAAAATTGTTTCAGAAACCATCATGTGTGAAAGATATTGTGATATCTGAAACAATGTTTTTGGTTGCATTATGATAGAGTATAATTTAGCAAAATACATGTTCTCATATTGTATGAGAATTTGTGAAGGTTGGAGATGCTAGGCATCCGAATCTACCAAAAAGGTTTTGGGAACTGATATTATACTCGCGATTCTTTCTTATAGGCTATAGTAGATTGATCATGAAAGTTGTCATGATAAGGATGAATAGAAGATGTAAGTAAAATGTTTACTACACTAATAGATTACTAAAGAATGGATTTTTGAAAGAATGCCAAACATTTGATGATGGTGATCCACTTCAAAGTGCAAGTCCAAAGGTATTAGTATTTGACTATATACAAGCTTTGTACCATGTGTCATGTTGATGACACCACTATTGATGTTGATAGATTCTTTTAAAAGAAAAGGAACTGCTGAAAGGGAATCTATAAAATATTTGGCAGAAAATAAAAGGTTGGAGATGTCCAACTTGGGTATATAGAAGATATACATGTGATGGTTGTATTCCTTGCTTATTAAACAATGTGGTTCTTAGGTATTGGATACCGAATTGGTTGGTATGAAGTGTCATACAGGACAACGCAATTCATGAACTGCAATGGCCTAAGTAACTAGCAAGAGAATGAGTGATGATGATCATCGAAAACAAATAAAGTGTTATTGTGCTTTCTTCGTTGTCGTCAAACCTAGCCTTCAAGATTTGTTTTCATAATTGTTATTTTGTTCCGGTATTACGAGAACAATGGTTGTTCAAATAATTACCGTATTCCATAAAGGATGGATGAACTTTTACAAGTCTAGTGGGAGAAATCACATCCATAAACACTATTGCTAAAATGTCACAAGACAAATGATTGAAAGATCACTTATGAAGTGACATCGCTGTTTAAATTATATTGGAAAGAAAACATGAAGAAACTCCATGTTGATGGATTTTTGGAGTCTTTGATTTTGATCAATTGACGCATGTGAGACTTTCCTCGAGATAATTGAAACTCCGTCCATAGGCCAGAGAGGAACGGATGACTAGATATTGTGCATGCTAATGTGCATAGTCCATTATGTGTAGCCATATGCGATGGATCTTTTTGCTTCATATGCTTTCTTCGAAAATTTGAGTGAATATATCTGTATATTTACTTAATAAGGAAGAAGTATGAAACATTTGAAAGTTGTTCAAAAAGTTTCAAGATGAAGTGAAAAATCATTGTAACAAGAAAATAAAGAGTTTATGATTCAATCATAAAGGAAGATATTTGAGTTACATGTTTAGCAAAACACCTAAGATTTGAGGAATTGTTCCATGAATTTGGATTTCCCGATAAAACACAGGAGTATGGTATGTTCGAGAGATGAAATCAAACCATGTTTGACATGGTAAGATCAAAGTTGTCATTTATAAAACTGCCATTATGTTTTAAGGATTGAAGCTTTAGAGACTACCGCTTTTACACTGAAAAGAGCACCATCGTGATCCATTGAAATGACACCATATGAATTATGGTTTGGGATAAAACCCGAATTGTCTTTTCTTAAATTTTGGTATGCTATGCATAAGTAAAATGTTTACAACCAAAGTCGGATAAGCACGTCTTTGTAGGTTATCCCAAAGAATTTGTTGGGAATTTATCCGTAACACCGAGGACAAAAGAGTTTGTTACTTGGAACGTCAAGTTTCTTGAGAAGGAATTTTTCGTGTAAAGTTAAGTGGGAGGACAATAGAACTTTGATAAGGTTGTTGAACCTTAGCTATATGTGCTAAGTAGCGCAGCGCCGGAAAGTGTCCCGGTGGCGGCCACAATGCTCATGGCTCCCGTGATTACAAAAGGTGTGATCTCAGAGATTAGAGTTTCTATTGAGCCGTGTCGGTCGGTAAGAATCAAATAGTGTGATTTGATAAGAAAGTCGTTATTGTTTTGACAATGATGAACCGACTACATGCAAAGAAGCGATGATGGGCCCTGACTCCATAAAATGACTAGAAGTCATAGAATCCGTGATAGTATCCATACACGAGAAATCAAGTTTCTGAACTTGGAAGACCCTCCGGAAAGGCATGAAGCCTATCGGTTGTGTTTGGATCTATAAAGAAATAGACATGGATGTTTAACATCTATGAAATAGTCGACATGTTGGAAAGAAGTTTACGACAATGTTCAAGGAGTTGACTATGACAAGATTTGATCTTTCATAGCGATATTTAGTCTTGACGGATTAATGTAGCAACCACTGCATATAATTTGGTATATGGTAGTTGAATAAACAAAACAATGTTCTTCTAATAGAACGGTTACCTAGGACGTGTACATGACACGGTCCAAAGGGTTTTTGTTATTTCAAAGGGTGCTAAAAGGGCATGCAAACTTCAATAGT
This sequence comes from Avena eriantha, assembly GCA_910589775.1. Classification (NCBI taxonomy): domain Eukaryota; kingdom Viridiplantae; phylum Streptophyta; class Magnoliopsida; order Poales; family Poaceae; genus Avena; species Avena eriantha. Next base: position 30,378,726 of record OU342743.1, on the reverse strand, counting down.
TGAATTTAGCATAGCGGAGTTGGAATCTTCACCATGATGAAACTGTTAAAAGAGTTTAAATGCATCGGAGATGATGAAGATGCTTGGATTTGCAAGAAATTAAGTGGGAGCGCTGAGACATATTTCTAATACATTATGTAGAGGATATATTGTTGATTGGAAATGATGTATCTTGTATTGACACAAGTTAAGAATTTCATTAAAATAAGATTTCGATGAAAGACTTGGGCAAACCCGGAATATTTGGCATCAATATCTATATGGATAGATTAAGGCGCAAATATGGTTGTGCCAGACATACATATATGAGATATTGAAAGGGTTCAATATGGAAATAACAAGAAAGGTTCTTGCTGCATGGAAATAATTGTATCAAGATTCAAGTGTTTCAACACTTGGTGAGTAAAATCACATGAAGATTTTGATCGATTATACCATGATATGTATATATCCAGAATGTCCTATGCTCTAAATGTTATGAGCATATACCAGAGTGATTCATAAGATGATCATTGGACAATAGTAAAGATATTCTTATGAGCTTTGGAAGAACTAAGAATATATCATGTATAAGTGACAAATAGTTAAAGGTAGTTCATTGTAAAGTGTCGCATTGATACTAATTTTGTCACAAGATACAAATTAATTTTATCTCAATTTAGACTATGGGTGGCACAATGTAATGGAATGGATGTTCCATGATGGATTTGGATGAGTTCCAAAGTTGAGACATTGTGACGGATACTACAACAAAAGGCTAAGTATATAACTGCTATAGTAGCAGCAAAGGAGGGCATTTGTGTTGAGTAGTTTGTTATCAAACTAGGTGTGGCTCAAAGTGGGCTAATACTATGAAGATATATTGTGTGACAATAATATCAACATATTTTGAGCCGAACGAACTAAAGGTCTCACCAAAGTACCAAATCTATACAATGTCATCTCATTTGAGAATGAGTGATGCGTAGAGACGCAAAGACATGCAAATAGACACGGACCTGAAACTGTCAGATCCGGAGATTATGTTAACCACTAGCAATCGCGTGTATGCAACACCAGAAAGCCATAGGTGTTCAATACGCAAAGTTTTTCAAACTAGATCATTGACTCTAGTGCAAGTGGGAGACTGAAGGGAATATGCCCGAGAGGCAATAATAAAGTGGTTATTATCTTATTCCATGTTTATGATAAATATTTATTTTGCATGCTATAATTGTATTGATCGGAAACATCAATACATGTGTGTTTAATAAACAAAAAGGGTTCCTAGTTATGCCTCTCTTATAGACTAGCTTGTTGATTAATAAGATGATCAAGGTTTGCTGATCATAGACATTGGATGTTGTTAATAACAAGGTCACACCATTGGTGGAATGATGTGATGAACATTCATCCGAAGTATAGCATTACGATCAAGTCATTATGTTTATATTGCTATAACATCATATGAAGTAATCTTAGTCCTTAGACCATGAGATCATGTTAATTGCTAACACCGGAAGAGTATCTTGATAACATCAAACGTCACACCGTAACAGGGTGACTATAAAGGTGGGTTCAGTGCTATGAAGGTGTTATGTTGAGGCTCATGGATCTAGAGTGGGATTTGTCCATCCCGATGACGGATACATATACTCTGGGCCCTCTCGGTGATATCACATTGAAATAGCTTGCAAGCAAGTGATGTGATCACTAGAATGTTATATCACAGGAACGAGAAAAGAGTGCATGTCGGTAACGAGATCAAACTAGGTATGGAGATACCGATGGTCGAATCTCGGACATGTAATATATCGCGAGACAAAAAGATTTAGTTACTAGCGTTAAAGGTTCTCATGATCACAGAAGTCATCGTTGAATGTGTAGGAGTCAGTATGGATCTCCAGGTCCCACTTCTGATTATTGATCTGAGAGGGGTCTCGATCATGTCTGTATTATTCGCGAACCGTAGGGTGACACACTTAAGGGATACCGACACCATTTGGAGCAAATATGTTTCAGATAAAGATTTAAGAAAGCACTGGAATTATTTCAATAGACACCGAAACTGTTTCGGGTGAAATTCCTGAAATTGGTTCTGCATGTAATATTGAAATGTTGCAGGGAGTTTTATGTAAATGTTTGTTAATTAAAGTAATTAACAAAATTCTGAATAAAAATAATAAAAGAGTTTTATTAAATGAGAGAGCATTAAATTTGGAGAAATTTAATGCATTTAAAGTGGAGACTTTAAAAGGGAATGTGAAGAGGCATTTTAATGTGGAGGGGTTACCACCACATGAATGGAGGAGGTGAAGAGACACCTCCTCCATGCACCGGCCATGAAGGAGGGGCACCCCCCCTCCTCCTATAAAAGGCCACCCTCTCCTCACTTCTCAAACACACCTCCTTGTGAAGGATCTCTCTCCCCCTCTAGTATTATTCCCCATGGTCTCGGATTAGCGAGATACATGTTCCCGGTGGCTTTATCTAGAAAGGAGTTGTTGCTTCCGCTGCTTTGCTAGAGCGAGGGACGGAGGTTGTTGGGGTACCGGACGTGTGTGCGACCACGGATGCACCACTGCTTTGCGGTGCTGGACTTGGTGGTGCTGGAGCTGGATCTGAAGGACGTGATGGAGCCGGACCTACTCGGACTTCCTCATGATCTTGAGATCGGTAAGTGTACGACTACATCAACCACGAGTTCCTACTCGTTAACAAAACTCGTTGTCTTCGAGGGTAAGTTCTCGTTGGATGTATGTCCACCTGTTGGTTTGTACCTAGTAGATAGATCTTGGCGTGTAGTTCACACTGTAGGAAATTTTTTGTTTTCTATGCTGCGGACCCAACACTCCTGGCAAAGACGAGAGAGAGATCCGACATTCACAACCATCAGAAACCACGAAAAACCACATCTGAAAGGGATCTGAAGGAGGAACTTGGATGGGACAAAATCCCAACTGCTTCATGGATCATTGGAGGAGAACGCATCATCCCATTCATCATCAACCTCTACATCTCCATTACCACTGTTACCCCCATCTTTCATCTATTAGATCTTGTTGTAATTCCAGATTCAATTGTGGTTTGCATTAGATCTACCTCCGTACTTTTATCCATTCATTTGATTATGATGATGTTGTTGATTGCTTTCATGAGTGAGCAATTCCCTTGTTCTTGGGGAGATGGAGAAATCCTAGCACTATTATGAATTCGTAATAAAGATGACCTATTCTTGTGTCCATATGACTTGCCTGCCTATGATATAATTATGATTTGTGTTTGATCTCTCTCTTTAGATGGTATATGTAGTCGGTCACATATTATTTGCCCTCGGGACTGAAGGGAGGGAGAAATCCTTTGGACGTGTCTTGGAAGCGTACCCGGAATGGCCCTGTGACAGATTAGGGTCGGCTCGTAACCTACACGGTCAAAGGAGGATTAAAGAGGGACTCCCTTACGATATCCACGAGGAAACCATTAATTGCGGTGGTCTGTATGGGTGACTGCTCTCACACATTGTAGTGGTTATTTAGAGGTGACCTCACTCTTGGCTTAACAAAGTTGCCTCCTACGAGCCTTGTAGTGAACATCTTATTATGGAGCTCTCTCCACACATCTCATGACATAAGGAGTATGTTATCTTGATTACATATAACAATAATACTATGCTAGTGGTGTATCCTACATCCCCGAGAATGTTTTAGCCCTATTAAGTTCAACCATGCCTTCATACAAACTTGTTACTTGTTTTCTTTTACTTGTTTTAATTACTTTTCTGCAAACAACCATAAACCTTTCAAACACCCTTTACTTGAGATCAAAGGCAGCTTATAAGTATCCTTTGGTAGAGAGTAACAAGGGGTATAAGGACCTTTACCAATAGCTCTCTATGGGTTCGATATCTTTACTTCGAAACTAGCTACAATTGATCTGTGCACTTGCAGTCATCAAGCTATTTTCCGGCATCGTTGCTGGGGAGCTAAGATCTTTTGGTCTTTGTTCTTAGTTACTTATTTTACTCATTGTTTTACTAAAGTTGTTTATTAGTTTCAGGTGATACATTATGGGCGAATACCAACATATAATCCAGCAGGAGGCTGTGAGGAATTCTGGTCCACCCATGGACGCCTATTTAAAATCCAATAACCCAAGGGGGTATGATATTAACCCCATGCTCTTGGATATTTTGCATGCAAAGAAATTTGCAGAAGATGGTACGGAGGATCCGTATGAGCATGTAGGGTTCTTTGAAGATATTTGTGGGACTTTCCACCTTAATCTACAAACTGAGGATGGGGTTAAATTTGCTCTCTTTGCTCAAACTCTCATTGATGAGGCTCGTTCTTGGTACATTCAAAGTTCTGCAAAGATTACTAATTCCTGGGAGAGCCTAGCCTCTCTATTTTTAGCTGATTTCTTTCCTAGGACAAAAACTCTTGGCGCAAGATGCATGACACAAATTTTAAAAGAAAACCTTAAGAAAGCTTACATGAAGGATATACAAGGTCTCGGGGATTGCTTGATTGCTGTACCCATCATAATTTCCCACCTTGGCTGGTGATACACAACTTCTACGCAGGTTTAAATGATAATAACATAAATGAACTCGACTCCCTTACCAATGGGTTGTTCACCAAATTCAGTGTTGAAAGGTCATGGAATTTGCTAGACACGGTGAATAGGATAGAGAAATCCTATTGTGAGGCTGAGTTTAATAAATAGAATCCCATATAGTACAATTGCTTAACAAGATTTCTAGCTTCGAGAAAAATAGAAAAACTGCTTGGAAATTTTAATCTTGACCATCGCATGATTATTCAAATTATTAGATCTTATGTTGACTACCTGTAGATTCCAAAATATTGGGAACGCTATACACCACCCGTGGAAGAGAAACCCTCTAAAACTTGCTATAGTGATAAATATTCGAAAATGCAGAAGAAAATGTTAGCCATGGAAGAAACTATTCTAACTAAAGTAATGGATAGCAGGGGTGAAGGGAATAAAAGAATAGGAAGGTTAACTAACGATCTAGGATCCATAAAAGAGAATATTGGGATAGTAAAAGAACTTCTGGAACCCGAAATGTTCAAGGATGAAGTGATAATGGTAACTAAAGAATCCTCCGAAATGATAGGAGGCAAGTTTGATGGTAAGAATAGAAGTTAATAGAAAATTCCTTTTTGTTTAGGAGGGATTACTTATGTAGGGTTTTATGACTTAAGTTCTTCCATAAACATCATGCCTTATACAATCTATGAACAAATGCGTGATCATCTTGATGAATGTTACCTTGAGCCATCAGAAGCTACTTTTATGTTTTCTAATCAAACTTTGCATCCTACCCGCGAGATACTCCACAATGTTTGTGTCTTTGTTGGGGCTTTTGTGTACCCGGTTGATTTTCATATTATTTAAATACCTTTGAACTCCTCCCGCCCGGTCATTTTTGGTAAACTTTTTTACAACTCTATGAACATTGATATTGATAACAAAAGGTAGGCTTTATCTTTGCAGTTTGGTGAAGAAACTGTAGAAATAAACTACAGCCAATTCACTAGATTACCTTATGAAAAGAAAGTTGAGATTAAGGAGGAGAAGACTATTGAAGAATTGGCAGCAATCAATTTGTGCACTCCGCAATCTGAGTTGGAGAGGAGTTTGAAAAGCGATGATTCGCTTACCAACGACTCTGCAAAAGAAGATTTGGATGAGATTCTCAACACTGCACCGGAGGTCGAGCCAGGCCTCAGGGATGAATTTGAAGAACTTGAAAGAAAAGGGGACGAGGATTTGCTGCCCCTTGTTTAAAAACCTCTCCTTCTAGGTCTCAGGTATGAATTCTTAGATAAGGAAGGTAAATGCCCAGTCATCTTAGATGATAAGCTCTCTTCGGAGGAAAACACGAAATTGTTAGAGGTACTTGTCAAACAACGTGAAACTTTTGGATACACTCTTAATGACATTAAAAGTATAGATCCCTCCATAGTAACTCAGAAGATATCTATGATTGAAGATGCTAAACCATTTGTTGATAATCAAAAAAGGTTGAATCCTAAAATCAAAGAGGTAGTAAGAAAGGAAGTCACACGTATGTTGGACATCGGTATTATCTATCCAATTTTAGACAGTAAGTGGGTGAGCCCAACTCATTGCATACCTAGGGAAGGATGTATAACAATAATTAATAATGATAAGGATGAATTAATCCCTGCTAGAATGATAGCAGGATATAGAATATGTATTGAATTCAGTAAGTTGAACAAAGAAACCATAAAATTTCATAAGCAACTACCCCTCATTAATGATATTATGGAAAGAATGTCCACTAATTCTTAATTTTGTTTCCTTGACGGATACTTTGGATACTCTCAAATAGCTATCCAGCCTGAAGATCAAGAAAAAACTACTTTTACCTGTCCCTATGGAACCTATACTTATCTATTAGTGCCTTTTGGTTTGTGTAACGTAGCTGCTACTTTTCAAGAGTGTGTTCTAAAAATATTCAATGGTTTTGTGGAAAGTTCCATGGAGGTTCTTATGGACAATTTTGTTGTCTATGGAACTATTTTTGAGCAATGTCTCTATAATCTTAATAGAGTTTTGCAGCGATGTAAACAAACCAATATGGTTCTCAATTGGGAGCGTTGTCGCTTCATGGTAAGGGAAGGTATAGTTTTCGGGCATAAGGTTTCTGAAAAGAATATTTAGATTGATAATTCAAATTTGGTTACTTTAGAAACACTTCCGATTCTGCAAGATATAAAAGGAGTAAAGAAATTTTCTTGGACATGCTGGTTTTTATAGATGCTTTATTAAAGATTCCGCTAGAATAACTACCTCTTTAACTCGTCTCTTAGATAAAGATACTCTTTTTAATTTTGATAGAGATTGCTATGATTCCTTCAAACAGTTAAAAAAGGCACTAATTTCTACACCGGTCATTCATCCACCCAATTGGGATGAAGCATTTGAAATTATGTGTGATGTTAGTGACTATGCTAGTGGGGCTGTTTTAGGACAAAGAGATGGACCGAATCTCAACGTCATTCAATATGCTAGTCGAGTTTTTAATGAGGATCAAAGGAACTATGCAACAACCGAAAAAGAATTTCTAGCTGTTGTTTTTGCTTATGATAAATTTAGACACTATATTATCAACTCAAAAGTAATAGTTCATACTGACCATCAAGCTTTAAGACACCTTCTAACTAAGAAAGATGCTAAGCCCCATCTAATTAAATGGGTCTTGCTACTACAAGAATATGACCTGTAGATAGTAGATAGGAGAGGAAAGGATAACCCTGTGGCCGACCATCTGTCACGGATAGAAGGAATCATAGAGGATCCCATTCCTATTAATGAATCTTTGCCAGGAGAATACCTTGCAGTTATAGAACCTCACAATCCTTAGTTTGCAGATTATGCTAATTTCCTTATAGGCAAGTTTTTAGCAAAAGGAATGGATTACAATCAAAGAAAGAAATTCTTTAATGATTTAAAACATTACTTTTGGGACGACCCTTACTTATGCAGGCATGGCATAGACGGGATAATCCAGAAATGCATACCCGAGCACGAGGCAAAGGCCATCCTTAAGGCTTTTCACGATAGTCATTACGTCAGGCATCACACTTGTAATCGTACTGCAGCTAAGGTCTCGCAGTCAGGTTTCTATTGGCCTACACTAGTTAAAGACTCTCATGAATATGTTAGAAATTGTGATGCTTGCCAATGTATGAGTAATATTGGTAAAAGACAAGAAATGACTATCAAATATAACTTAGTAATAGAGCCATTTGTTGTATGGGGAATGGAATTTATGGGACCATTTATTCCCTCTAACGATTATACTTATATTCTTGTTACTGTTGATTATGTTACTAAATGGGCGGAAGATTCATACGTTGCTAACGTATCTATAATTTTTTATGTTCCATGCTTGGTTTATATCTACTTTCTTATGTTTTGTCCACACTTTGGAGTATTTTTATACACTTTCTTGAACTAACCTATTAACAAGATGCCACAGTGCCAGCTGCCTGTTTCTGCTGTTTTTGGTTCCAGGAAAGTCAGAAAATGAATATTCTTAGAATTGGACGGGACAAAAGCCAAAGTCAATATTTCACCGAGGGGGACACGGAGCCAGAAGACGAGACGGAGAGGGGCCAGAGGCCGACCACACCACCTGGCCGCGCGGCCAGGCCTGGCCTGCGCCAGGGGGTGGTGTGGCCGCCTAGGGCACCCCCTCGGCCTCCCCTTTCACCTATATATTGCCTCTGATACAGAAACCCTAAGTACCTGATTAAAATTCCACGAAAGAGTTTGTAGTTGCCGTCATCTCCATCCCTAGATCGGGTGGGATCTGAAGCTCTTCCCGACACCCTGCCGGAGGGGAGAATTCACCCTGGTGGCCTTCTTCATCACCATGCAAGCCACCGGTGTGATGCGTGAGTAGTTCATCCTTGGACTACGGGTCCATGTAGTAGCTAGATGGTTGATTCTTCTCCTTTGTGCTATCATGTTTAGATATTGTGAGCTCCGTTCATGATCAAGATCATCTATTTGTAATCTTACATGTTGTCTTTGCGGGGATCCGATGGATATTGAGATGCTATTTCAAATTGATTATTGATTATATCATGTCTTTGTTATTTGTGATCTTGCATGCTCTCCGTTGTTAGTAGTTATCTTGGCCGAGTAGGTGCTAGCAACTCCAATAGGGAGTATTTATGCTCGATAGTGGGTTCATGCCTCTAATAATCTGGGGAAGTGACAGAAATCTCTAAGGTACTAGATGTGATGTTGCTACTAGGGAGAAAACAACAATCCTTTGTTCATAGAACAATCGTATTGTTTACTTTACATGCAATTCTTAATGCAATTATCTGTTGCTTGCAACTTAATACTGGAGGGGGTTCGGATGATAACCTGAAGGTGGATTATTAGTCATAGATGCAGTTGGATTACGGTCTATGTATAATGTTGCAATGCCTAATCAAATCTCATAGGAGTCAAGATGATTAGTATATGCTGTTGGGTCCGCAGCATAGAAAACAAAAAAATTCCTACGATGAGAACTATACGCCAAGATCTATCTACTAGATACAGAGCAACGGGTGGACATACATCCATGGAGAACTTACCCTCGAAGACAACGAGTTTTGTTAACGAGTAGGAACTCGTGGTTGATGTAGTCGTACGCTTGCCGATCTCAAGATCGTGTGGAAGTCCGAGCGCCGCAAATCAGCAACGCATCCATCCTCGCACACACGTTCAAGCCACCGGACAACCTCCACCTCCTCGCTCCAGCGAATCGGCGGAAGCAGCAACTCCTTCCAGACGCAAGGCCACCAGGAACATGTATCTCGCTAATCCGAGACCATGGGGGAATATCTAGAGGGGGAGAGAGATCCTTCATGAGGAGGTGTGAGTGAGAAGTGAGGAGAGGGGGGCCTTTTATAGGAGGAGGGGAGGGTACCCCTCCTTCATTGCCAGCGCATGGGGGAGGTGACCCTTCACCTCCTCCATTCATGTGGTGGTAACCCCTCCACATTAAAATGCCCCTTCACATTCTCTTTTAAAGTCTCCACTTTAAATGCATTAAATTTCTCCAAATTTAATGCTCTCTCATTTAATAAAACTCTTTTATTATTTTTATTCAGAATTTTGTTAATTACTTTAATTAACAAACATTCACATAAAACCCCTTGCAACATTTCAATATCACATGCAGAACCACTTTCTGCAATTTCACCCGAAACAATTCCGGTTTCTATCGAAACAATTCCTATTTCTATCGAAACATTTCCTGCGCTTTGCAAACCTTTTGTCTGGAACATATGTGCTCCTAAATGGTGTCCGGAAAACCTTAAGTGTGTCACCCTACGGTTCGCAAATAATGCAGACATGATTGAGACTCCTCTCAGATCAATAATCAGAAGCGGGACCTGGAGATCCATACTGACTCCTGCACATTCAACGATGACTTCTTTGATCGTGAGAACCTTTAACGTCAGCAATTTAATCCCTTTGTCTCATGATATAATACATGTCCGAGATTCGATCATCGGTATCCAAATACCTAGTTTGATCTCGTTACCGACATGCACTCTTTTCTCGTTCCCGTGATATAACATTCTAGTGATCACATCACTTGCTTGCAAGCTATCTTAATGTGATATCACCGAGAGGGCCCAGAGTATATCTATCCGTCATCTGGATTGACAAATTTCACTCTTGATCCATGAGCCTCAACATAACACCTTCGTAGTATTGAACCCATCTTTATAGTCACCCTGTTACGGTGTGACGTTTGATGTTATCAAGATACTCTTCCGGTGTTAGCAATTAACATGATCTCATGGTCTAAGGACTAAGACTACTTTGTATGATGTTATAGCAATATAAACATAATGACTTGATCGTAATGCTATACTTCGGATGAATGTTCATCACATCATTTCACAAATGCTGTGACCTTGTTATTAACACCATCCAATGTCCATGATCAGGAAACTTTGATCATCTTGTTAATCAACAAGCTAGTCTATAAGAGAGGCATAACTAGGAACCCTTTTTGTTTATTAAACACACATGTATTGATGTTTCCTATCAATACAATTATAGCATGCAAAATAAACATCTATCATATACAAGGAATATATAATAACAACTTTATTATTGCCTCTCAGGGCATATTTCCTTTAGTGTCCCACTTGCACTAGAGACAATAATCTAGTTCACATAGTGATAAATCTAACACCCATGGAGTTCTGGTGTTGATCATGTTTTGCCCTAGGGAGTACTTTAGTCAACGGATCTGCTACATTTAGGTCCGTGTGCACTTTACAAATCTTTATATCTCCATCCTTGACATGCTCGCAGATGGAGTGAAACCGGCGCTTAATATGCTTGGAATTCTTGTGAGACCTTGGTTCCTTGGCATTGGCTATGGCTCCATTGTTGTCACAATAGATCACCATTGGGTCCAACGCACTGGGAACCACACCCCGTTCTGTAATGAACTCTTTCATCCAAACTGCCTCCTGTGCCGCTTCTGAAGCAGCAACATATTCCGCCTCTGTTGTTGATCCAACCACCATAGGTTGTTTGGAACTCCTCCAACTAATTGCTGCTCCGTTCAAGAGAAATACGTATCCGGATTGAGACTTAGAGTCATCCGGATCGGTGTCAAAGCTAGCATCGACATAACACTTAGTGACTAGCTCTTCTTCACCTCCATATATAAGAAGCATATCATTAGTTCTTCTCGAGTACTTGAGGATGTTCTTTACCGCTATCCAGTGTTCCGAACCTGGATCAGATTGGTACCTACTAGTCAAACTAATAGCATGTGCCACATCCGGTCTTGTACATAGCATGGCATACATTATAGAGCCTATGGCCGAGGCATAGGGGATCTTATCCATCATCTCTCTTTCTTTCGCCGTAGCCGGACTTTGAGTCTTACTCAATGTCTTGCCTTGCAACATAGGTAAGAACCCCTTCTTACTTTCGTCCATATTAAACTTCTTTAATATCTTATCAAGGTATGTACTCTGCGATAGCCCAATTAGGCGTCTTGATCTATCTCTATAGATTTTAATGCCTAATATATATGAAGCTTCATGAAGGTCCTTCATCGAAAATTTGCTATTTAGATAACTTTTAACACTGTTTAAAAGATCTATATCATTTCCAATCAATAATATGTCATCCACATATAATATCAGAAATGCCACATTGCTCCCACTCACTTTCTTGTAAATACAAGCCTCTCCATAAGTTTGGACAAATCCAAACTCTTTGATCACCTCATCAAAGCGGAGACTCTAACTCCAGGATGCTTGCTTCAGTCCATAGATGGATCCCTGAAGTTTGCACACCTTATCAGCATCCTTAGGATCGACAAAACCCTTTGGTTGTATCATATACAACTCTTCTTCAATATTACCATTGAGGAACGCAGTTTTGACATCCATCTGCCATATTTCATAATCGAAATATGCAGCAATTGCTAACATAATCCTAACCGACTTAAGCATCGCTACGGGAGAGAATGTCTCGTCATAGTCAACTCCTTGAATTTGTCGAAACCCCTTTGCGACAAGTCGAGCCTTATAGATGGTCACATTACCATCAGTATCAGTTTTTCTTTTGAAAATCCATTTATTCTCAACGGCCTTTCGATCGTGAGGTAAGTCCACCAAGGTCCAAACCTGGTTTTCGTACATGGATTCCATCTCGGATTTCATGGCTTCTAGCCATTTGTTGGAATCAGGGCTCATCATCGCTTCTTCATACGTCGCAGGGGTCATCTATTTCATCAATCATGAAATTCATAATAGGATTGCCGTACAGTTCAGGAGCTGCACGTGTCCTGCTTGACCTGTGCGGTTCGGTAGTGTCCTCTTTCGGAGTTTCATGATCAATATCATTAGCTCTCTCTTCATTAGGTGAAGTCAACTCCGAAACAACTTCCGGTGCTACGCTACTCGCCATTTCATGAAGAGAAGGTTCAATAACCTCTTCGAGTTCTACCTTCCGACTACTCACACCTTTCGCGAGAAACTCCTTCTCAAGAAAGGATCCATTCTTGGCAACAAAGACCTTGCCCTCGGATCTGTGATAGAAGGTATACCCAATCGTTTCCTTAGGGTATCGTATGAAGACGCATTTTTCTGCTTTGGGTTCGAGTTTATCCGGTTGAAGTTTCTTCATATAAACATCACATCCCCAAACTTTAAGAAATGACAGCTTAGGTTTGTTTCCAAACCATAATTTATACGATGTCTTTTCAACGGATTTAGATGGTGCCCTATTTAAAGTGAATGTAGCGGTTTCTAGTGCATAACCCCAAAATGACAGTGGCAAGTCAGTCAGAGACATCATAGATCGAACCATATCCAATAAAGTACGATTACGACGTTCTGACACACCATTACGTTGTGGTGTTCCGGCAGGCGTGAGTTGTGAAACTATTCCACAATCTTTCATGTGTGTGCTAAACTCGTAACTTAGATACTCTCCTCCACGGTCAGACCGTAGAAATTTGATCTCTCTATTACGATGATTTTCCACTTCATTCTGAAATTCCTTAAACTTTTCAAAAGTTTCAGACTTGTGTTTCATCAAATAGATATACCCGTATCTACTCAAATCATCCGTGAAAGTAACAAAATAACGATATCCACCTCGCGCTGACACACTCATTGGTCCACACACATCAGTATGTATGATTTCCAATAAATCTGTCGCTCGTTCCATTGAACCGGAAAACGGCGTTCTAGTCATCTTGCCCATAAGGCATGGCTCACATGTATCAAATGATTCAAAATCAAGTGATTCCAAAAGTCCATCAGAATGGAGTTTCTTCATGCGTTTAACGCCAATATGACCTAGACGGCAGTGCCACATATATGTAGATATATCATTATAAAGTTTAATCCTTTTAGCATCAACATTATGAATATGCGTAATACTACTATCGAGATCCAATAGAAATAAACCATTCAACACAGGTGCATGACCATAAAAGATATTATTCATATAAATCGAACAACCATTGTTTTCAGATTTAAACGAATAACCACTTTGCATCAAACATGATCCGGATACAATGTTCATGCTCAGTGCAGGCACTAAATAACAATTATTCAGGTTTATAACTAATCCCGACGGCATATGGAGAGGCAGCGTTCTGACGGCGATCACATCAACTCTTGATCCATTGCCGACCCGCATCGTGACCTCATCCCTTGCTAGTTGTCGCTTGTTCCGCAGCCCCTGAACCGAGTTACATATATTAGCAACCGATCCCGTATCAAATACCCAGGTGCTACTGCGAGTACTAGTCAAGTACACATCAATAACATGTATATCATATATACCTTTGTTTGCCTTGTCGGCCTTCTTGTCCGCCAAATACTTGGGGCAGTTGCGCTTCCAATGGCTAGTCCCCTTGCAATAGTAGCACTCGGTGTCAGACTTAGGGCCAGCTCGGGGTTTCTTTTCAGGCGCGACAACAGATTTGCCGCCCTTCTTTCCCTTCTGCTTGCCTTTCTTGTCCTTCTTGAAACCGGTGGTCTTATTGATCATCAACACTTGATGTTCTTTCCTAATCTCCACTTCTGCAGTCTTAAGCATTGATAGAAGATCGGGAAGAGACTTCTTCATGCCCTGCATATTATAGTTCATCACGAAGCTCTTGTAGCTAGGTGGCAGAGATTGGAGAACACGATGTATGCCTAAGTCAATGGGAATCGTTATTCCCAAGGACACAAGCTTATCGGTGTACCCAGACATTTTGAGTACGTGCTCACTAACGGAGTTGTTCTCTTCCATCATGCAGCTAAAGAACTTTTCAGAAGCATTATAACTCTCTACGGCAGCATGGGTATCGAAAATCATTTTCAATTCTCCCATGGTATCAAAAGCATTGCCATTTTCGAAACGTTTTCGAAGTTCTGGCTCTAGCCCATACAGTATGCCGCAATGAACTAAGTTGTGGTCCTCCTGACGAGTTATATAGACGTTCTTTTCCTCGTCAGGGGCATCAGGAGCTGGTGGGGGGCCTAGCGGCGCCTCTAGCACATATTGCTTTTGTGCAGCAGTGAGGAGAATCCTCAAATTCATAGCCCAGTTGGTGAAGTTGCTACCATTCGCAGCAAGCTTCTCTTTCTCCATGAACACATTGAAATTAAAAGCAGGTGGTGCCATCTACAACATAATTTGTAAAATATATTTAGACTAAGTTTATGATAGATTGAGTTCAACTAATCCAAATTATTAATGAACTCCCACTCAAAAACGACATCCCTCGTGTCCTTTTGGTGCCTGAAGGGATCTGAAACCACAAAAAACCACATCTGAAAGGGATCTGAAGGAGGAACTTGGCTAGGGCAAAATCCCAGTTGCTTCACGGATCATTGGAGGACAACACATCATCCCCTTCATCAGCAACCGTTGCATCTCCATTACCCCCACCTTTCATCTATTAGATCTTGTTGTAATTTCAGATTCAATTGTGGTTTGCATTAGATCTACCTCTGTACTTTTATCCATTCATTTGATTATGATGATGTTGTTGATTGCTTCCATGAGTGAGTAGTTCCCTTGTTCTCGGGGAGATGGAGAAACCCTAGCACTATTATGAATTCGTAATAAAGATGATTTATTCTTGTGTCCATATGACTTGCATGTCTATGATATAATTATGATTTGTGTTTGATCTATCTCTTTAGATGGTATGTGTAGTCGGCCGCATATCATTTTCCTTTGGTACTAAAGGGAGGGAGAAATCCTTTGGACTTGTCTTGGAAGCGTACCCGGAATGGCCCCATGACAAATTGGTGTTGGCTCCTAATCTACACGGTCAAAGGAGGATTAAATAGGGACTCCCTAAGCTAATTACGATATCCACAGGGAAACCCTTAATTGCAGTGGTCTATATGGGTGACTTCTCTCACACATTGCAGTGGTTATTTAGAGGTGACCTCACTCTTGGCTTAACAAAGTTGCCTACTACGAGCCTTATAGTGAACATCTTATTATGGAGCTTTCTCCACACATCTCATGACACAAGGAGTATGTTATCTTGATTACATATAACAATAATATTATGCTAGTGGTGTATCCTACATCCCCGAGAACGTTTTATACCTATTGAATTCAATCACGCTTTTATACAAACTTGTTACTTATTTTCTTTTACTTGTTTTAATTACTTTTCTGCAAACAACCATAAACCTTTCAAACACCCTTTATTTGGGATCAAAGGCAGCTTATAAGTATCCACTGGTGGAGAGTAACGAGGGGCATAAAGACCTTTACCAATAGCTCTCTGTGGGTTCGATATATTTACTTCGAAACTAGCTACAATTAATTTGTGCACTTGCAGTCATCAATATTCTAGACTTCACTAGGGTCAGAGTGACCACTCTTCAGCTCTACAACCACACGAGAAAGTGGAGAGTCAAATGGAACAAGATACTAAATTTAAGAAAGAAAGAAAGAAAGAGGACGTGAGATGGTGTTCGAAGAGCACGTCCTTCATGGTTGACGATGACGACATGCTGAAGCATCTCCTCGTGGTAAGATGCTATGCCAACGTTTTCAGTTCTTCTTGATTCATACATTGATGCACACTAACATATTGTATTCTCACTCTTAAGTCTTCCAGAAGCTTCTGAGTTGCTACACATGTCCATAGCGAACTATGCTCAGATGAAGACCATCTTCATCCCCAAATTTGTGGACCACAGACAGCTGAGTGACCCAAAACTTTTGTATGGGACCATAGACTTACTTGCTGACAACAAAGAACAAGGTGGCACCTATGGTAACATGGTCCAAGTGAGAGGAGGGTGGCTTAGGACTTGGCATTGTAGCCAGTTCGATTAGGGCTCCTGCTATGCCGCTGTCGATTGTGCTCATGATCTGTTGATGCGATCATGTTTATTTTGGTTGGGAGGTGATCTCTCATCCCTCCGTTAGCTAGGAGTTGATGAAAACCAATCCCTGGTTTGTAATATTGAGAGAGATGGTATATACTAACCCCTTCGATGATGAACTTCTGATGCATCACGAGCTGTTTTTTTTGTTGGGTTAAACTTGTGATGCATCAACTATTATGGATCCTGATGTTAAGTTCTTAGCTACTATAGCGCGTGATTATTTATTGTCATGTGCAAGGTAACCTCACCACTCACGAGAAAAGGTTATCGTATCCGCAGTTTTGAAGACAATCAAACAACAGTTTTCTATTATGTGCTTACTCACTAGGGTGAAAAGCATGCAACCCAACATCCCACATACATAACTCTCTCAGGCAAAAACAGGAAAGCCGGACTCGTTCTAAGCCTGCATTGGGCAATTAGGACAAGTGAACATCGTGTATAGCGGGAAGCCGTGAACTGTGTGATGCATCTCCTACCCCTACCCACCTACCCCCGACCCCATCCCCAACACCCGCTTCTTCTCCCCCCCTTCTAGCAAACCCTAGCTCTACCTCATCGCCGCACGACCGCACCCATGGAGGAGGAGGAGGAGGGGGAGAGCCGCGACTGGGCCGAGATGCCGTCAGATGCGCTCTCCGCAGTGCTCGGGAAGCTGGACGTGGCCGAGCTCCTCACGCGGGCCGTGCTGGTGTGCCACGCGTGGCGCCGGCTCGTCGACAACGACTCCACGCTGTGGCGCCGTGTGGACATGACCGTCCACGGAGACCTCCTGGAGACCGAGGAGGCTGAGGCGATGGCGCGCGCCGCCGTCGACCGCGCCGCTGGCACCCTGGAAGCCTTCTGGGCCGACACCTTCGTCACCGACGGCCTCCTCCGCTACATCTCCGAAAGGTCGCAACAGCTCTCGCTTCCCTATTACTACATGTCAATCCCCAACTATATTTCCGTTAATTACGGTTCTGCAGACCAAATACGTATTCTTAATTCCAAATTAGTCTGCGATATAGGCTCACTCTTGCTTAGAAATTGACCTCTCTGCAGTCAGATTAGACGGCCATTTTGCATTCCTTGTTTGAATTGTTGGTCATGTTCTCCGCCTGAACCTCCAATTTACCTTATTGTGCCTTCTGATGTGAACCATCGACTTGGAATCATGTCAACAAAAAAGAGCTGGCATATGGGCAGTTATAGGGATTCATCCATGGAAATGAACTTGCTACAATAAAACTTCTCAAATTGTAGAAGTGATGATCAGTATATTTCATACCGAAGATTAAGGGTTAATTAGGTTAGGATCAAATGGCATGCTGACAACCTGAGAGTGGTTGAATCGGCCCCAGATCAGTATAAAATACATAAAGAGCCCTTTTTCTGATAATCTAGTTTTAAGTACAAAAGAAAACTTCTTAGTAACCTAATAAAATTGGATGGAGCAAAGCAGGACTCAACAGTATGATGCTTGGAACATATTGCATGTTACTAGTTCTGCATTTTTGTGTGACTTAAATGTACCTTGCTAAATTCTGTCTAGCCCGTAGATTGTTACAGACAGTGAAGCAATACATAACATGTATATAGGGTAGCATAGTGAAGGTTTTGTTATCCTAAGAGAATTGTCCTGTTCAAACTTAACTCAACCAAGATTAGGATTTATGAAGCTGAGCAGAGTGGGGGTATCAGTGTGCTATTTGGATAGAATTTGGGGACTTCCCCTTAAAAAATCAATTGGTTTCCAGCAAACTATCTTCTCCTGATGATTTACTAGCTCTAAAGATAAAGTCTAATGAACACACTCAAATCCTTGTATTCAGGAGCCATAGAAAACAAAATAATCACGTTGACGACCTGAGCTGCATTGTTAACTAACCGTATATGTTACTGAAAGTTCTCGAGTAGTTGATAGAGTATAGGGGTAGCATGATACATGTCCTTTCTTCTGTATTAACTGGTGTGTAAAGGAACACTTAAAAATAAAGGTGTATGTTGACTCTTTGCTTCTGTGGTGTAATTGAGGGACTTCTATGTGTTCTTTTATGCTGGCTATCATCTCCTAAAGATAGGCAGTTTCACCACTACAGATCTTTGATTGATGCATGATGAAATTTGACATTTCAGCCAAGTCCTGTCTTTGGTAGCTTCAGACATCTCTCTGTTTATCTTCTGGTAACTATTTCTGGTTCATGCATCTTCAAGTACATTTCTCATGTTCAATATTTGTTTCCTGCATTTAGATAATCCAGAAACTTGTAACCTCAGGAACTGTCACATTGTTATCGAGTTTCTTCAGTCCATCAGAATCTTTCCAAAATAACTGATGTACTTAAGGATGAATGCCTTAATGTGCCTGCACATTTCATAAAGATAATTAAATTTTTAGTTGGCCTTCCAACTGGGTTAAAGTCCTCATGTGCTCGAATTCGGGTTCATATTTATTGTACAGTCAGGGCCTCCTCTATAACATTTACTACATAAGAAAATTGAAGGACCTGACTGAATGCACTATTCATGCCGTTCAGTGCTAATCTGTATCACATAGTACTCCCTCCTTCCAGAAATAAGTGAGTGAATCTAGACAAATCCAAGTCACTTATTTCCGGATGGAGGGAGTACTAAATATCAATCAACAACAATGCAAGGAAAAGATAATGTACTTGTCAGTAGCTACTCTCTGTTATGCTACTGCAACTGTTATATCCCCTCTCTGAAGTAAAACCTGCAAGTTGTCCATAACTTTGTATTCTTGTGATCATTTGTTTGCTTGGTAAATATGGTGCTACTCAGAATTGATATTTTTCTTTTTGTTGCATGTTCTTTGATGCATTAAAATAAACTGATCCCTCTTTTATTGTTTGAATTTGCTGGAAATACCAAGTTTGATTTCTGCCAGAAGCATGGTTCGTTGTCCCATTCTCACAGTGTTATTTTAAGCGTACGCTTAAGCTCGCTTAAGCGCGCTTTAGCGCTAAGCGGAGGGCAAACGCTCAGGCCGCTTAAGCGTTTAATTGCGCTTTAAGCGTGCGCTTAGCACCTAAGCCTTCGTTGTGTGAAAAAGCGGCCGGAAACGCTCGCTCAGCGTCAGTGCTCAACGCTTTTTTGAACCTTGCTTTCTCATGGTTTGACTAGATATGATATGTAGAGTTCAGACAGTATCAAGTCACTTGGTATTTATTTTAGAATTCCATGTTGAAGTTCATTTGCATTTGACTGGTGTTATAGACTTTTGTGGAGATTATTTTTAATGTAACAGCGTAGAATGGTTTCCTTTCACATGGTTATTTCAATCAGTTCCTTTTGTTCTTGTGATATTTCTTGTTGTGAGCTTAGAAAGCATGTTTTGATATTTCTTATTGTGAGCTTAGAAATCATGTTTGGATTTGGCATAGCTTAAATGGTAGGGTTGTAAAACTTACCATGTTTCATTGCAGGGCATTGTTATTGAAGAGCCTTCAACTCAGCTTGTGTGATGATGTATCTAATGAAGGTCTGGCAGAGGCAATTAAGGGCTTTCCTCAGCTGGAAGAGCTGGATATTACATTCTGCTCATTGTATGGCAATGTGTGTGAGGCAGTTGGCAAAGCCTGCCCACAACTCAAATACTTTAGGCTGAACGAACGGTGGAACGTTGTTGTAAGGGGGTTTGCAGCCTATGATGAGGGCACGGATGATGACACAGAAGCATTAGGGATCGCTAACAATATGCCTGAGCTCAAAGACCTTCAGTTGATCGGCAACAACCTAACTAATGATGGACTGATGGCAATCCTTGACAATTGCCCCCACCTTGAATCCCTTGACATACGCCAGTGCTTCAACCTCCGGATGGATGATGCTATGAAATCTAGGTGTGCTAGAATTAGAGATCTCAAGCTTCCTCATGATCCCATCTCTGATTTCAAGTACCGAGCTTACATGGGCAGCATCGGGGACGACCATGGATCTGATTTTGAGGTCGATATGTATGACGATCTGCTTGACGTGGTCACGGATGATGATGAGGCTGAATTTGATGATATGGATGATTTCGACGATGCAGGCTCAGAATCTGCCATGTATGATGATGTATTCGATATCTGAAGGAGATGTGACCAGGACTCGGTTTTCAGTGAGGTGGCAACTTTGAGCTCAAATGATGTGGTGTTTCCCTGTGTTGGAATTCTCGAACTTAGGTTTGAGCACTTGGTTACAGGAGATTGTCTTAAGTTCGCCTTCTTTCTTTACTCATGTTCTTACAAGAAACTAGTCTACTGTCTTTCTGTGAGACTGGGTTATTCTATTAGCGCTTCCTCTCTAATTTGTCCTCAGTTTATGACTTGTCATGGAATCGTATTATTGTAAATGAAAAATATGACACCCCTGTTGTTGATTTGATGGTTTCTTAGTGTTTGCCCCCATCTTTGTTGCAGTTGTTAGTTGAAATAATTAAGTGATGGCCTTGTATGTCCAGTGATCCAGGAACACAAGGCAGACAGTATTTGGTTGTTGTCACATGGATTAGTTCAGGTGGATAACGGGAAGATGAGGATTCTGAAACTATTGATACTACTCAAAAGTAACTGTGTGACGTGGCTGGTACTAATGGCGCCACGTGCAGAACGGAAGAATACGTTCAGCCTTCTAACCTCCCAGATTAAATATACTCCCTCCAATTCAGAAATATAAGACATTTTAGCTGTGTGAAATGAATGTATGTAGACGTTTTTTAGTGTATAGGTTCATTTCGAAACCATACGAACCTATACATTAAAAGACGTCTAGATACATTCGATTCACAAAGCTAAAACATCTTATATTTCTAAACGGAGGGAGTAGAAGCTACATCGCAGCAGAGAGCGTCGTTTTGGCGGATAAGCTCACTAGAACCCCTTTAATTTGAACACTCAAAATTTGTATTTTCAAAGTGTCGAAAAAATCTGAAAAAATATGAATAAGCAATGATGTATACTAAAAGTGTGCAAATGTCCAATCCGAAATAATTTCTATTTTAGGCTACACAAAAAAGGCAAAAAAATACAGATCTGGGCGGGCGAACATTAACCTCCAATTCTTGTTAGGTTTTGTCTTTTTTGTATAGCTCATAATACAACGTATTCCAGATCGAGGTATTGCACGCTTGAATTATCATAATTACCTACATGTACAGATTTTCTTAGGATTTTTGAAACATAAAAATATTATTTTCGAACTTTTTTAAAAGGGGCTCCAATGAGTTTGTCCACCAAATCTGTTTTCCCCAGCGGAGCCATGCTATCTAGACCATTGCGGGCCTCCCTAGCTGTCTGATGCCGCCCCGCCTATGGGGATACGTGGCAGTGGCATGATGGCAGAGTCAAGCCCTAACACTCAGGTAGCGATGATGAGTCAAAGCCCTAACACTCGGGTAGCGTTGGCCATGTTGCCTCCATGTTGTCTGATCGCGTCAGGGGCAGGGAGGATGGGGCGGCACGACACGAACTTAGCTATGCCATCGCGTCGATGTGGCAAGGGCCACATAAGGCCGGCTTTCCAATGCTAATGCATACGCACACGCAGTAATGCTCACCACACTCGCGTCATAGTCAAGGAGAGGCCGATGGGGCAGCACGACATGAAGTCAGCTCTTCGATTGCGTCGATGTGGCAAGGGCCACACAAGGCCGGCTCTGCAATGCTAATGTATACGCACATACGGTAATGCTCACCACACTCGCGGCGTAGTCAAGGAGAGGACGGTACGCTTCCTACACGCCGCTCCATCCGTCCTACCATCTCCTTGTGGGGGAAACCAAACTTTCATGGTGAAGGCGGTGCAAGATGGCCTTTGTGGGTGGTGACATAGACGACGGTGGCAAGTCTGGCCATCATTGTCATCGTTGGAAGTGCTTGGAGATCGGTCATGGATAAGAATGATCACAAAGACATGGCCTCCTCGGATTTGGCCACCTGCTCTTCATGGCGATCAAGTGATTCCGCATGTATTGGTTGAGCGTGACTGTCGTGGAATATTGCTAGAAATTTGATCGAGGTGGTGTCGCATTGGGTTCCTCCAGTCTACTCTCCATGGTTGGAATGGGTTCGAGTAAGGTTTTCATTGTCATAAAATCGATGTTCCCGCTATCATATGCTTGTTGCGAGATTATCGAGACTTTGTGGTGTAACAAGGCATGGTAGGATATTCAAGTACCTCATCACTCCCATGATTAGCGAGGCGTTGGCCCCCAACACTTCTTGTTGGGTGGTGCCTCTACGACATTTACTTCTTCAATCACCGACTAGAATGGGGGCACAAGAGTTGATAGGGTCAAGATAGGTGTCCTTTCTTTCAGTGTAATTGACTTCAGTACCGACACCTTCATGGCGTCGGAGGTAATTCCTTTATGTATTGATCAAGTTAATACATTGTCACTTTTTTAGGGAAGCCTCAACTTCATTTGGAACTAGATGATGTGTCACCATATAACTTCGTTGGCTTTCAATGAGCGAATGGGTTCCCCAAGGTCGGTGCAATTTTCGTTGTTACATAATGATTGAGTAGGTTTTATCTAATCTCCAGAAGGCATGACACAATATGCTTGCGAGATTTACACAAGCGATGTCTTTTGAATTGGTTTGTCGCTCGTGGGAAGAGGCTGCGAGAGAAGCGTTTCGACTAGGCGATACCATGAAACTCCCAATCCCTTTTGGTGGATCCGAGCCTTGTAGAGGTCCCCCGAATCGTACCCTTCATCAAAAACTCCTCTCATATCACTTGAGAGCCCCTCTCAACTTGTATTCCAAGTGAGAGTGAGGATTACAGCCCATGTGAGGGTGATTTTATAGGCTAGCGGTGCTTGATAAAATACCAATAGGCTACCCTTGATTAGGATAGACGTGAGGGATACTGAGGTCAATGTTGGTCTACAAGGTAAATGGTGGACGACTAGGAGGGAAGAAAGTTATGGTCTATGGTGGACCAAGCCTTCTCATCCCTTCTCCAGGATGGGATCCTTTCTTCTTGGGCCTTGATAACCGACAAGTATAGGTGATCAATTGAAGTACCTTTCGACTAGAAAAGTTTGGCAAACCCACGAGGAGCTAAAGGGTTGGTTAGCCAATTCAACAAGTAAACAATTATAGAGGCAAATATTTTTATTTTCTAGATTATAGTTTGCGAGAAAGTAAATGAAAGGTAAAATAAATTGTGAGTAAAGTAAATTACAAGTAAAGTAAATGCTATTTTTAGAGAAAGTCTGATCCCCTACTTAACAAGAGGACTAGCTTGTGGTGTGTACTTATATAATACAAGCGTTCCTGGGGCGACATAGATTCCATGGCACAAAGATTTCTAAAAGAAGCATGGTAAGTATCTTGTCAAGATTTATTATCATTATACGGTGTCGAAAATAGGTGCAACAACATACATGCACAAATACACCCCTAATGGTCCTAAGGCCCTTTATATGCGCAATAAAGGGCTTCATTAAGACATAAATGTCCAACCATTGCCTAACATTTTGGGGTTCGCAGTCATATAAACACCCAATGCAACTCAAAGGATCAGAACATGGTTTGTGTCAGCTCCCGCTATCCTACTCTATTTATTATATTAAGGTGCAACCCTATAAGACCATATAGGTGAAGTAACACACAGTCGATGTTCGCATGTTAACTTCACTAAATAATCATATAATACTATATAGAAATCATAGCCAATACATTCTATGCCCTCAAAAATATAGGGAACTACTCACAATGATGAAACATGATAATGACTAGTGGAAAATGGATTACAATACAATCTGAAAATATGACTTCACCACAAAATAAAAACAAGCTACCGAGCATAAGCATGCACACAACACGGGACCTTATTTAGGGTTTTGATCTATCACAAACTATGAGAGGGAATGAAGTGAATCTCGAGATGGAGATGGTGTTGATGTTGGTGTTAATGGAGATGGTGATGTAGACACTCTCTCCTACGCCAAGGAGAAGTTGGCGATGATGATGGCGGCGATATCCCCTCGGCAGAGGCTCCAAAGAAGCATGATATTCCCTCTCTCGGAGTAGAAGACTTTCGCCTCCACCGCCATCTCTCTGTCTTGGAAAAATATGGCATAGGTTTTTTTTCACGATATGGAGGTTCTGCTAAAAAGACGGAGGTGAGGAGACTCACGAGGAACTGGTGGGCCCCTATGCCACAACTAGGGTATTAGGTCATTCCATGGGGCCCATCTGGGGCCTCGTGAACTCCCTCGTTGAATTGTTGTGCCCATGGTCTTCTATCTGATGGAAAACTTCTGTGATATTTTTTCCGATTTATTTGAGTACCTAAAGGTCCTTGAAACATAAAATACAAAACAAGAGGTTTTTTGCCTTTGAGAAATTAAATAGCAAAACAAGGGAATTTGTAAGGAAGTCTCATAATAATCTAAATAAGTGGAAATAATGCAAGATGAATGCAAATAATAATGTAAACTACGACTATATGATGTAAATATGATGATACAAAATACATGTATCAAGCCTTCTCATTGCCTTTTTTCTTTTATATTTTGATATCTTAACCATGAAAAGTGGCATGGACTTGGATTGACCAAGCTTGAGTATGTCAATCATCTACATAGGATCATATGGGCCCCATGTAGGAAATATTCATACCCACAATACTTGTATATTAAGATTGGGGGTCTACATGGCAATGTCCATGGTTGATGGACTTGGAGTTTCAGGAAGATGGAGTGCGCTGGTGACTTCGTCAGCTAGCAAACAACAGGGGGACACGATTTACCCAGGTTTAGCCCCCTGGAGGATAATACCCTACTTCTTTATTGTCTGCTCTTGATTGATGATGATGAAAGTTACAATATCATCGAGATGGCTAGCAGATTGGATCTGACATAAGCTATGGTGTTATGGTTGTATCTCTCCTCCTCGACGACACCTCCTAGACTTTATATGGGGAGGCTAGGCCTCAGGTACGGTTCGAGTCAGTTATAGGTTGAACTCTAGTTTCCTAGTTAGGACCTTCTCCTTGTTCGACATGCCTAGGATCGACATCTTTATGGGTTTCGTATCAGCCAAACTGTAGTGGGATTCGTGGATGTTAGTAGACCATCATGTTGGCCTCCTGTTGGGACGAGCCAGGTAGGCTAGAGGCAAGTGGCTGTTGGGGCATACCTATGTCAGTAGCTCCCGAGTGTCCAGTCGAATCGTAGATTCGGGTGGAGAATAAAATGTCACAAGTTTTGAATGTATGGTCGAAGTTGATAGTATCATAAGGTAAAGTATTAACTCATAAGTGCATCACGTTAGCATTTCGTATGTTCTTAGACGCTTAGTAGCCATAAGGATGTTGGTAAACAAGTCTAGTGCTCTCAACGGATTGGGACCAGTTAATTGCTCTTGGGAAAAAATAATGCTACCTACTCATACTCAAGTACCTGAACTCGAACCCGGTATAGGCTGGGGTAGTTCGACTCATGCTGTGGAGGCCTTACTAAGTTAAACTCTAGCTTCCAACTGTATACCCAACGCGTCTATCGGGATTTTCTTCACATTGTATGCATGGTAATTATCTGGTAGAGCACAGTGGATGTGGTTGCCAGGCCAGCAGTTGGATCTATAGGTCCTATCTTTGTGTCATAGGCGCAACATCCAAATTTGTTCTCGCAACGGATGCGATCTGGGCACTCAAGGAGATGTTACCTCTAGACTCGACATTGATATGAGGTGCGTAGTGAGCGAAGCCGCCAAGTATATGGTCACTAAGAGCTAGGAGTTGACGTTGTGGACGTAGTCGACACAACGAACAAACAATGTATCTTTGCTTTTTATAGGGTGCGCGACCAGCGCTCTCTATAGGAGTAGTCCCAAAGTGTCTAGTCGAGTCGTAGACTCTAGTAGAGACTCAAAGTCGTATGTCATGCATCATGTAGTCCTAGTCTAAAAACTTGTAAGGAGAAGACACTGAACCGGAAGTACATAATGTCAGTGTTTATTTGTAGTTTTAGATGATCAATAGTCAACACCGTGGATAGAGTTGATGCAATGGAGCCATGCGGAGCCCAACTGTAAGGAGTCAACGCTGCGGGCGGAGTCGATGTAGCGGAGTCATGCGGCGCTTAGCCAGAAGGAGTCGACGCGGTCATTTCTGTCTGGTGTGTGAACAATGCTCCTGATGGGAGTAGTCCTCGAGGCTATGTGCGTCAACTTGTGGCAGAGCATAGGCTCATTTACTGCATCAAGTTATGTGATCATACAAGGAGGTACTCGACTTGGGCCATGCTTCTGTAGGTGCGAATAATTGATGTTGACTCCTTCGGAGAACCGATAAAGTTGCTCGGTGTATTCAACATCCTTGAAAACTGCAAAAAAAAATGTAAAGAGTTGTGAAGTATTTGTCACTTCAGAAATATTGCCTTTGCAGCTTATAATGTTGTTGGTTGTGATTGGGCTCAACAGGTCACCACGGTACGAGAGGCCTTTTCGTTAGCCTGACACCCTTGATCTTTGTATCTTACCAACTTGTCAGTTGGGTTGCAATTGGGTTGGATGTTTTATGGATTCGACGTTTAGGCAGAGTCAGCTACTCGGGCAGTCGTGTGTGAGGTGTTGACCGCGCGGAGTCGATTACATGTAAGATTATCTTGTACGGTACAGCCCCTGAGCATCGGGTGCGATGAATGTAAAATGAATATCGACTCTTGGTAGAGGAAAACTTAGCTTTATTGGTAGTCGACATGGTGGGCGAAACCGATGCGATGGTGGTTCGTGGGAACTAATGCGACAGCGGGTCGCGGGTCGCCGAGATCGGAACCGATACGACCGGCGGGTCATCAGAGATGATGCATCTAGCTGGTTGCGGGACATGATGTGACAGTGGGTCACGAGAGCCAATGTGACCGGTGAGTCACTGAGATCGAAACCGATGCGGCAGCAGGTCGCCGAGATTGGACCGATGTGACAGGCGGGTCACCGGAGCCGATGCGTCCGGTAGGTCGCGTGACACGATGTGACCGGTGGGTTGCCAGAGCCAATGCGACCGGCGGGTCGCCAAGGTCAGAACCGATGTGGTAACGGGTCACCGAGATTGGAACCGATGCAATCACAGGTCGCGGGAGGTGATGCGATCGGCGGGTCGCTAGAGCCAACGTGACCGATGGGTCGCTCGAGCCGATGTGTCCGACGGGTCGTAGGACCTGATTCGACTGGTGGGTCGCTGAGGTTGGAGCCGCTGAAGACATGGATCCAGCGCACGCGATTCCCACATACGATGCTAATTGAAAGACTTGGGTTTTTGGGAAGTTGGAGTGCGCCGATGATTTCACCGGCTAGCAAACAATAGGGGACATGATTTACCCAGGTTCAGACCCTAGAGGGTAATACCTTATTTATACTTGTATGCTCTTGATTAATGATGATGAAAGTTACAATGTTGCCGATACGGCTAGGATTGCGCAAAATAGATCTGGTGTAAGCTACGGTGTTATGGTTGTCTCTCTCCTCCTCGGCGCCCCCTCCTAGCCTTTACATGGGGATGCTAGGTCTTAGTTATCGTTCGAGTCGGTTACAGTTTAAACTCTAGTTTCCTAGTTAGGATCTTCTCCTTGTTCGACACGCCTGGGATCGATATCTTTATATGCTTCGTATCAGCCGAACTGTAGTGGGCTTCATGGACCTTAGCAGACTGTCATGTGGGCCTCTTGTTGGGCCAAGCCAGATAGTCTCAAGGCAAGTGGCCGCTGGGTATACCTATGTAATTAGGTGTCCAAAATCTCCCCACGAGCATCACCTAGATGGATCATTGCACTCACCAAGTGGTCGTTGGAGAGGAACCAGAAGCATAGGCTCTAGAAGTTTGAGGTGCAGTGCTAGGGTGACACATGTTTTTTATCCAATAATATTAGTGGATGTGTTTATCATACAATTACTTCCACGGTTCCACTACTCTTCCCTTCATATTCACATAATCCAAGTTATTCCTAATACAAATTTGCTTCATATTTTGTCCATAAAAATAGAAGGAAACAAAATCAGAACACAAAAGGCACGCGTTCCCACTAGCCCTATAAAAATCACGGTCCACCACCAACTTACTCCTCATCCCCTCCCTCCCCCCCCCCCACCGCCGCCACGCCGCCTCTCTTTCCCTCCTTCCCTTGACCCTCCCATGGCCTCCTCACCTCCTAGAAGACCTCAATAACACTTTTCCTAACCCCCACATGAGCAACCATACCCATCATCAATCTAGTGGTAACTTCTCGTTCTCACCATAGGTAATTGGTGTATCTGCTCCACGTTGATCTTGACGATATCCGCTGCTAGGAACCAACACGAGAGTTCAAGGTAGGACGTCATGTTGCCTATTTGGCAGCGAATTCTAAATGATTTTATTCTCGTAGACAAATCACGCATAGTTGGATCTAACGTTCAAATGTTAATTATCTTTATTATTATATTGCTTTTTATGAGTTGCACCCATTGATTATAATGTTAGTTTTCTTATTCCTAGCAATATATCCTACCCACCACCAATCTACCTGCTCATGTGTGGTTTCTGGAACTAGCATACTACTCCTTGAGGTCTCATTAGTATACATCGCAAGAAGATCTATATTGATCCCAAGTAGATCTATATCGATCCCAAGAAGATCTACGGGGGACAATAAAAATATTCAAAGATCTCAAGAAGATCTACGAGGGACAATAAAAATATTCGAAGATCCCAAGAAGATCTACGGGGGACAACAAAAATATTCGAAGGTATGACCTGGTGTTCTCGATTTGGTATTGAACTCTCCGGGGTAATCCCCACAAGAAATTCATTTATTATAATCTTCAATTTCCGGAGTTAAGTCTTGCCACTATTGTGTTGCTACTGTGAATTTTACTCGTAGATTTAGTAGTTCCAAGGTTAGTTGGGGATTTAGTTGTAATAGTTGTTTCTTTTATGGTCATGCCGCTTATTTCTATCAATTATTTTAGCTATATCCTTTGCTTTTATGGTCATGCGGTCTGATCGTCAGGTTGTGCAATGCACTATTTGCATTTTGGTTCATACATAATAAGGATGTCATTACATACACAAACTTTTGACTCATTTTGTATGTGTATAAATTCTAGGAGGAGGTCCAAATAGATTGCAAAGTTTTGTGTATCTCCTTTTTTAGTTGGAATATAAGAAAACATTTTAATTATTCACTTATCCATTGATGTGAATAAAAGTGAATGGACAGTGCCATACAAGAAACATTTAATATTCCTATATTGTTCCTCTATTTTCCTATGCAACAGGGAGGCATATTGTTTCAACAATAGGGAGCACAAATGCGTAACGCTCAGTTTTTTCGCGTCCCTCGGAAGAAAAGAACCCCAAGGGTAGCTGTTGACAAGGAAGCTGACGACCACATTGTAGCTAGTCCTGATGTTACAATGAACCCTCGTGGACCAACATCAAGCTTAAATGATACGACTTCTCTGGAACCAAACCAAGCTGCAGCTCCAAGCGGTATGTTCCTTAGCACTCCTGCAACTATCAATAACTAGAGCTAATGGAACTATTACGCATGAATTAAGCTGATGGTCAATCTTGTAAAATGCTAGGAAACTGTTCAAAACATTCCTTTGAGTTCTCCGTGCAGTCGGACGAAGGGCTTGATCTATGTGTGGACCTGGATACCACTCCATCAGAATTATGGGCTCATAACTATTCACTTGTTCATGGTGGCTCTCACGAAAACCCGATTGTAGCATCCAAAGGACCATTTAAAATTTTGGATATTCTCAAAGATGCTCAACTAAAATCATTGGTGAAAGATAAACAAGTGAAAGGAGTTGTTGCGATGAACGGAGATGTAGGTTATGGTGACAAGTCGCCCGTTGCTCGAGGGGCTCAACCTAATACCCTGATAGAAAATAAGAAGCCGGTGGAAGTGGTCGCCGAAGAGGATACATGTTGCGGTGACAAGTCGCCGGTTCGTGGAGGGTCTCAGCTGCCGGAAAGAGTGACGACGGAAGAAGATGTAGGTCGTGATGATAAGCTGCCAGATTCTTGTCAAGCGGCAACGGAGCTCCGCCTCGTAGGCATATCACCATCGCCTCTTGCTTCGGTAATCTCATCAAACCATTTTTTAATAAAGTACTCCGTAACTAATTTCTGCTATTATGCTATATCGTCACGTTGCTATGTCTAGAGTAGGTTCCGGGTAGAGAAACTGGAATCTGGAGAAAGCAATTTGTAACGGAAGCAGGGGAAAGCAGAGCTGTCTTGTCCTGTCCCCTCTTCAACACTTGCAAACTCTAGCCACGGCGATGGACGGCGGCGATCCGTCGGAGGAGCGGGAAGCAGACGGCTGATCGGTCGTCTCGCCCCCTCACGCCCTTTCCGCTTTTGCCTCACGTCCCCTTCCTCTTCTAGCTCTCTCCACCCACCACTCCTCTCTCTACGAAAACGGAAAAACCCCAACCCACCGCAGGTCCTTCTAGCCAGCCAGCCAGCCAGCCAGCCGCACAGAGTCCCAAACCCTAGAGATCGAGCTGCGCTGACCCGTTTTTGTGAATAATTTGTGCCAGGGCGGTATGTCTGACGGCGGAGGAGGAGGAGGAGGAGGAGGAGGAGGAAATGAGGCGGTGGCCGAGGAGGAGGTGGTGCACATGGAGGACGCGGTGATGCTGCTGGTGGAGCACCTGGTCAGGCCGGTCTTGCCTCGCCGCGCCGCCCAGGAAGAGCGCCACATGACGCTGGAGAAGCAGCGCGCCATCGCGCAGCAGGTGAGCATTGCTAATTGCTATGCTAGATGTGTGCCCTGTAGCTAGGACGAACGGGTCGTTTTTTTTTTCGGGGGTTGGGCTGGTCTGGTCAAGTAATGGTGGTACAATTGGTAGAAATTCCTCACGTTTTTGGTCCAGGTTCGATCTGGGAGGGGAGGGATGCGCGAAAATGCTCTCCGGTAGTTTGATTTCCGCGGTGATTTTGGTCGTCTCAGTTGTCGTCGTTGGTGGCGGTCGTATGTACCCACCGGCCACCGCCGGTGCTAGATAGTAGGGGCGTCTCGGTCTACCAGCGCGCCGCGGCGGGGGGAATTGGGGGTGGCTTCATTCCCGGAGCGGCACCGGTAGGAATCGGAGATGGGAAGCGTCGGCCGGAGGAGGAAGATGAAGGTGAGGTGGTGGAGGTGGGGTGGCCGACTCATGCCTTAGTTGTGAGGTAATGGGCCTTGACGCGCACGTCGGAGGCCCAATCAGCCAGGGCCCAACCGAGAACCATCCCGGCCGTGCCATGCGGAGCCCACTCTTTGAGTGGATAGCCCTTATTTTCCTCAACAAAAAAAAGTAGATCGCTCTCATCCGATGGAGGATGGCAGCGGCGGCGGCTGCCAACCAGCCGGTTGCTTGGCGGCTGGTGCGTCGTGTAGGTGGATGGTTGGAGGCGGAGCGACGGGCGGCACCACGGGGACGGCGGTGGAGCACCCGCTAGGCAGCAAATTAAGGCAAGCCGCGAGCGCCTATTTAGTTTCTGTACTTCTTTTGTCACCCTGTCAGTTACTTGAGAAATCGGGATCTGTCAAAATTACTTTTCAGATGGGGGTACTCGTAGTAACCGTACAAATGTACAACCGAAGCAGACATGTTGGGCGTGCTTTTAGTTCTGAGGAAATTATTTGCCCATCAAGTGGACCTTTCAAATTTATCTATGAATTTCGATTGGATTGGACTGCATACGATAGTTAAATGTATGTTTGATTTGTCTATGTAATGACCTGGTTTATTGGATTGCAGTACTTGCCAGGTCATGCTTTACATTTTCCCTGTCAATATTACCATTGTAGTTGCATTAGTTTATTTTCCTTTGCTATTCATGACGATAAATATCCCTCAGCGTAGCCATGAAATGCTCGCCATGTTTTGTTTCTGTGTAGCGTTATGTGTTCTTTTGTTCTGTTCCTGACAGTGTTTCTCTCTGCATACATGGCTTGTGATAAATACCCGGTTTGCTGCTACCTCATCACACCGGTGTGTGGTTTTGCAGGTTCACACAGCTATCATTGTGTACAACTACTACCACAGGAAGAGGTTTCCACAGCTTGCTTTCGCTGATGCCAAGCAGTTTTTTATGTGCGCTTCTCTTTCTGTTGGAGAAGATTTGCTCCCATACGTGAGTATGGTCCATTCGCATGAGAACGATTCTGGAAATGGTGTGAGCTTATCTGTTACTGATAGAGAAGCAATACAAGCTTGTGAGATCGCTGCAGAACTCAGTGCGAGTCAGGGCTATCCAGACGTGGAAATGTGGCCAATAGCGAAAGTTGCTGTGCTTCTTCTGGACACGACTAGGAAGAAATGTTTGATTCAGTTTAGTGCTGAAACCAAGGGTGTCTGGTCATTCATAGAAAAGGAATATGATGCAGCAGCTGGTATTTCACACAGTACCAACCAGCCAGCAGGCAAGGAATCGACAAATAAAACAACACTTGGTGCTGTGGATGGACCGATAATGCTTCAACGACTAGCACTATCCGAGGTGGAGTGTAGAACAGGTCCGGTTTTATCCTTACAGCCCTTAATTTACACATCCATATCTGCTGTTTTTAGTGTTGAGTTAGCAATGTTTCCTCACTTGGATCAGGTTATTAGTAGCATTGCCAACCATATTTTTCATGTCATCAAACATACTGACCAGAAAAAGAAGAGTGTGGTTCAGAGCTTTTCTGTTAATTCTGTAAATAAAGTTTTACATGAGTTACTGTTACAAATTGTACTAAATTCGAACTGCTAATGAACCCAAAAAATGAGTCTGAGTCGTAAACCTGCTTTACAGAAAACAAGAACAAGTGCATGGTCCCAGAATGTACCCCAAAATGTACCTATCACTTGCTTTTAATCAAGGATTACGAGTCGAGTGACTAGTCTAGACTAGTCGCTAGACTAGTCCACAAGTCGCAAATTGAAGGTCGACTCAACCGGTCGATTCGACTACTAACTTGAGTCGATCGAGTCGATAGACTAGTCCTAGACTAGTATAGACTAGTCCTATTTTCTGAGTCGATCGACTCAATTTTCCCTAATAAGTTTTGCTAGACTTGCTTTATTTTGTGATTTAGACCACTTATATTCATCTTATGCTTTCTGCTATGGCCTATGGAACATATTTATTTACTGTCTTATGATTCAGACCACTTGACATGCCTTCAATATTATTGTATAATGTTATATATACTAGGTATTAGTAGTTCGACTAGTCTAGTATGAGTCTAGACTAGTCTATGACTCGGTACCCCCACGACCCGGCTCGACTCGTCGACTCGTAATCCTTGCTTTTAATACGTGTAGAACTATTTTGTCTCAGGCAAAACAACAACGTCAGCAAAGACTCGTTAATGATTTTTTTTTTTGAGAAAACGCAAAAGCTTTGTGTTTCATTATATTGGAAAGGTAGAGTTTTGTTACACGCCTCCGGGGAGGTTTACAACATGTTTAGAGCAGTAGCGACTTAGTGTACATCCCAGGTCGACGGCACTGTTCCTCTCATTTGTTAATGATTGGTCATGGCACTGTCCCTCTCATTTGTTTTGGTTGTGTACAAAGGGTTAATATGAAATTTGATTTAATTTTATCAAATAGCAGACTGAAAATAACTTGGGACACTATAATGGTTAATTCCCTTGTCATGGACAAACAACAGCTCATTGTTTGCTATAGAATTCTATTTTTTTTTATATAAATATGATCGTGTATAAGTCTCATATATAAACTTGATTCTGTTAATAATTTTGTGCATTTTCTGTTTGATCCACCTATGCATCTTTTGCTGCTCATTATGGTAAACTTATTTTCTTAATAGGTATGGAGGGCTCAAACTTGAGTATTCTCGACGAAACTTTGGCATACTCATTGAGTAAAGAAAGGACGGCTACCAAGTTGTTCATTCTGGAGTATAAGCAAGCCACGAAGGGCAAACTTGTGGAAATGTCTCTAGAAGATTTGATTATCAGGTTTGCTTTTACCTACTAGATAGTCCTGTGATTTTAGGTTAGCTCACATTTGATCTACCACTCCTTAGTTTATTAATAAAAGCATTGTGGTACATCTTGATAGAAAGTGACACCCTTTAAAGTGTGTCGCTGTCGATACAAGTTGCTTTGCTATAGCTCTTCCCTTTTTTCTCCCTCTGGCGGTAAGCATACTGGTAACACATTCCATGCATAAGTGATGTTTTTCTGCTCGTGCTTATTGCGTAAATCTTTTTTTTTTCATTTTCCTCTAAAATGAGGATGTCTTGCTCAATGCTATATGATGCTTTTACTATTTCTCGAAGATTCTGACTTTTTTCAGTTTTTTTTCTTCGACAGTATGACCGGTCCGGTATTTGTAAATGATCCGTTCCCAAAAACAACAGCTGTAGTTGAGTACTATCACATTCTTCCATATAAGGAGATTTTATTTGAACTCCTCCACAGGTAAGCTATTTACGCGTGAAACTAGGGCAATAGAACTTGTCGGGTATGATGGTAATTGGTCATAACACGCTTGACATGTTTCAGGAAATGGCCCGCTGTCCCCCAACATGGATTGCACTCTGTGATAGATGAAAAATTGGAAGAGCAAGCCGAGAATAGCACTTCTAAGATGCAAAAACAAGTTACGAAAGTGTCAACTCCAAAGCAAAACAAACGAGCAATAAAAGCAACTGGTGCCAATAGCAAGAAAAGTAACAAACGAAAAGCTGAAGCCTCCAGGGCTACAGCAGCAAAGGGTCCAGTTGCTGAGAGCCCCATAATAGAAAATGAATCACTTATTGTTCCTGATGTTGAAAGTTCAGGTCTCATGACTAAGTCAATAAATACAAAAGCAGCAGGATCAAAAAGTGGAAGACCCATACTCCTACAATCTGGTGATTATTCTAACCGTATTTCGATATTACTGATCCATGTTTCGTTGCTAGTCTTCTGATACAATCAACTTTAGGTGGACAAGTGGATAACAACAAAACACAGAAGCAGCCTATAGATGGCAATATGCCTCAAGATGTTTCAACAAAGGTAAGCTTAATTACAGCTTGAAAGCACTGATAGACCACAATAGTAGTGTGCATTAGGACCACATGCACCCTCTAAAATTGGAATAGAAGTAAACTTTCAAATATGATGACCTGACGATAATTGTAAATTTTATGGTTTGTCCTTATCCATGCAAATGCTATTGTGATGTTTGTTGTGCTTTATTCTATTTGTTTGTGTTTTCCTACACACTCTAATATTATAAGTAACATGGACTTGGGGCATTTGTCATGCTGCCACATGAATGTAAGTTAGTGTGATAAAGCACACTTCTCGTGTTAGGGATTAGGGTGAGGGGAAGAAGCCGACCCAATCCAATCCAACCAAATAAGCAATAATATATTAATATCCCATTAATTAAAGCATCTTACTAGTTAAGAATATCCTTATTGTTAGGAATGATCAATGGGTTAAGATTAAATCCTACTGCTACTTTGTCCATGCCCAATCATTCAAAGAAGTATTTATCATTTTCATAGATCAGATTCTGTCTTGAGCCTTGTATCATCTACACTATGATCTAGTGATCATAACGTCTTCTGGTACCCAAATAGCCGCCATAAGTTAGGCAAGTCTTGGCTAAGAGTTGTGTCTGATGAGTAGGCCAAGTTTCTGTGTGATTTATTTACTCTGCTTCAACTTAAATAACTAACTGTTGTATCAGGCACCATATGTTGATCCTGCAATCATGAACGGTTCTTTGGAACACCATAATATCAAAGTGACAGAAAATCCAGGTTGCGATAAACCGCCAAGACAGCTTGTTTGTCTTATTATTAGTTATTTTTCATCCAAGTCCTTAACATATGTGTTCCCAATTTCATTGAAGGTGGCGTCACTGAGGACAACAATGATCAGATTTATAATTTACTACGATTAATTCAGAAAACACGGAATGAAATTGTATGTCATGTCTTCTCTTTTACGTTAGACAACATGACACATTTTTCCCATAATTTGTTTCTAGTTAAGAAGCTGATGTGAACTCATCCTGTTCTCTCTGCTTCAGCTTCACGAGGAATGCATACTTCAAGAACGGAGTATTCAATGCGATATGGACATTCAGACAATCTTGAATGGTACTGTTTTGCTAGGAGCCATACATTTCCAAAAGTTATGTGCTATGTTGTGGTGTGGCACACTTCTCATTGCAGGCGAATGTCGACCGCACTTTGTGACGAACAAATCGCCCAGCAGAAGTGTGGGAAGATTTGGCAAGAAGGTGTTTCTGTATCAGTTTCACATTTTTGGTACTCATCATGGTTTAAACCTTATGCAGAAGGGAAGATTACACCCAAAGTGCTGTCAATAGTAGGCAAATATAAGGGAACTTGCACATATATGATGGAAGTTGCGAATTCGTCTTGCTCTGGATGTGGCAGTCAAACCATGAGCATAAAGAGGATGACACTGAAGGAGGCACTCCTTGTACGCAATAAATGCCAGGTAAGAGACCTCGAGCAGAACTGATGTATTAGAATTTTAAATGCCACCTGTAATTTTAACGCTTGTCAATGCAGGAACTTGATGAGGTCTGCAATCTGTGCCAGTGGGTACTCCCAAGATACACAATAGTACCTTCAGTAGCAGATGGTATATATAAATATTTACTTTTATCTCTTTATTTTTCTGCATGGACAAGCATTGGATCCTTGGACCGTAACATATAAGCATAAGAATTAAGAATATCATATAAGTTGGTCATGTGCCACGTACTTTCTGATTATCGTTTATTTAGAGTTATCGTTTATTGGGACTTGGTCGTTACAGTTCCCTGACGTTTTGTGCATTGAAATGACAATATACACAGTGTACTACACTAGCCATGTTTGGGCCAAAAGAGTTTTCGAGGTGTGAGATCAATAGACATACCTGTTTGTTTACAACATTAGGTTTATTGGGGTCTGTGGATGGTTACTGAACACGTGTGTACGCCTTGTAGGCTTTATTAGAGATTACCTCTAGCCATAGCATCACAACCACTTGTGAAGAATCGGTTAGGTTTGCAGCTAGCAATAACCAGTAACTTGTGTTTGATTGATCATCATCGTCTCTCTTTCAGAACTCTCACACACATTGTTTCGAGCACTTGTTCACTATTAATTTCCTGTTTTTTTTTTGTTCAGGCATGTTCCGGGCCAGTGTATATCTTACATGCCCTGATTTTACAATGAGAGTCGTTGGCGATCCTAGTCCGACTCCACGTGAGGCGAGGTTCTCTGCAGCTGCCAATATGATGGCGGAGCTTCACAAGAAGGCAAAGGAAGAATAGCAGCAGGATACCTGATGCGAAATTGCCTAGTTGAACTCCCAATGTCGAGAGAGCAGGCGGCTAGAACCCTCACTAGACATTTGAATCAAACTCCGTGAGAAACATGATCGTGTTGGTACCTTGTCTAGCTACTTTACCTTCCAGAGGTTGAATCCTCATGTTGTTGTTGTTTGTGCTGTGGATTTTTTATTAAGTTTGCGAGATACACAGAATGTTATTTTTAAATCTCGTGACGCTGCATCTGCGCTGTCAGTTCTGTGATGGGGATGGACACAAATTATCGACCTAGTTGGCTATGTTTGTGTATTGTTCTGCTGTTGTAATTGGTGCAGAGTTTAAAGTATATCTGATCTTTAGGACTATTTTTTCGTAAAGGGCCATTGGTAATAGTATGAATTTTGTCAGGTTCATGAAGCTAGTACAGCAGGTGCTCTCTTCAAACATGGAGGCTTCATCCTTCAAGGCACTCAATAATGTAGTTCAAATCTGCAACAGCTCTACGTGTGACTGCTTTAGTCTTCAGCCATGAATATCTGATCCGTGAAAAATATCAGGCAGGGACAAGTACATACTTGCGAAATAAGAACGGATGAGATACACCCCTACTAATTAACCATCTGTTGATCTGATGTGAGGCTAAAATCGGTGTTTCAACCTCTACTGCGCCACGGGCCGCTATATCAGCATCTCCCCACGGGTACATGTCCATCCACAAAGCAACACTCATCCTTATCCTGTGAAAGATCACCCTCATTCATATGGCATCTCCACCGGCCCGACCTAAACAGGCGGCCGAAATGTCCGTTTGGATCGGACCGTGGTCGTTTTGGGGTCGCGGTCTGGATTGTCCGGCCAACTGCGTCCAGCGGCCCGACCCATCTGTCCGTCTCCCCCCGCTGTCACCGCTTGACACCCCGGCGATGGGACATTAATGGCGACGCGACGTCGGCTATTAGCGTCGGCGGCTTCCCGCACGGCTGTCGTTTCCCGTCATTGTAGCTTTCCGTTTCCTGCACGTGCCTTCCCTCCCGCGCGCCTCCCCGGCCGTTTCCCGTCTTCGTCGTCGTCTATAAAATACATCGCCGGAAAAAAAACTCCTACCGCAGCCATACCTCGTCGCAAGATCGCCAACTAGACCAAGATCAGGGAGATGTGCCACACCCGCTTCCAGGACGCCGACATCGTCGTAGTAGTTCTTATTTTTAGTTTGTTCAAATGAGCCTTTTTGTAATCGACAGAGCCTAATCTAATAAAAAGCTAGTTTAATTACTAATGTTTCACTCACGTATGGGCCCCGAGCGGTCGACGGGCGAACACGCGCGTGGTGCTTGCGCTATCCGAGCCGACGCATCGGTCACGCAAATTAGGTATGCAGATGGGTCGAACCGGACGCGCCGATCCAGATGGGTCGTGCCGCTGGGAGGCCGCACACGCCCCACACGTCCGCGCGGACGCGTTCGGACGCGCTCGGGCTGGTTGGGTCGGTCCGGTGGAGATGCCCTTACAAGTGGTGGTTCGTCTACTCACGATAAGTGATATATAGGACTAAACCCAATAATGTAAACGGTAAAAGCATGTGTGCTTGAGGACATGGAGGGGCATTTAGTCTTACATTGCTAGTGCGGAAAGAGTTGGAGTTGTTTATAAGGGTAGCTCTTCTACCTCCACTAAATGAGTGAGAATACGAGTTGTACGCACGCTCCTCCTCCTACGCCACTGCTCGCCAAGCCTTGCACACGTCGTGTCTCATGAATCGAGTTTGAGTTTGAAATAACATATCTTGGTCCAACTCTTTCTCTTTCTCTTTCTCTCTCTCCCTTTCCCTCTCTCTCATTGGACCTTCTCATTGGATTTCTGTTTTTATATTTTATTTGTTGACCATGACAAATGGCATGGACTTGGTTGACCTAGCTTGACTTTGTCCAGTCTACCACATAGGATTATATGGACCCCTTTGTAGGCCATATTTATACCCAAAACACTTACATTTTGGGATTAGATGTCCAAAATCTGATGCACTCGCAAATGTGTTGGTCGTTGGAGAGGGAAGAAGCATGAGATCTCAGAAGTTTTCGATGGAGTTCTAGGGTGGCACATGTTTTTTATTGAAAAATATTAGCGGATGTTGTATCATGCAATCCCGTCCACACATTCTTCCCTGCATATATCCATAGTAATTCTTAATAAAAGTTTGCTTCATTTTTGTGGCGTAAAAAATAGAAGGAAACATAATCAAAATACAAAAATCACAATTTCCCACCAGCATCTTCCCTATAAAAATCACGATCCACCACCAACATGTCACACCGCCGCCCCCACCCCACATGTCACGACGACGCGCCTCCTCTTCCCCTCCTTCACTTCTTATCCTCCATTGACACTCCCATGGAGTCGTCATTGCCCTGAAGATCTCAATAACACCCTCCCCCACCACCACATGTAACTAGTGTATCTCCTCCCTGTCGATCTCGACGATAGTCGCTGCTAGGAGCCAAAGCGAGGATTCAAGGTAAAGCGTCATTTTTTCAATTTTTAGTGAATTCTAAAGGATGTGATTCTTATATAAAAGTCACACATAGTTAGATCTAAAGTTCCAATGTAACTATCTTTGTTATTATATTGCTTCTTCGAAGTAATACTCATGGATTATCATGTTAATTATCTGAATCCTAGAAACCATCCCGCCCATCTACCTGGTCATCTCTAGTTTCCAGCACCATCAAACATCGCCTCTATATCGACCATAAGCATAGCTATCAGGAACTATAACAATATTCGAAGGTATGTCATGGTATTCTCAATTTTGTAATGAACTCTCTGGAGTAATTCTTAGAAGAAATTCATGTGTTTCCAATATGAATTTCCATTGTTAAGTCGTGCAACTATTGTATTGCTTATTGTGAATTTTGCTCCTAGATTCAATAGCTTAAAGGTTAATTCGGGTTTCACTTGTAACATTTTTTGCTTTTATGGTCATGTCATTTATTTATATCGTGTATTAGTTATTTTCCTTTGTTGGATCCCAATTGTAAAGGAAAACATGATTTAGTTCTTAAATAATTGCGAAGAATTGAATAAAGTGCTTTTCATCCGATATGTATATGTTCCACATCATACATATCGTGACAAGTTTATGTCTTTCAATTGTCCATATGAATTTTTACATTGAAAATTATTCACATAAACATATGCAAGTGCAACCCATTATGTTCTAATTGAGGAAGACCTCTGGTGATACCGTCTTATAATTTTAGGTGTATATTTTCAACAAAGTTCATAACCATTTGGTGCACCATAACTTTAGCAAAGACTAGAGTGTACACACACTTTAAAATGGTTTCAAGCTTCAGAGCCTCCCTTAGTTACATTGCTCCAAGTGTAGCAATCAGTTGCCTGCATGGGCCCCCATACCATACCGGGAATGTTCATAAGGTAGTGGTAGAAGTTGTGATTGTATATAGCAATAGGTCGTCGAGTTGTGAGATGTACTATTTCTTTTATGCGTTTTGGTTCCATACATAATATGGATCTCATTATATTACACAAAATTTTGTCTCATTTTGTATGTGTATAAATTCCGAAGAGGTCCAAATATATTTTAAAGTTCTTGTATTCCCTTTTTAGTTGAGGTATATAATCAAATATTTTAATTATGCATTTATCCATTCATTTGCATAAAATGAATGGGTAATTCTATAAAAGAAACGTTTAACATTCCTATATTGTCCCTCTATTTTCCTATGAATCATGGAGACATATTGTTTCAAAATAAGAAGAATAAATGCGTAATACTCGAATTTCTCACACCACTCGGAAAAAAAAAGCTCCTCAAGGGTAGCTCGTGAGAAGAAAGCTGACCACACCCTAGCTACTCATGATGTTGTAGTTAACAGTCATGGTCCAACACCAAGCTTAGATGACATGACTTCTTTGGAACCAAATCAAACTACAGCCTCAAGCAGTATGTTTCTTAGCTCTCTTGCAACTATCATCAATAATTAAAGCTAGTGAAAGTACTACACATAAATTAAGCTCGTGGTCAATCTTGTAAAATGCCAGGAAATTGTTCAAAACGTTTCTTTCAGTTCCTCATAGATTCGGACGAAGGGCTTGATCTTTGTGTGGACCTGGATATCACTCCAGTGGAATTGGCTCAAAACTATTCACTTCTTCCTACTGGATCCTATGAAAGCCCGCTCGTAGCATCAAAAGGAAATTTTAAAGTTGGGAATATTCTCGAAGAGGGTCAAGTTAAAGCCTCACTAGAAAATGAACACGTGGCGACGAAAGAAGATATAGGTTTTGGTGACAAGTCGTCCTTTCGTGGAAGGTCTCAACTTAAAACCTCGATAGCAAATGAAATGCGGGTGGATGTGGCTATGAAAGAAGATATAGATTGTCATGACAAGCCGCCGGTTGTTGGAGGGTCTCGAGTTACTCCCAAGAGCGATAAGCATGAAGCCATGATGAAAACTAAACCGTCGGAAGGAGTGGCAATCGAAGAAGATGAAGGTTGTGATGATAAGCTGCCAGATTCTTATCAAGTGGCAACGAACTTCCGTCGCCTAGGCTTAGCACATGCATCTCTTGCTTTGGTAATCTCATCAACCATTTTTTTAGTATGTACTACTATTTTACGCTTTGATTATCCTATGGTTTTCTATGATTGCCTTGTTTTATACTATGTTCTTGGAATTGTTCTCAACTTCTCTTATTTCCAACATGTAGCAGGGCTAGGCAAAAAAAAAAAAAAAAAACTCAACTTCTCTTATTTCCAACTAGTAGTTGCTTTGAACGAGTCGTGCGCCCCGGCCCAGCTAATTTCCTAACCGAAGCAGAGTAGCTGTCCTGTCTTGTCCTGTCCCTCTCTTCAACACTTGCCCAATCTAGGCCACGGCGATGGACGGCGGAGGGATGAGCAACAGACGGCGGATCAGTCGTCTCTCTCGCCCCCCTCACGACATTTCCAATTCTGCCTCACGTTCCTTTCCACTTCTAGCTCTCTCCACCCACCACTCCCCCCTCTACAAAAACGGAAAACCCCCAACCCACCGCAGGGTTAGCCAGCCAGCCACCGCCGCCGCCGCCGGACAGACTCCCAAACCCTAGAGATCGGGCTCGCGCTGACTCGTTTTTGCTGAGACTTGTGTCAGGGCGGTATGTCTGGCGGCAGAGGAGGAAACAATGAGGCCGTGGTCGAGGAGGAGGAGGAGGTGGTGCACATGGAGGACGCGGTGAAGCTGCTGGTGGAGCACCTCATAAGGCCGGTCCTTCCGCGCCGCGCCGCCCAGAACGAGCGCCACATGACGCTGGAGAAGCAGCGCGACGTCGCGCAGCAGGTGAGCATTGCTAGCCGTGTAGCCTGTACTCTACTCCGTAGCTAGGACGGGTATTGTTTTGGTTGGCCTGTCTGGTCAATCTATTGTGGTAGAATTTCTTGCGGCTGTGGCTCTGGGAGGGGAGCGATGCGGGGAATTGCCCGCCGTATAGATTAATTTTCGGTGGATACTTGTGATCTTGCTCGTTTGTGATCTGTCCTCTTTGGTGGCCGGCATACGTACCAGACCCCGGTGCTAGATAGTAGGGGGCTGTCTCTCTCTACTCCGTGCCGGGGCGAGGGGGTTCATTCCCGGAGGGCACCGGCAGGGAAGCGTCGGTCGGAGGAGGAAGACGAAGGCGAGGTGGTGGGCCGTAATGGTAGTCACGGTGGTGGACTGAGTCAGTGGGGTGGGTTGCTTTAGTGCTGAGGTAGTGGGCCTCAACGCGCACATTGGAGGCCCAATTGTTGACGCCCAGGCGAGAACCATTGCGGCCATCCTATGCAGCAGACCACCGCTCATGTAGTAGGATGGAGATGGCGGCGGCGGCGGCCAGGCAGCCGGTTTGGCTGGTCCCATTTTCCGGTCGGCGGCGGTCGTGTAGTGGGGTGGCTGGAGGCGGAGCGATGGGCGGCAGCACGGGGCCGTACGCCTGGGCGGCCGTGGAGCCTCCGCTAGGCAGCAAAGGCAAGTCGCCAGGTCTCGGCAGTTCTCTTCTCGCCGTTGTCAGTGGAAATTGCCAGTTCTGGTCTGTTTGTTGCTTGCAAAATCGGAGGAAAACAGCTCTGGCAAAATAAAATCGGATAATACAGTTGTTGGTTGGTAGTAGCCGTGCAAATGTACAGCTGAAGCTTCAGTCAGCGTCCGTTAGTTCCAAGGAAATTGTTTGCAAATTAAGTGGACCTTGCGACGCCTTTCAAATTTCTCTATGGATTTGGATGGAATTGGATTAGGATTGTGTGAGATTGTTAAATATACGTTTGGTCTGTCAATGCAATGTGAATGAACTGCTCTGTTGGATTGCAGTAGCTTACAATTTCCCCTATCAGTTTACCTATGTAGTTATATTAGTTTATTTTCCTTTGCTATTCATGACATGCCCAGCAGTATAGTATAGCCATGAAATTCTTGTTTGTGTTCATTGTAATGTGTTTCTTATTCTACTTCTTCTTAGATATATTTAAGGCAATATTCCTCTGTGCATACAAGGCTTGTGATATAAGTACCCGGTTAGCTGCCAACTCATCGCACCGGTGTGTGGTTTTGCAGGTTCACGCGGCTATCATTCTGTACAATTACTACCACAGGAAGAGGTGTCCGCAGCTTGCTTTCGCTGATGCCAAGCGCTTCTTTATCTGCGCCTCTCTCGCTGTTGGAGAAGATCTGCTCCCATACTCGAGTATGGTCCATGCGCGTCAGAACAATTCTATGAAGGATTTGAGCTTATCTGTTACTGACAAAGAAGCAATACAAGCCTGTGAGATCGCTGCAGAACTCTGCGCGACTGAAGGTTATCCAGACGTGGGAATGTGGCCAGTAGCGAAAGTTGCTGTGCTTCTTCTGGACCCGACAAGGACAAAATGTTTGCTTCAGTATAGTGCTGAAACCAAGGGTGTCTGGTCATTCGTAGAAAAGGAATATGATGCAGCAGCCGGTATTTCACACAGTACCAACTATCCAGCAGGCCAGGAATTGCCAAATAAAACAACCATTGGTGCTTTGGATGGACCATTGATGCTTCAACGCCTAGCATTATCAGAGGTGGAGAGTAGAACAGGTCGGATTTTACACATCCATATCTGCTGTTTCCAGTTTTGAGTTAGCATGCTTTCCTACACTTGGATCAGGTTATTAGTAGTATTGCCAAATATATTTTTCATGTCATCAAACATACTGATTCAGAGCT
Organism: Avena eriantha; assembly: GCA_910589775.1. Classification (NCBI taxonomy): domain Eukaryota; kingdom Viridiplantae; phylum Streptophyta; class Magnoliopsida; order Poales; family Poaceae; genus Avena; species Avena eriantha. Next base: position 30,333,776 of record OU342743.1, on the reverse strand, counting down.
TCTGTTAATTTTGTAAATAAAGGTTTACATGAGCTACTGTTACAAATTGTACTAGTAAATCCAACTGCTAATGAACCCCAAAAATGAATTTGAGTCTTACCACTTGCTTTACAGAAAACAAGAACAAGTGCGTGGTCCCAGAATGTACCCCAAAAATGCACATCTGACTTGCTTTTAATTTTATCAACTAGCAGACCGAAAATAACTTAGGGCAGTATAATGGTTAATTCTCTTGTACATGAACAAATAGCAGCTCATCGTTTGCTAGAGAACGCTATTTATATGTTTCTATAAGTATGATTGTGTAAATGTATGATATATGAACTTGATTTTCTTAATCATCTGTTTGATCCACCTATGCATAGTTTGCTGCTCATTATGGTAAACTTACTGTCTTAATAGGTATGGAGGGCTCAGACTTGCTTGTTCTCGACGAAACTTTGGCATACTCATTGAGTAAAGAAAGGACGACTACCAAGTTGTTCATTGTGGAGTATAAGAAAACCACGAAGGGCAAACTTGCGGAAATGTCTCTAGAAGAGTTGATTAACAGGTTTGCTTTTACCTACTTACTAGATAGTTCTGTGATTGTAGGTTAGATCCCTTTTGATCAGCCACTCGTTAGTTTATTGAATAAGACCATTGTATGGTACATTTTGATGGAATGTGACATCCTTTAAAATGTGTAGTTTGATAAATAACACATTTATTGCATAATATGTCGGTATAAGTTGCTTCTATAGTTCTCCCCCTTTTTTTTCCTCTGGCAGTAATGCATTCATGTATATGGCATGTTGTTCTGCTCGTGCTTATTGCGTAAATCATGTCTTTTTTTTGTGCCTTTTTCCTCTAAAATGAAGAAGTTTTGCTCAATGTTTTATGATTGTAGCTTTTGCTATTTCTCGACGATACTGACAATTTTCACCTTTTCCTCTTCAACAGTTTGAACGGTCCAGTATTTGTAAATGATCCATTCCCGAAAACAACAACTGTAGTTGAGTACTATCACATTCTTCCATATAAGAAGATTTTACAAGAACTACTCGCCAGGTAATATTACAATTATTCTCAGCTATTTATGTGTGAAACTAGCAATAGAACTTGCCGGGTATGACAGTAATTGGTCGTAACACTTTGATATGTTTCAGGAAATTACCTGTTGACCCCCGACATGGGTTGCACTCTGTGATAGATGAAAAATTTGAAGAGCAAGACGAAAATAGCACGTCTAAGATGCGAAAACAAATTACAAAAGTGTCAACTCCAAAGCAAATCAAACGAGCAATGAAAGCAACTGGTGCCAATAGCTACCAGAACTCCAGCATCAGCAATTACAAGAAAAGTGGCAAAAGAAAAGCTCAGGCCTCCAGGGCTATAGCCGCAGAGGGTCCATATGGTGAGAGCCCCATAATAGAAAACGGATCACTTAATGCTGATGATGTGGAAGCTTCAAAACTACTGACAATAGCAACAGTAAGAGGAGGATCTATAGTCCTACAGTCCGGTGAGTTATACTAACCGTATTTAGATATTACTGGTCCATCGTCGTTGTCGTTTTCTGATACAATCAACTTTAGGTGAACAAGTGGACAAGAACAAAATAGAGAAGCATTCTGTATGTGACAATATTATCTTTCCTACAGAGGTAAGCTAAATTACAGCTTGTCAGTAATGAAAAACTACAATAGTAGCGCGCATTAGGATCAAATGCACCATCTGAAATGGTTATAGAAGTAAACTTTAAAATATGATGACCTGGTAATAACTATAAACTCTATGATTCTGTCCTACTATACAAATGTTATTGTGATGTTTGTTGTGCTTTATTCTATTTGTTTGTGTTTTCCTAGACATTATTATTCTAAGTAACATGGACTTGGGGCATCTGTTGTAGGCTACCACATGTTGCCACGTGAATGCTTTGGAAAGTTTGATGAGGTTGATAGGACACACTTCTTGTGGTAGGGATTAGGATGAGGGGAGAAAGCCGACCCAACCCAATTCTACCGAATAAGGAATTATATCCCATTAATTAATAGCATCTTACTAGTTAAGAATATCCTTGTTAGAAAGTATCGATCTGTCACCGCCACAAAAAAGCATCGATCTGTCAAGACTAAATCCTACTGTTAGGGGCTAGTCATCTCTACTGTCCATGCTCAATCAACGAAAGAAGTAGTTGTCCTTTTCATTGGTCAGTTTCTATGTCGAGCCTTGTCTCATCTACACTATGATCAAGCAAGTGTAACATCTTCTGGTGACCAAATAGCCGCCTAAGTTAGGCAAGTCCTGGCTAACAGTTTCTGTCTGATGAGTAGGCCAAGTTTCTGTGTGATTTATTTACTCTGCTTCAACTTAAATAACTAACTGTTATATCAGGCACGATATGTTGATCCTGCAATCAAGAACAGTGCTTTGGAATGCCAAAATGTGGAAGTGACGGGAAAGTCAGGTTGCGATAAACCACCCAATACAATTTGTTTTTCTTATTAATGGTTATTGGTCATCCAAGCTCTTAACCTATGTGTTCCGAATTTCATGAAGGCGGCGTCACTGAGAACAATATTGATCAGATGTATGATTCAGTACGATCAATTCAGAAAATACGGGATGAAATTGTATGTTATATGTCTTATCTTTTATTTCAGACGTAATGATTCATGAATCCTATAAAAAAAATTCTAGTTGAGAAGCTGATGTGAACTCATCATGTTCTCTCTTGTTTCAGCTTCGCAAGGAATGCATACTTCAAGAACGAAGTATTCAATGTGATATGGACATTCAGACAATCTTAAATGGTACTGTTTTGCTAGGAGCCATAAATTTCCAGAAGTTCTGTGCTAAGTTGTGGTGTGGCACACTCTTCATTGCGGACGAATCGTCCACCGCCCTCTGTGACAAACAAATCGTCCAGCGGAAGTGGCAAGATTTGGCAAGAAGGTGTTTCTATATCAGTTCCACATTTCCAGTACTCATCATGTTTAAACCTTTGCAGAAGGGAATATGACACCCAAAGCGCTGTCAATAGTAGACAAATATAAGGGAACTTGCTCAAATATGATGGAAGTTGCCAATCCTTCTTGCTCTGGAGATGGCAGTCAAACCATGAGCAGTAAGAGGAAGAGACTGAAGGAGGCACTCCACGCACGCAATAAATGCCAGGTAAGAAACCTCGAGCAGAACTGATGTATCAGAATATTTAAATGCCACCTGTAATTTTGGCATTTGTCAATGCAGGAGCTTGACGAGGTCTGCAATAAGTGTGAATGGATGCTCCCAAGATACGTAATATTACCTTCAGTGGCAGATGGTATATATAAATATTTACTTTATCTCTATTTTTCTGCATGGACAAGCATTGGGTCCTTGGACCATATAAGCATAAGAATTAATACTACCATACAAATAGGTCTTGTGCCACGTACTTTCTGACTATGGTTTATTTAATGTGAGGGTTCTGCCGATGGTTACGAAAGACATGTGTACACCCTGTTGGTTTTATTACAGATCGCCTCTAGCCATAGCATTGCAATCACTCGTGAGGAACTGATTAGGGCTCGCATTAACAATAACCAGTAACTTCTGTTTGATTGACTATCATGGTCTCTCTTTCAGAGTTCTAACACATTTTTTCGAGCACTTTTTCACTAGTCATTTTCCTTTTTTTTTTCAGGAATGTTCCGAGCCAGTGTGCATCTTATATGTGCTGATTTTGAAATGAGCATCTCCGGTGGTCCTTGTCCAACCCCACACGAGGCGAGGTGCTCCGCTGCTGACAATATGATGGTGGAGCTTCAGAAGAAGGCAGAGGAAGAAGAATAGCAAGATACCTGATGCAAAATTGCCTAGTTGAACTCCAAAGTTGGGGACCTTCAAAGCAGCTGGAACCCATACAATTTTGAACCGAGCTCCGTGAATTCTTATTGTTCCTTGTCTAGCTATTTTACCTTCCAGAAATTGGCTCATTGTGTTGTTGTTGTTTGCCTTGTGGATTTTTTATAAAGGTCGTGATGTTGAACCGAACTTCGTGAATTTGTGTTGTTCCTTGTCTAGCTATTTTATTTTCCAGGAATTGCCTCATTGTGGTGTTGTTTGTTTGCGTTGTGGATTTTTTTATAAATGTTGTGATAAACCCCCGACTGTCATGTGGGAATTATGTGACGCTGCAGCTGCAGGGTCAGTTTTGTGATGTGAGTCGACAGAAATTGTCTAGCTGTTTCTGGAATTCTGGTTGGTTAACAATGTTCATGGATTATTCAGTTTTTTTTCTTTTGTGAACTATTTAGCTGCTGCTGCCATTGTTTGACCGGTCGTTTGGTATTGTTCCTAGCATACCGAGTGAAGGTAATAGGTGTTTTTATGTTAAAAATGGGCATTTATGAGAAGATAACAGAGAATTATTCATGGAACTGGAACAGTTAGTGCTCCATTAGAATACTCAAAATCTTCCATTTTATCTACTCCTAAGCTCCTTTCCGACTCAAAAACGTAGTTCCAATCTGCAACATCAGTACATTTGACAGAAACTGCTGTGCACACTACCTGTCTTGGCCGATCCTTGTACGACTCGTTATCTGCACCTTGCGATGGTCTAGCCAATCAAATACGGACGGAGCAATGGTAATATTGGACAAGTATGGTCCAAAGAATCATCATGTGTATAGCAGCATTCTTGACAGATTTCAACCAAAGAGACACATGATGTACACCAACTCCTAACAAATTGTTGCTCTGATCTGTGAACAATATCTGACAAAGATAACTACGTCCATGTGAAATACTAGAATGGTTCAGAGTTCCGATGCACAAACAATAAAAGCAGGCAAGGACAATTTCATCCATGTGAAATTCTAAGTAAAACAATATCGCACAGTACTACCAATTCTCAGGCATTTACGAACTGGTTAGGCTAACACTAAGCAGGCAACGAGCAGATCAACATATTGTATATAAACTACCACTCAGGGATAGGGATAGGCAGTGCAGAGAATATCAGGTAAAATAATGCATTGGATTAAAATCCCTGACAAAATATAAATGGAACCAAAGCGTGATCCTGAGAATCATTGCCAATGGCAAAGAACCTGATTCGAGTATCTGGGAGATAACAATCAAGCACCCCAGGCTAGTTCTTTCGCCAACAGTTGTGTCGATCAAATAAGAAACATGACATGATGCAAACTACAATTTTCAAAATTCTGAATGATCTATTTATGCTTCTGAAGCAGTACATTCTCACACAAAATGCACAATTAAAAAGCCTGTCCTATTTACTGGCATTAGCCTATCCTGGTGTGTGGATGTCACCTTCTCAAATGAAATAGCTGAAAACAATGGCAGCAGCAGCAGCTAAATTGTGGACCTATTCATGGATTATTATTCTAGCTTGCAGATATACAAATGAAATAGCTGAAAGAAGAAATGAAACAGAGGAAAAGTTCAATGGTGAATTCATTCAGCTACCATGCTTCTGTTACACAAAATTCTACTAGTATACAGCTCCTACAAGATGCTGCTTTGTTCCTGTTATGCAATATATTTTCTGTCTTGAAGACTCACACTCTCGTCACCTTAAAATTCTACAACCGCCCGAATCAAGATTTTGAAAACTACTACTGAACCCTCTTTATGCTAGTTGCAAGTTGTAACCACAGATGCACTGGTTGTAGCTATGAACATAGATGGAATTGACAGCATTTTGCACCCAGTAACAAGTGTTTCTAGCAGGTCGAGATTATCTGTTGTAGCAATTCACAGTGGACAGAATTCACCGTGAAACTATGCAAGCACAAAAATCAGTATAAGAAAGAAATCAAAATTGTGCAAGCATAGCAATTCGCAGGGGATAGGTGTGGAGCTGCACCCAACAATTTGATCAAATGTACAAACAAAAACAAACAACAATTTGAGGTGATTGCAAGGGATTCCACATTACAACATCCGCACACCCCACATCCAAAGGAAACAAGAGTTTGAGAAACAGCTCCATCAAATTCATTATTCTTTCATCAAATCCGTACCATGGAACGGATGCCGGCAAAGCACCAGAAGGAAAGGACACCGGCGTCGAAGGGCCGCGCAATTTTCAGCGCCGCGGAGCGCAAATTACGGGATGTCCCATGGCTTGGGCTCGGGGAGGGCGACGACCATCCCCTGGTGCTCCTTGCCGAGCACGACCTGGCAGCCGAGGCGGGCGTGCTTGTTGAGCTCCCTGTTCCGGGAGGCGCGCGTGAGGACGTAGCGCTCCTCGTAGGAGGGCGGGGGCAGCTTCTCGAGCCACTCCTGCGCGATGTGGACCTCGCACTCGGCGGAGCAGGCGTCGATGTCGTCCAGGCGGTGGGAGGCCGGCTCGATGAGCTCCGCGTTGGCGAGCGCGCGGAGGAGGGTCTGGCCGGCCAGGCCGACCACCTCGCGGCGCGCGCCGTCCACGTCGATGGCGAGGACGCGCACGATGCGGTCGGAGACCTTGGCGGATGCGGGGGCGGGGGCCGCTGCGGCGGCCGCCGGGGATACGGCGCAGAAGGGGCGGGAGAGCGCGGGGGCGAGGTTGAGCGGGAGGCGGCGCAGGGCCCGCGCCGCGATCGCCATGGCTGGCTGCTCTGGTTAGGGTTCGGTGTGGGAGGGAGATCTGAGCTGACGGACGAGGGGTCGATGGGGACTTCGGAAATGGAGAGGGCGGAGTACGTTGGGAGACAGAGTGAGGGTGCCTGGGCCACTGAAGGGTGGGCCATCGAGTTGAAACTTGGTGGGTTCCACTGGCTGTGTCTGCTGTCCTGAACACGCCACTTCGAGCGTATCAATCAGTCCCGCGAATCTTCGGCCCATCTCCAACACCATCTCGAATAGCTGGCCCATTTTTTCAAATGAAAGAAAAGCTAGATATCATAAATTTATCTAAATTTAGATAAATCTATATACTAAACAGTGTATAAATATATTTAAATTTAGATAAAATCTGCGATATCCTTTTTAGGACGGAGGAAGTACCAAATATGACAGATTTATACCCAAAAAAATGCCTCCAATAAGAGCCCATTATATGGTTGTGCCCTAACTCTTTTTTTTTTTACAACAACCCCTTTTTCCCCCAAAGTGTAGCATATTTGCCACAACGCGTGGCTACCCCATTTTCCTCCGCACGCCGCGACCCAACGGCCACGCGAAATCTTCATTTTCCCCTCATGGCGTTTCCATCGCCGTCACCAACCGTCAATCCGCCGCGAGCTCTCATGGCAATGCCCAGCCACTGCCAAGCCATCCCTGCAACAGCATGGCCCCGCTGCTGACCTGATTCGGAACCTTTGCCACTGTGGCCTCTGCCCGCCCGCTGATCACCTCTTTGTCGATTTGGCCTCCATGTTGCCCATCCCTCCACCGCCTCTGCTTCCCCTCACCCAATCGTCCAGCTGCCCCTCGACCAGCGACGTCTCGACCCCTCGCTGCATCCACCAGCACGCCGTACACAAGGTATTTGCACATTTTTTTAACCCTTGTTTTGTTGTTTAGTTTAGATTATGAACACAAACAAGATGTGCTACTACCTTGCGGATGTAATCTACCAGAAGTGGGAAACGTATGTGAAGCCACTTGTTACACCCCGAAGGTGAAAGATCACGGATGTCGCCTAGAGGGGGGTGAATAGGCGATTAAAACTTCTACGAGATGGGCTTAACAATGGCGGAATAAAACTAGCGTTTTCTTTTGTTAAGCACAAAGCCTAGATATACTAAGGTTCACCTACGTGCACCAACAACTTATGCTAAGCAAGACAAGCAACAATATGATAGCAATATAGATTACTTCAAACACGATGGCTATCACAATGTAAAGTGCATAAGTAAAGAGCTCGGACGATATTTTATCGAGTTCCTCCCAACATGGGAGTACGTCTCGTTGGAGGGGTGGGCGGTACTAAGACCACCAACGCCACAAAGGCCTCACCCTATTCTCCCGAGCACCCACCATGCGGGCAAGCACCCGTTCCACTATGGGACACTTGAGGATGGTCAGCGAACCCGTACAAGATTGGGGCTATCTCCACAACTTAATTGGAGGCTCTCAATAATCGCCACCAAGGCCTCAATCTTGGGGGAGCTACACAACTTAATTGAAGACCCCAAGCACACACCACAAAGGCCACACCACTGTCTAGGGTTCCAAGAATCCAAGAGGGACAAGCTTCAATGAATATCACCGAACAAATCATTTGGAGAGAACACACACCGATGCACCAAATGCAAAAGGAAAGAACACCACAAAGATGCCCCAAATCTTCACTCTCAAGTTCCAACAAGGCTACTAAAGCACTTGGGGGAACAAGAGAGGAAGAACACAAAGAGGAACACAAAATCCCCCAAAGATCTAGATCCCAAAAATACACTCACAAAGAGATGAATTGGTTTGGTCAAAACGTGGATCTAGATCCCCTCTTTCTTCCCCTCAAGAATTGGCAAGAATTATTGGAGGGGTGTGAAGAAATCAAGCAAGAGATGAGTCAAGGCAATAGGCAAAAGCTTGAAGAAAGAGGGAGAAGAAGTAACCCAAGAAAAAGGGACAAGAAAGCTATTTAAAGGGGAGAGGGGAATCAGCCCGTTGGGGCAGATAACTTGACAGGGCTGGTAGTACCGGATGGGCCGGGTACTACCGCCGGCATCCCAGCAGCGCACAGGAAGCGGAGGGGCAACGCACGCACCCAGCGAGCGAGAGGGGGCCAAGGGGATCCAGCGCGTGCGATTGCGCGCGAAGCGAGCGAGGCCAGCGAGCGAGCGGCGGGCTACGGTGCACGCGAGCTGGGCCGGGAGCAGCTGGGTGGCCCAGCAGCGGAGCGACGCATGAGCGGCAGCCGGAGCGAAGGGACGCGGGGCGACGCGATCGAGAGGAAGCTGGGAGGGCTCGCTGGGTCGGCCGGTACTACCGGCCCGCCCGGGCAGTAGTACCGGTTTGAACTGGTAGCACCGGAAGGCCCAACCGGGTAGCACGGAGAAGGGCTTACGCGGGCGGGGCCAGGCGGTAGCGGCCTGGTGATACGTCCAAAACGTATCTACTTTCCCGAACACTTTTGTTGTTGTTTCTTCTCTATACTTGTGTGATTTGGATGCAACTAATGCAAACTAACGTTGTTTTCAGCAGAATTGCCTTGGTGTCTACTTTTTGTGCAGAAAATCAACTATCAGGGAAAATCCCGAAAAATATGCCAAAAATCCTATTTCACCCGAAGACTCCAGGAGCCAGAATATGAGACGGAGAGGAGCCCTGGGGTGGCCACACCACCTGGTGGCACGAGCCAGGCCAGGCCGCGCCACGGGGTGGTGTGGGCCCCCCAAGCACCCCCTCGGCATCTCTCTTCGCCTATAAGGAGCCTTCTGACCTAAAAACTTCGGGGGGTTCGACGTTTTTCCAGAATGAGTTCCGCTCCGCCGCCACCATCAGATTCCACGAAATAGCACCAGAAACTCCGTTCTGGCACCCTGCCGGGACGGGGAATTGGAGGAGATCATCGCCATCATCATCACCATCGCTTCTCCATCGACCATCCATGTTTCCCCCATCTATGAGTGAGTAATCCCCCGCTGTAGGCTATGGGGATGGTAGGGATTAGATGAGATCGTTCATGTAATGGCATCAGATTGTTAGGGCATAGTTCCTAGTATCTTTTATTAGTGCTTTATGACTTTGTTGCGACTTGTTGTGCTTAATGCTTGTCACTAGGGCCCGAGTGCCATGATTTCAGATCTGAACTTATTATTGATTCATTATGATAGTATTGTTTTGGGTCTTATCTACAAGTTGTATACACACGTCGTTGTCCGGAACCTATGGTCCCGAAGTGACAGAAATCGGGGTAGCCGGAAGGGAAAGGCTTTGATGTGAGGATCACATGTGTTCACGGAGTGTTAATGCTTTGCTCCGGTGCTCTATTAAAAGGAGCACCTTAATTGCCAGTAGTTCCCTAGAGGTGTTGGAGATATGCCCAAGAGGCAATAATAAAAGTGGTTATTATTATATCTTTGTGTTTATGATGAATGTTTACATCCCATGCTATAATTGTATTATAAGGAAACACTAATACATGTGTGTTTTGTAAACATAAAAGAGTCCCTAGTAAGCCTCTTGTTGAACTAGCTTGTTGATTAATTGATGATCATGGTTTCCTGATCATGGACATTAAGCGTAGCATAAGATCAAGTCATTAAGTTCGTATTGCTATAAGCTTTCAAATGCATAGTAACCTAATCCTTCGACCATGAGGTTATGTTAATCACCATCACCGGATGGATACTTTGATGACATCAAACACTGCTTCGTAACTGGGTGGTTATAAAGGTGTCATTGGGTATTCTGAAAGTATGTGTTGAAGCGCATGGACCAAGATTGGGATTTGTCCATCCATATGACGGATAGATATGCTCTGGGCCCTCTCGGTGGAATGTCATCTAGTTAGCTTGCAAGCATGTGACTGGGTCACAAGGAATGACATAACATGGAACGAGTAAAGAGTACTTATCAGTAACGAGGTAGAACTAGGTATGGAGATACCGACGATCAAACCTCGGATAAGTGGAGTATCGCGTGACAAAGGGAATTGGTTTCGTATGTTAATGGTTCTATTGATCACGAAGTCATCGTTGAGTATGTGGGAACCATTATGGATCTCTAGATCCCGCTGATGGTTATTGATCGGAGAGGTGTCTCCATCATGTCTGCATATTCACGAACCGTAGGGTGACACACTTAAGGTTCGAAGTTGTTTTAAGTAGATATGGAATGTGCGTTGGAGACCGAATGTTGTTCGGAGTCTCGGATTGGATCCGGGACATCACGAGGAGATCCGGAATTGTCCGGAGAATAAGATTCATATATTGGGGATCATTTTCTAAGTTAGGAAATGTTCCGGAGTATTTGTATGAGGATTCTAGAAGGTTTCGGAATGTTCCGGAAGGTTCTGGAAGATTTCTTGGAGTTTGCTTGAAAACCAAGAAAGGATCAAGGAATCCTTGTGGGGCAAGACAAGGAGTCGTGGGGGAGGAGGACTCCTCCCCCTCCCAATCCGCCGGCCAAGGAGGGAGGGGAGTCCTACTAGGACTCCCCCTCCCATGGCGCCTCCCTCCTTTAAATAGAGGGGTGGAGGCGGCACCCCCTTGCCCCTCCACTCTTGCCCTAGCCGCCTCTCTCCTCCTCCTTTCTTCTGCTCAGGCTTAGGCAAAGCCCTGCAGAATTCTCTACTCCACCACCACCACCATGCCGTCGTGATGCTAGGATTTCGTGGAGAAGATCTACTACCTCCGCTGCTCGCTGGAACGAGGAGAGGAAGGTCTACTTCGACTCCGCACGTGTGACCGACTGCGGAAGCGCTGCCGGAACGCGGCGCCGGAAGGATCGTTCACTCGATCTTGAGATCGGCAAGTGATCGACTACATCAACCACGAGATCCAATCTCGTAACGCTTTCGGATCTACAAGGGTTAGTACAGATCTATCTCGTTGCACATGTCTAATAGATTAGATCTTGGCTTTTATCTAGATTAGATCTGGGTTTTGTTCGTTCTTGCGGTAGAATTTTTTTGTTTTACCTGCTACGAACCCATCACGAGGCCCCGCCGCAAACGGGCTGGCAGGACAAAAGATGTTGTGCAAGTTCTCATTGCGAGCACGTATGACTATATATGGAACACATGCCTAGGATTGTCTAGTACTTGGGTGCTTTATATTATTTATCTGCAATTGCCCTATGTTCTGATTGCTATGTGAATTGTCTTGTCCATGCAACGCCCGTCCATCCATCCCTATGCCTACCGCACTCGAATCCCACTGTTTACTGCTTTTGTTACTACTGTCTTTGCTTTGCTACTGCTGTTACTTTACTATTCCTACTACAAAATTGTTGCTACTGATAAACTGCTGTGAGCAAGATTTTTTCCAGGTGCAGCTGAATTGACAACTCAGTTGTTAAGGCTGATAAATATTCTTTGGCTCCCCTTGTGTCGAATCAATAAATTGGGTTTCACTTCCCTCGAAAATACTGCGATACACCCCCTATACTTGTGGGTCATCAAGACTATTTTCTAGCGCCGTTGCCGGGGAGCATAGCTTTATTTATCAAGTTCACTTGGATTCTCTATTGTTCGCTGCTTTCCATCCATCATGGGTAAGTCTCGTGATGGCAAGGTTCCTATTTTACCATCCACTACAAGAAGAGGTACGGTTCTGAACACCTCTACTGCTCTTGATTCACCATCTGTTCTGAGTAAGTTCCTTACACCACCACATACACATGCTACACACACTGCTACTACTGCTGAATCTAAAACTTTTGATGATTATGATGCTGCTTCTACTGTGCTTGATAAGAGTGGTTCATTAGGTCCTTTCCTAGATGCTACGATTGCTAGAACTATAGTTGGAAATACCGAAACTCCTAATGAACACACTGCTACACCTGTTAGCTCACCTGATTCTAGTGAGAGTTATGATGCTGAAGAAGATTATGTTGAGATGACTGATGAGTTTATTGAAGAATGTAGGAACACCCATGATAGGAGCGCTGCTAAGAATCTCCTTGAGAGGCGTACTATTAGACCCAAATTATCTCCTGCTGCTAAGTTTGCTGCTTCTCCTGTAAACATTATAGATGAAGATTATGATTTCTCTCTCGATCTATCCTACATAGCTATTGTCGAGAAAGAACCTTTTGGCGGGACTAAGAATGAAAGTGCGGTAGCACATATGAATGAACTTTCTACCATGAGTGGCTTGTTTTCTGATGATATTAAAATGCGTACTTACTTTGTTGCTAAGATTTCCCCTTTTTCAATGAAAGGAGAAGCTAAAACTTGGTTTGGTAATTTACCTCATGGATCTATTGATAGCCCTGAGTGCTTGTTTAATACTTTCCTGCAGAAATATTTTCCTCCTAGTGCTAGACATGCTGTTTTGCAGGAACTTTTGATTTTAAACAGGGAGAAAAAGAGGTATTGCCCGAATCTTGGGGAAGGTTTTGTGCTTTCATTCATGCACAGGCTGAAAGTCCATTACCTAAGAATGAACTACTTGATATATTTTATAATGGACTAACCAAAGAATCTAGGACATACCTAGATAGTTGTGCTGATTGTGTTTTCAGGAATAGGACTCCTAAGGAAGCTGAGGAATTAATGGCTAAAATAAGCAATCATTATGAAGATTGGAGTCCTCCTAAACAAGCTATTCCTAAAGTAATTGTACCTGAACCATCTATTCCGGTGCCTATTTCAACATCAAAGAAGAGGGGAGTTATTGAGTTAAATGATGAAGTGATGAAGGAAGCTAAGAAATGTCTTAAGGAGAAGGGAATTAAAACTACAGATGTCAAGAATTTACCTCCTATAGAAGAATTATGTAAGCCTATTCCCTATTCACCCACTATTGAGGTACACTCTCTCCAACACTTTGATGAAGGTGATATCCCTTACTTGAAACCTCCTGATCAATGCTTAGAAGAATTTGATATCTTTATAGTTAAGCAAGATAACTTAAATAAAAGGGTGCAAAATCATCTAATGGAAAATACTAGAGCTATTGTTGAGTTGAAAGATATTGTGGAAAGAACCTCTAATGATGTTAAAATGATTGTTAAACACTTTCAAATGGTTCAAACTCAAATAGATCAACTCGTTAAAGTGCAAAACGACTTGCTAGTTAATGCTGCTAAAGAAAAACACGATTATGAAATTAGAACTAGAAGTGGTGCTGCTACCCAGGATCCTTTATATCCTGAGGGGCATCCCAAAAGAATTGAGCAGGATTCTCAACGAGCTGAAAATAGTGGTTCTACTCGTAAGAAAAGGAAAAAAGAAACATAAAACTGTTGTAGAACCCTCTAAACCTGCTATAGATCCTAATAGTATATCTATCTCTGATACTGAAACTGAAAGTGGTAATGAAGAAAATGAAGTTCCTAATGAAGAAAAAGTTGAAGAAGAACCTGAAAACCACACTAAGACTACTAAATACACCAAAGAAGATTTTATTTCTAAGAAACATGGTAGTGAAAGAGAACCTTGGGTCCAAAAACCTATGCCTTTCCCTGATAAGAAACACAAGTCAAAGGAAGATGAACACTATAATAAGTTTTGTGAGTGGATGAAGCCTTTATTCTTGCAAATTCCTTTGACTGATGCTATTAAATTGCCTCCTTACTCAAAATATATGAAGGACATTGTCTCGAATAAAAGGAAGATCCTTAATGAAGAAATCTCTACTTTTCTTGCTAATTATTCCTTCAATGGTAAGGTTCCTAAGAAACTTGGAGACCTAGGGATTCCAACTATCCCTTGCTCTATTAAGAACAGTTATGTTAGAACTGCTTTGTGTGATTTGGGAGCTGGAGTTAGTGTTATGCCTTTCTCTCTCTATAAGAGGCTTCAGCTTGAAAAATTGATACCAACTGATATATCTTTGCAAATGGCTGATAAGTCTACCACTATTCCTGTGGGTATATGTGAGGATGTACCTGTCCAGGTGGCTCATAATTGCTTGATATTAACTGATTTTGTTGTGCTTGAAATGCCTGAAGATGATAATATGTCTATTATTCTTGGGAGACCTTTTCTTAATACTGCAGGAGCTGTTATTAATTGTAATCAAGGAAAGGTGACCTTCAATGTTAATGACAAGGAACATACTGTCTATTTCCCCAAGAAGATTGAAAGGACTTATGGTTTAAATTCAATTGAACATGTTGAAGGCATTCAAGTTGGAGAAATATATTGTCCCATACCAAAAGAAAAATTTGAAATTATTATGATTGGGACCATTGCTATCAAGGTTGAGGTAACATAATCATTAGTGAAATACAAAGTTTTGTCTCATATGCAATTGTTTTGGTAGCAAGACTTGATCAACCTTACTAACAAAAGGATTCCATTAAACAAAACAATGTTTTCATTATGATTATCCCCGTTTATTTCTATCCTTTGCACTTTAGTTTTTGCTTTCGTTTAGTTTTCTTTGTGTTGTTAGTTGCTTGCATGCTAGAACTTCTGTAGTTCTAGCCTTGTTTTTGTCCTTGCATCATGTTTCCAAAAAGAAAAAAATCTGTCTGTCAGAAAAATCATTCTTCTATTTCTGAAAAATGCCCAAAAATAAAGTGTCTCGAAAAATTCTAGAAAATTCATATTAAATTTTTACGTGAAAAAAGGGGCAAAGGAGTACCTGGTAGGTACCAAGGGGGCCCACCAGGCAGGCACACCACATGGTGGCGCGGCCAGACCTGGGTGGCACCATGCCCTGGTGTGGGCCACCCCTGGCCCCCCACAACCTCTCTCTCCTGCCACTTTCTTCTCTCTCCCGAGTAAGCTCCAGTTCATAGCTCGAAATCGTGTTCTCTCTGTGCTTGCCCTCGATTTCTTCGATCTCTTTGCTTAGCCCATCTTTCTTGCTGAAATTTGGAGCAATTGTTCCTTGGTATGTGACTCCTCCCCTTGTCCAAGTAGATTTGTGTTTAGTGGATTGTATGTTGAGTATTCTGCTGTTGTAGGTGGCTGGTTTTGAGGGCTTGTAAGCTTGTTTGATGCTTAGAGATATAGTTTTGATGCATGTTTAGCCTCTTGCTAGTCCCTGTGAGTAGAATCCTTCATTATATTTGCTTTGCAATCACTTGTTTAATAGGTGTTTAAATTTCAGAATACCAAGCATGAACAACCACACTTTTGGAGAGACATTTGAGAGTGATGCACCTAGGAGGTCAAGGCCCTCTAGAACAACCTCTCAAGCTAGGCCATCATATAATGAAGACCTCATTGCATCACGTATTGGCAGCGAAAGATATGATGGAGATGCTCACCCATCCTCTTTCCCTTATTTTACTTTCTTGCAAGTTGTAAGTATTCTTGATAATTTCTTGCTACTGATTGAGAGGGTTGGCTTGACCTCTTATATGCAATATGAGAGTGCACAATACGCTCTGCTCACCAAAACTTTTATTGAGATTTGAACAATCTAGTATATAGGATGCTTTTCACTGACGGGGATGAAAGGGAGATCCTTTTGCCCCAGCCTGCTTTGTTCAGTGTTGACAGGAGACCGTGGTCACGCTCCAAGGAGGAGGTGGACGAGCATGTTCGCTTGTTGGGTTTCCACGAGCAGCACCAGGAGGATGTGCCCTCCTATGATTATTCCGCACATTACGGAGGGACGTACTCTGGCTCGCACCAGGACGAGGGTACCTCCTCGTCGTACCCCGGTGACACTTCATCTTGGCCAGCCTGGGATTGATACCCACTTAGGCCAAAAGCCTAAGCTTGGGGGGAGGTACGCCGACACCGCACTCATCTCCATATCATGTTGCGTCGGTTCTTTGTATATTCATGTTTTCGTTCTCTTTCTAGTTTTCGTTCTTCTTTGCTTTTGCTTTCTAAAAACACAAAAAGACCAAAAATATTTTTGTTGTTTCTCCTTGGTTTGCTTCTTCTTTTTTGCTTTGGTTTGCTTTTTCCTTTTTGCTTTGTTTGAACTATTTGAAAAACCCAAAAATATTTTGCTTTGCTTGTTTTTCTCTTTTGGTTCTTGTTTAAAAATCGAAAACACCAAAAATATTTGTCGTTCTTCTTTGGTTTTTGCGAGTTGGCTACACGGTTTGGCAGTTCTTAGTGGATTATTGGTTTCATATTATTATTCAAGCCACACAAGTGAAGAGCAATAATGAGGATCAATGACAACTTGAGGCGTGGTAAGAGGCTAGTAACGAACTCTATTTGTCTTCATTTTTATACATATACTCATCATTGTGAGTTTGCTTAGTCCGTTCATGTAGAGTGTATGTTTTCTTTGGATGCTTAGTAGTTCTTGCTTTCTTGTGATTAGCTCCAGCTCGCTAATAGTTTGTAGCATGTCTCATGAATGTTTGCTTGCATTACTCTATTCATAAATTGGTATGACACTGTGGTATCCTCCTCTGAATGTTTCATTTGATCAATTTGGCACATGCTCACGCATGCACATGACTGTAATAATCAGTTAAGCCTTGACGAATTATTTTGCCTTGAGGATCTTGAATCATTTTCATGTCATGAGTAGTCTTGTTTTGTTGTAAGCATGATAATGACAGCTATTGCTCTCTCGTTTGTCGCTCCCTTACTATTGCTAGCCTTCATTTCCACTGAGTGTTTTACTCATATTTCCAACTCCCTAAACCAAATATTTCCAAAGTGTCCACCATACCTACCCATTAGCATCACTTGCTACTTTCGTGCATATTCAATATGCCTTGTTTTCTTCCGAATAAAATGTTTGCTTGTTATGAGAAAGTTAGTTAGTAAAGCTCTCACGAACTTGATGGCACACTTTATTTTCTGCACTTAATAAACCTGAACCATTGCGTCCTTCTTTCTTGTGCATATGCTTGCACTTTATGAGTTGAAGTTAGCAGAACCATGTATCATGGGGACCGCTTTCAGCGCTTCATAGGTACTTTGTACTTAGTTGGTATCATGTTCTTTTGCTTATGGATCCCGGGGGTGTGAAATAAAAGTGGAACTTGTAAGATCATGGAGTTTGTATGTATGTTAGAGAAACGCCTGGGCCGCTAGCCTAAGCCATGCCTAATCATGGTGGAAACTTGCAGCATAACCATAATGAGCATTCTATGAAGCATCCTCAATAAAAATCTATGCACATAGTAAATAAAAAGATCGCTGAGATGCTCATTGTCTGCTTGCCTTGTATTTTGATTATGGGATAGCTCCTGTGTCATGTGCAAGGGGTACCCCGTTGGCGGTTCTCTATGATACGTATATACTTACAATGACAAGAGCTTACTTGTGACTGAAGTTGAGTAGCATGAGGATCGGTCTTCGTAAGTAAGGGGCATGAGACTTCAATTTATAACTTGTCAAGCATATCCTCTTAGTTGTGTCACTTTCACCTTAACCACATTAAAGATGCTTATGATAGGGGCAATGAGAGCTCAAAGCTAACGAGTACCATACTTTCAGCATTTGGAAGCCTTTCAAAATTATTCAAAACCTTTTTTCTTCTACTTGTTGAGTCTCCACATATTCTTTGAGCACCTTCTTGAGAGTATTAGTTGTCATTTTTTGTGTTTGTTCCATTACTTGATTATTTGTGTTATGACTTTGATGCTTGTATCTTTGATATCTTTACTTCTAGTCATCACTTGAACTTCAGAGGTGCCTTGAAATTCATAATCCAAGGCAAGCGAGATACCACTCTATCATACCTTTCTATGAGCATTGTAATGTTGCTTATGTTTGTGCTTCGTGCTACTTATTATTCTTGAGTTGGAATCTCTTCATAGCTTGCAATGACTATTAAGTAGACTCAGTTGCATACTCTTTATTATGAATTGTCTAAGTAGTTGATCACATTGCTGAGATTATTTACATCATATGAAGCAAATGTGTTCGTTAAAGTTCTTTTATCGCACTCAGTTTTCAACTGAATTGCTTGAGGACAAGCAATAAGCTAAGCTTGGGGGGAGTTGATACGTCCAAAACGTATCTACTTTCCCGAACACTTTTGCTGTTGTTTCTCCTCTATACTTGTGTGATTTGGATACAACTAATGCGAACTAACGCTGTTTTCAGCAGAATTGCCTTGGTGTCTACTTTTTGTGCAGAAAATCAACTATCAGGAAAAATCCCGGAAAATATGCCAAAAATCATATTTCACCCGAAGACTCCAGGAGCTAGAATACGAGACAGAGAGGAGCCCTGGGGTGGCCACACCACCTGGTGGCGCGGGCTTGGCTAGGCCACGCCACGGGGTGGTGTGGGCCCCCCAGGCACCCCCTCGGCCTCTCTCTTCGCCTATAAGGAGCCTTCTGACCTAAAAACTTCGGGAGGTTCGACGTTTTTCCAGAAGGAGTTCCGCTCCGTCGCCACCATCAGATTCCATGAAACAGCACCAGAAACTCTGTTCTGGCACCCTGCCGAGACGGGGAATTGGAGGATATCATCGCCATCATCATCACCATCGCTTCTCCATTGACCATCCATGTTTCCCCCATCTATGAGTGAGTAATCCCCCGCTGTAGGCTATGGGGATGGTAGGGATTGGATGAGATCGTTCATGTAATGGCATCAGATTGTTAGGGCATAGTGCCTAGTATCTTTTATTAGTGCTTTATGATTTTGTTGCGACTTGTTGTGCTTAATGCTTGTCACTAGGGCCCGAGTGCCATGATTTCAGATCTGAACTTATTATTGATTCATTATGATAGTATTGTTTTGGGTCTTATCTACAAATTGTATACACACGTCATTGTCCGGAACCTATGGTCCCGAAGTGACAGAAATCGGGGTAGCCGGAAGGGAAAGGCTTTGATGTGAGGATCACATGTGTTCACGGAGTGTTAATGCTTTGCTCCGGTGCTCTATTAAAAGGAGCACCTTAATTGCCAGTAGTTCCCTAGAGGCCCCGCTGCAAACGGGCTGGCAGGACAAAAGATGTTGTGCAAGTTCTCATTGCGAGCACGTATGACTATATATGGAACACATGCCTAGGATTGTCTATTACTTGGGTGCTTTATCTTATTTATCTGCAATTGCCCTATGTTCTGATTGCTATGTCAAT
Organism: Avena eriantha; assembly: GCA_910589775.1. NCBI lineage: Eukaryota > Viridiplantae > Streptophyta > Magnoliopsida > Poales > Poaceae > Avena > Avena eriantha. The sequence continues at coordinate 30,314,208 of OU342743.1, read as the reverse complement.
TGTCTTGTCCATGCAACGCCCATCCATCTATCCCTATGCCTACCGCACTCGAATCCCACTGTTTACTACTTTTGTTACTACTGTCTTTGCTTTGCTACTGCTGTTACTTTACTATTCCTACTACAAAACTGTTGCTACTGATAAACTGCTGTGAGCAAGATTGTTTCCAGGTGCAGCTGAATTGACAACTCAGTTGTTAAGACTGATAAATATTCTTTGGCTCCCCTTGTGTCGAATCAATAAATTGGGTTTCACTTCCCTCGAAAATACTGCGATACGCCCCCTATACTTGTGGGTCATCACCTGGTACTACCGCTCGGCCTAGAAAAACCAAATCCCTTTTTCTTTTTCATTAAAACAAAAGGCAAATAATCAAACGACTATAACGTTTTATTGGCAACTCTGATTGACCTGATTCCAATTGCGTTGGAAAGGGGACGGCAAGATCTACCAAGTGAGAATGTATCAAGTAGTATAATGTGAGATATCTCACTAGGTGAGAATCCGGAAAACCTCAAAGATAAAAATCGCAACGAGATATGAAAGGGGGATCCGATTTTGATGAACAAGAGCTTGTTATGAAGATTACCACAAGCTCTATATCCTCATATGGATAAGACAAAACAACGAAATACGATGATGCAAGTATGCAAAGGTTTGAGCTCTCTCCGAACGATATGATCGAGATACTCACTCGAGAGCCTCTCTTGATAGTACTGCTATCTATCCTAAACCCGGTCAACACGAGACTGGTAAAAGGGAAAACCTATCCAGAGTACCTTTGCCTTAAGCATCCTTTGGCCTTGTCTTCATCGATCCAGAAACACCGAGGATGGCAAGCACCAAACATGAGATCTTCTAGGTATGGCGCATATTGAGCTTCCACAATTCTTATCTTCCACCTTGGAGCCAACCCATACTCCAAGCAACGCCAATGGACAAATCCTACAAGTGACACTTAGTACACACATTAGTCCATAAAGATTGTTATTAATTACCAAAACTACACATGGGGGGCCACATGCTCTTTCAGAAGGTAAGAAAGAAGTTCACTTACACAATACTCAAGCAGCGTCTAGAAAAGATGTAGATAGGGTATTTGGGATTTGGAAGCCCAAATTGATATTGTTAGAGGTCCTGCTTGGTTTTGGGATCAAGAGATACTATGGTATATCATGACTGCTTGTCTAATCATGCATAACATGATCATTCAAGATGATCATGGGAAAAATGAGGTCTACGGTATCTACGACTTGATGGGGCAATAAGTATGGCCATAAAGGAATGTAGACTGCATAGCTCGTTTCCTAGATGCTCACCGTGACATTAGAGACGCGGATGTGCATGAGGACCTTCAAAAAGACCTCATAGAGTAGTGATGGAAGTGGAATGGCCACCAAAACAACTAGTTCTTTCTCATTTCTATGTTCTTGTTGTTGTTTGAGATGAACTCCATGTTGTTATTTGATGATTTGTATGCTACTTGATGAACCGTTTGACGAACTATTTGTGTTGGCATGTAATAATTAAGTACTAATTAAGTTTTATTTATTTTATTATCATTTGAGTTCAAGTTTATATTCATATGTATGCAAATATTGTGAAAAGTAGAGGTGATGGCGTGGCAGTCGGGCCTATTATAGGGCAGTCGGAGGAGCAGCCATGCTACAAAATGGAGCAGTTGTTAAAGTGACAACCTTTTTTCCCAAATCACAATTTTTTTGCCCCATTTCCAAAATCTGTTGCGCCAAAATGGGGTATCTCATTTCCGATAGGTAGGGCATGTTTGGTTTCTGGCCATATTTTACCAAGTCCTAAGTTTAGCAAATGTGGCTGAGAATTTAGATGCTACAGAGTGTGCCAAAACTTGACAGGAATGTGACTATGACAGGTTGGTCCATAGCTATAATAAAGTGTGGTAAGTTCAAAATATGGAGAAAACTAAACACTTGCCAAACTATCAAACTTTGTATTCGCAAAGTGTGGTTGAGAACCAAACACCTCTATAAAGTATCTACGCTGAACCAGCATACCACTACATGATGTAGTATACTATAGTCGTTGACATAACACCAATGAAACACCGTTCCACTAGTATTATATCCCTCGAAGTGTGGTACAATAGAAACATCGCGGGTCTAAGACATGACTATAGATTACAACTCAACTCTTTACAGTAGATCCAGAGAAAAACTTAAGCTAGAGTGGAAGAAAGATCTTACAAAAGAACAACCAGAAATAACAACTCATAAACTATTCTAAGGATAAGTTAACTTATAATACTGTTTGGCTTGCGATTGCAACTAGTGCAACGCTTTACAGAAATAGGTTCTATGGTTATAGATCTGTACTCCTATCCTATCTAATCATGAACTTTGCCTTCACTTTAGTTGATGTATATATTGACTCTATTGACTTTGTTGAAGAACTTGAGCTTTTGGTGATGATATCTTTGAGCATTAGTTGGTGTTGATGACGTCTTCATCGGCTTTAGTATCTAGCAAGGGTTAAAAAGGTGCAGTTGAGTACGAGCGTACTCAGCAAGTTCACTAAAAAGGAGTGTTTGATGCACTATCTAAAACCACAGACCAAAGGTCGTAGGTTATGTAGGTTTTCGTAAACATTTCTTCAAAAAAATCTTTTACACTGAATAACTATGTCTGTTAGTCTTCACAAGTTGATTAGAACTTCGTGGAGTTCCTTTCCTGCAGGCTGCAGCGTTCGAAGCTCCTTCCCGTATATTGGAGTAACATGTCACACTTTTCTACACTCTATAAATGTGCATTGATTTACCCATGAGAGTGAAGGGAATATGCCCGAAAGGCAATAATAAAGTTGTTATTATCTTATTTCATATTTATGATAAAAGTTTATTTTACATGCTATAATTGTATTAATTGGAAACGTTAATACATGTGTGTTTAATAAATAAAATACAAGGTTCCTAGTAATGCTCTCTATAAACTAGCTTGTTGATTAACATGATAATGAAGGTTTCCTGATCACGGATATTGGATGTTGTTAATAAAGAGGTCACAAGATTGGTGAATGATATGATGAATATTCATCGAAAGTATATCCGAAGTATAGCATTACGATCAAAGTCATTATGTTTATATTGCTGTTGAATCAGATCCAAATCTGGCTGTTTACATGTGTCTCAGTGAATTCTCGTTGATGCATAGAAGAAACATTATATAGATCTTGGCTAGGAGTATTTCTGGAATTTTTTCTTCACTTTTTCTTGTATAGATCTGCTCGATTTTGTATGAATCATGTTGCAGATCGAAACATGCATATAACTTGGTTGTCGTTTTGTTGAATCTTCTGGAGTGTATGATTCCATATATGAACTTGTGTGCATCTTGACTAAACCATGCGTGAAATAATCTTAACCTCTATGAATCCGGTGATAGAGTTGAGTATTGCTACTTTGTATTCCTATGTATGAAACTTTATAGGTGTATGAAATTTCATATGAATTCTGTGTGAACCTTCTATAGATCTTTGTACGAAACATTCTTCAAACATTCTATATGAATCTTTGATGGATATATGTATGAAACTTTAAACCAACCGTGAATTTTGTATGAATCCCCCGTGAATTATGTATGAATCCCTCGTGAATTATGTATGAATCGTGTTATATTTGCGAGTATAAAATTTGTATGAGACTTGCTTGAATATTCCTTGAAAAATTACCATTACAAATGGTATAAAATTTATGTGAGATTTGCTTGAATATTCCTTGAAAATCTTGAGTCTTGATGTGAAATTGTTGTATGAAACTTGTATGAATATTGTTGAATCTTCCGTGTGGTTGAATCTGTGATAGAAACTTTTGGGTATTTAAAACAGGCTTATTAAAAAATATTCTTCTATGAATTTTTTTGTGAAAAATATGATTTAAGGAATATTCCATGAAAAAAAATCATGAAACTACATTGTAATTAAAACTGGCTTATTAATAAATTATAAACAAATAATATTTTATTTGATTAATTATGTGAATCTGGAAAAATCCTCGAATAATTTTAGCTTAAAAAAAGAACTTGAGAAACCTTGTATGGATATTGTTGAATATTTACTGAATAATAAATATATATTAATATTTATAAACCTTGTATAAAATTTTGTTGAATATTCTTTAAAAACATTATACGAATTTTGTACGAATCTTTTAAGAAACCTGTACAGGCTTGTACTTTTTTAGTTAGACTGAAAATAAATCTCGCTAACTAAAACGGGTAGGAAATGTTTTATTAATATATCTTGTGAGGAGATAAAACGGCGACGAAATGTGTATAAAATCTGAAAATACTAAGATCTAACAAGCAAAATAGCAATGGACTAAAGAAGTGAGGTGGGAGGGGTGCTCTATAAAACGAATAGCACAAATCTCCAACAAATAAACGGTGAGATAGACCCGTTGGCCCAACATATTTGTGGTTTTGTATTTCCGGAGAAATGATTTAGTATAGGCGATCAGTAAACCTGATACAATGTAGCGTACTTCCTGGTTCTCCGGCGAGTCGCTGTTGGTTTAAAATCTTCAGGTTTGCCGAAGACCGGAGGATACATAGGCACATAAGCTTCTTTCTCTTTCTTTTTCTTTTCTTCCGCTTCTTTCTTCTTTTTCTCTTCTGGGATGCTGATTTCGCCTATCCGGAACGGTCCAGCGTGTTCCGCCATGATCCAGACGATGGTGGTGAGCTCGCCGCCACGGCTGAGCTGCTTGGCGTGCGATTCCCGGCTGCATCTGGTGCCCGCGTAGAGCAGCTTATCCACCCACAGGTTGAAGACCAGCTCCAGCATCTCCGGCATGTCCGACGACTGCTCGGCGCTGAGCAGCTCCATCGCTAGATCAGCTCCGTCGGAGACGAGGCGGGTCTTGTCAGCGTCCTTCTTGCTGCGTAGGATGGTGGCGAGCTTCTTCTCCTGATCTCCTGCCGCGGACCTAGAAGAAGAAGTGCCCGAGCTGCCGCTGCCGGCGGCCTCGTCGCGCCATATGACCCGCAGGGCATCGCGGGTCACTTCGTACAGGCTGCGGAGCGCAAGGCCCGGTAGCATGTGCCAGCGTACAGCGACGAGGAACATCAGGTACTGGGACAGCGCCTTGATCGCCCTGGCGTAAACCTCGCCGTCTTTGCCAATGGTGGGTGCCGCCGTGACCGTGCGTCGGTCGCTCTTGCTGCTGCTGCTGCAGCAGCTGCAGGAGAGGAAAACCTGGGTGGCGATGTGCCACACGAGGATGTCCTCCTGGAACTCACGGCCAAAGGCCAGAAGGAACTTCTTCAGTTTCCCATGACGCATCCTGGTTGTCGTCTGGCCCCAGGAGTTGGTGATGTCCCTCATGGAGTAGCCATTCTGCGTCTTCTTCCCCTCGTACGTTGACCTGAGTATCTCCCGTACACGTTGGAACACCAACCCCTTGACATCTTCTGAAAGCACAAGGGCGTCTTCCCCCGATCTGATCTTCTCTGCAACTCTGCTGCGTAGGCTCGCCGTGTCGTCGCGGGTGCACTCGTGGAGCAAGTTGTACTGCCCGATGGCGCCCGACGAGCCTGTAGCAGCTGCGCGTGTTTGGCTTCGGCGTTGGCGCCATGACGACGGCCAGCCGCCGGTGGCTCGGATCCAGAGAAACCAAGACGTCACGGAGCCGGCGCCATCTCCCGCTGCACAGAGCGGCATGATGAAGCCAGCACCGTGGTCTAGCCTGCAGGAATGCATGCGTCCAGGTGGACCCCAGCGCCCTGAGCAGCCATCTCATGTCCAGGAGGAAGGCTCCTGCCAGCAATGCGTAGGTGATGATGACATCCTCCCTCCTCTGGCCTTCCTTGCTGTAGAGACAAAACAGGAAGGTCGCGGCGGCTGTGGCCACCGGCGAGACGAGACGGATGAAGTACCCGCCCCAGGTGTGGACCATGGCTGCCTTGGTGTAGAGGATGTCGTACATGAGGGAGAGCTCCATCTCCACTACCTTGCACATATCCTCCCACCCACCACCACCAGAGAATATTGCCCTGCTTCTATCGAGGTCAGGCGAACCCATGTCGATGGAGGAATCAGCCATGGCACGCTGGCAGAAGGGGAACATGTCGTGAGCGACCAGAAGAGCCTGCTCATCGTCCAGCTTCATTGCGGTTGTGGCCTTGCGGGCCAGAAGAAGCCAGGAGAACTACCGAACCTGCTGCTTGTCGGCTTCTTGCTTGAGCTGATCCGGATGTTGCCCAGATCGCCTCGCCGTAGCGCCAACGCCTTCTCCGCGTACTTGGCAACACCGACGGCGAGAACGAGGATAGATGCCGGGAGTAGAGCGCCGCCGCCGCCGCCGCCGCCAATATATATGTGCTTGTAGAGGACAAAGATGGCCCCCACGACCTGCACGAGGACGCCGATGGCTTGGCGCCCCGAGAGCTGGTTGTCCTCAAGGGAGTAGGCGCTTATGTTGTCCGGGCCGCCGAGATGCTGCACGAGGAACGGCGCCCAGAACGCGACGAGCTGCTGCTGTTCGCGCGACGTCTTCTTGACCAGGGACAGGTTGCCGAGGGCGTACGCCGCGGCCCAGTTGGCCAGCTGGTACGCCAGCCACAGGACGAGCGTCCGTACACCGGAGGCCTTGCGCCGGCGGACCCCCGCCAAGAGAATCAGCACGAGATGCGCGGCGAAGCTCGACAGGACGGCCAGCCGGATCGCCCACGAATTGAAGAACTGCACCGTCCGGCTCGGCCAGCTTTCTTCCATTACTTGCTCCTGCATATGCATGTGAGAGGTCATCCGATCCTACCCTCAAATCAGGATTACTTACACCTACACCATCGAAACTTATAGCAGCTATCGATGCAGTTCAGGATTAAGGGGTTGCTACGTACGAAACTACTAGCAGATACTATACCTTGAACGACCCGGGAGATTTTTTTTGAAAAGAGCGTATATTAATATCAGAAGATATCAATTAATTATATCCAACCTCTACAACAACGCATTGCCCTAGCGATCATACGGATCACACAGCAAAAAAGAAAGAAAAACTACAAAAAAAACAGAAAAGTCCCGCTACAGTGACCCATTCATTAGAATAGTAGTACTATCACCACCAAGACAGCACCGAAAGTACAGCTTCTTAAAAAACGAAGCCTCTAAAAACAAAACAGTGCACAAACACCATCTCGTCCCGGAAGATGGAGTGGCAACACATGAAAACCTACGGTACTTAATCCACCCTCATCTAGCTGTATAGCTTTCCTTTTGGCCTTTCAGTGTAGCATATTAGCATGTGTGTCTGCTCACTTCATGGCATTTCTTCACTCGTAAATATCGTGCTGCGCGCGCCGTGCGAAGTGATGTCTGCTGTGGAATCTAGGATAATAATCTTCATTAGTTGTTCTACAAAACTACGGAGCCAATACTGTGCAGCAATGATTAAACATTGTTCAATTATTCATACCCTTATTTAATAAAATTCTCCTACACTGATCACCTTCGACGCTCAGAAAACAAGTTGTGTTTTGCATTGACTTGTACTTGCATATATGAAACACTTGGTTAGAGACAACTGCGCTCTTCATGTAGCTAATTTTATTTTAATTCAAGTGCGCAGACTTAAGCATGATGGGGAGTGGTTGAGTTAATTAGTACTCCCTCCAATGTACTATAAGACGCCCGGTTTTTCCTTTGGTGACGTTCCATAAGTCTACTGAATCTAGCTCTCTATCCATGGAATCTCATCCATTATCAATACATAACAAATTAATTCATGTATTTTTTCCGATAATAAAAATATTTTAAAATCAAGATGACACTCGACATCTGCAACAACATAATGTCCGGAGCAACTCTAGATATCACAGATGCACACAACCAGAAAGAAAAAAGAAGAAAGAGAGAAAAACATGTCAAGATAAACGGAGGCTCTTATACATATACTCCGAAAAAGATTCTCCCAAACGACGCCTATAGAAGGTAACAGTATACAAACACCATCATAGTCCGATCCAACCAATTAGTCAGATGCAAGGTTTTCACTCCGAAGAAGGCCCCTTCTCCAAACAATGCATTCAACAAGGGAACGACTAGGAAGCCGCCATTGCCAGTACAACCACGAGGGTTAGCCTGAGGGTTTTCAACCTAAAAAAAGACCACAAAGATTGAGCATCCCCACTCGCATTGAACACAGTTGTAGAACTCCGATCATCTGACACGCTTCCTTGTTCCAAACCGTTGCGAGTAAACTCAGGAAACTTCATGAAATCTCGATTCGACTTGAGTAAGCGAGATGGAGCCTCCCGAATCAAACTGATCTTGTGCATACACAAATGCCCTAATCCTCCCATCAAACCTGGGTGAACGCAGCAATGCAAGACGAGGTGGCCACTGAAGCATCAAGACACCATGTGCATCGACGCGAGTCAAACCATCCAAGTCACATGTAGCGACGCCAATAAGGAGGGAGATCGCACAACATGCACTCGGCACTCTCATGATCTTCAATATGGCGGCGTAGTCCATGACAAGTCGGTGATGCATGTAAAATGCATACATGAACTTTGTAGTTTATTATGCTAAAATCTCTATTACTTTGCAACTTTATTATATTTATTGGTAGTAACCTACCAATGGTTGAAAATGTTCACAATTTCTTATTTCATACTTTATTGTGTAGGAATTGCACAAATATGGAAGGAGGTCGCTTATAATGGTGAAATTCGGTGTTTCCTAATATCTGTCTCTACAGAACAATTTTCAATGATGCCAAGATTGCGATATCAAGATGACGTCTTATGGAAAAAAAATAAACATAATTAAAAAAATTAGTTTTAGTGCCGATTAATATAAAATATATCCAAAACGGATTTTGTATGCGACCTACAGACCTGTTTTACGTAAAGGTGCAGAAGGAGTTTTGGGATTCCGAAAGTTATGACCGGATTGATCATAAGTCTTCTCATATTTGATGGATTCAACCATAGATCGGTTTGTTGGACTCATTGGGACAAAAGGAAGGCCTAGGAAGTTTCTATAGGTGCCAAGAGACCTAAAATCAAAGGGGCATCCATCACATGGCTTAGATTGCATCTCCATCACTAGATATTGAGGGGAAACCATAGTTTTGGAGCCACCCATCCATTGTCACGAATTTTCCTCCCTTGGCAGCCGCCGAGAGGGGGGAGGCCTCTCCACACCATCTCCATCTCGAAGGAAGAAGGGGGCCAAGGGTCACCACCCCTCCAAGGGCCACCGTCGGCACTGCCTAGCGTCGCCGCGGGCTGCCACCACCACAGGCATCATGGCCTTCTTCTCCAACACCGGGCTGCTACACCTCTCCATCAACAACTTCATCAAGTCTCTGATATTTGTAAAGTCTCTCAGTTGTGAGTAGTTTCCCATGTTCCTAGGGCATAAGATGGATTGATATTGATTTCTATAAGTATGCAATGAGTATTTGGTCAAGTTTTATGCGAACATCAATTGCATGTAACTTCACCTTTATGGGCTCATAGGGTTGCACCTTCGTGTAATGAAGAGAGTAGGGAGAGACGAAATGATAGAAATCGTGTCCTGAGACTTGGAGTTGCATTAGGGGGTTCTTGATCGGGGACCTTACAAGTTTAAGCAACGGTTGGACATTTATGTCTTAATGAATCCTTTATTTGCAAATGAAAATGGACTTAGGACCAATCATTAGGGGTGTACTTGCACAGGTATATGGCTACACCTATTTTAGGCTTTGTACAACAAGAATAAAACTCGATAAGATGTTTATCATGATGTTTTAGAAATCTTTATGCGATGAAGTCTATATAGCCCTAGGGAACATTTTTCTCACATATAAGCACACACTTGAGCTTATCCTCTTGCTGCATAGAGGATTGGGCTTTCTCTGAAAACAACTTTTACTTTTTTCAAATTTACTTTCTTGTACTTTTACTTTCTTGCAACTTTACTTTTTTTGAACCTTTAGTTTCAGTTTTAAACCAACCCAAACCAACCATCCTAGTTGTTGGGATTATGCCCTAGAGGCAATCACGTATGATGTTATTCCCGAGGTATTCATAAAGGTATTATTGTTGGAAATATGCCCTAGAGACAAATAGTAATAAGGACTATTATCATATTTCATATAGTTTATGATTAAGTTTTATATCATGCTATAACTGTATTGAGTAGAAACATCAATACACATGTGATATATAAACAACCAGGGGTTCCTAGTGAAACTCTAGTCACTGGTTCATTGGTCAACAGATGATCATGTTTCCTGATCATGTGGCATTTATGCCAGTTGGAAATGGAGTCAACTCATTCTAAGAATGAGATGATGAACCAATACCCAACCTAGACATCGTGACCCGATCATGTCACGGAGTTCAAGTTACGATGATTAGAAATGGATCCTCGTAGACTATTCCTTAGACTGTGAGGCTATATCAATCACTTCCTAGATTGCTTAGATAGCATCAAGCGCCACTTGGTAATATAGTGGTTATGAAGGTGTGTTCAGGTATTCAGAGGAAACCATAGAGGCAATATATGTCAAGAGAGGGATTTGTCCATCCATGTGACGGGAAGATACTCAAGGGCCCACTCAGAGAAGTTATATCCAATAGTTGCGCAGCTTGTGATTTGATCACAAGGATATCACTTGTCGGAACGAGTCAAGTAGCATTGTTCGGTAACGAGATTGAACACGACATTGTGATGTCATTGATCAGATCTCGAGCAATGCAAGTATCGAGAGACAAAGGAAATAAGACACGAATGTCCCGGTTCAAACGACGAAAGATCTTCGTAGAACGCACAGGGGTCACATGGCCATCCAGGTCCCTCTGTCGATCATTGGTGCGGGAGTGTCCCGACCATATCTGGAGTGTTCTCGAACCGTGGGGTATCACGCTTAAGGGCTTGATGATACTTAGAGAGTGTTTATAGGTTCGGAAGAATCGTGAAGAATAGTAGAGAGAAAACCGGAAGGGTTTCGGTAAGTCCGGAGGATGTCCGAAGTGGAGGTGGAAGGTGTTCCATAGTCACGGAGATTGAATAATATGTGAATGAATGTTAAATATTGATTTAATCATTTATTCATAATTATTTAATAAAAGAGAAAATCAATTAAATGGTCAAAGGGCTTAATGGGCCAATTCCCGGAGGGGAAAGGGCCCAAGAGGGGACCACACCCCTAGGAGAGGCCTAGGGCGTGACCGGTGGCCCTAGTGGGCCAGCCCCATGTGGGGACCATGGGTGGGGGCTGGCGGGCATGCCTCCCCACCTCTCCCTCTCCTTTAGTCCCACCTCGGGATTTTGAGGGAGGTAGTACCTCCCCTCCCCCTATATATAGTGGGGGTATTTGGCCAGATAAATACACAAAAATTCAATAAAGGTCTTCTCACTTTTGGGAAGACCTCCAATTGATATTTTCTCTCTCTCTCTCTATCTATCTATCTATCTATCTATCTCTCTCTCTCTCTCGTGACCGTGGTCCCAAGTTCGGACTGCGCAAATGAGAGACATCTTCACCGCGAAGCACTGTCGTGCTGCGGGATTCGGATCCAGGAGCTCTACTTCTGCAACTGCTGTTGGATCGGGGAAGCGGGAGTCATCGTCAGGCACCAGACATGTGTAACTCCCCACGAGGTGTCACACTTGAGGCACTCAAGTCGTTGGAGCCACAGGAGCGCAAGGACTTTATCACGACCTTGAGGTCGGCTTCAGCTCGTCTACATCAACCACGCTCTCCTGAGCATTGACAACCGTTTTCGGTCTTCAAGGGTAAGTTCACGAAAATCCCCTCCTGTTACTATATTACTAATAGATAGGTCCTGGCAGCATCAGGGGTTCAAGGGCGTAGGGTAAATTTTTATTGTTTTCATACGCGGAACCCCTACACTGGTATCAGAGCTAGATCTATGCGTAGTAATGATAGTACGGGTAGAACACACGAGATGTAGCGTGTGGGCGTTGATCTTTTAGTTGTTACCCTCCCACGTGTACTTGTGTACACCGCAGTAATGCTTGATGAAGCGCCCCAACCAACTTTACGCGTTCATTCGCGAGACTGGTCCACGCTTGACATACGGCTTGTATCGTATAAAGTGGCTTAGGAGGGTGCCTGTCTCTCTTGCATTAGTTGGTATGCCATTTGCAACGGAGGGCCCCGAAAGGGGTGTAGTAGAGACAACTACTTGATCAGTGTTGTGCTGAAAGTTCGTAGGTAAGAACGGTTCTTGTGCGAAAGCCCATTCAGCCATGTAAAACATGCAAAGATAAAGTAGAGGCGTCTAACTTTGTTTTGCAGGGGCATTGCTTTGTGATATGGTTGTGGCAAAGGTAAAGTGATTACCTTATGTTACGCAGTAGTAGATAGTCACGGAGGTGACGGACTACCACGCCGAAAAGACACCGGTACCCTGGTGTCTACGACGCCGGAACTCTGGCGCCAGAATCCGGTGACAACGGATGGAGATCACAATGTGAAGGACCATATCACATCGCATTTATATTCAATGTTATTGTTTGTATATCTTATTTTGTGCTAGTATTAGATACTCGACGGTAGCCTAATAAGATGACCCCTGTTAAAATTACCAACAATTGTATCCCCCCTTAGTGTGCACCACCAAGAAAGTTCTTCGATATGAGGCGATCCATGGTACAAGCATGGGTGTTAGGCATATCTACGTTCACATACAGTGGGTGCAAGCCATGTTGCACAATGAATACACTAAGGTTGAGTTGGCGAGCCTAGCATGTGCAGACATGGCCTCGGAACGTGGATGGTCAAAAGATCGAGCACGAGTCGCATGAATGATGTGACCGATGTTTAGCGTCCACCCTTGAACCCACATTGATGGCCATGACGATCGGGGAGATGTGGCTGATAGGGGTTGTGTTATCACTAGGAACCCTTATGGAGATAGGTGTTTCTGAGTGGAGTTATTATTAACTCATTTAATTATAAACTTAGTCTAAATTCCTTTTGCAATTATAAATGTAGAAATGGTTCTCCCTGAGATTACCTTCCCTATTGACAATTGGTTAAAAGGAGAAAAACTCAAGTTAGATGGATCCAACTTTTCTGCATGGGTCATGCGCCTTTATGATCTCCTTGGTGAGAACAAAGTGGCTGACTACATGATCTACGAGATGTACTTGGAGCCACCCTATGCTCATGAGACCCAAGAGCAGCGGGATCTCCACTACCATCGTCGTGTGATGGCCACATTCATATCAGTAACAATGCGCCTCGGGATGGAAGATGGGTTATGGCCGATTGTGGGAAGTCTTAATCCCTGAACGGTTATGGCACATCTGAGATCTTATTTCGTGGAATAAGTGCGCATATGGGAGTATGAGATGATGGGGGACTTCCTCTCCATAATGATGGAGGAGGGCACTTCACTGGACAATCACTTCTTGAGCATATATGATGCATACATGAGTCTGTCATACTTCTTGGACAACTGGTTCACAAGATCTTTTGCAATAGGAGTTGTGCTGGGGTCGCTGCCACCACGCTTCCAAGAACAAGTCGGGATTTGCATTATGAGAGGCGACGCGGAAACACAGGATTTCCACGAGTTCATATCACATTTCAGAGATGTGATGGTTGAACCCATTGTCACTGAGGTCATCAATGACAAAGGTATATATTTGATATACAATTTTATAAATGTTATAATCTTGCAAACACACTTGCAGTGTTAAGTATATTTAATACTTGTTCTGTTTTGCTGAAAAGATGTCCTTCTGCATGAGAGGTGCTTGCTGGAGAGGAGGTGACATTGCGTATTGATGGCGAGCATGATGATGATGGCCAACGACACTCTCCCTCAACATTTATCATTTAGTTTATGTTTTAGGATGATTATTGTAATCAATAGATCATGAACCTCTTTAGTGTGTCTCACACTTTGTGAGACGGTTATTCATATCAGTTTGTAACAAACAGTTGTTCTACTTTTATGAATGATTTGTATTTATGTTCATATCTTGTTTGATTACCTGTGAATTGTCCTGGTTGCTTTGAAACTAATTGATAATGCATGAACATTTGCAAAATATTAAAATGCCTTAAAATACCCAAGTTAATGATATCTTCATTATTGAATGAAAACCACTGTTTAACATTCAAAGTTATATTGATAATATGTGAAAGATATTCGATTTCTTATCACATATAAATCATGCCTAAGTTCGGCATAATAACTTGAACACCGTGTATTGCTTGAATATAAAGTGTTTTAATAAATTGTTAAAAATAAATACATATTCGATGTATTGTGTTTTAACAAAATGGTAATTATCATTATATGATTGTTTAAATGTGTAAAGTAGTTTACCAAAGGAAACATGAATATGAAATTATTTGATATTATAAAATTGTTTCATCCAACAAAGGGTATAAATATAAAAGAGAATCTAATTACTATGATTTGATCAATAGTAATGAAATTCTACTTTATAAGAATGGCATAAAAAATTGTGGAATGCAAAGCGTTTTAAAACGTCAAAATGCAAAGCATCACAATATGATATTAGATATCAAAGTGGGTAAGTAGATGGTGCCAAATAAATCGTTGTAGTGTAGATGTAGAGACCATACGTTAGAAATAGTTAGCACTCAATTAGAATATATAGTTAACCATATGAATTCGTGAAAGCGGCTCCATATCTAGTATGGATCGTCGTGAAAGTTTTGGGGTTATTCGATATAACCAAAACAATAGCGAATTAGTCCTTGTAGAGTATTTATTGGAAACTTTGAATACGAAATCCATAGCTGAAACCAAAAGAAAAACAAAACTTGTATTGCTTGGATTTTGGTGCATTCTCGAAGAACTTCACATTCGGTGATATTTCTCGATTATGGAGCAAATGGAAGATAGTGTGAAACACGATGAGGATTCAGATCTTTGCATTAGAGTGTTGAGAAGCGCAACGAAAACGTACCTAAACAATTCTCTTCACAAAAGGAAAGAATCAATGATAATGATCATTGTGTTTTCCCCACTGGTGTTTTCACTACATGAAGTAGGATTCAAAATGTAACCCATATCTTTATGGAGACATTTGTTAATCATTTGTCATAATTCTAGGAATATGACATACCTACGAACTACTAAGGAAATAATGGTAAACTAGAATTATGAGAAATCTTAGAAGCAAAATTCCCTTGAGATTAGAAAGCAATTCGTTGCTTAATCTCACAAGTAAAAGGGGTTACTTGAATTTTCCCAAATGACTGCAAAGCCATAGTGGAAAAGGGGGTGAATGACAAAAGCACAATTTGTCAAGTATTGGACAAATTCAAATGAATTTGATTCAAAGTGTGCTAAATGTCTAGTGGATTTAAAACTAGTAAAAGTACTAGTATCTCATAGTAAACTCCAAGTTTGATATTTGATCAAAGGATTTTGAAGTTGTTCAAAATAGTGAGTGGATATGCAATTTGCATGAAATTGAGTGGGAGCTATGAAAGTCTTCCTAAAACAATATGTGAATGACATAGTTTTGAGTGAGAGCAATATAATTCTCAAATTCAAATATGTAGGAACATAGTTTGAGTAAGAGTAGTGACTCATACCCAAATATGTTAAAACATATTTTGGGTGGGAGCTTATAGATGTGATTCTTAAATGTGTTAAGAATAAAAACGCAAGTACCAATAAATAATGATTTATAAGGTGTAGAAGTTGATAATAAGTGTACTATGATATGATGTAGTATTCCTTATGGGATTATGAAAAGGGTTTCAGAATAGAAGTTAATTAAGGAACTGGTCCTTAATAACTCAAGTTAGGAATAGTATTAAGTTTAACATCAATGGTTGAAAGAAAGAAAGGATGATCATCATCCACTATGTTGAGACATAGGTTCTATCTTAGAAAACCATGATGATAACTTAACATAATATATGATCCAATAAAGAACGTTCAAAAGTGATTAAGTGTTAATCACGGAATATTGAGCTAAGTTTGTCCATAGTGTCTGATAGAGATCTGTAGACATGTTTTCCAAGTCCATAAAGGATGACGTATCTTAAAGCATAAAAGGTTATGTTATAAGGGAATATGTTGGAAACTCCTGTAATACCGATTAGAGCCAAGTAGGAAGCGAGGTGAACAAAACAGTGAAAGTTGCACAGAGTGCACTCGAGTTTTGATGATTACATTTATAATAATAGATAAGGGTACCATCTAAAGTGTTGTATAATGTTATGGCGGGGCTAGTTCGCTTTTAACATAGAATGATGTGTCCCAGGGCGCAGTGCCCATGAGAAAGCCCTCGAGGTTGATCTAAAGTCACTGTAGGCTCCTGGAATCAGGCCTCGTTCTGCTGCCATAGTGATGATGCATACACACAGATGTTATCATGTGATGATAAAGTATTAATGTCAATCAAGGTGACATTAGTAAGTTGCAAAGGATTTGAGACTGTAAACTACAGACCCAAGACCCAACCTCTTCCATGAGCAAGCATGTTCAGGGTACCGGATATGGTGCCAATGATTAAGAACAAATGCAGCTACTGTATTTGTACTCTAGTGCAAGTGGGAGACTGTTGGAAATATGCCCTAGAGACAAATAGTAATAAGGACTATTATCATATTTCATATAGTTTATGATTAAGTTTTATATCATGCTATAACTGTATTGAGTGGAAACATCAATACACGTGTGATATATAAACAACCAGGGGTTCCCAGTGAAACTCTAGTCACTGGTTCATTGGTCAACAGATGATCATGTTTCCTGATCATGTAGCATTTATGCTAGTTGGAAATGGAGTCAACTCATTCTGAGAATGAGATGATGAACCAATACCCAACCTAAACATCGTGACCTGATCATGTCACGAAGTTCAAGTTACGATGATTAGAAATGGATCCTCGTAGACTATTCCTTAGACCGTGAGGCTATATCAATCACTGTCTCCCGAGAGTGCTTAGATAGCATCAAGCGCCAATTGGTAATACAGTGGTTATAAAGGTGTGTTCAGGTACTTGGAGGAAACCGTAGAGGCAATATATGTCAAGAGCGGGATTTGTCCGTCCATGTGACGGGAAGATACTCAAAGGCCCACTCGGAGAAGTTATATCCAATAGCTGCGCAACGTGTGATTTGATCACAAGGATATCACTTGTCAGAACGAGTCAAGTAACATTGTTCGGTAACGAGATTGAACACGACATGGTGATGTCATTGATCAGATCTCGGACAATGCAAGTATCGAGAGACAAAGGGAATAAGACACGACTGTCCCGGTTCAAACGACGAAAGATCTTCGTGGAACGCACAGGGGTCACATGGCCATCCAGGTCCCTCTGTGGATCATTGGTGCGGGAGTGTCCCGACCATGTCTGGAGTGTTCCCGAACCGTGGGGTATCACGCTTAAGGGCTTGATGATGCTTAGAGAGTGTTTATAGGATCGGAAGAATCGCCGAAGAATAGTAGAGAGAAAACCGGAAGGGTTTCGGTAGGTCTAGAGGATGTCCGGAGTGGAGGTGGAAGGTGTTCTATAGTCACGGAGATTGAATAATATGTGAATGAATGTTAAATATTGATTTAATCATTTATTCATAATTATTTAATAAAAGAGAAAATCAATTTAATGGTCAAAGGGCTTAATGGGCATATTCCTAGAGGGGAAAGGGCCCAAGAGGGGACCACACCCCTAGGAGAGGCCTAGGGGTGGCCGGCGGCCCTAGTGGGCCAGCCCCACGTGGGGTCCATGGGTGGGGGCTGGCCGGTGCCCCTCCCCACCTCTCACTCTCCTTTAGTCCCACCCCGGGACTTTGAGGGAGGTAGTACATCCCCTCCCCCCATATATAGTGGGGGATATTTGGCCAGATAAATACACAAAAATTCAATAAAGGTCTTCTCACTTTTGGGAAGACCTCCAATTGATATTTCTCTCTCTCTCTCTCTCTCTCTCTCTCTCTCTCTCTCTCTCTCTCTCTCTCTCTCTCTCTCTCTCTCGTGACCGTGGTCCCAAGTTCGGACTACGCGAACGAGAGACATCTTCAACGCGGAGCGCCGTCGCGCTGCAGGATTCGGATCCAGGAGCTCTACTTCCGCAACTGCTGCTGGATTGGGGAAGCGGGAGTCATCGTCAGGCATCGGACATGTGTAACTCCCCACGAGGTGTCACACTTGAGGCACTCAAGTCGTTGGAGTCACAGGAGCGCAAGGATTTCATCACGACCTTGAGGTCGACTTTGGCTCGTCTACATCAACCACGCTCTCCTGAGCGTTGACAATGCTTTTCGGTCTTCAAGGGTAAGTTCGCGAAAAGCCCCTCCCATTACTGTATTACTAATAGATAGGGCCTGACAGCATCAGGGATTCAGGGGCGTAGGGTAAAATTTTATTGTTTTCATACGCGGAACCCCTACAACTATATTGTCCTTATATGAACTACTGATATGTATCATTGAATATATGATTCAGTTGTGGAACTATATTTTCATGTTGTTCATACTAGATGTCCTTGCTCGTTGAGGCTGTGCTGGACACACAACTTAGACTAATGTGAAAGTTGGCTGATGACTCGGTTCCACTTGTCATGGGCATGTGATGCTATTCCGACTTACACGGGTTCATATAAAAGAGTTTAGCGACTCAGACTGACCCATATTGAGATAAAATAAACAAGTCATCATTTGTATGTCTCAATCAATGTAATCTTTAGAACTGAGGTTATTGCACAACCCAAGTTGTGGATCACCGACTTAGGTTTTGTCAAACATTTTTCCATCAAAGGGTAGTTATAAAGGCAGAGTTTGGGTTGACTGAGAATCAAGTTGCGTGATATGGATGACCAAGATGGGATTTTTCCCCTTCGACTGGAGAGATATTCTCTGGGCCTTCTCAGATGATATGATTCGGAAAGCATGGTCATGCACAACTCAGTTCAATGTTAACCGAGGCGTACGACTAAGAGTTAGTCGGATGAATCACTTGAGTTGAGCTATTTGAAGGATGGCGATTATTCGCCCATAGCTTGACAAGGTGTATCGTAAGGCAAAAGGGACTCGGATGCAGGTCACATTAATATGTATGTCGTCATGACTCTTTGGTACTTGGGAATCAACACATTCTGCTAGGAGTCGCTACCGACTGATCGATTACGAGTAAGACTCAAATCATGTCCGAGTCACCATGAGCCTATCGGGTCACACACTTAAGAGTGGGAGCAAGTTTGGGTTGAACTCGAACCAAAATATGTTTGGGTTGGACCCGAATCGGACACGGACTAGGTCAGTAAGTTGGACTCGTGGTGACTAATATAGGCTTTAGTGAATGGGCCACAAGTGAGTGGAGCCTACTTTCATGTGTTGGAAACCCTAGCTCCATTTCAGTCCAGCCATCGTACCGGACCAAGCAGTCCAACGCCGGTGCTCCTCATCGTACGTGTGGATACCGACAGAGGTGATGTACCATGAGCACTTCGATGATCGTGGATTGAATTGAATCATGAGGGTTGCACTGCTTCAACTAACGTGCTTCATCAGTAATTCGCAACTACGTGTCTAGTGGTAATCGCAAATGGCTTAGTCTTCATTTTAGCTAGGCGGCAGGACCACGACGGGTGGTTGGGATCCTCCTCCTCCTTGACGTCCTCTAGCTCCTCCTCCCAGGCTTTGTCTTCATCATCGGTGGCGGATAAGTCAACCTTGGGGAGGTTGATGTCGCCCTCGACTGGGAATTTGCCCATGTAGGACTAGCGGCGCGTCGCTTGTGCTCCTAGTCGAGGAAGGCAACCAAGAAATTGTGGTGCGCGTACGCGGGGTCATTGCGGGGGTGTGCTGGTAGCTAGCATGAGTGTTGCCTGATATCCTAGTCGAGAAGGTGCTCGTACGTTGGCACCGGCGACACAAAGACGTGCACCTGGTTCAGGTGCCACCCTATCACCTGTGCGATTTGTGGTTGGTAGTGCGTGTCCTAAAGGCTGGTCTCTAGATCGTCTTATATAGTCATCCGGCCTAGGACATAGTCGGTATAGAGTACATCTTGGACTACAAGTATTCCTACATGCCTAAGTCGGTAAGTCTTCTAGGCCTTTCCGTTGCTGGATGGGCTTCCATCTTCTCTCTCTGACCGGGTCGTCCGTGGAGCATAGATCTAACCTGGAAGTGGGCCACCCTGGTCAGCGAGTCACAGTGGGTATACCCAGAGTATATCCCCAACACACCCCACTGGTAGAGCCACATTGTGGTGCTCGCAGGGGTAGCGTTCCTTCCAGCGGGGCTGGCACTTAGCGATAAGCACGTAATTCCTATCCCTCTCACGATGGGCGAAGGACCACGGAGACGGACCGCCACAGTAGAAGCGCGTCCAGTGTGGGCCGTAGGGATGAAGTCCCCCACACGCGGACACGCTGGCAGGGGCACACGAGGACCCCGCATGGTTGGTGGAGGATGCAACGACAACAACGAAGGAGGCGATGCGCGACAGCCTGACAAGGAACCACCGACCTTGTGGTCATTCCTCATAACACTCCGTCCACTAGGCCCCGGGGTGTCACTCCTGGCATCTTACTAGGATCTCTAGGCTAGCTCCATAGACCAAACCTTGTCCTTTCTATGCACTTTTTCCTCATTTGTGTGCACCAGGGAACAACTTCCTGGTCAGTCACCCATCCTCAGATTGCTATATGCCAAGAATGCTTAATCTCGGAGTTCTTTTCAGATGAGCTTTCAAAAAATAAGTTACAACTTGTTGGTATGAGTATCCTATCAATCCTATTAAGTCATGCGCCAAGATCTCACATACACCCACTCTTAGAAGATCAACACCCTCATCGATCAACCACAAGCACGTGACATCCTCTTTTGGCATATGTCAATGCGTCTAGTGTCGCCATATGTGTCCTGTCGTGTCCACTCTGGGTCACACGTGCCATGCTTCAAATTTTCGCCACTGACCGGCACACGCCCATGTAACCGTGAGCCTGGATCTAATACCACTTGTAACACCTCGTCCACCGGGCCCCAGAGGTGTCACTCCTGATAGCTTACTAAGATCTTTAGACTGGCCCCACAGACTAAACCATTGTCTTTTATGCTCACTTTGTTCTCACTTGTGCCCACTTGGGAACAACTTACCGGTCGGTCATCCATTCAAATTCCATATGTCTCGATACATTAGGAGAAACAAGAACTTGGACCTTTCTTTTTTGAACTATCCAAGATAACGCCTACATTTTGAATGAATAACCGGGGTAGAAAATAAATGAAAATGACTTGGATGATTTTTTTTATACCAGACGAATCAAGATTTATTTTCGTCTTACGCCGCATCGCTTTGCCCAAGTAGCCTTCACCGGTGGTAGACGATGTCTGTTCGGTTTGGTACGCCATATCGTATTGTTCATATTTTAACACTGAACCATGGTTTTAGTTTAGTCTGGCACTGTGTGCTGTGGCTGCATCGGTATTTTTCTAGAGTGTCTGCCTTGTGTGATACAGGCTGTCTGTCACGTCTCACGGTTGCTTGTTATCTCACGCTTATTCTCGGCACATGGGCGCCGGTCTCACGGTTGCTTGTTATCTCACGCTTCTTCTTGGTACATGGGCGCGGCGTGCGCCGCGCTAGTAATTTGTTATAGTAGTACCATTTGTCCCTTTCGTGTGCACACAAGTCAGATTTCTAATAGTTTACGTGTTTCGCGTCCTCCCAATTAATGTGTTTTGAGGTGTGATGATATAACCATTTTTCTTACCGTTGTGTACACAAATATGCTGTTGTCGCACAACACATAGGGGATGATGACGAATTTGAGTAAATTCTTGCCTTAAAAATGACACCTCCAGGCTTAAAACCCCAAATTCAAATTCGGGCAGCACGCGGCTCTCTCGGTACTCTGCCGGAGCGCGAGCACAGCGTAACTAATCCGGTCCGACTGACCCGACCACGTGAGCTGCAACTAACGGCCCGATCCGGCAGGTACGCAGCAGGGCGCACGTCCCGTCATCCCGTCCCGTCCCATGTGAACGCGCCGTCACACGCAGCCAGAACGGGCACAGCTGCTCGCCCCCAGCCCAGGCCAGGCCAGGCCACACGCCACGCCGTCCTTTCCTTCCCAAATCCGCCCCGCCCCGCCCCACGCGCACACAAACCCCAGGCACGCACACAAACCCCGGCGCCACGGCCACCTCGCCGCCCTCTCCTCCATCCTCCCTTCCGGCTCCACCCGCTCCCCGGTCCGCGCAGCGCCTCCTCCTCGTCCGCCTCCGTCTCCGCCTCCGCCTCCGCAAGTAAGCAACCCCGCCTCCGCGCCCCCTGCCCCTCTGTCTCTCGCTTCGATTCGACGCTGCCACGGCGAGCAAGCTCCCTGCTCGCTCGCTCACTCGCTAGGAGCTCGTCTCCCACCTCGCCGCTCGTCGTGAGGCGCGCCTGCAAGCGGGGCCGCTCCCGGCGGTGCTCTCTCTGCCCCGCGTGCGCTGTCCAGCTGGGGGACTTTTGGGGCCGGCAGGCGCGCGGGCTGGTCCGGCGGGTTCGGTGGACCGCGTATCGCCCCCGGTGGCGTCTCCGGTCGCCTAGATCTGGTTCCCTTCGCTTCCGTGTGGATCCGCCCGGGAATTTCCGTTTCGGGCTCACCCTCTCCCCGCGCGCGCGTGCTGCCCGCGTGGCGTGGTAGGGTGCACGGGGGTCACGCTAACATGGATTGGTAGAAACGTGTGTTTCCAGCTTCCATAAATCTGCCTTCCTTTTGGGGAGTGCAATGTGCTGTCGAATTGTGGGCATTCCGAAATGTTTGCGTATTTGATTGAACTGTATATTTTCCGAGGTGCTTCATCAGGGTCTCGCCTACAGTGGGCAGTATGATGAGCAATTCGACTGGATGCTTGCATATCCTCCGTGTGCGAGCTCGGATGTCGTGCTCTTTGATGGAGCCATGTGCTCTACTCCGGCGGGTGTTACTGTTGTTCTTGGGCTGGCTAATTCTTCAGAGTCCTAGATTGCTTCGAAATCTCGATGAATTTGTGTATGTGTAACTCCCTGATGAACTGCACTAACGTCGTCCTCTCTTTTCTGTGCTGCTGCAGTCTATCTCTATCCGATGGGGTGGGAGGAAACAGAAAAATATCTCCTCTCCCTTAGTCACCAGAACCTGCAGTCTTTGTGCAAGCAGTATAACATTCCCGCAAACAAGAACCACTCTCAGCTAGCTCGCTCGCTCGCCATGCTTCTTGAGGTGAGCTTTAGTATACACCATCTGTTTGAGCTCTGACTACCTGTATGTATTATGAGGCGAATATTGTGAGCTAGTTTATTTTATCACTTGCAATTGTAAAATAAGTTTAATACTACCTTTTTTGCACCGAAGATAAGTTTAATACTGATGTGCATCTTTCTCTCTCTCTTTTTTTTCAGAAGGAAAAACTTAATTCAGGACCTCAAATGGGCAAGATGAATGGCTCCACACTGGCTTCTCCTGTTACCTCTACTGCCAAGTTACCAAATACGAAAGAAGCATCCAGATGTATGTGTAGAAACTTCTTTATCTTAAGCGTAATTTGGCTGACTGCCAATGGTTACTACATGGTTAATGCTGTCGGACACTCTCAGGGATATGTGGATGTTGGTTTATCTGATGAAACCTAATATACTGCAGGTGGGCAAGATAACCACAAACGAGACACATACAGTGACAGAGATGATGTTGATAGGCCGCCTGTAAAGCATAGAAAGGTGTCTAAAAAACAGGCGGATAAAACATTGACGAGTGTAAGAAATTGTCCCCATTGTTTTTTAATCTTGTTATAGTCCAACATTTTCTCCGCTTCAACAATATATTTGTCCCTGCAATGCAATATAACTAGTCCTCCGAGTTCTGATTGTGTAATTGAGTACTGGATGCTGACTCCTTAACTTTCAGTAATATAGGCAATTTGATACTCTAGTATAAATCAACTTCATTTGTTGCCCATTTGCATTTCATGACATGTGCTTGTAAACGAAATTTTATCTAGTCAAGTCCGCTTTGACCGAAATACTACTGAAATTCTATGTATCAGCTCGTCCTGTTTCATGACCAAGAGAAAAGTGCTCCTGGAGTCAGATTATTTAGTTTTCATGTGTAAACTAACTCACTGAGTCATCTGTTTCATAATCCTCTTTACCTGACACCTGAACCTGAAGCTATCTTTTGGGCCTTAGATCTTAGATGATATTGGTGTTTACACAGAAATGCAATTTATTTATTTCTCCGTGATAGTACATTAGTTTTGACATGCACGAGGGTGAAATGAACCTCCACCCAAGTTACAATAATTTGGCAAGGCATCCAGGATTTTGATTTCTTAGGACATTTTGTGCAAATTGGCCCCATGCGTATGTAGGATAGGACAAATCTTCTCACTCATGGAATATGGTTTCACGAACTTGTGAAACATTACGAATTTTCGTTGAAATGATTATTTTTCTAATTCACCACGCCAAACATGAGAGTGAGACTTCTCCTGTATAGTTGTGTTTGCCAATAGCTGTAAAATTTCAAGCGTGTATAAAAAAAACGATGTGTTACAGAAGTGTTCTTAAATTTGAATTCAAGTACCTAGATTATTACTTCAACAACCAACAGTGCTGCCGTAGTAGCTGTTTTGTCCAATTAGCTGCAAATCTAGGACCATGCTATTTTTATCTGAAGCCTGCCTTCTGTAGCATACTTTTTTTAATATATGATACTCTTTTGGATTTACCATCATTTTTGTTACTCGCTCCGATCCAAATCAATGGACTCATATTTGTCTAGATTCAGATGTATCTAGCACTCAAACATGACTGGATACATCTGAATCTAGACAAATCTGAGTCCATTAATTTGGATCTGAGGGAGTAGTGAATTTTCATTTACATCCAAGGTACTGACAGCGTTTCTCTGTGGTCTGTGTACTCAACTTTTTTTTGTATACAGTCTATATGCATTTCTTCATTCGTTTCTGTATCTTTAACCAGGACTTTGGTACCAGAACGAGTCTTCCTCCAGTTTCTGTTAACAACGAAAAAGTAGACTGTTTTACTTCATGTTCTGGACAAGGGATTGCTCATAATACGACATCTCAAACTGCTGATGGTATTGCAACGAGCTTAACAGATCCGAAGCTCAAAACTGGAAATCATGTATCAGCTGCTCCTGTAAATGACACAATTGCTTTCGTAGCAAGTCATCCTGTCCCTAATGGTGTGGTGTCTGAGTCCCGCAGCCATAAGAAAGTTGGTGCAAATGGCATAAATAAGGGCAATGGATCGTCTAATGAGATCCCAGCAAAGAAAAAGTCTCCTTTTCAACTTTTTGTGATGTCAGATGAGGGAATTGATCTATGTGTTGATCTTGATTCCACTCCAGGAGACTGGATTGATGACTTCAAGGGGGGAGTGAGTATCCCTCCAAGTATACATCCTTCTGAAACTGAGATGTTCTCTAACTCTGTTAGCAGCCTTCGCAGTAGGAATGGTCAGAACACAGTTTCGTCATCGGATAATATCATTGCCGTAGAAAACAAGGGTCCTGAGAGCATTGCTGCTTGCACCAAATCATCACTAGGTTCAACTGGTTGTGAAAATTCTCGTTCTGGGTCCTATCCACCTGATACAACTGCTGTAAACTCAAAGTCATATGTATCCACACTGCCTGGTACTCTTGTTGAAACTTCTGGATCTCAGGAGGGAGTTCCAGTGGTACATTATTCATGCTTAACATCTGATGCTCAGATCAACATGTCACTTGATATGATGACTGGTGCGTTAGGTAACAATGTGCTTCCTCAAGAATCTGTTGATGTCTCAGCAAGTCATGCACCCCTGCCCGATGATTCCATACAGCCAATTAACGAAGACATTTTGAGGCCTGGTAAAACCAAAGTTTGTGTCAAGACTGGCTGCTCCCAGAATGTTGTGGTTATAAGCGACTCTGACGAAAACTCGTGTCCACCATCTGTAGGCAAGCAGGACATGCTAGATGTTACTTCAGGGGTTAAGCTTACCTGCAACAGTGGTACAAATGAACTCCTAACGGAAAGTGTACCAATTGAAGCAGTGCCGATGGAAGAAGATAATAGTCATGGTGACACTTTGTCAATTGATCAAATAACCAAGCAGACAGTAGCTGAACCGCCTGGCACAGGTGTCCAGTCAGATGCTAGTTCTACAGAGCGTGGCATTGCTGGAAGCTTCAAGCATGCAGACCCAACACCATCATCTGCTGCTTCGGTAATTTCATTGCACCTTGATGCTACATAAACTATTAACTCTGCCCTAATACCAAGTATGCAAATATGCATGATGTGTTGATGATGCTCATGTTCAATGAGATGTGCTGCTTAGTTACCCATGTCCTAGCTTATGGCTGTTTGTTAATTTTGCATTCTAGGTTATTGTGTAATTTAATTAACAAAAAGTAGTTTAATCAAATAAAATGTATAGCCTCATCGAGCTCAGATTTTCCAAAATGAGGACCTTCAGGTCCTTCTCACCTTACACACCATATTCATGAACATCTTGTAGCAGGAGCCTCTCCTAGTGTTTTTGGTAAAAAATCCACACAGTGTTGTCTTAAAAACACTTCAAAAACATTTGCTTTCAGCAAGGAATCTTGCCAAACTAGGAAATCCATATTTAATGACCTTTGGACGCAGATGCATTATCCTGTTATTATGTTGGCTTGGATCCTTTTCCCCTTGTTCTTAAATTTAATTTTCCTTCTCTCAAGAACACAGAATTTGCCTATGTGGCTGGCCAAGCAAGCACTACATTAATTGTCATGTCCTGTTGTTGAACTAGGCCATTTAAACTTAAGATCTCTACACAATATATTTTTACTGCACCATTCTGTTTGGTCCACAGAACTCGAGAATTCACTGTTCATTTTCTAGCCGAAAGGTAATATCAACCATCTGCTATGCTGCTTCGATAACTGTGACTTGAAGGTGCTCCTTGACGTTCATAAACTGTAGATAAATTTAATTGAAGGATGTCAGTAGACGACTGAGCGGGTCAGCGGGGTGTAAAAGCGCCATCACCTAGGCAAGCCATGGGTATTATGACTCTAGTTGCTAGATCACACCGTTCAGGACTGTGGGCCAGCATGTTGGGTAACATTCCCACTATGAGGATGGCCAACTTCGAATCAAGGAGCCTATACATATTATGGGTTCCCTGCATCAGTTTTCTCTGGGCTATAAAAGAACTCTAAACACTCTGTTCATTTTCTAGAGTAAAGGTCATGTCAACCTTTTGCTGTGCCCCTCCGATCTTGAAGATTGTCCTCAACTTTGTGTATAAACTTTCTCACGGCATGGAGATTTATGCTTGACAAAAACCCTGTCAAATTCCTCAGTAGTAGCGGACGAATGCAAAAGCACCATTTCCATATCCATGCCTTGTGGCCCAACATGTTTATGAACCCACCTAGAGGGTTCTTGTAATCTTAAGCACCTTTATCTCCATGACCTTGAGGTGCCTCCCCTGTTTAGTATCAGGACAGGTTGTTCTACAAACTTGCATGGCCCCCAACTACCTTCTAAGGATTTGTATTCGGTATGTGAACCCTTGAATTGTCAATTCATCCTCTAGGTTAGCCATTGGCAGTGTGCACGCTCGGTCAATAATTTGCACAGAAGAAGATGCTAAACTACCTTAAACACCCGAAATGGGGAATGGTAGTTTAATTTTACAATATGACATCATGTCATCACATTCTAAAAAGTTCAATATTTGGACATTCAAAATAAAGTATGAGCACAAAATAATCTAGTGCGACTTGAGAATAGTAAAATAGTATTGACATTCTTGTGCCAATCAGGCATTACTTTCAAAGTTCATAAAAGAAATTCACTAGCCAGAATATTAAACTTAATGACCTTCTGATGTTACCAGGAATGAACCGTTCTTGTAGCCAAGATTATTCTTAATTCTTGAGTTTTTTCTTGTGTTATCTATATTGCCAAGTAAGCACTCCTTTAAGGTGTGGTTTCTGTGGTTGAACTAAATCATCTAAGGCTTACAGGTGATATACACCTGCATAAATTTTCTATTCGTTTGTTAAATGAACTGGCTGTTTTCTGCTTACTTCCCTTTCAAGATGGTGTCTTCTATATGTAGTCATCCATGCAAGGGTTTCAACCAGTCATAGTGTCAACTCTCACTGAACTAGTAGATGCATGGCTGAGTTATTTTACTGGTTTGTACTTTGTAGTAAAAGGGGAGGGAAAAAACAAAGCTAGCCTATATTATTCTGATCTAACTGTAGCGAACTCTACATGCCCAAATCTTAGCTCTTGAACTACAAACCTACTAATTTGGTACCTGATATTCGGCAAACCTCCTTAACTGGCATTTTTGGTATTCAATACCAGTGCCTTAATGTACCATGGCTTGGCAAATCTTCCAGCACTTTAACACTTTTATTTGGAAAACCAGGAACATATTAAGTGAACTTTATCAAATCTAGTGTTTTCTTTCTTTATACAGGGATTAGTGAAATGAAAATTAAAATTCCTATAATACGTTGTAATTTATCTCCTATTTACTACATTTTCTTGTACTGACTGTTTCTCTTTCAAATTTATGTATTTCCTAGAATTCCATCTATGATTATTTTCTGTGCACTTTGCTATCATTATCTGTGTGTAGTTTTGTATACTGGATTGTGGTTCATTGCTTGCTTTATCTGTAGATTTTTTGGTTAATGTATTCTATTTTATCCTCTTGTGCAGGACAATGCTATCACTCCCCTGGCCTCAAAGCTTGGTGCAGAGTATGTTCTGTGTAAACAATGTTAACATCTTTGTTTTGTTAGTCGTCTACTTACATAGCTCTTACTGTTTTGCAGGGCAGCTAATAGTCATGCTTCTGTAGACAAAAGAACAGCTAATAGTCATGCTTCTGTAGACAAAAGAACGTGTGATTCTGAGGAGTTACAGGGTGTACCTACGAGAAATATACTATTTAGCTTAAGAAGTGCTGTTGCTAGGCAGACCAAGACTCCCAGACGATCGCCAAGGCTTGTACCACAGGTTAGCATGGCAGTGCATTGTTGTTAATTTTAATGCTCAATACCACGACCTGATTGTAAAATGGCCATGCTCATGCAGAATCCGGTTAACAGTTTAATCATAGCATTTTGTATAGGGCCCTGCAGTAAAATTTTAACTTCTTTTTTGCTCCATACCTATTCTGTTTTGAAATCAAATCATATGTTTAACATGTTTTACTTCTTCCACATGCAGTGATCACTACAGATGACAGGGACGAGATAATCGCCAAGAATGCACAGCTTAACTGCCGTCTAAGTCAATTTTCAAAAGAGAGGGGGTGGACGGTGGGCGGATAGAATACCCTCGTACACCAACCTTCTCGCCGATTCATCTTGCTACCAAACTGAGTAGTTTCTATATACTTCTGTCAACAGCTCAATGCCACCAACCATTTTGCCCTTCTTCTCCTGTTATACAACATCTGTTATACTTCATACGGTGTCGAGCTCCTCATACACCATTGTACAAACAGTCATAGTTATTAGGGAAGTTTTGAACCTGCAGCGTCACCGCTTGTATGTGTTGGTTTCCCTGTTTTCGTCCATTGGATAACGTCACATGATTTTCTCATCTCCCTTGCCATATTTGATCTTGCCTCCGTTCGGTTCCTTAAGCAGCAAATGGTTTTGCTGATGGAGTTAGAATGATGCCACCTTGTTACTGCTCAGTTTCTCAGATGGGCACTGGATGCCATCTTACTGTGTTGTAATATATGGCTGTTTGTGATTTGTAAGCTGTGGTATGAATATATTATGATGCTATCCGTGCATGACCCAGCTATATGCTTATTTCCTGTATGGCCAAACATTATCATTATCTGCCATCTGTGGCAGTCTTTCAGTTTGGTGTTGCAAGCAGTCTTGGTTGGTGAAAACCGACCAGATTATACTTCTTCCCATTTTGAGATATTTGATCTGTCTAGTTTCTCATGCCTGAGATGTGAAATGTGATGCCCTCTGCAAATTTTGGATTTGAGGATGTTTTTGGTTGGGTTCGGTCCTTGCCTGGTTAAAAACGATGTTTCTGGAAGATGCGGTGAGGCAGCGACGTGGATTGTCTACGGTATAACTCCTCCGCGGCCCTGCGAGCAAGAAGCCAAGGGTTCTGATGTGGTTATGTCATGCCAGTGCGTGCTAGGAGCAGGAGGTAAAGATAGTCGAGGTGAACATAGTGGTAGAGCACGATTTATCTCAACCAGCTCCCGACGTACTAACATAATCATAGTGTGTTTGGATTTCGATTTCTCAAGTCCCGAATATGATAACCCCGGTGAGGATTGTAAGAACCAGTTCCATGTTTTTGTCAACAATGATAAACCTTTTTTCCTCTAAAAACGCTTTATTGCTGTGGGTAAAAATGACATGAAACCGAAAAGCAGAGAACAGGAGAAAAACATGTTTGCATTAGTATTTGGGATGCCCTCCTACTCGGAATATTTTTCCTCCAAAGACAATGACCTCCTGATGTTCTCCTAGTGTGTGCATTTTGAACTACGGAGATGACAAGCCCATATTTCTTCCTCTTGAGCACATTTTGTCTTCCCGAGATGACAACCTTTTTGTGGTGTTCTCGCACTTTAGCGTATTGTGCCCTCTAGATATGAAAATCACCCCTGTGACATTTCATCAAGGTTAGGATTTGAGCTTGGACGGATGGTGGTAGTGGTATGAAGAGATGGAGTAAATTTGGAAGGAGGGGAGGTTATATGTTAGGAGATGGTGTGATCCAGAAGTAAGGCGTGGTTTCCTACTTTCATGTTGTAGTCATACAATTTATTGTGTTTTTATTTGTTTTGTGAGAATGACCCCATGGATTAAGATGTGGCCCACAGCCCAAAACATAAAAAATCTAAATATTTTCTTTACTACCTCTGTTCCATAATACAAAGCGTATAGATTTAGTCTTTTTTTTAGAAACATATAAATTTAGTCTTTTATTTTGAGAAACATATAAATTTAGTCAAAATTTAAAGGGTGCAATGTTTTATCAAGATTAAAAAAACTATAAACCTCTACAACGTCAAATCAATTTTATTAGATACATCATGAAGTAGATTTTCATACTATATAGCTATATAATATCATGTTGATGGTTTTTTCTAAAATCTTGATCAAACTTTGCACTATTTGAGTTTTGAGTAGATTTGTTATACACCTTATTTTCGAAGCGGGGGTAATAACACTACTGTAGGAAAAACTGTGTTCTTCCTATCTAACTTTGGTTTTGAAATCATTTTCCTCCTTTTCACTGTTTTAAGCTACGGCTGAAAAACCTGACCGATGAAGAATTCAGAATCACTGGAGTACTAAATAGACTCTCCCAATGCAAACATCTACTCCGTAACTTCTAGTACTCCTCCGATCCATATTAGTTGACTCGAATTTGTCTAGATTCGGATATATCTAGACATATTTTAGTATTACATCCAAATTTACATAAATGCAAGTCAAGTTATATGGGTTGGAGGGCGTACTAACTTGCAACAAAGAGAAGTAGTACTAGTAAAATAATTCTCCCTACTACGATCTTTATCGGAAGAAAAATTCTGGCTACGACGTCATCAGCTCTCGTGCATTCATCAGCCAACTACGTACTCGGCGCCGGCAGCTTCATGAGAGCTTTCATCTGGTCGTAAGCCACCAGCCCGATGGCCGCCGACGGCACCGCCTTGAAGTACGCGATGCCCAGCCCGGCTTACAGGCGCCGCACGCCTTCCTCCCGCGCGATGGTGCGGACGCCCTCCAGCACGCCGCCGCCGCCGCCGAGCCCGAGCTGCATCCGCCGCCGCACCACGCTCAGCGGGTACGTCGCGGTGCTGGCCAGCTGCGCCGCGGCCACCCCGCACGCCATCTGCTCCTCGGCGCGCCCGTCCCACCCTTCCGGAAGCCGCCCCTTCAGCCACTCGTAGGCGCAGAACTTGATCCCCGACCTGGGCAGCGCGCGCGCCAGCCCCGGGCGCGCGCCGCGGTACAGCCCGCGCACGCCGCCCTCCGCGTACGCGGCCCGGAGGACGCCGCGCACGCTCGTGCAGGCGGCGCCGTCGATGTCGCCGCCGCAGGCGAGGCGCGCGCGGGCGAGGTCGAGCGGGTACGTCGCCAGCAGCGCGGTGCCGCCGGCGGCCGAGCCGGCGAGGAGGTCCACGAGAGATGATGGGAGGGCGAGGGCCGTGCCGCCCCCGAGCCAGCCCTTGTACCGCTCGTAGGCGGCGAACTGGAACGCCTTGGCCGGGAACACGCGGAGGGTGTTGGCGCCGTTGCCGCGGTAGAGCCCCGCGAAACCCTCTCGGCGGTAGATCCCGACGAGCGTCCGGACGGCGCCCTCGGCTTCCGCCCCGGGCGCGCCGCCGACCCGGCGGAGGAGCTTCAGGCGGACCAGCGGGGCCACGGCCGTCTTCGCCACCACGCCCGCGACGCCGCCGGCCAGCATCTCCCTCGCGTAGGCCGGCGTCGAGCCGACCGCGGCCTCGAAAACTCCGATCGTCTCGGAAAGGGAGACCATGGCGCCTACGGTGGTGCGCGCACGAGTTGGCATCTGGTCGGCCAGACGGCCACTGCTCGAAGCAATTGATCCGTTCGGTGTTGGCGTAGATCACGCGCGTTGGTCCCTGTTCTTGCAAGTTTGGGTTGGATGCATTTGTAAACTACAGGGGCCCGTTTGGTTGAGTAAACGACGAAGAACTACCACATTTGTGCTACATTTGTCAGGTTGCTATCACTTTTGTGTGAGTTGACACATAAAGACTTTTTTTGGGGCGGGTCAGGGACAAGAGCACTGATTGTGCGTTTTACCAGGCCTAACCCGTTTTCTGGCAGATGGGGCCTGTTGTCAGACTTGACGTGGCATCTACACTGACGGAACTAGGGAACGACCGTTAGGTTTGCGTCGAACCTAACATATCCCCTGCTTCCGACCGCGTCGGTCTGTTGTGCTCTCTCTCTCTCTCTCTCTCTCTCTCTCTCTCTCTCTCTCTCTCTCTCTCTCTCTCGCTGTAGGTCCAGCTCGGCGCCGCTCGTCGCCACCCGTGGCTGCTGCGCTTCCGTCTCCCCCCACCGGCGACAATGGTTTCCTGGGGCGATGAGAGGAATCTTCAACTGATCTGAGCTCCGATTCGGAGGTATTTCATCCATTCCTCTTTAGGTAGGGTTAGGGTTCATATAGTTTTGGGGGTTTCTGATTTTGGCACGAATTTGGTGTAGTTACTGTGTACAAATGAATGTTAGGGTCCAACTACAATGTACGACTCCGATTACAATGGATTAGCCGACGAAGGAGAAAATCCAATTCGTTGTAAATGCAATGTTGTGGCTGCCAAAAATGTGGCATTCGAGGGATGTTGGACTGGTAGGAGGTTCTTGACCTGTGCAGGCCAGGTGTGTGCAAATTTTTAAATGGTTTTCAAATAAATTGATATACATCTAGCTCTATTTAGGCTCACATATTGTTCTTTGTATGACACCATAATTGCAGTTTGGTGAACCTTGTGATTTTCTTCATTGGGTTGATGATGTGTGGCTTGATCCACTGTGCAAATGCCTCTCAAAGCACTGGGAGATGTATTCAGAAGTGAAAGAAAGCAGAGTTCATGCTGCACTGGACCATGTTGAAGCAAAGTACAAGTACCAGGATGAGATTTCCAAGCTGCACACTGACTTGAGGAATGCACAAGATGAACTCAAGCTTGTGGTTGAGGAAAAGCAGGTGATACTAGCTCTCAAGGCCAAAGTTGAACAAGCAATGCTAGAAGCAGTTGCTGAACTGGAGCAAAAGAAGTCTCAGGATGCATGTACTACTAACATGCACAAATGTTTGAGGGTGAAGGCTGAGAAGGACAGGGATCAGATGAAGGAAGAAAAAATGAAGGCTGAGAAGGAGAGGGATCAGATGAAGGAAGAAAAAAAGAAGCTTGAGTTCATCATTGCTGAATTTCTCAGACAGAAGGAAGGAACCAGGGCTAAACTCAGGAAGATCAAGGCTATATGTGATGAGTGATGACCCTGCAGTTTAAAAAACTATTGCATCTATATTTGATGAATTGTTGTCTTAGTATCAGTTATTTGTGAGTTGGACAAGTACCTATTGTAATGTTTGGAGTACTGTTTGGACAAGTACCTATTGTAATGTTTGGATTAATGTTTGGACAAGTACCTATTATGATTGTTTCTATCTGTGAGGTGAAGAGGATTGTAATGTTGAATTATAATGTGTCTTTGAATTATCTGTGAGATGAATGTTCCTATCTTTGATAATGTTCCTATTATGAATGTTTCTATATGTGAGATGAATGTTCTTATCTTTAATCTGGATTATAGTGGATTGTAATGTTGAATTATAATGTATCTGTGGAATGTACTGGTGGTTCCTTATGGTGAAGCAAGTATCACAGAAATAGCAAGAATGACAGCACATAGTTCATTCCACAGATAACCACAATGACAGTAGAGTTTAGGAATACATCATTCCATAGACAACCAAAATGACAGGATAGTTTATAGAGACTACATCACTCCAGATACAACCACAATGACAGTAGAGTTTTAATAACTACATCAGTCCACAGACAACCAAAATACTCAAGTTTTTTAGCACTAGACCATCATGTCCAGAACACTTCACAGACCACTAGATCCATCTAGAGGACCAACTCCTGCATCTCTGCCAGAACCAGCATTTGCACCAGCTGTGAAGTATGACATAAAACCTAGAGCTCTTGGTGTAGCTTGAGCTCTTGGTTCAGCTTCTGTCCTTGGTTGAGAATGGTGTGATGAAGAACTTGGAACTGCATCTGGCATTGACCTATTTGCCTGCATAGAACAAGTTAATGAATGCCTTTTATTCAATAAGGAAATTAGAGACAACAAGTAACTGTAGCCTATTTACCTTGTGATTATTTTTTCTTAGTAGAAGATCTGGCCTCAATGGCACAAAGCAGCTTGTGTACTTGTGACCTTGAAGCTTACAGTTGCTACATGTAATTGTAGCCATCCTAGATGTGTCCTTAGGTTTAGGCACTTCAAACTTCCCTTTCCTCCTTTTTTCCTGCCTTCTTCCTTTAAGATGATCTTTGAAAGTTGGTGGCATGATGTTTGCTGTATTGGTTTTTGTCTAACCATGTTGTGCTGGCATTGGTTGAAAGACTGGCAGGTAGCTCTTCAAATAGAAGCTCTTTTTGAAGAAATCACTAACATAATCTTTAGGATGCTGACAGGCTTTGTATATGGCAGCTACAGCATGGTTGCATGGCAATCCTGTCATTTGCCATTTTCTGCAAGAACAACTCCTAGTGTTCATGTTAACTAAATGAGTTGATGTGCCACTCTTCACTTGCCATAATTCAACATCATCCTTCTTGGGGATGCAGTCCCTAGAGTATTTTTTCATGAGCTCCAACCTCTCTGCATAGTAGGGAGTGATTTCCCAACTAGCCTTTCTAGTACCATCCCTCTTCCCATCATGCCTAACCATCTGTTTATCATATATTCCAACCAGCATTGTTACTATAGGTTTGTTCCTAACATCCAAAATGTACTTGTTGAACACTTCACTCAGATTGTTGTTTACCAAGTCAGTTTGACAATTTGTATCAAATGCCCATCTTGCCCAGGTATGCACAGGAATCTTTGAAAACCAAAGCCAAGCTTGCTCACATTGCTTCTTCATATCCTCCATTCCTTTATCAAAACCATCTTTAGTGTATGAATAAGCAGCAGTATCCATACACTTCTTCAGATCCTCTCCTCTAAAACCTGCTGTCTGGAAATTGGCATAGATGTGCCTAAGGCAGAATCTGTGTGGACAATTTGGAAATACAGTGCTGACTGCTTTGATTAATCCTTTCTGCCTGTCTGACATGATGGTGTAGTACCCAAATTTGCCTTTTTCTCCACCTAATGCCTCCTTCAACTGCTCAAGAAACCATTGCCAATTCTCTGTATCTTCTTTATCTACCACTGCCCATGCAAGAGGATATATATTATTGTTCCCATCTCTAGCTGATGCTACAAGAATTTGAGCTCTTGTTGTTAGCTTGATGAAGCAGCCATCCAAACCAATGAATGGCCTACAACCTTCTAGGAAACCCTCTCTAGCAGCATTAACACAGAAAAAGAGGCCATGCAATCTTGGAGTGTAGCTGATATCTACCACATTGCCTTTCTTCATTTCTTCTAGCTGTTCTTCTGTAGGTCCAGTGGCAGTGGTGACAATACACCTAGAACCAGGGTTTTTGTCTATGACAGTCTGTAGGTAATCTCTGATCCTGTAGTACTGCTTCTTATGGTCTCCCAACACTATCTGTCTGGCTTGAGTCCTAGCCCTATAGGCCATCCTCTTGGGCACATCCACCCCAAAATCCTTTTTAGCTTTATCTTGCAATGAGCATATGCCTGTGGTGATGTCTAACCTAAACTTGTCCACATAAGTAGTGCTCAGCCACTTGGAATTTACCCTACTGTTTGCAGGCTCAGTTGGACATGTGTGTACCAAATGCATTTTCTTAATGCAAAAAGTTTTCTCATGCTTTATTTTCGATGCTGTCATGTAAAACTCACAACCAAACTTGTCCTTTTGACTGCACCAAACAATAATCCTATCAGGTGTGTTCCTATGGTAATGGAAGTTTCTAACCTGCACTATGTGAAGTCTACACAATGCTTCTCTGAATTGGTATACATCTCTGAAACATAGGGACAACATGAATTGTTGCTCTGCATTTTCCCTTGCTTCATCATACCAAACCCTTTCCTTTGCCTTCTTAGCTCTGCTCTTTCTTCCTTTGGGCTGCACAAATGGCAAAGGCTCATACCCATCATCATCTTCAGGTTTCATAAAACCTTGCTCTTCCTCATCATCAGAAGGAAACCACTGTGGGATTTTATCCTTAACCACCTAAGAATGTGATCTCTCTGTTGGCCCTGGCTTCTTCACTATCTTCTTCAAAGGTTTTGATGCTGCTATCTGTACTGGATCATCTTGTGTCTCAAAGATGTCCTCTATGTCTGTCTCACCCTCACAGTGTAGCAGTGCATCATTCTTCCTCCTCCTCATCTCTGCAATTTCCTTGTACAATTCCTCTTCCTCTATTCTTCTCCTTTCCTCTGCCTCTTTTGGGTTGTATTAGCATGGATAAGCCCAACCATCATCAGATGATTCCTTTTCTGCCATATCAGATTCATCCTCTTCTACCTCTTGGTTATCATAGCACACACTGTCCTGTGTCAGCAACTGCACTGGATTGTGCTCATCTATTTGTGTGCACACATTTTGACAGTGCACACTGTCTTGAGTTTGCATCTGGTATGGTATAGGCTATTCATCCTCCATGTCAATATCAATATGTACTGCAGGTTTGGTCTTCATTGGGGACAGCACAATTGCTTGACTTCTCTTGTCTCTCATCACTGTCAACACAAGTTTCCTAGATAAATCATACTTCCTCACCATTTTTTCAACCTTCAGAAGGCTATCTACAAGTGCAAGTGCAAGCCCATTCAGTCCCTCACCTTCATGCTTAACATAGTATAGTGAATCAGTAATGCCATATCCCTCTGACTCCATGATGGACAGCAAATTAAGATATCTAATATCTGCTCGGCACATTTTT
The DNA here is from genome assembly GCA_910589775.1 of Avena eriantha. Taxonomy (NCBI): domain Eukaryota; kingdom Viridiplantae; phylum Streptophyta; class Magnoliopsida; order Poales; family Poaceae; genus Avena; species Avena eriantha. The sequence continues at coordinate 30,276,570 of OU342743.1, read as the reverse complement.
TTTGCACAAACTTGGCTCCATCAAACTGAAAATAGAGGTCCCAAACTTCTGATTCTGGCCTAAATTTCAGAAAAGAACAACAGTTTCAAGCTATTGTCTGACGAAACCCTAGAAATTTTGATCCCAAATTCAGAAAGAGGAGATAGATTTCTTACCCATCTTCGGAGACGTAGTCGCTCATGGGGTCCTCGTCAGATGTGCTCCCAGCCGACATCCACGCCTTCTCTGCTGTGGGCCATGGGGGGCTCGTCGTCGCCAGCCGCAGCGGCACAGCCTGCTCTTGTTCCCAGCCACCGCGGATCCCTTCTCCTGCACCCTCCTGGCCGCCGAACAGCCTTGCGCGGACATGCCAGTCATCACCTGTGCCGCCTCCACCATCTCTGTTCCCGGCAGCGCCGGATGCACAAGGCCGGCAGCGCCGGATGCCGCCGCGACCACCAGTCGCCATTGACTGTCTTTTCTAGCGCGGGAGACGGGAGGGAGTGTTGGAGATATGCCCAAGAGGCAATAATAAAGTGGTTATTATTATATCTTTATGGTTATGATAAATGTTTACATCCCATGCTATAATTGTATTTAACCGGAAACATTAATCTTGTGTGTTTTGTAAACATAAAAGAGTCCCTAGTAAGCCCTTGTTAAACTAGCTTGTTGATTAATGGATGATCATGGTTTCCTGATCATGGACATTGGATGTCGTTAATAACAAGATCATATCATTAGGAGAATGATGTGATGGACACACACCGGTAGTAAGCATAGCATAAGATCAAGTCATTAAGTTCGTTTGCTATAAGCTTTAAAATACATAGTAACCTAATCCTTCGACCATGAGGTTATGTTAATCACCATCACCGGATGGGTACTTTGATGACATCAAACACCGCTTCGTAACTGGGTGGTCATAAAGGTGTCATTGGGTATTCTGAAAGTATGTGTTGAAGCGCATGGACCAAGATTGGGATTTGTCCATCCATATGACGGATAGATATGCTCTGGGCCCTCTCGGTGGAATGTCATCTAATTAGCTTGCAAGCATGTGACTAGGTCACAAGGGATGACATAACATGGAACGAGTAAAGAGTACTTATCAGTAACGAGGTAGAACTAGGTATGGAGATACCGACGATCAAACCTCGGATAAGTATAGTATCGTGTGACAAAGGGAATTGGTTTCGTATGTTAATGGTTCTATCGATCACAAAGTCATCGTTGAGTATGTGGAAGCCGTTATGGATCTCCAGATCCCGTTGATGGTTATTGATCGGAGAGGTGTCTTCATCATGTCTGCATATTCACGAACCGTAGGGTGACACACTTAAGGTTCGAAGTTGTTTTTAAGTAGATATGGAATGTGCGTTGGAGACCGAATGTTGTTCGGAGTCTCGGATTGGATCCGGGACATCACGAGGAGATCCGAAATTGTCCGGAGAATAAGATTCATATATTGGGGATCATTTTCTGAGTTAGGAAATGTTCCGGAGTATTTGTATGAGGATTCTAGAAGGTTTCGGAATGTTCCGGAAGGTTCTAGAAGATTTCTTGGAGTTTGCTTGAAAACCAAGAAAGGATCAAGGAGTCCTTGTGGGGCAAGACAAGGAGTCGTGGGGGAGGAGGACTCCTCCCCCCTTCCCAATCCGCCGACCAAGGAAGGGAGGGGAGTCCTACTAGGACTCCCCCTCCCATGGAGCATCCCTCCTTTAAATAGAGGGGTGGAGGCGCCACCCCCTGGCTCTCTTACACTACTCCAAACCCTAGCCGCCTCTCTCCTCCTCCTTTCTTCTGCTCAGGCTTAGGCGAAGCCCTGCAGAATTCTCTACTCCACCACCACCACCACGCCGTCGTGCTGCTGGGATTCCGTGGAGAAGATCTACTACCTCCGCTGCTCGCTGGAACAAGGAGAGGAAGGTCTGCTTCGACTCCGCACGTGTGACAGACTGCGGAAGCGCTGCCGGAACGCGGCACAGGAAGGATCGTCCACTCGATCTTGAGATCGGCAAGTGATCAACTACATCAACCACGAGATCCAATCTCGTAACGCTTTCGGATCTACAAGGGTTAGTACAGATCTATCTCGTTACACATGTCTAATAGATTAGATCTTGGCTTTTTATCTAGATTAGATCTGGGTTTTGTTCGTTCTTGCGGTAGAAATTTTTTGTTTTCCATGCTACGAACCCATCAGTGGTATCAGAGCCGTGTCTATGCGTAGATCTGTTGCGAGTAGAACACAATGGTTTTGTGGGCGTTGGTGCTCGTGTCGTCTTTTGCTTTGTGTACTTTGCATCTTGCGGTATGGTGGGATGAAGCGGCTCGGGCTAATCTTACATGTCATCGCACATGAGACTTTCTCCACGCTTGACATGTAACTTGCTTTGCACAAGTGGCTTTGCGGGTGTCTGTCTCTCTCACCATAGTATAGATCCAATCTACACTTTGCACTTGATAGCACTTGTATCAACGTTGTGGTTCATGTTCGTAGGTAAGATTCGTTCTTATTCGAAAGCCCCAAGCCACGTAAAACATGCAAAGAAAATTAGAGGCGTCTAACTTGTTTTTGCAGGGGTTTTGTGATGTGATATGGCCATCATGTGATTGTGATTATATTTGATGTATGCAATGATCCTTGTTGTAATATGGCAACCGGCAGGAGGCTAATGGTTGTCTTCAATTCTGTTAAGACCTGCGTGTCTATTCATCTTGTAATAGCTTTGTTCCAAGTAGTTGTAATAGTTTCTAGTGATGATGGACAACCCTGAAGCGGCGCCACTGACCTTGACGCCATGCTGGTGATGATGGAGATCATGTCCATGCTTTGGAGATGGAGATCAAAGGCACAAGAAGAAAGGCCATATCATATCACATATTATGAATTGCCTGTGATGTTAATCCTTTATGCATCTTGTATTGCTTAGATCGCGACGGTAGCATTATAAGATGATCCCTCTCACTAAATATCAAGTAATAAAGTGTTCGTCCTTAGTTGGCACCATTGCTAAGACTCGTCGTTTCGAAGCATCTCGTGATGATCGGGTGTGATAGACTCTACGTGTGCATACAACGGGTGCAAGCCAGATTTGCACATGCGGAAACTAAGGTTAACCTTGATGAGCCTAGCATGTACAGACATGGTCTCGGAACACGGAATACCGAAAGGTAAAGCATGAGTCATATGGATGATATGATGAACATGTTGATTGTTCGCCTTTAAAGCTACATCATCTCACGTGATGATCGGACTTGGTGTAGTGGATTTGGTTCGTGTAATCACTAAAACAACTCGAGGGATGTTGTTTTGAGTGGGAGTTCATTTGTAATTTGGATTAGTCGAACTCAATTTATCATAAACACAATCAAAGTGAATTTGCATAGTTTGTTGTAGTCATTGGCATCCGTTCACCACCTTACGCTTAGTTATAGTTGAGATAGTGGAACTATAGAAATTGTGGATATTTACTTTACGAACTGGTATCGTATTGTTTTGAATGTCAATTTAAAGTTTATAAGTCCTATTGCAAACTTTCAGCAAACTCTATTTACTCCATGAAGTTTAATAAATAGTATTAAATCAAGAGTAACAATTCCAGTGTTAGTTTCTAATGTATCATGTTTGCCTCCATGATTCTTGATACTCAAAAGATTGTTTTTAATATCAAGTTTATCTAAGAGCTGAAAGCAATGTTTCAGAAACCATCATATGTGAAAGGTATTGTGATATCTAAAACAATGTGTTGGTTACAACATGATAGAGTATACGTCCTCATATTTGATGAGAATTTGTGAAGGTTGGAGACGCTAGTCGTCCTAATCCTCCAAAAGGTTTTGAAAAAGGAAACATTATACTAGCAATTCACCTTTATAAGCTATAGCAGCTTGATCATGAAAGTTGTCATAATAAGGATGAATAGAAGATGTAAGTAAAATGTTTACTACACTAAAAGATTACTAAAGAATGGATTTTTGAAAGAACACCAAACATTTGATGATGGTGATCCACCTCAAAGTGCAAGTCCAAAGGTATTAGTAGTTGACTATGTACGCTTTGTACCATGTGTCATGTTGATGACACCACTATTGATGTTGATAGATTTTTTTAAAAAAAGAAAAGGAATTGCTGAAAGAGAATCTATAAGATATTTGGCAGAAAATAAAAGGTTGGAGATGCCCAACTTAGGCATATAGAAGATATACATGTTATGGTTGTATTCCTTGGTTGTTAAACAATGTGGTTCTGCGGTATTGGATACCGGATTAGTTGGTATGAAGTGTCATACAGGACAACAAAACTCATGAACTGCAATGGCCTAAGTAACTAGCAAGAGAATATGTGATGATGTTCACCGAAAACAAACAAAGGGTTGTTGTGTTGCTCGTTAACATCAAAGCTTGCCTTCAAGATTTGTTTCAATAATTGTTATTTTGATCAGGTATTATGACGACAAAAGGTTGTTCAAATAATTACCGTATTCCATAATAGATGGATGATATACAAGTCTGGTTGGAGAAATAACAACCATAAAACTAATGCTAAAATGTCGCAAGACAAATGATTGAAAGATCACTTGCGAAGTGACATCGCCGTTTAAATTATATTTAAAGGATATATGAAGAAACTCCATGTGGATGGATTTTTGGAGTCTTTGATTTGGATCAAATGACGCTTGTGATACTTTCCTGGAGATAATTAAAACTCCGTTCGTAGGCCAAAAGAGGAACGGACGACTAACTGATTGGAATTTGTACATATTGATGTATATAGTCCATTATGTGTAGTCATGGGCGATGGATTTCAACTTCATATGCTTTCTCCGAAGATTTGAGTGAGTATATGTATATACTTACTCAATAAGGAAGAAGTATGAAACATTTGAAAAATGTTCAAAGACTTTCAAGATGAAGTGGAAAATCATTGTAACAAGAAAATAAAAGAGTTTATGATTGGATCATAAAGAAAGATGTTTGAGTTACAAGCTTAGCAAAACACCTAAGATTTGAGGAATCGTTCCATGGATTTGCATTTCCCAAAACACCATAGGAGTATGGAGTGTTCAAGATATGTAATGAAACCTTGTTTGACATGGTAAGATCAAAGGTGTCATTTATAAAAACTGCCATTATATATTAAAGATTAAAGCTTTAGTGACTACGGCTTTTACACTGAACAGAGCTCCATCGTGATCCGTTGAAATGACACCATATGCCCAAGTGGGAGACTGTTGGAGATATGCCCAAGAGGCAATAATAAAGTGGTTATTATTATATCTTTATGTTTATGATAAATGTTTACATCCCATGCTATAATTGTGTTAACCAGAAACATTAATACTTGTGTGTTTTGTAAACATAAAAGAGTCCCTAGTAAGCCTCTTGTTAAACTAGCTTGTTGATTAATGGATGATCATGGTTTCCTGATCATGGACATTGGATGTCGTTAATAACAAGATCATATCATTAGGAGAATGATGTGATGGACACACACCGGTAGTAAGCATAGCATAAGATCAAGTCATTAAGTTCGTTTGCTATAAGCTTTAAAATACATAGTAACCTAATCCTTCGACCATGAGGTTATGTTAATCACCATCACCGGATGGGTACTTTGATGACATCAAACACCGCTTCGTAACTGGGTGGTCATAAAGGTGTCATTGGGTATTCTGAAAGTATGTGTTGAAGCGCATGGACCAAGATTGGGATTTGTCCATCCATATTACGGATAGATATGCTCTGGGCCCTCTCGGTGGAATGTCATCTAATTAGCTTGCAAGCATGTGACTAGGTCACAAGGGATGACATAACATGGAACGAGTAAAGAGTACTTATCAGTAACGAGGTAGAACTAGGTATGGAGATACCGACGATCAAACCTCGGATAAGTATAGTATCGTGTGACAAAGGGAATTGGTTTCGTATGTTAATGGTTCTATCGATCACAAAGTCATCGTTGAGTATGTGGAAGCCGTTATGGATCTCCAGATCCCGTTGATGGTTATTGATCGGAGAGGTGTCTTCATCATGTCTGCATATTCACGAACCGTAGGGTGACACACTTAAGGTTCGAAGTTGTTTTTAAGTAGATATGGAATGTGCGTTGGAGACCGAATGTTGTTCGGAGTCTCGGATTGGATCTGGGACATCACGAGGAGATCCGAAATTGTCCGGAGAATAAGATTCATATATTGGGGATCATTTTCTGAGTTAGGAAATGTTCCGGAGTATTTGTATGAGGATTCTAGAAGGTTTCGGAATGTTCCGGAAGGTTCTAGAAGATTTCTTGGAGTTTGCTTGAAAACCAAGAAAGGATCAAGGAGTCCTTGTGGGGCAAGACAAGGAGTCGTGGGGGAGGAGGACTCCTCCCCCCTTCCCAATCCGCCGACCAAGGAAGGGAGGGGAGTCCTACTAGGACTCCCCCTCCCATGGCGCCTCCCTCCTTTAAATAGAGGGATGGAGGCGCCACCCCCTGGCTCTCTTACACTATTCCAAACCCTAGCCGCCTCTCTCCTCCTCCTTTCTTCTGCTCAGGCTTAGGCGAAGCCCTGCAGAATTCTCTACTCCACCACCACCACCACGCCGTCGTGCTGCTGGGATTCCATGGAGAAGATCTACTACCTCCGCTGCTCACTGGAACGAGGAGAGGAAGGTCTGTTTCGACTCCGCACGTGTGACAGACTGCGGAAGCGCTGCCGGAACGCGGCACCGGAAGGATCGTCCACTCGATCTTGAGATCGGCAAGTGATCGACTACATCAACCACGAGATCCAATCTCGTAACGCTTTCGGATCTACAAGGGTTAGTACAGATCTATCTCATTGCACATGTCTAATAGATTAGATCTTGGCTTTTTATCTAGATTAGATCTGGGTTTTGTTCGTTCTTGCGGTAGAAATTTTTTGTTTTCCATGCTACGAACACATCAGGGAGTGAGGAGACTGAGGGAGAACGGACTCGTCAACGCGGACCTAACGGCCGTCACCCCCGGTCCGTGTCAACCACGCCACGTTGGACTGACTGGTGGGCCAGGGACGTCAGAAAACGGGTTAAGCCAGGCAAAACGCACAATCAGTGCTCTGTGTCCACGTCCTGCCCCAAAAACGGTCTTTATGTGTCAACTCGCACAAAAGTGGTAGCAAACTGAGAAGACTGGCACAAATGTGGTAGTTCTCCGTCATTTACTCCGTTTGGTCAGTCGTTCCCCGTTTCTCTCGCATGGGGCTGAAAGAAATCAGGATGTTTTGTTCCTTGTGGCGGATGAAATCTTTGTATCCCATGAGTTTTAAAGTACCGCTCAGACTGGTTCTGGAGGAACGCCGAAATTAGGCGTTTCCACGGAGCAAAGTTCTTCTCGCGTTCGCGGGGGAAGAAGCTGCACGCAGTCGTGCAAGGGAGGGATGGCGGGAGCTCGCAAAATCCGGTGGGAGAAATTGGGGTTACCGCCCGCCGATTCGTCGCGCCTATTTACACCGCCTCTCAACCAGTTCCAAAATCCCCGCCTTCATTTCCCCCATTTCGAGCTCTCCCTCCAAATCCTCTTCCTCACCGACGAGCAGGTAAGCGGCGCCTCCTACTCCGGTGGGTCTAGCTCATCTCCGGCAAGTCTTCCTTCTCGTTTATGTCGAACATGTCATCCTCGTCAGGCGAGATTGAGATCGTGGTAAGAAACGTCTAACCCTAGCTCTCGCAGTTTAGATCTGTTGCCATGTTCTAGCTCACAGTTCTAAGCTGTGAGCGGCTGTTGTAGATCTGGATCTTAGTATTTCCGCAGTCAGTATCCATGTTGTCCTGTGAGGATTGCCATGCGATGTAGGTAGGATTAGTGTTGTAAGTATCGTTCATCCCCTAGAACTGAACACATTATTCTCCCTGTTATCATAGGAGAAGGTTGCTTCCCCTGATATGTCCGCAACCTCTGTGTTGCCTCTGCGTTATGTGTCGATGCCTGATGCGGTCATTGAGGTGGCCAGGAGGAAGTTAGCCATATCATGGCTAGCATCTTTGTCCACCTTCGTCCTGAATCAGGTTGTCCAGTTCATCCAGAAAGGGGGTTCAGTAGTGTGAGGATTCAGGCAGGCGGACATGCGCCTGATTGCAGAGGATGTTTTCAAGTTCTCTGGCCGGACAGTCACTCCAAACCAGGTGTACAACCACACAGGACACTGGAGAGTGCGTTGGATCCGGGTGCTGAGGATCAAGAGGCTTGAGACCGTGCGCTAGGTTGAGGAGAGCTCTTCTCTCATCATGGATGACGATGATTACTATGTCCACATCAAGGTTCGATATATTTGAACTTGCATCAATAGTTGTAAAGTTCACATATGAACTACACGTGTCTTGAACTAACTGTGATTATCATGTAGGCTCAGCCCGCAGGACATTGAGTTGATCAACAAGCCCATTGACAACTATGCTCAGATGAAGATCATCTACGGTCCTCGCATTCCAGTTGCGTCCATCTCTATGACCGCAATACACCGTGCTCTTACCCACCCGATGGAGCATAGTGGACAGGCTATCATGTATCTTGCCATGACCCCTGAGCGCAGGATGAGCTGGGTCATGGCCTTCCTGAACAAGCACTACCGCTGAGCAGCAGACGGAGCTGTTCGAGGAGGTGCTGGTAGTGATGATATGGACGTGATGTGTATTTTGGAGTAGCTAGGGCTGATGATCTATGGTTGCGGTGACCCCTGATGAAAGGATAGAGATGTCGCCTAGAGGGGGGTGAATAGGCAATTTCAAAACTATTACGGTTTTGGCTTGATATAATGGGGAATTAAACTAACGTTTATTTTACAAGAACAAAACCTAAATACACTAGGCTCAACTAAGTGCACCAACAACAAGTTAAGCTAAGCAAGATAGCACAAGATAAATATACCACAAGTGATAAGCAAGATATTGGTACTTCAAGCTCGATGGCTATCACAAGGAAAGTAAGCTCGGGTATAGAGATAACTGAGGCACGCGGAGACGAAGATGTATTCCCGTGTTCCCTTAGAAGTAAGGTACGTCACGTTGGAGAGGTGTGGGATTCCACAAGGGATTTCCCAACGCCACGAAGCCTCACCTTCTTCTCCGAGTCTATCCCACGAAGGAATAGGCCCTTTCCTCATGGGTAGCTTTTCCTCCACTCCGGAGATGGCAAGCTCCACAACCACTTCACAAGCTCCACGAAGGAGAAGCCCGAGTCTCTTCACAATCTTCCACGAAGAGGACACCGTGGCACCAAACTCCAAGCCAACTAGGAGGTCACCCTCCAAGAGCAAAAAGCTCACGGTCTCTCACTCGAACAAATCGCAGTGGAGAGCTCAACACTTATGCAAGAAAGCAAATCAAGAACACCAAGGGTATTCAAATCCCTCACTCTCAAATCCCACCAAAGCAACAAGTGCTAGGGAGGAATTAGAGATGAAGAACAATGGTGGAAATCAACAAATGACTTCAAGATCTAGATCTAATAGGTTCCCCTCACTTAGAGGAGGAATTGATTGGTGGAGATTGTAGATCTAGATCTCCTCTTCCAAAGCCCTCAAAAAGATGCAAGAATCATAGGAGAGAAGGGAGAGGGAGAAAGCTCAAGAGGTTCAACAATGGAGGTCAATTTCATGGTCAAGAACATCCAAAAACGTTGGGGGAAGAACCCCTTTTATAGGGAAAAGCAAATATGGCCGTTGGAGAGAAAACAGCGAAAACTCGGTTTTAAAGTCGGTTGGATCGGCCCCAGAACCGGGAAACTCGGTCCCCAGGCCAGAGGATCGGCCTACAAACCGGAATACCTCTGTTTGCCAACTCGGAATAGACTCGGTCGTGAAAACTAGAAAATCCGGTCTGAGATCCAGTCTACCGGTGCTGGAACCGGACCGTCCGGTGTGGGACTCGGTTGAACCGTATCCACAACCGGGATGAAATAGATTTCACGAAAAACACAATAACTTTTGTATCCGGACTCCGAATTCGATGATCTTGGGCTTGTTTTGACGAGGACAACAAGCTCTACAATATGGTGCATGAAAAAATCATAGTACAACAAAGTAGGATAGAACCAAATTAGGAAAGGTATGAAGCCTCCCTATAAGAAGAACCGGTAAAACCTTCAAACTCGAAAATGCTATAGAAGATGCATATGAATTCCTTTTTCGATGAACTTGGGCTTGTTAAAGAGCTAGAAACAAGCTCAATAACCTCACATGGAGAAACACCAAGAACAAACAAACTAGGAAGATGCAAAGTATGCAAAGGATTGAGCTCTCTAAGACAATCAAGTTACCCAACCGAAAGCCCCTCTTGATAGTGCGGCTGTCTATCCTATAACCCGGTCTCCCAACAACCACCTTGAGACCGGTAAAAGGAAAACCTAGCAAGGCCATACCTTTGCCTTGCGCATCCCGCTTGATCTTGATGACAACACTTCAAGCTCCATCCAAGCCGGAATGCATCACTTGATCATTGTTGCTTCATGAAGACTCGTAATTTGCTCGCCCATACACCACTATGGGATAGCTTCATTAAGACACGTATTCACATGTCCATTATCACTAATATGGACGGAAAGCTTCAAGCAAATGATCTTCTCGAGATTCTTATCTTGAACTTGCCCTTCTCAACCTTGATGACGATCACCACTTGATGCCATCCTCTCATGGGCTATATGAGATCTTCACTTTTGAAGCAAGCCCATGGAAAGATACCTATCCCATATAGAAACCGCAAATGAACATATATAATGGGTTAGTTCACGATGCATAAATGACAAGGCTTACCACACCACAAGATCCATGTGGTACATTCTTTATGCTTCATGTGTTGACCAACTTGAAATCACTATTCACTCTTTGTATTGGTCAACCAAGTATATTCTCATGCTCCATATCAATATCTTGAGGTACATAAAGAATTCTTCATTTGATTACATGCTCTAAATCTTAGTCAACCATAGCTCAACTAATGAGGCTAACATGACACCGACTTAGAGCCATATCTTGAATTTTTCTATTGAGATCACACTCTCAAGATCTTGAACATATCATATTCTTCTCTTCAATTTGATGATCTTGATGCCAAAACTCAAGGTATATCTTTATCTTCATGGCATCCATATTTGAATCTAACATATGGACTACAAGCATGACCTATGGAATATTCCTTCATTTAAAAGTCAATGAAAATGTTAGTCCATAGGGATTGTGATTAATCACCAAAACCAGACATAGGGGCAATTACCCTTTCACCTGAACTTTGGTCTGTATATTTTGGGAGGTGGTATTCAGTTATAACCCCTTCGTATATGATGAACTAGTGCTGCATCACGGACAGTTGCTCGTGAACTTGTGCTGCAACACACACACCATGACTTATTATATCGAACCTGTGTTGCATTGCACTTTTCTGAACTTTGTTTTTTTTTGCCTTGATGAGATTGGGTAAGCTCACCTCACTAGCCAGGAGGTAAGGCTAGCAGGGACAATGCAGTTAGCCAAACAAGTGCAAATTTGCTAAAATCCTAAAATGCTTGGAACCAAACGATCCGGGCTTGGCTTCTCAGCCCCTAGGGAAATGAGAATACATGGAACCAAATGAGTGCCCATTTTGGAACGAGAGCTTGCATCTCCGCGCACAGCTTCCGTGGAGCCATGATCTCTAGGTGCGAGTAAATGGCACGAGCAACCAAACACGCCCTAGATGAGCAAATTTTGTTTGGATGGTAGTATAAAAGAACAATGATTTTAGAACAAATTATACGCGATACAAACTTCCCTCCAACGCTTCAAGCAAGAAGCCAAGGGTGCGTTTGGTAGACTGCATCATATTTGGGGCTCGTCGGGGCATGTCCACTGCCAGCAGTGCCACGCACATACAGACTATGAGCCACCTTTTGCATTCCATTTGGTAGCCTGCATGGAGAGTTTGTGCATGAGGACAACAAAAAATACATGTTGTTTGGTTGCTTGCACATTGTCCTTTTGACCCTTGTCATGCATTTTCCCCTTGTTTGGTTCACATGCAAAACTTGTTGTGGTCACCTTGCACTTCCTTATGGTGAGGTTACCATCACCAGATAGAGAGGAAGACCATGTACATGAGAGAAGAACACACAAACTAGAATCAGAAAGCATGATTCTCACAAAATCCAGAACAATAAATGACAAGCATGATCTCGTAACCATGATCCCTAGAAAGCATGATTACCGTAAGCATGATTGTCACAAGGCTGAACAATGCAGAACAAGAACCTCACAAGCAAAAGGGGATCACATTTGACCATGAACAAATGAACACCCTTTGCAGAAACAACACAAGTACGAATTAGTCTTAATAAGCATGATCGTTGCTAAAAGGGGATCACAGTTTAATATACCACCATGGTGTTAACCTACCACCACATCAAAAAGTAGGTGTCATCCTACCACTACCACCACCACTAGTTCACCATCAGCAGTACAACCAGGTGCAATAAAGGAGTCAACCATCATAGATTTTCTTAATCTTCTTCAGCTTATTAGCATCGTTGGCTTTGAACAGTTCATAGAGCGCGTACTCTAGTTTATTCTTTTCCTCCTTGAATATCATCCGGTCCTCATCCCATTGCTTATGCTTCTTTTTGATTATATCATCCTGGTATTTCTGCACGGTCTTCAACATTTCAACCTCATTTCTCAACGCTTCAGTCTGCTTGTAATTTATCTCCTAAGATCTCTCATTTTTATCATTCAACCTAGACAAGTTCTCCTCCAACGCCTTCTTCTCTGTTTCTTCGATGAACTTCTTCACATTAACCAACAAACTTGAGTAATTTTTGTCAAGCTTGTTCTTCTCATCAGACAGTTGCTTCACCAGCTTTGCATTCTCGACCTTCTCGGCAATTCTTGCACTGCTTGTATCATCATACACCCCCATAGCTTTGCAAGTGCATTCTTCATAGCATCTACCCATTCATTGTTCACCCAAGCAACAAACCCACAGTTTTCGTTCTCCTGTAGGTCAGAAATTCTTTGGCAGGGGAGCGCCGGTTTTGCATCTAGCGGGCGCACGATGAGGTGGCTCGCTGGAAACGGCGATTCGAGCGTAGCACTTGGGCCTGGCCCCGGGATGCTTTACGATTCGCGCTGGCACAGCCCAAAGCCCTGTGCTGGTAACCAAACGGCCCACTTTCGTCTCCCGCTGGCCTGCCCGGAGGGTATGCAGGCTACCAAACGCGCCCCAAGGCTCCCATGCCATCTCCGTGGGGGCATGTGGTAAAGAATATAGTCAGTGCGTGTGGAGCATAAATCATGTCGGACGTACTAATCTAAGAAAATATTCATATTGTCTCTCATCTCCTCAAGTTTTGTATATAGTTGATATAATGTCACCGTAGATAGTTAGAGTTGACATGTTTAATTACTGATAATAATACTATCATTTTCACCATGCAAAAGAACAATTGAGCTCAAAGAGAGTAAGTAGATTTAAGTTTTTTGAAATATCGGGCTCAGGACATCACACTAGGAATCTCGTTGACCTATGGTAATCACCAGTCTATGGCATGTTCTTCTTGATGACCCCCATGGTGGCTGCGGTCTTCGACTCCGGTGAAGTCAGTATACCAAGTGCAGTTTGTAGGCTTGATCCCGCCTTCTTGGCAACAAATGTGTGAAGGCCGAAGGCAAACCAAAATGTCGATTCTCTCCCCAGTTGTTGATGCATGGGAATTGCAATATGTGGTTGCCAGCATAACTCGATGTGCCGCATTTGCCGCATCCATTCATAGTCCGACGTTAATCAATTTCATGAGGCACATTTTCACCAAGGAAGTGTAGAGGTCGATTATTGTGATAACTTGAAACATTCTATCATGCTAGCACTATTCCCTCCCTTTCGACTCATGGTGGGATGTACCCTTGTCACTCAGGACAAGTTTGAGTGTCAACACTTCAACAAACACTCTTCAAAACAGGTTTTCGCTCCGCTTTATAAATAAAGCACAACCATCTGAATTTGATACAAGCTCCGAACCAAAGAAAAACCAAAGGAGAGTCCCTTGGGGCAACAACACATCAATGCTCAAAGGGAGAGACAAGAGAATAAATGGGTGTAGGCCTAGCGGACCGGCTATGAAGAATACCGGCGTGCCGCCACCAGTAGGGCCTGAAGAATGCCTTCCAAATTCTCCCTATCCCGCTGCCTAGAAAGTGGGTTTCATTGGTATACGAAAACAAGAATTGAACATGGAGTCAGAAGCACGCCCTGAGAACACTCTCGATGGACATTTTGTTCCGAATAGTCCATAAGATCCAGGTCATTGCGGCAAATACTAACCAGAAGAGACGATGCCTACTGCCAGTACACTTTGCCTCAGTCTCAAGGAACTCTCTGAGGTGAACATTATGTGGATCGTGTCCCACGTAGCAGACATAGGTCGAAAGAGGAGCATAAGGCGATGAACGGCTCAAACGTGGCTCTCCTGGTGTGGGTCAAGATCGACCACATTAGATTACTCCGACCGTGGATAGTCACCTTTAATGTCAATTTTCTATTGTACTTATCTATTTTCCTTCTATCTCGAACGGAGCAAGGATCTTTTCCTAAAAAAGATGCTTCATGTTCGATGCATATTTGTTGCAGCAGAAATGATAACGGAATGAAAAAACAACCAAGAAGATAACAAAATTTGTATGACCTTACTTGAACAGGATCTGCATCCTTTACTAATAAGGAGGCAAGCACTTAAGCGTGGTTGATGAAGTCTGACTTGTGGGCCAGAGTGTGATTAACTACTAAGATTCACACCGTTGGTGCGTTCTACGGTTGTAGATGATCGTCCCTGTTCAGCTCTGATGACCAGGGTGGCCCATAGGTTGTCTGAAAGGTCCAAAAACAAAATTTGTTGGTGGAAGTGGAAGGCCCGATGGGTACCGTTGGACAGGTCGGGGCTAGGTTTGGCAGTATGTTGGTGGGGATCAGACAGAGTCCCTGCAGTGCAAGGAACGAAAGGTGTCCTGTGGCTAGCCGGCCTCCACCTCCACGGCGCGACTGCCGCTGCATTCTTAACTGCTGTTGCTCCTCTGGATCGGTTCGGTGAAAACCAACTCGGTTGTTTTAATCCGAAAACATGTGACAAGAAAAATTAGAAACTAACTCATGATCGGAAAGCATGGGACAAGAGTAGTAATTAAATATAAGCAGTAAACTCGTGTTTGCTTTCTTTAAAATTAAGCAATGTCCGCTCTACTACGACAAGATTGTCCGGCTCCAGTGATGGAGGGACAAGGACGGCAGCGCGTCTTTGACTCGTACTAGTGTTTATAGTCACCGCTAGGTGGTCTAGTGATCTACTTATAATTTTTATTACTTTGAGAACTCCTTATACTACTGTTGATGATTATTAATAGATCGATAAAATTTTGAAAAAAATAAAAAATTAAGCAATGTCCCTGTGAATAAAAATAATATTGCCAAACAAGTATAATAATAAAAAGTCTCCAATTTATGACTTATTTGATGAGTGATTGTCTTAAGAGTTTACCTTTGAAGATACTTAACTCCATAGATATTTTGAAAGACTGATGGCACTCTTGAAATGAGTTGATTGAGTGAAATGAAGTCTAGTAGTGATTGTGATTCATGCCAAAGCTAAACCTTGTGGATCAAAATGTGATAGTGCTTCAAAAGCTTAAATATTTTTGATACATACCTTTGGATACCAACAACTTCGCTAGCCTACGAACGATCAATGGTACAACCCTTGATTTCGGCCATGAGTTGACGACATGGGTAACACTTGTTATCGTAATGAGCAAAAGGCTGTGCAAACCATTGCTAAATAATCACTCATTGATCCTTGTTGATAATTACTTTGAAAAATAAAGATCCATACAAAACGGTCTTTGGCATGGTCTCGTAACTACTTTATAAATTTTCTTGAAAGACAATGATTGGAATAGTAGTATTTTGATAGTTTTGATTTATTAATATGGGCGTCAATGAGACACTTCACTGTTATGCTACTTGGGATATGATCTCTCTTACTTAAATTTGCTATTATGAAATATTCAAGTGTTCCTTGACAAGCTGAAAGTTAACTAGAGAAACTAGAATAATTGTTATATTCCTAGTTATTTACACTTATATTAAACTCTACTTTGATTGTTTTTAGTTACCGAAGCTTGTGTTGTATTCTTGACACCTCTTTAACTTTGATGAACTTCTCAAATGGAAGAAATGTTGGATGCATACGACTACCAACCGTAAGTGGATTCATCTTCTCGTTATTTCGGTTTAAACGCTAAGTTTTTTATAGTTTTGTTGTTTTGTTGCTCGAGGACGATTAAGGTTTTAGATTTGGGGAAGTTGATAGCTGTGAAAATAGCCATCTTTCTCCGTGCTTAAATCGCATTTTTAGTCAAACAAATGACTAAGAATCTCTTTAGTCTTGCTTGACTAATTATTGCAAATATGTGTAATCCTTTCTTTTGAATTGTGTTGTGCAGGAAATCACACTTTTAAGGCGAAATCATGAGCTATTAATGAAGATTATGATGATGTCTACATGGACAAACAAGCCTAGGTCGAAACCCAGCATCCAGAGGGTTTAACGACAATTGGTACGGGCAATGTCCGCCCGTATCGCCTGTCGTCTGATTGATGACAAGTACGCCATGAGGGGGACCTCGAGGCGTGCGGAAGAGAGGGGTGTGAGACGTACGGTATTCCGGGACGGTGAGCACACAAGTTTACCCAGGTTCGAATCCGCCGGCTTTGACGGATCCTACTCCTGCTAGCAATCTAGTAATACGGCAGAGCCGGAATATGGGTTACAAGGGGTTCGCCTGTGCGAGTTGAGATTGTAGACTATTGTCTGGTAGTAGTTGTTATTCTAAAGGCTCTCCCTAGGACGGCTTATATAGATATCCGGCCTAGGGTTTACAGGAGAGATCTATCCGGCTATGACTAAGAGTCGGTTATGGAGTACATCTTGAACTACAAGTAACACTATGGGCCTATGTCGGCAAGTCTTCTAGGCCTTCCCGTAGCCGGACTGGACTCCATCTCTTCTCCCTGACTGGGCCGCCCGTGAAGCAAAGCTCTAACCCGAAGTGGGCCACCCTAGTCAGTGAGGAACTATGAGGATACCCGGAAAGTATAACCCCAACAGCAGCCCCCGAAAGCCTCCAGGATCCAAAGTCGGATTCATCATCATCTAGCTTGATCTTTGGCTTGCAGAATCTTAAAGGGTTCCTGAAACTTCAAAACAAAAGATACGATCCGGGTCTCAAAATAAGTCGGACCTATCAGTACATTTATTCAGATTTCCAGCTCGAAATTCAAACTAAGCCGGAACTTGGTCTCTGACGTAGCCTGACACCAGCCATGGTCAAGTCACTTCACTGACAGACATTTCCTGTCAGCACGACCGTTGGTGGCTCCGCCTTTCGCGGAACCGAGGTGCCGTTTCAATGCGTGCGTGGAGATCGAGGCGGCGTAATCATCGCGCAGAGGTTTCCCCATCCTTTCCACAATGTGTGGCATGTTTACTGTAGCATTTACACGAATCTTGACGCGCCTGATGGATATAAGTGGTGTGGATTTCTCCCCCAATCTTCTTCACCAGTTCTCAGCGTCGTTTCCTTCCCCGCTATGCCTCCCACGAACCCAGTGCTCCACTGCTCCCGCAAAAACACCTCCAGCGCCGCCCATCTAAGGTCACCGCGCACCGGATAGAATGGGTTCTTCATCATCCTCCGGCTTAGCAGCAGCGGCAGCAGCGGTAGAGAAGGTGAGCCACCGTGGAGTCTGGATCTTCTGCGTCCTGGATGATCCCAAGCTCTAGGTCGTTGAAGACAAAGGGCTCCTCCGTACCGGCGACTGGCAGAGCGGTTTCAGCGAAACCATCCCCAACCCTCGCAATGACGAGCGAGTGCATTTCGACACTCACCTTGACAGAGGTCTGTCTTTTCCTCCCTCGGAATTCTTTTCTGAGGTTATAGATCATTATGGCGTTCATCTCCACCATCTTCCCCTGAACTCCATCTTAGAGATGAGCGCATACGCTTCTTTGTGCGAGGGGTATCTCGGCATTAGGCCGAGCCTTGCTCTTTTCCGGTACTACTTTCATGTCCGGAGAAATTCCATTACTGCCGGTAATCCTTATATTACCGGCACCATTAGTTTTTCGGTTAGGCGCGAGCGCGTTTATCCCCGGATTATGGCAAGTGATTCGGTCAAACAATGGCCATCCACCTTCTTCTACCACAAGATATCCCCGCTCCCGGCAAAGACACAGCTTTGCCGGCTTTCGTAGATGGAGCCACCATGCCTCAAGAGTCTTGGGACGAGGCCACTCCGACTCTCTGTGACGATCTGTTTCTTGCCAAGAGACGGATCGAATATCTGATGAAGCACAAGGGCCTGAAAGGGTCCGACTTAGTTCAATGCTGGGTGGCGCGCCGGATCCAACCTCTTCAACGTCATGGAGACCGACTGATGCACTCCATCACGTCGTCGTAGAATGACTCCCTCTATGTCAGCTCCAAGTCCTTAAAGCCGAAAGACTATATATGTCAAGTCAAATGGCTGATAAGGGAGCGGATCGAGAGGAAGATTCCGGAGCTGTCCCTAGGCATGCATACAGCAGAAAATTCTATAGTGCCGGTAAACTTCGGCAATAACTCTTTTTCGTGCTCATCCATATGTTATGTTTTTTTGTTTTCAGCTTGTCGACCTCCTCGAGTCGGAGTTTGCTCCTATCGAGGGATATCCTCCTGAGTTTTCTTAGGACGAGGGTGAGTTGGTCCCAATGTTGGATGTCGTTCCTTGAAAACACAAAGCTCCGACATTGGCCATCGGCACCAAAGAAGTGCTCATTGTGAAGAGGTAATCTTTCCTCACAAGGTCTTTTGTATTTTACTTGTAATTCCTTCTGAGATGTAATGTTCTTTGTTCTATTATCTTCTCAGAGCTAAACATCTCATCAAGGGCAAGGGGAAGGAATCTGTCGCGAAGCCTCTGCGCCAGTCGAAGCTCAAACTAGCTTCTCCTACCGTGGCTCCTCCGACTCCCGCTCCTCAGCCTTCTACAACACCGGAGATTACTCGATCTCTGACTATTGTAGAAGATCCAGCTCAAACAGTAGAGCCAGCGACCCTTGAGTCGCAAACTGATGTCACCATGAGTGACTTAGGTATTGATAAGGGTGAACCCTCTTCGGGTAATGATCCCTCGGCAGAAACCTTTGCCGAAAATCTCCTGACCAATCCGGGACTTACCAAGTTTGGCTTGTCTCGGAAATCTGAAGAAGAAATCCAGTGGCTAGCCCGGCAATGTTTAGAAAGCCGAAATCTTTCTGCCGAAGAAGAAGCACAAGAAGCAGAGGATATCAAACACTCTGATCTTCTTGAACAAGTTCGTCTTCACGACGAGAGGCTGAGGACCGGCGAACTTCCAACTGCGCCAGTGGTCCCCCTGACCCTCACCGAGAAGGTTGCTGTTGAAGTAAATGTGAGTTTGGACAAACTCATTCGCGAACAATATGTAAGTCGGAATTCCAACTCCCGTTTTTCCTTATTTCATATCATATCCTCTAGCCCCGAAGCATGAAGCTGAACAATCAAATTCAGTTTTATGATTCCTTAGGATGCCAAAGAATGAACTAGTGTAGCCCCCAAGGCTTGTGCTGATATTAGTAAAAACTTAGCCCGAGTCTTTAGTGGACTTCTGACTTTGGGTATTCTGACTTACAGAAAGTATATTTCCATAACCAAGATTTGTTAAAGAATTTTTGCAACAAGCGGAAAGAGATCAGAACTTTCCGACTTGAAAATGCATAGCTGAAGGTTTCCAAGGATGAGGCCGAAGGTAATCATTTCAAAACTCGAACCTGGTCTTTTTGTTTCATAGTCGATTTTTTGTTAAACGGTTTATTCTTTTGACTTACAACACTGATAAAACAGTCTTGTGCCATGATCGAAGAGGCCGAGAATCTTAAGACCTTGGTGGTGGAGAACAAAGAACTTCACCAAGAGATGGATAAGCTCAAGGTAGATCATGAGAAGAGCATTGCTCAGATTCTCAAGTCCAGCTCCATGGCCACTGATGAGCGTGATCGCAAGATTGCGCTTCAAGATAAGAAAATCTTGAATCTCAACGACGAGCTATTCAGAGAGATGGAAATTTCCGCGGCGCTCCGGGCTGAGCTCTAGAGTGTTCGTGAAAAAAAGGCCAAAGTCGACAATGTCATCCTTGGTATGTTTCCCTTTCTCTGATTTTTCTACATCTTCCGACTCTCTAGAGCTCAGGTTTATTTGACTCACCCTTTGCATTTCATGCGCGGGACCTCTGAACTTGACGGATTTTGCCTCTGCCGAGCCTCGCACCCATCGGCTTACCCAAGTCGGTGATTTGCTTCATGACTTCCGCCAATCTCTCGAAGACATTGGCGAGGTTCTCAAGGTTCCGGATATGCATAGCATGTCCGGTTTTGAAGTGCGAGACAAGGCCAAGGATATGTCGCAGCTTGTTTAGGACTGGAACATGTCCTACGCACAAACCGCAGTGCAAAACGCTCTCACCATGGTTATGAGCCACCATGGAAACATGAAAATCTGGCAAGTAACTAGAGGGTACTACAAGCTGGATGAAGACGGACATGAGCAAGACATCAAGGCCATCATGGACTCCTGCACCGGATATGGGTGCCACGTAGCTGACTTGACCAGTTACGACACTCCCTTCTTCACCCGCGTGGACACGCCACCTCCGCCTTCCGAAGAAACAGCTGAGGTTTCCGACGATGATCAAACCATATCAGATTTGAACATCTCGGAACGTTATCAAGCCGAGGCCGATGTATCCAGCGAGCCGGCAGCTCCTACCTCTTGATGTCTACGCACTTCTATTCTTGTAGACAGTTGTTGGGCCTCCAAGTGTAGAGGTTTGTAGAACAGCAACAAGTTTTCCCTTAAGTGGATCACCCAAGGTTTATCGAACTCAGGGAGGAAGTGGTCAAAGGTATTCCCTCTCAAGCAACCCTGCAATCAAGATATAAGAAGTCTCTAGTGTCCCCAACACACCCAATACACTTGTTAGGTGTATAGGTGCACTTGTTCGGCGAAGAGATAGTGAAATACAAGTGGTATGGATATAAGATAACGATGCTAGAAAATAGCTTGATGGCGTGGAAGAGACTAAAGGCAAACTGAAATAAAGATGGAAGCAAGCAAACTTGTAATAGATCTAATTGCAAACGGTGTATCAAAGCTTAGAAACAAGGCCTAGGGATCATACTTTCACTAGTGAACACTCTCTCATATAAATATCTTCTCTTTATGATACTACTCTTAACTACTCTCCGGTTGGACACTCTAATCGATGGTAGGGCTATAACAGCACACCTCAAAGTTCATCTTTCCCATCTAGAAAACCCCACACTGTCACCTTGAGTACTAGATGAGTCCAACAAACACCACAATTTCATAGAAACTTCCAACTCCAAATATAACTCATAACAAGTATTTGTAATCTCTAGCCTAAGTGCCACCATGGTGAGCACGCTGTCACTTTCACACACATGGGGAGAGCAGAGATCTATTAAAGCACTTGAGTAGCAAGGTAGATCTATAGATTACAAGCTCATGATCACAATATGATCATGCATAGAGAGAGAGATGAACACATAGCTACCGGTAGAACCCTTAGCCTCGAGAGAGAACTACTCCCTCCTCATCATGGGAATCAGCAATGGTGATGGAGATGGTGGTGGAGATCGATGGAGATGGCTCCGGGGGCACTTCCTTGTCCCGGCAGGGTGCCGGAACAAAGACTTTCTGTCCCCCGAATCTCCCCTTCAATGGCGGTGGCGTAGCAGAACTTTTCGTGGATTTCTGATTGACGATTTAGGGTTTCTGCCTCGGGAGGAATATATAGGCGAAGGAGGCAAGGTCGGTGGCCAGCCGGGGGCCCACACCATGCCCTGGCGCGGCCTGGGGGTACCCGCGCCTGGGGGGTGTGGCCAGGCCCTGGCCCTCCTCCGTCTCGTATTCTGGCTCCGTGAGTCTTCCGGTAAAATAGGAACTTTGGATTTTGTCCCGTCCAATTCTGAGAATATTCATTTTCTGACTTTCCTGGAACCAAAAACAGCAGAAAACAGGCAACTGGCACTGTGGCATCTTGTTAATAGGTTAGTCCAAGAAATCATATAAAAAGTACTCCAAAGTGTGGACAAAACATAAGAAAGTAGATAAAACCAAGCATGTAACATCAAAAATTATATATACATTTGCAATGTATCACCTCTCCTCCTGCATCATAGAATATCAGAAGAACAATGTGTTATTCTGAAAAACAATTTGGGTTTGTAATTAAGTAGTATGATACTTTTTGCTAGTGCTAAGTTTTATTCTATCTATTCAGCACTTTTGACTTTGATACTATGTGCCTGAAATGTTTACATAAGCACTTGTATTTTTTTTCTGCACTTACCGTTTATCTGGCTTTCCGCCCCATCCCTTTCATGAGCCGGCTAAACTTTCAGCACGGAAACTTTGGCGAGCAACGGAGCTCAATTGCTAAACCAGTTTAAACTCAAAAACAAAGCCGGCTTCCAGTACCAACAATTCACTACTCGAAAAATGACCGCATCCAGCAATCAGACAAATAATCAAAGTATAGACTACAAAATTTAGATTTACACCCAGAGGTATCAATTTTAGAAATCGGAAATCTAAACCAGAACAAACATGAGCATAAAGTACTTTCAAGTATTCTAGGATTTTCGACTTGTGACATTATCATTCGGAAATAAGATGGTAAAAACTTCTCAGAAAGATTTTGAGGGAACCAAGACTTTATTTCTCATTGAACATGTACACATATATGATTACAAAGAAAAGTAAACTAAGAATAAAAGGGACGTAGCTGAGCAATATTCCATGGTCTATCTAACTTATTCTGATTTGTACTGCCTCCAGCTCTCTTTCTCTTCTTAGTAGCAGGTCTTTCTTTGACTAGCCGCATATCAGTTAGGTAGTATGAACCATTGTGTAATACTCGACTAACTAAAAATGGCCCTTCCCATATTGGGGAAAGTTTGTGTTTTCTTTGCTGCACAAGCCGGAGAACCAAATCGCCCTTATTAAAAGACCGGTTTCTAACTCTCTGGCTATGATACTTGCGTAACTTCTGCTGATAGGTTGTTGATCTCATTTCAGCAACGACGCGAACTTCGTTGACTAAGTCGAGATCATTTTATCAAGAAATTTCGGCATCCTCCTCAATATACGCGGCCACTCTAGGATAAGTGTGAATCAAATCACTAGGAAGAACTGCTTCTATGCCATAGACCAAGAAGAAAGGCGTATATCCAGTTGACCTGTTTAGAGTTGTTCGCAAACTTCATATTACAGAAGGTAATTCCTCTGCCTAAGCCCCCGCAGCACGTCGTAGTGGTGCTTCGAGTCTCGGTTTTAGGCCCTGCAAGATTAAACCATTTTCTCTTTCGACTTGTCCATTAGCTTGTGGATGTGCGACTGACGCAATGTCAAGCCGGATATTTTGTTCGTTGCAGAATTCGGCAAGCTCTCCCATAGAAAAGTTACTCCCATTGTCCGTGATAATGCTATGTGGATAACCGTATTGGATTATAACATCCTCAACAAATCTTCTGGTTGTTGCTCCATCACAACTACTGACGGTTTAGCCTAAATCCATTTGGTAAATTTATCCACCATTACTAAGAGGTGTGTAAATCCACTTGGAGCCCGTTTAAACGGTCCTACCATGTCAAGCCCCCGGACCGCGAAAGGCCATGTTATAGGTATTGTTCGCAGCTGATCAGCCGGAACGTGAGCATGTATGGCGTACTTTTGGTAGCCCTTGCATGTCTTGACCAGCCGTTCAGCATCTGCCTTGGCTGTAAGCCAGAAAAAACCGTGTCGAAAAGCTTTTGCCACTAAAGATTTGGCTGTAGCATGGTGACCACACTCGCCTTCGTGGATCTCTCGTAAGATTTCCACTCCTTCTTCCGGAGATACACAGCACCAAAAGACCCCAGATGCACTCCGCTTATAGAGCTCACGACTAATTATAGTATAAGCTTTTGCTCGTCGGACTATCTGTCGGCTCAGAACTTCGTCTTCGGGTAATTTTCCATCTATCAAGAAATTAAGATAGGGTTGAGTCCAACTGGGAATTATAGCCAGAACTGCTACTAAAGGTGAGTCGGATTTGGTCGGATATTCCTCATCCACTCCCTTTATAGAGGGAACTTTGAGGTGCTCTAAAAAAGCGCCATCCGGGACCTTTTTCCGGGCAGAGCCTATTCGAGATAGTGCATCTTCTTCCTCATTTTTTGTTCGAGGGATGTGTTGAACTTCAAACCCTTCAAACGATTTAGATAGTTCATCCACGACAGCCCTATATGCTTCCATGTGCTTATTTGTCTTACAGATATCCGATACCTGTTGTGCAACAAGATCCGAATCTCCATAACACATTAATCGTCGGATGCCGATATCCTTAGCAATCCAGATTCCATGCAGTAGTGCTTCATATTTGGCAATGTTATTTGTTGCCGTGAAGTGTATCTACAATACATAGAAAAGTTTATCTCCTTGGGGTGATTTGAGCACCACGCCAGCCCGCGAGCCCCTGAGCGCTTTAGACCCGTCAAAATGCAGGGTCCAGTATTCTAACTCTGGTAGGGTCATACTCTCCGTTGTCTCTGTCCAATCAGCAACAAAGTCAGCAAGGATTTGGGATTTGATTGTTGTACGAGGTTTGTACTCAATATCGTAAGCTGAAAGCTCTATGCCCCATTTGGCGACGTGTCCTGTGGCGTCACTATTGTTGATTATATCTCTCATGGGAGTTGTGCTCACCACGGTAATTTGGTGTTCCTGAAAATAATGTCGCAACTTACGAGATGCTAAGAACACACTGTAATCCAGCTTTTGATAGTGCGGATACCGCTGCTTTGATTCTGTTAAGACCTCGCTGAGATAGTAAGTCGGACGCTGCACCAAGTGTTCCTGATTTTCCTCCAGTCTCTCCACCACCATGACGATACTGACGACTTTATTTGTCGTAGCAAGATAGAGCAACATCGGTTCCTATGGTTCCGGTGCTGCAAGGATGGGAGCAGATGAGAGTACTGCTTTTAGGTCTTGTAGTACAGCTTCAGCTTCGTCAGTCCACACAAAATTTTTGGTCTTTTTTAAGAGTTTGTATAGTGGTGCGGCTCTTTCACCGAGCCGGCTTACAAACCGACTGACTGCGGCAATGCAACCAGTTAGTCTTTGTACGTTCTTCAGGCGAGTTGGCCTAGAAATATTGAGTATAGCCTTGATTTTGTCTCGGTTTACCTCTATGCCTCTTTGAGACACGATAAAACCTAACAATTTCCGGCTGGGATCCAAAGAAGCATTTATTTGGATTAAGCATTATATTGTATTTTCGTAGATTGGCAAACGTTTCCTCCAAGTCGGAAATCAAGGTTTCCTTCCTTTTGGACATTACCGCAATATCATCCACATATGCATGTACATTGTGTCCGATTTGATCATAGAGGCAACATTGCATTGTGCGTTGGTACGTAGCTCCTGCGTTCTTCAGCCCAAAGGGCATTGTAACAAAATAGAAGGTTCCGAAGGGGTTATGAATGAAGTTTTGACTTTGTCAGATTCCTTCATCCGGATTTGGTGATAACCGGAATATGCGTCGAGAAAACATAGGAGGTCCGAGCCTGTCGTAGAATTGATAACTTGATCAATCCTAGGCAGAGCGAACGGATCTTTTGGACAAGCCTTGTTCAAGGCAGTATAATCAACACACATCCCTAAATAAGTGGTGTCCTTTTTAGGGACATTACAGGATTGGCCGACCACTCAGTGAGGATGACCTCTTCTATGAATCCATCTAACTCGAGCCGTGCTAGTTCCTTAGCTATTGCCTTACGCTCTTCATTGCCAAAACATCGTAAGGACTGTTTGACGGGTTTAGCGCTTGAGTTTACATTTAAAGAGTGCTCGGCAAGTTCCCTAGGTACTCCGGTCATGTCAGATGGCTGCCATGCGAAGATATCTTGATTTGCTTGGAGGAACTTGACGAGCGCGCTTTCCTATGCGCTGTCTAGGCCTACGCCTATCTGGGTCACCTTGGAGGGGTCATCATCCTTCAACGATGTCTTCTTCGTCTCTTCTGATGCCTTGATTTCCGGATTCGGCTTTGTCACCTCCTTCTTCGTTGTGGGCATCTTGGACGGATCTATGCTCTTCTTGATCTCCTATTACTCCTGGGCGTGCAGCACGGCTTCAGCAAAGGCGGCATTTTCATCCTCGCACTCTCGCGCTTTCTTCGGGTCTCCCCTGATGGTGATCACGCCGTTGGGACCTGAAATTTTCATCATATTGTAAATGTAACACAGACGAGTCATAAAAGCCTAGTAAGCCGAACATTCGAATACAGCATGGTAAGCGCTCTTGAACAGGACCACTTCGAATGAAAGTGCTTCTGTCCGATAGTTCTTTGGAGTTCCAAAGTTAACATCCAAAGTAATTTCCCCCAAAGAATTTGCTCGTCTTCCTGGGATAACTCCGTGAAAGATCACAAAGCTGTAGTTCAGCTGGGTCTCCAAGATCTTCATCCGGCGTAGCGTTTTGACATACAGAATATTAATGCTTCTACCACCGTGCATGAGGGTCTTGGAGAAACCATAGCCGTAAATAAGTGGATTGACGACTAAGGCGTATTTTCCTCGCCTGTGCAACTTAGGCGGATGATCAGCACGGTCAAAGGTGATTGCCACTTCCGACCAGTCCAAAAATTGAGGGACAACCGGAACTGTTGCGTTGAGCTCATGTAGAACTGCTTTCTTGACCTTAGCTGGTTGAGATCCGAGGAAGGTGACGTAAGTGTCTTTCTTGTCGGGAAGTTCTTTTTCCCTTCCGGCTTGGGATTTGAAGCATCAGCTTCCTTCATGTCAGAATCCTCCTTGGTCTCTTTATCTTTTTCGGGATTCTTCTTTCCCTTCTTCCGCTTGGCCCTGTAGCCCGCGGTATCGTCTTTCTTTATGTCGTCATTAAAACGACACTCATCGTTTGTGTGGGACGAGCCCCCATTGGCGTCTAAGTGATGCACACATTGGTTATTGGCAATGTCGGCCCAGGAGTAGGTTTTTTCGGGTTGTTGGTCTCCTCTACCCTAGACTCTTGATGTCCCACGACCATGTCCACGGCCACCGCCGCGTCCTCCTCGTCCTCCAGACCTGAAAGTAGTAGTGACCACTGCCGTTTCCGCGTTGGGGTTTTCTTCCGAGGTGTTCTTGCGCTTCTGAGCTTGTTGCTTTGGTTGTTTTGCTGACTGTGGCATAGCTAGGGCATTAAGTAATCCTTCTGTGTCGTCGTCAGCATCTGCATACTTGCTCGCTGTTTCTATCATCTCTCCCAAATCAGTGACCTTGTCACACTTCAAGCGATGACGTAGTAAACCAATTGGGAGTCCTGCAATGAAAGCTTCAATCACAGTTTGGTCATTTACTCCTTCATAGGAGTTCTTGGTGTCGATCCATCGCCCGAGATAATCACGGCAACTGGCTTTCTGGGTGCAACGTTGTAGGTCTCCTACCGTATAGGGGCCTCCGGTATGTGCTTTCGAAATTGCGAAAGAACTCACTTTGCATGTCATACCAGTTGTGGATGGTGCTCTCCGGAAGTTCATTGAGCCATGATCGTGCCGTCTTCCGCAACATGAGTGGGATATATCGGGTTGCGACCAGGCTATTTCTGCCTTTGGCGATACATCAAGCTTGCAAGAAATCCTGGAGCCAAGTATCTGGCCGAGCTATGCCGTCATATGCTTGAATATGTCTTGAGATAGCAAATCTTTCCGGGAATTTTGTGGCTCTTATACGTGGTCTGAAGCACTTTGGGCCCACGTATATATCATCATTTTCATAGCGTCGCGCTTCTATGTTGGAATTGATCCTGTGTCTTGCGTCATTTGGGGATAAAGATCGTCCCAAATGACGGTTGCGGCTGCGGTGCCTTGGAGCCGGACTTCGGCTTTTGCCACCACCTCCCCCACCACGATGCCCTCCTTGGCCTTCTTGGGAGCCGTTGTGATGGCTACTTGGTGGAGATGGTGGAGCAACTGGGTTATTTCCGGCTGATCACCGGCCTCCGTCCGGAGCGTCATTATTCCGGTTCCAGGGAGGATCTTCATTGTGACGAGCCCCCTGCCGGCTTGACTCGGCATGGTGTCCGTCGTTCCTTCGCCCGTCAGCCGGACGACTTGCATGTCTAGGAGGTGGCATTCTTTGTCAGTCCTCTTCCCGACGTTTCTCTTTATCTTCTTCCTTGCGATCCTTCGACTCTCGCTGGGGAGGATTCTTTGGGTTCAGTGCAGTGATTGCTTCTTGCTCCACAACTGGGGTAACGTTACGCCAGTCACGTGCAGCTTTGTGGTGATGTCCTGAAGATCCGGTTCTTGAGTAGTTATCTTCCTGACGGTCGGAACGATGATGTTGTTCCGGAACACGTTGGGGTCTTACATCATTCCAGGCCGGATCCGTTCGACATTGGTCAGAATGGGAGACCAGTTTTTGGCTTTCGGACAGGGCGACCTTTTGCTGCTCTAGACCCTTGTTGAGTAGTTTAATGCCCAATCAGATCTGCTCTGGGCCTAGATTAGCAGATAGGATTTCTCGAGCTGCAACGGTGTTTTGCACTGGAGTTGGATATACCCAATCCCCGTTGCTGTCGCGTCGAGGCATCCCATGTTCTCCTCCAAAGAGGACTTTGTGAATCTGCGGGAATTGGTCGTCACGAGTATGACGTTTCCTGGTCTTCTGATGTTGCCTAGAGTTATACTTCTACACAGTTGCCATGCGTTTCTTTTCTTCCTCAAGGTTTTTGGCTTCATCGAGGAGTACTTGGTGACGCGCTTGTAGGGCCTGGGCCCTTTCGTCCAGCTCTTCAGCAGTAAGTTCTGTAGGTGTAGGAATAGGTGTGGTTAATGCAGCATCGATGAGTTTACGCGCACCTTCAGTGATCACATGTCCATCCACCGACTCTTCTTTGGGCTCGTCTGGGATAAGTGCTCCATCCGAGTCTTCCTCATATTCCTCGGCAATTACCTCCTCTGCCGGAGGGTCTTTTGTCGGGGTCTTGTTCTTCTTCTTTGCCTTCTTGGCAGCGCCGGTAGCAAAGACGGCTTTGGGCCCATTTCCCGGAGTCAATCTTTGATCTGTACTTTCGGCCATTTGGTTCTCGGGATCATCTCCGAGATCCATGTTGTCCTGTGCTTTGGGAGAGTTTTCTCCGGATCCTTCGTCCATGTCTTCTCCTTCTGCAGCAGCTGTGGAGTTAACCTCCTCTTCATATTCCACGGAGAACTTCCAGAAATCTACCGACGTCATGGAGTCATCCGAAGATGCCGGTAATTTGACGCTTGTTCCGATAGCCTCCAGCACAGAGTCGGTGTTGTCTCCAGCATCGGCGGAGCTGGATCCGGATCCCACATATCCGACAAAGTTCGATGTGCTCCTCCTCAGATAACTGCGATCTTCATATTAGACTTTGTCGAAACGCTTGATGGTCTCGAGAATTGCATCTACGCCTGAGTTTTGCATCATCATGTGTTTTAGTGTGTATCTCAGGAAGGGCCTGTCCGTCTCGGCGTCATCAGAGCCGGAACCATAGTTGTCTTCTTGCTCTTCCTGGATTTCGACCTCTGCAGGTGGATCGATCTGGGATTCACACTCGCTAGGGAGATCCACTCCAGATCCGACACGCACCGCGAGATCTGCCTCAGGTTCAGCTTTCTCCACTATCTCCGCAACTGGTGCGGGCTGGGTGGGATTAGGGTTTTCTGAGATCCGGAACTCTGCCGCCTCCGTGGACAGGGGGGACCCAGAAATTTTTTCTGCCTCTATCATCACCGCTAGGGTGGGTTGGACAGTTTCAGCGAAACCGATGTAAACATCGATCTCACCAAAAGACATGATGGTGTAGGTGGTTACAACCTCCCTAGCCGGAGTCCAAATCTCGTCTAGGACGATGAGAGGGACATCGCTGGCATAGAGGATGCGACCAACGGCGATAGTCTCGCCGATTCTGATTCTTGCAGATTCCGCTCGGAACGCAGATCCGAGGCTCACTTGCCCCACGGTGGGCGCCAACTGTCGTCGGATTGATGACAAGTACACCATGAGGGGGTCCTCGAGGCGTGCGAAAGAGAGGGGTGTGAGACGTACGGTATTCCGGGACGGTGAGCACACAAGTTTACCCAGGTTCGAATCCGCCGGCTTTGGACGGATCCTACTCCTGCTAGCAATCCAATAATATGGCAGAGCCGGAATATGGGTTACAAGGGTTTCGCCTGTGCGAGTTGAGATTGTAGACTATTGTCTGGTAGTAGTTGTTGTTCTAAAGGCTCTCCCTAGGATGGCTTATATAGATATCCGGCCTAGGGCTTACAGGAGAGATCTATCTGGCTACGACTAAGAGTCGGTTATAGAGTACATCTTAAACTACAAGTAACACTATGGGCCTATGTTGGTAAGTCTTCTAGGCCTTCCTGTAGCCGGACTGGACTCCGTCTCTTCTCCCTGACTGGGCCACCCATGAAGCAAAGCTCTAACCCGAAGTGGGCCACCATGGTCAGTGAGGAACTATGAGGATACCCGGAAAGTATATCCCCAAAACCGCCCACCCGTACCAGGTGGCAGCGTCTTTTTCAAGTCAAATCCTACAACTTTTGTGAAGGCACCTATATATTTTGAGGCCCCAGCCACCGCGCAGAGGGCCACCATTTTCAAGTTGCATCACAACACCACCAACAGAGATCCACCACCATAGTTCATCCTCTCCATCATCCATCCTCTCTGTAGCCATAGCCATTAGCTTGTACTTGAGATCTCCTTGTGATCGGGCGACCCTTGTAAAAATACTTGATTTCAATCTAAGTATTTGCACAATATTTTCTATTGTTGATCTTACTGTTATGAGTGAGTAGTACTCACGAGTTGCGGGTTAGGGTGAAACCCCGTAGCAATTATGTGCATCTAATTCATAGAAGTATTGTGTATTGATTGAATAGAGATTTGTATCTTTGTTTCTTTGTCGTTTGTATCGATCTATGGACTTGTAGGTACCTAAGATCCTAGAGATTGATAAAGGCTTGAGGCGAGATGCTTGGTGAGCTATGATCTCGTAGGAAACCTAGTGACAGAAAGGGAGTGCAGTCTTCATTTAGTGATCTATTTGGGAATAATAACAACATCACTTTTTAAGGTTTTGATCTGTGTTTTGACTTAATAATTATTGTAGCCCGGTATTTCGTGGTATAATGGTTGGATCAAAATACTATTGCTATGCTTGTGACTCGCAGGGGCTCTAGTATATTAGGATGTGCTGCCCACAAATTTAATTTTTGTTAAATCATTACACATGAATATGCGTATTAGTATCTTTATCCTATATGAGATGCAGTTGCATGTGAATCTTTAATCCTGGTCTATCTCCACCCACTGCAACAAACAACGTTATAAAATTAACTAGAAAAACGAATGTAAAATAAACAAATAAGTCTTGGAGACATGTCTTATTTAATTTCTATTTAGCATTGTTTTTCAAGGTTCGATTATACCTATGTCTACTAGGAAAAAAGTTACTATATTGCATCCGTAAATCCGGATCGAAGGTATCACATGCCAACATTAGAATTATAATTTGGCTTTTGCTTCGATAGACCTCCCTTTCCCAAATTCATAACAATAACGGCTAAGGTTGCTCCATGCCCCTTCGTAATTAAGGACATGATGTTCATTATTGAATATATAGCATACAGAAAGTCTAGCGGTGATGAAATTAATATGTCCATGTTGATCTATATCCATGTGTTGTTTCCACGTGTTTGTGGTGGTTGCCGTCTTGTCAGCCCGTGCCCCTCCCGTCGTTGGTGACGACGAAGCGAGGAGGTTGAGCATTGACGGGAGGAATTCTCTTGTAAAACTAGGAACTACCAAAACTGGCCATGTGGGTTTGGATACCTTTCTGTATCGGGTTTCAACCAGTTTCCCTCACAAACTGGCCAACTCTATTTCCACTTTATGAAAAGACAGAGCTTCTGCCGGTTGCTAAAAATAAAAAACTAGGAACTACGTACTCGACAATTCACCATTGCTAGCGTATGTTCTTTAGAGAAGATCGTTAGATGGGATGCATGGCAGAACACAGAGCTAGATATGGCTAATAGAGAGCGGGTCAGTGTATCGGGCTGGCGATGGCACAACAAGACACCCCTAAAGAAGATTATGTCATGGGACGAAAACCATGAACACGCAGGTGAGACACATGTTGACAAGCAAGGTCCCGACAACCCCAACCTTGCCCGTTCCGATTGTTGTCTCCACCAGCTGTGCCAATAGGGGGTGGGGGTCGTTTACGAGGAAGGTTGGAGGGAGAAGGTGGCAGCGACGACATCGTAGTCGTAGGCGATGCAGCTGACCAGGAGCCTAGAAAATATCTCCATCGCCAAGGTAGAGTCGTCAATTTTTATTTTGAAGGAGTGAGTGGGCTTGTGTGTAACAACGATTGTTGAATTAATCGAGCACGAACTTGCCCTCTAATTTTAGCATGAAACAACTGCCAAACAATAAAAAAAAAGTCAAACATGGTTACCGGCGAAGCAGGGTGTTCCAGTTCCGATGAATGTATCAGTCCATCCATCCGAAACACACACCCGCTTCCGGCTTCCCACGCATTGCCGGCCAGCTGTGTATGCACCCGCTCCACCTCGCTCCTCCAAAACCCGTGTACTAACACAACACAACACTGGCGCACGGGCCACAGTTTCCCAGCCAGGATCGGTGGCCCACTGGTCAGTGACCTCTCCCAACGAGGGTGGCTCAACGGCCACAACATTGTGCAGATCGTACATACGTGCAGCGGCGGCAGGGGCAGCCTGACACGTCCAGCTGGTACACCGTCGTCGACACCTGTTCGTGGAACACGGCGACGTATGTAAACTGAAGCGAAGCCATGGCGGTCAGTGCGTTACGCGCGGTACATGGTACCAATCGTTATTGTGCGTGCGTAACACTTCTTTAGACGAGCATCATAGACACTGCAGTTTTGGGGCGCGGACGGACGTACCGCACTGTGTAGCGGGTTTGAAGATACGAGATTAGTTGGCCCGCAGGTGCGCGCATAACATATCCATCACATCGTACAAATTAAGCATTTCCTCCCTTCCGAAAAGGAATATGTCTAAATTTAGATGTATCTAGACACTACTATTTAGTACATAGATAGAAATATTTAAATTTAGACAAATTTATTTACGCTACGACATCTTTTTTGAAATGGAGGGAGTCCTAGCTACTAAGAGCATCTCGAGCATCTCCACCCGTTCGGTGTTCCAAGGCCAAAATCCGGCGCTGTGTTCCAAGGCCAAAATCCGGCGCCGGATGATAAAACTTTCAGCCTGAGAATAACCAAATTTCCACTCGCCTTCTCAGGTGAGGTTCGCAGGCAGGCTCATTTTGGCAAATTAGGCGATATTTCATCCCAATTCGGCTCAAATTCACACAGTTCGGCATAATATGAATAGAAAGTATTGTTTGACATAGTTTGACATAGAATGAAAAACAACATAGTTCGGCCACATCATTTTTGGCATATCTGCTATGTGTTGCCCTTGCGCATCCATATGTGGTCGACCAGATCATCCTGCAGCCGTTGATGCACTTCCGACTCTTGTATCTCTTGACGCGTGGCGTTGAAAGCAGCCCACGATGCCGACACCTGGTGATTAGGCTCTGGAAGAGGCCCCTGTCTGTAGTATGGTTCCTCCTGCTCGACCAAATCTACTGGATGATTCCCCTCGTCCTCAATGATCATGCTGTGCAATGTCACGTAATAGTTCATCACTTTCCACATCTGATCTTTTGACCAGATCATAGCAGTAAACCAGACAACTGCAAATCTTTGTTGGATCAGACCAAATGCCCGCTCCACGTTCTTCCTGCAAGTTTCTTGTTCCTTGGCAAACTGAG
Organism: Avena eriantha; assembly: GCA_910589775.1. NCBI lineage: Eukaryota > Viridiplantae > Streptophyta > Magnoliopsida > Poales > Poaceae > Avena > Avena eriantha. The sequence continues at coordinate 30,242,549 of OU342743.1, read as the reverse complement.
CATGCTTGGGGAGCATGGGGCTTGAGATAGTCTTTACAAATATTGGCCATCTTGGATAGATGCCATCTGCAAAATAGTATCCCTTGTTGTAGTGGTACCTGTTGATCTCGAAGTCCACCGGGAGAGCATGACCCTCAACAAGCTTGGCGAAGATAGTAGAGGACTGGAGGACGTTGATGTCGTTGTTCGATCCTGTCATGCCAAAGAAGGAGTGCCAAATCTAGAGATCATGTGCAGCAACTACCTCGAGTATCACAATGCAACCTCCTTTGTGCCCTTTATACATTCCCTGCCAAGCAAATGGACAGTTCTTCCAGTGCCAATGCATGCAGTCGATGCTTTCAAGCATCCTAGGAAATCCTCTACTTTCATTGACTGCGAGGATCCGAGCAGTGTCTTCAGCAGTAGGTGATCTCAAGTATTGTGGCACAAACATTGCAATCACTGCCATGCGGAACCTGTACAAACAATCGATGACGGTGGACTCGGCCATGCGGAGATAGTCGTCGACACTATCACCCGAAGCTCTGTATGCAAGCAACCTGATCACCACTGTGCATTTCTGCAGTGAGGGATACCCTACCATGCCGGTGCAGTCCTTGTTGCATATGAAGTAGGGGTCGTACTCGTAGATGGCATGCATGATCTCGAGAAAGAGTTCTCGGCTCATCCTGAAAAGGCGCTGAAACACGGCCTCTTCGTGCTCTTCATCTTCGGCGGCTGCGGCGGTATCTTCCTCCAATAGTAGGGCGAACATCTCCTCATCGTCGGAGTCCATGTACGAACAGGCAAAACGATGAACACTTCGCGTGCGAGGTGGCCGTGAGTTTGGAACAGAGTCGAGCTGCCGGCGAAGGCGAACCGAGGCTAGTAACGAGGCCAGTAGCGAGGGGAAAGGATGCGGCGGTGGACCTTTTTATCGGCGTGGATTCGGCTGGGCGGGACGGGGCGGCGCTGACGGTGACATGGTGGCGAAGGGGTAGCTGGGCAGAAGTCTCAGTGTCGTGGGAGAGCCGAATCGCGGTGAAAAATGGGATGTCTCGCAGACAAGGTTGGCCCACCAGTTTTTCTCTTTATCCGGCGTTCCTAGGTGCCCCGGGGTTGGTCTGGAAACGCCGAATGAACCTACACACTAAAAGTCGTCTAGATACACTCGTTTCACAAATGTAAAACATCTTATATTTTGAAACGAGGGGTAGTTTTTTTTTTTAAGGCTCACTACTATTGGTAGACTGGTAGTACCGCTAATATTGTGTTTGGCTTTTACTAATGTATATACTACCCTACCGAGCATGCATGTACTACTACTAGTAGTATGTTGGGAACATACTACGCAGTTTGATCACCGACCTGCAGCGAGCACACAAGACCGCAGTAGCTAGTTTGCTAAGATCCGTTCCACAATTTCAACTCAACACACACATCCGTCGATGTCGATCCATCATATACTTGGACGGGCAGTAAACAGCAGATTCGTTGAACCATGGGAGGAAAAGAAAAGCACACAAGAAGAGTTGTCACGTGCCTACCGTCCATATTCCTTTCCGATCCGTCGCGAATTGACCATGGTCTTGGCGTGTTTGACCACGCTCGCCGTCCCAACTCCAGCCCTACACGCCGAGGAAGGTAGGCTCATGCGCCACAAAGCCATCATCCCGAAAACCCCTACCACCGCCCGCAGGCTGACATGAGGGCCACGGCTTCCTACCCCGTCCCGACCCCACATGCCAGTGAGAGACAGAACGTATCACTCGAGGAGGAGTGAGTCCCTTCCGGAACGATCGACCCCACGCTCTGCGGCTCGCAGTAGCAGCTGCCTGCAGCAGAGCCCGTCCTCCATGACAGTGCAAGGCGACAAAGAGAGCCAAAGGGGAGAAGACCAGGCTCCCTCGTCGCATCCCCGCGTTCCACGGGCTGGAGGGCCAATCACCGACCGACACGGGTTCAAACGTGCGAGCGGTACAGCAGTGGAGAGTTCTTCCGTTCCTGTGCTACGTCCTGGCCGCAGCGCCCCGAATGGCATGAAGGGCAAAAAGCTACGTTATTAATGTGGCGGAGGGAAGCGGGTCCAACAAAGCTGTGGAGGGTGCCAAGGGACGGAGGCTTTAGAGCCAGAGAGAGATAGACAGAAAGGACACGCTGGGCAGCAGCTTTGCAGTTTTTTTGACCTCCCTTCTTGATCGGTCGAGCGATAGGGGGTGAGGAGGAGGAGGAGGAGGAGGAGGAGGAGGTGGAGTGCTACTACTAGTCCCCCTTGGCGAGCGAGCGAGCGAGACGAGACGAGAGGGTGACGACAGGAGCGGATACAGTTCTCCGGGAGAGGAGAAACCATGAGGGAGGTGATGAGCTTGCTCCTTCTCGCGTTGCGTGTTGCGTTGCTTGGTGTTCCGTTGTTGATTGTTTTTGCCAAGGAAAATTTATTTGGGGGCTTGATTCCTTCCGGGTTTTCTGGATTTTCAACGAGATTTCCCTCCGAATATATTTGCTGGCTCGCGTTCCGATTTTTGGTATCCTTCCTAGCACTGTTCCTCTTTCTGCCGTGAGGCTGTTCGTTCAATTTTTCGTGCGGTGGGGAATGGTGGGTTTTGGGTCGAGGTTTCGTGCCTGGGGTTCCTCAAGCCTTCCGAGGATTTCCAGGTCTACGAGCTTTCCCTCGCGAACGTGGGGGTGCTAGGCCTAGCCGTGGCCCGTGGTTAATTTGACGCAGCCGGTTGCCGAAGCGAGTGGGAGGCATATCCGTGCTCTCGATTCCTTCTTTCTTTTGGCGATTTTGGGTAGGGTTGGATTCCGCTTTTCCTTTGGGGTTTTGAGAGGTTTATAAATAATAAATACTAGTAGGATTTTTTTTATTTGGCATGTTCGGATTCCTCGCGGTGTTTTGGTCCTTCTTTCGAGTTTTGGGCATCGATTTATTTCCTTTTCTGCAGTCCGTCGTCTCCTCCTATTTTACCGAGATTTCCTGTCGATTTGAACATGCGTATTTACTTCTCGCCGAATCCCCTTTTTTTGGGTTTTGAGTTTTGACGCGCAAGGTTTTGGTGTTTGTGCTTGGGGACCGATTTAAAGGCCGAGGGACTCGCTAGTTTTGCCAAGTTTAACTGGGAATTTGTTATGGGTTTCATGTGGTTCTTGGTCTGCCTTTTCCGTCAGCGCCGTTTTTTGTCCTTCTCTCGCGTTTTGTCCCCGAGAAATCCGCTATTTGGTGTGTGGGTGGCCCCGCGAAGAGGAACCAGATCAATCGCCGAAGCGAGATGAGGCGTGCGTGAGTGGTCGCCGTAAGGAATTTGTACCTGCCTCGTTTTGGTGTTTTGGGGTAGGGTTTAGGGCTTGGGTTTCTCGATTACCTGTTGGTGTTTTGTGAGGTTTAATTGGGGGTTTACAACGTGGTTTGGATAGTGGGGTGTTTGTCCTCCTTATCGTGAGTTCGGCTATTTCGTGGATTAATTTCGGGTTTTGGGTCGATAGTTTCGTGCTATTTCTACCGATATTTTTGTCTATTTGCTGGGAGGGATCAAGTGTACTTGTTATTCGCCGAGGCGAATCTTTTTGCCGGTTTCGATTTCAACTGGATCTAATCCGTTGGTGGTGGTTTCCATCCTATACAGTACTAACCTTGGAGTTTCTGACCGATTCGCATAGCTCGGCTGTCAATTTAATTTAATTTCTCCTGCTTCCTTCAATTCCATGCGCGTGTATGTGGTTTTGAACATCAGATCAGGAGCACAAATTTCCGAGGTCAAACCCTATACTACTCGATCGCTTTGGTTCATTCGCGCGCAGAGATCCTTTTCCTAGCTTCGTCTTCGGTCCCTGTGCACACTCCTCCAACGTAGTCTAACTGGAGCCCGTGATGTCCTGACGTGACTAGGCTGTGTCGCTTCATGATTCGTTGACAGTATAGAGCAAGACTGCACTTGCACCTTTTCATCTGCTTGTTCTTATATAAGCGCGTTGCTTTTGTTATACTGGCTTCGCTGCGTTGTCCGAATAGACAGCCATTCCTGTGTGAATTTTTTGGCCTCCGTGCTTTGTTGCCAATGCTAGATCAAGATTTTGCAGCACTTAGACTCGGCTCGATTTTGTTATGGTGGTACTACAGCATAGCACTGCAGCAAATTTGCGACTCTGCTGAAACAAGTTTTGAGAGCTCAACTTTCTGATCCGAATTTGGAATGTGCAGAGTTCAAGCAAAGATGCCGGCGGGACTGACAAGACGGGGAAGGACAACAGGTTCTCCCGCGCCGTGACGGACGGGTTCTGCCGCGCCGTGACGGACGATGACACCGCTCTGTTCCTCTCAGCGGTGGAGAGCTTCAAGAATGTGGCACAGGGTCGACTCCCCAAGGGCTCTGAAAGGATCCTTGGCCAGGAGATGTGCACCAGGCTGCTCCACCTAGCCTGCAGGCACGATGCTGTGGAGTGTGCAAGGCTTCTCCTCGACGGAGGCCATGGGATCACGGCGACCCTTGTCGACGCGAGGGACCAGCTGATGCAGACGCCGCTGCACATCGCTGCTGGGACGCACTCGGCGAGGTGCATCCAGCTGCTCCTCTCCAGAAATGCCCGCACTGACTTGAGGGTGGTCGATGAAAGACCCCTTCTTGCGCTCGAGGTGGCCCTGATGAGTAGAAGGTGTGTCAATAGCATCAATTGCTACTATTTGCTAGTGTTAGCTGTTCTTTTTGAAAACATTCTAAAGTTGTCTTGAATGAATCTGTCCATGCATGCTTTCTCTTCAGGGTTCAAATTGATTGGTCACCGGAAAGCTCAGTCAAGGATCTCCTTGCTTATCTGCAACATAAGGTTTGCATCATTACTAGACTGATGCACAGTTTCATTCATACCTGATTGAAAGGAACTTGAGCTGATAAATGAAATTTGGCGTCACTGACGCCTCTATTTGGTCAAAAAAAAAAAGATTGAAAGGATCTCATGCAAACCTGTCCTCTTGTCTGTCTGTGTAGGACCTTAATGCAGTGAGGCTTCTGGCAGAGAAAACCAGGGAGGTTGGGGAGGTAGCTTACAGATATGCCATGGAGGGGCGTGTCCCTCAACTGGCCATGCTGCTTCTGGTAGCAGGAGACAAGATATCGGCCACAGTGAGCATGGTGATAGATGGTGTCAGGACAAAGAGATCAATTTACAACTCTCTCGTGGATGAGGTTCTGTCAATTGGAGATTCTTCAGCTCGGGGCGGCAATGAAAGGAGGAAAACATTGCTCTCTGTAATCCAGCTGCTTAACCAGTTCGGCGCCTTGTCATGGACAGACCCAAACATTGACAAGAGAACCTTGCACCCTCTACTTAGTGCTGCCAAGGTACTGATGTTCATATCGGTGTACTCTTCAATATCCACAACTATTTTCAGACGTTGCAACACATGATGGAATCAAGCTGCTCTGTTTTTCACTTCTGGAATTTTCATTACATGAAATAATTTACTATGACTGCCACAAAAATTGTGTATTCAGTATCTATTGTTTGAGTTCCACGGCTATGTTTTCCTTCTTAATTAACACCTCTGTGCTTGCATTACACATGAAATGAGTTACTATGGCTGCCATTGAGATTTGGTATTCAGTGTCTAATATTAGGTCTACGCCTTAGAGAAATATACAAAATAAGTTACTATAGACTATCATATACCTTGAATACTCTTTTTAGATTAAGATCTACACCCTTTGCTTTTATTATAAAAACTTATATTTCCTTGATGTGAGATTGCTTTAATCATGCTAAGCCTAACAAGAGGTAGTTTATAAAACCGCAACTTATATATAGGAAAACTTACATCGATCAACCTACTTTGTGTAGGCTGGAGGTATGAATGCCACAAATATGCTACTGATGGGGGATGCTGATGTCAATGAAACCCACCCCAAAGGAAACACGGCACTTCACAGCTGCCTTAGTAGTAGCTCAAGCAGGCAGGAACCAAGGTACTATTTTAACAATTTTTTGCTCCATTAACAGCTGAAATGTTAGATATTTGTTCCCGCTATTTCGAACTGTCCTTGAGTAGCCATTTCTAAAAAATTCTTAGATTCGATGAATTAGTCGAATTACTGTAATGAGATTCTTTTTTGCTGAACAGCAAGCAAAGACCAGTAGACGTGGCCGCATCTCAGCACATTCTGAATTCTGCAAATGTGGCATCAGGTAAGAGAAATTTCTGGGATGTTAAAAGATTTGACTTAGTTCACAAAAAGGACTCATTTGATATATATTTGAGCTCTTGACTGTTCCTCACTTTGTATATGATATTTCGACCTAAGCACATGTCCTTGTATATGACCACATTCTGTTCTGTTTGTATGTCTGTTTGTTATCACTGGTTAGACACTATTGGTTTTACTAGAAATAGTGGATATCTAGCAAAGGGCCTTTTTAACGCAGATATTTTCCTTTTAGTGAATGATGACTTACTGGAAGTGAACCATGCAAAGAAAAGGAAAAGGTGCAAAGAGCTATCAACTGAAGACTTCAATGATTCTTATGATGATTTCCAAACAAGGTATTTCTTGTATACAGTACATGATTATATGAACTTTAGGAAATATGCTTGTTATATGATATTAAACTGATATTCAATCTGAATCTTATTGCAGCTATACCATGCCAAAGAGCCATAGTGCTCCAAAAGTATGTCTCAGACCAGTGCATGGCGCTGCAGCTAAGCGCAACTGTGAGGTTAATCAGGTACCGTTACCGTATTCTTTTGTCTCTCAAGTTACTTTTTGTTGCTTCCTTGGGTTCTAGCAGAACAGTTTGCGTTTTACATGTAGTAAATTGCTGTGTTTTTATGCAGGGACTGAGCACTTTGTATGTGCGCTCTCCAGTAGGCACGTTGACATTTAGAATTGCTTTGAGCGAGACAGTCTTGGCTCTCAGACACATGGTCGCTGATAAAATTGGATGTTCAGCTCTGCCTGAAAGAGTTGCTATGAGATTTGGTTATAAAGTTCTATCAGATGACAAGCAGCTTCATTTGTATGGCTTATCAGACGATTGTATCGTTGAGATGTATGTGAGGTTTCTGGGAGGGTAAGTATTGTACCAAATCCAATATCCTTTTTCATTTTATCAGTAATTTAAATTTATCTAACTATTTCTTACTTTAATACAGACAGCCTCCTGAAGCCAAAAAGCAAAAGGTCGCACCACGCATGACTTATGATGTCACACTAGATGAGTTCGCTACTCCATCTAAGGCAAGTTCACTACCTGCTCTGGTGGTGACTAAACGCATTCCAAGTCACAAAGAAGAGGATAAAATGGAGGACTGCCCTGAGATGTCCATTACAGGTCGCAGAATAGGAAAAGGCGTGGTTGCACAATTTAAGATGGCTAGGGATGCCCGTCAGACCTGGGGCGGGGAGATTGAGCTAACGGATTTCAGAGTCATTAACGGTCAAGTGCTGCTGCTCAAGGCTCCTAGAATCCCCAGAAAAGGTGAGGATTGGAAAGATGAATGGGTCAAGGATTGCAATGCTGAGGCCAGAATCTTCAGGGCTATTTTCATGAAGGTTGGCAGAGAGGCACCACCTTACCTCGAGTATCTTATCGAGTTACTTGAAAATCCTGATCGTAGGTGGGGTTGGTCTGACTGGTTTACTAGATTCCAAGTCACAAATCTCGCCTTCAAGCCTAGTCATCGACGTCTACATGCGTCACAAGATATATGGGGATACTTCCAGAAGTTGAAATCTGAAACAAAGAGAAATGAATTTAGGGATATAATGGAGAAAGTTGAAATTCCAGAAAAATGGCTTGTGTATGAAAGAATAGACACGTCTTCCATCTTTGGTCCTACTTTTATGAACTATTCAAAGAAAAAGAAAGTGTACCCTAGAAATGCCATGGGTTGTCTACTATATACAAGGAACTATGGGACACATGGGAAATTTGTAAGTTTTCTTTCTTTTATTGAATTAATTTCAAAATCTGAACTTTTACCTTTTGTGTAGTATCAGAGCATCGTATGTGGTTTTGTAAACAAGCTTCTTACATCTAATTTGTTTGTGAAAATTCTCTTAGTACCAAGGCATAAGGTTATTGCTAGGCTTCTTGTAGCTTATTTGTGTACGCTGTTCTTAATTTGGAGTATGTATGATAATTTTATTTTTATTGTGTAATATTGTTTGATCTTTTAATGTAAAGCAGAACTACCTGACTTGCATTGTATTGCTAGATAGGTTAATATATTTAGTTGTTTTGTAGTTGCTTGTGGAGCTAAATTGTTATTATTCAGTGTTTCTTACATGCTCAGCCAAGAAGGATAGTCTATGTTATCTACTTGTGTTTTCTTTATATGTATGTATAAAAATGTCTTCTTCTCCTAGCTGGTTTGCAGTATATATATTTTTTGATGTACAATTTGTTTTGACTGTATTATTATCTGTCTGTGTAACAGAGTATAGTAATTGCATACTATTCTAGATGATACTTCTGTGTTCAATATTAATATATGTCTCCCAGAACCTATTCTCTGCTGCTTCTCTTTTTGTCTGTCTACCTGCTCCTCTTTTTTTTAAGCTGTATACGTATTGGCTGTTTCTAACTGGGCTTTTTTTTTGTATCTATCAGCTTCATTGGCTGATGACAGAAATTCCTATACCCAGGGCCTTTAAGAAATTTATGTCACAAGTAATTAAAGAGCTGCTCCAAAATGGACACGATGTTGATGAGGCGTAAGAACTTGATCAGTGTTGTCTTATTGCACAATTCCTTTTTTCAAATTCTAACTTTAGTTTCTGTTTGTGCAGTTTAGAGGATGAATGAGCGCTGAGCAGACATTCCCTGTTTCTGGAAGGTATTTGATGAATCCAAGAGCCAACTAATTGTTCTGTATTCCTGGTTTTGGCAAAACCAGCTATGATGTGTTGTAGTGTTTTCTGCTGTCTAGATTAACCGTTTGTTTTCAGTCATTCTATCACATGATTTTCTCCCTGTCTGATGTGTTTGTCGCAAAAATTTGGTGCTGATCACAGTTCAGTATTTCTTTTAACAGCTGGAGTGCTACAAAGATGGCTGGACGGTCAAATACTAGATGAAGTTCTCGGCAGGAGATGCTACTGTTCTGATAGCTTACTTCAAAGTGCACTGAAAGCTGAATTGGCTATGTCGTCCTATCTAAGCTGGACCTTGGGTGGCCCTCTTCTTTCTGAATTAGCTATTCAGTACACTATCTAGGCTGTTCATTGTTTGGACCTTGAATGGCCCCTCTTCTATCACCTGAGCTGTACTTTTAGGCTGTTGTTGTATGGGTAGAACAAGTCTAGAAGCGCTATATCTGTACTTTTGATATATGACCTCTGTTCCTTGTTCGTTCTGAAGTGAAGCTTTTGAGCTGACTTTTAGTCTGATTACCATATGGCTCGCTTAACTGATACTGTACTAATGAGCAGACCAAATGCTTGAGACTGCCAAACCTGAAACGTGTGGTGCATCAGATCTTCCCAACGACAATTTTAGTTCTTACGTAAAACTTGTGAGCCATGTGGTGCGGACTACACTCCTTGCGAGTAGCACAATCATGCGGCGATGACCCATGGCGGCCGACCAAGGCAAGCTCTAAAGGCAGTCGCCGATAATCGGCAACCGCGTCGACGCCGACCTTTAAGGATGGTTAATTTAAATGGACGGGCCCTTGGCTTGGTGGCCGGAGCGCAGTGGCGAGTTCGAACTCATAAATCACTCTTGCTGTAGTACTATTTGTTTTTGGGTTTGACTCTACCACACCTTCTCTATCTTAATACCGATGGCGCGGGTGCCTGCCCTTAGGTCTTGTTTTTATCATTAGTAGATGAATGCCCCTGAGTTGCCACGGGGTCTATTAAATTTATTTTCCCATTGCTTAATTGAACATAACTGACCGAAAAACTTCAGCTCTCTCAAAAGATCCATCGGCATTACTTATGAAATACATCCCATATTGTTACAATGAAAAGATAATGATTTTCAACAACATAATGAAAAGCTAAATAAGATTTTCTGTTCACAATAAAAGAGGAGACCGAACACCACTTAAGTAACAGAGATAGCTTTACATTCAAGCATTCAAATAACTAGACGGATACGCGCGCTTCGCTGCGTCGTCTGCATGACGTTGTCACATGGTGTGACCGAAACTAGTACCACCAATAGATAGGCTCGTCCCTTCTTGGGCAACCCTGAAAGTATCTTCTTGTACGGACTGAAACAAGACAATCTACTCGCGGGAAAATGGGATTCTAAAATCAGAGGGTACTAATCTGATTGCGGCACACTAACCGACCTTTAATTTGGGAAACCGCTGCATAAAACATATGTGTTTCTAGTGTCATTGTCCATAGAGACACTTAAGCCCTTCTTTAGCAGTCGGTCCTTCTCGATCTCTTCCTTCTCACCTTAGGCGGTCATCTAGCCGTCTAGAGAATAAAGTGCGACTTATTTAGTACCGCTCATTGACGAATGTCAAACTATTAGAGTTCAGTGCAACACTCAAGATATGATATCTTTTGGGTACTGGTGGAAGCATATCATGTTGGCCCTTACTTGAGACAGTCAATTTAACAGCTCAGGTCTTGAAGACTTTAAGAACTATATGGGAAATTTAAGAACCGTTTTAGATTTTGGCATAGGACCTCAAATTTTTCCAACTTGACCCTGTGGTAGACCTTCTCTCCCACCTCCCGCACGGTCGAGCGCCTGACAGTGTCGTCAATAGAGGTTATCGCGCGACCCCTAGCACTCAGGTGTCTACATCCTTCCGTCTATATCACCAGATCATCAACTACGACATAGTGGTCACCTAGGTCGATTCCATGACAATTACTGAAGGGAAACTCAATGCCTGCAAGAGGCCCGTCAACTACCAATCTTAAGAGCATATCCAACATTTTTACTAAAAGAGCGCATGGCTTTTTAGTTTTTGGGAGCCATTTTAGCTGCTCTAGTGCGCTCGGCAGGCTGCACCATTTCGAGACGCACTAAAATGCAACGCATCGCAGGCAGTAGTTTCTAGATGCACTAAAATAAGCCACGATTGGTTGTCGCTTGTCAAGATCGAACACATCTCAACTTGCCAAAATCAAATAAAAGTGAACATATACATCAAATTCCCAACACACACATATAAAATCAAGATTATGACTTGATCATCATAGCATAGTTCAAATCCATGGCATAGTTCAAAAGCATAGCATAATTTCATCATTTCTATTCATATACATAATTCAAAACAACAAAAAAAGCAATTACGGGCCTTTTTGTCGTTGGGTCGAACACGTTGGGCGCAACAGACGACGCTACCTCCTCCGCATTTGCTGGCGGTTGGGGTGGCTATCGTGGCGGTTGGAAATGGCTGGCTGCATGCCCTGCCAAAGGTTTGTCGTGCGGACCCACACCGATTTTGCCCTTCTTCTAGCTAGCCGCCGCCGCAGATGTTAGCCACTTGGGCATGATATTCCTTGGCTTTAAGGTGGGCGGCGAATGACGGCATGTGCATTCGCCGGCCGTGGTGGCGCAAGCATCTAGCCGCAAATGATCCTGATGTTAGGGTTGGGTGCGGCAGGGGGGGTGTTGCAAGCAGCAGTGAAACTGTTCCGTCCGCAGGTGTGGGGCGGAGGAGAAGAGAGTTGGGGGAGTGGTGGAATAGCCGTTCATGGTTGGGATTTCACCGGCGGTGGTCGAGGCGGGATGCAGGAGGTCGCGTGTGGAAGTTTTAGTTTGGCGGTTGGACAGCACGGCCCGGCAGACCAAATTTGCAGCGCAAGATTAGGTTTTTGTGTGCGTGCATTAAATTATTTTGTGCGCGACCTATTTTTAGTCTTCTGCTGGAGCACAACTTTTGCCCTATCACGCTGAATAATAGCATTTTTTTGTACAACCGACAGATTTTTGTGCGTCAGTTAGAGATGCTCTTTCGTTGGTTTTTTTCTAGACATGCCTTGGCTAATTTATCATTTTCTTTGAGCTGCCCCACGTTTGATCCTTTTCTTCTTTGGGCCACAAAGCATAGAAACACTCCATGTTTGATCCTTTTCTTCTTAGGTCCACAAGGCATTAAAATACTCTCACATGGCCTCAAAATGCTTCGTTTTCACCAGGTTTAAGTCTTAATGGGAGGCTGGGCAGGGATGTGAGCGGTGGAGTAAGGTGGGCGATGAAGTATGGTGATGATCGGACCGGGGAGAGGCAAGATGTAGTAGCGCCGCAAGACTGACTGATGAGGAGATGGACTTGGGAGTTGATCAGGTAACCTAAGAAACAGAGAAAACGCTCTCCTCGTGCCGCCCCCTCCAGGCGACCGAGGGGGGCAAACCCTACCACGCCGCCACCCCCTCCTCCTCCCACCCCTCCTCGTCGTCCCCGGAGGTCCGCCAACCATCTGCGCGTGGTCCAGTGAAGGGGGCGGCGGGGATCCCTCCTTGTGGCTCTCGCACATGTGAAGGGAGGAGACCCCCTGCGTTAGAGGGCACCAGTATGCCGAGGCGGCGGCCTCGGGCGGAGGGGACGGCATCGGCCCTACGGCGGGCAACGGTCGTTAGTGCCGCTTGGTCGGCTCCTTGGCCGTGCGGGTGGCGAGGCGGCGGCAGGCGTGGTCGAGGTGCAGAGGTTCCCCGCTTGACCCCTCGCACCAGATCTGAAGATGATTGCACTCCCTGTGCTGCCCATCTCTCCTCCTCGACCTTGGACCTTGTTCCGGCGATCGGTGGGTGGTCAGAGGAGGGGATGACTGGGGGAAACCCTTGGCTGACGGCGGCGGCCACGACGTCGGCGATGCTGTGGGCATCGTTCACCTTCCTGAAGGAAAAATCGAGGTTTATCCCCTTCCCCCTTCCTTCCCTTCATATCTCGGGTGAAAACCCAAAGCTTCAGCTTGGACAATGGCGGCGCTCTAGCGGCGTTTTCCTTCTTGAAGGTGTTGTCTTGAGATTGCGGGTCTAGTGGACGAGCTTGGCGTTGGGTGGTGGTAGTTGGTAGCGGTGGCTCTCTCTTCATGTGGCAGTGCGGTGGCGGGTCGAGTGCTCGCGAGGCTTTTCTTCCCTGGTCCTTGTTTGCTCGCCGGCAGGGTCGACGCCCACAAACCGGGCGAGGAGAAGGGTCTCCTCTCTGGCAGTAGCATCCTCCCGATGGTCGAGCTGGTCTGCGACTCTTGGCCAATCCTGGTGGCACTTGCCTTATCTTGCTCACCGTGTCTTCGGTGACGACTTCGCCTAGCAGATTGCGTCTTATTGCTGGGGTTGGTGCTTCGGATGGCGGTGGAGTCTGTGGGTGGCGGCGTGGAGGTGGAAGTGCTCGGAGTCCTCCCCTCTATGCCAGGTAGTCCAATGCTCACTCATGTTTAGGGGAGCTGCTCCACCTCTTGACAGATGTGGCGTCCTTCGATCCAGGGCGAGAAAGCGGGATGCTTTCTTCGGAGGTGGACGGTGACATTGCGACTCTGTTGGCTCCTGGAGGTTGACAATGACGCGAACTTCTTCTTGGCGTGCAAAGAATTTCCAGTCGAAGAAATTAGCACCTGCCGATCTACACTTTTACCACAATACCGGACTGGAGCTACACATTGTTTCCATCAAAAATCTCATCGTACCTTGATTTAGGATGGAATTGGCGATGGAAAATGGGTATGAAGCGAATCTGTTGTATGCGCCGCAGCATCCCTCATCAGGCTTAATCGTCTGTAACACTGTCGAGGTGCCCATTGTTGATCTGATCCGTCGGTGCCCCGTGCACATACCTCCCCAACCACCACAATCTGGGGCTAGATGGCGCCACCAGGCCTCGCCGCAGCCACCAACGCCAAGACTTCACAGCGCCAAAAAGCCTACCCTGAAGCCTAGGCTCGCCGGTGTGACCAGGCCTCCCGGCCGCCCCCATGCCTAGGGCTCGCCTGTGCGACAAGTCCTCTACTTGTTAGGTTGAGGGCGAGTGAAATCCGGCCGTGTATTTCCACTGCAGAATGACCCAGCCGCTGTGATGTGGGCCGGAGTTGAGCATGGGGTCAGTCTGAAGGGCAAAAGAGCCGCAGCTCGCGGTAACAAAAGAAATATTCTTATCTAGCCTCCATGGACGATTCGCGTGGCTTCCCTACAACATCGGACGGATGAAAACGCACGCACGGGAAGTGCTCTCTGGCTGGGTTATCACCAGGCTTAAGCCTATAGATAATATGAACAATTTAGCATAATCCTTATATGAGCTAAACACCAAGGTGCCACTCCGGCTACAACGGTTTCGGATTGAGAAACATCGATGGCTGCAACTCAGAGCCATGAAAGTTTCAACAGCTATGAAAACATCATGACCAGGTCAGATAAAAAATTGGGAGGCAAATAGACCATTTGCTTGCCATGTGCCACAAATAACATTCCTTAGAATCTATGTTTGTTTCTTTCTGACCATAATCTACGATTCCTTTGCCAAAACAATTACTTCCTCCATTCGGAAATAAGTGACTTAACTTTATCTAGATTCGGAGTATCTATATACTAAAACGTGTTTAGATACATGAGAATTAAGACAAATCCAAGTCATTTATTATTAGACAGAGGGAGTATCAAAAGTTTGATAATATCTTGTTTACTCAGACTTTTATAGCACACTCAATACATGCTCGTTTGTTCTAAAAAGCTCGGGAGTATTTGATACTATATCATCTTTGCTACATGCTCAGTGGAAACTTGAAATAAAATCCCTGACTCATCACAGAGATTCTTCGGTACAACCATATCAAGATTAGCATTCAGAAAGCTCGGTAGTATTTGATACTATATCATCTTTGCTACATGCTCAGTCGACACTTGAAATGAAATCCCTGACTCATCACCGAGATTCTTCGGTACAACCATATCAAGATTAGCATTCAGTCATGCCTTCAGTTGATTAGTTTGTTTCGGATCCCTTTCCATGGTAATCAATCATATGCCTAGACCACAAGGCTTGACTGAAATTTATTTAACTGTTTGCTGGTAGACATTGCCGAGTTTTGATTTTATTTGTTAGAACGAAGTTTGTCCAAATTTTTGCACAGAAATTGCACAGTGGTCGACTATTTTTATCATAACTAACTGAAGTCATGCTTGTTTGATAATCATTTTCCTTCCATAAATAAAAACCTTCTAGAGGTTTGTACAACAATTGCATAGGTCTCCCCGCATTTTTTTTTGCATAGGTCTTCAATCTTCATTTTTGGTCATCCATTCAGTTACTTCTTTCACTATATACGTACATACCGATGTGCCTACAAAGTACAAATATATGAAATCTAAAGTTTGTTGCTGATGTGGAAATGGAATAGGCAACTTCTATTTAAATTTCTTTGGAGATTTGAGTTAGTCAAGTAGTGATGAGTTTTTTAATTGAAAATCAACTATGTATTAATCAGGTAACACGAGGTTCATTGCACGCGAGACCAGATTTGAAACATAGTTTGACACTGAATCTGGCAAAACGGCATTACACAAGTGAGCACAACTAAACTGCACCAACGCATGCGCAACACCATTGTCTGAATGCTGAATCTTCATTAGTTCTTTTGATCCTCCATTCAGCGTGGATTAGCTGCCTGAACTATTCTACCACTTTCCTAAAGCATGACAAACTTTGCCCAGCTTGGGGCCGTTTTAATACAGTAATATAAAAAACGGTGGGGACTTCTCTTCCCCCGTCATTCTTGAAGAAAAAGTTGTTCGATGTAATAAAGAAGAAACCAGTGTGTTTGTTCTGACCCATCACCCAGACCAGAGAGCTGGGGCTCAGTGCCACTCCCGTCCCCTCCAATCTGGCCACCATTACAAGCAACCTAAAAAAGACTCAGGACACCAGCACAATAGATGCATGAGTGTTCCTTTTCAGAAAAAAACATGATAGACTATTGTAACCATTATGAGATGCTACCGAGCAAGCAAGGCAGATTAAATTGGATCTTCAACACGTGCTGCTCGGTCAGTGTTCTATGGAGTGAAAAACTGTAATTGTGCAGCATTGCACAAAGAGTATGTGATCTAATAGCATAACGCAGTGACCAACTTCAAAATTAGATTAGAAAAGAAAAGTATCTAAGGTAAGTAGGGTACCATACATGGGTAACATGAACAATGTTAACACCCCCTTTGGTAAACCAGCATCCATTGCTAGTTCCGCAAGCATCATAGGAGCCCCTAAAGATTAAAAAGATTACCATCAAATTTCCACATTGATCATATGCCTTCTTTTTGTCAAAGTAGCCTAAAGATAAAGCATTTTGAAGGACTTGTGTCACATGATCATAATTTATCTTGACACGCATTTGCTTTAATCTGCTGGATCTCCCGATAGTTTATCTTCTATCTTGTTTGAAAGAGGTATCTCCATTAGTAATGCATGCTTGAGAACTTCAGTTCTGAGGTCAACTTCGCCTTGTGACCCTTGGTACTGGAGCAATGACTCCTCTCTCTATCTCTCTGGACTTCATTACCCCGCCAACGCTTCTACATCACACTGGATTGGCCAATAGCGATTTTAAGTACACTACTATGGTCTATGGAACGCCATCGGCTGATGGCCATCTTGTGTGGCTAGTTCCCTATGCCGAACGAACAAATTCTCTAATTTTAGCTAGCTTTGCATTGCAAGTTTAGCCACATTCAACACCACCGCCAGCAGCAAATAAATCAGGACTTGGGAGTGTTAGGAATAGAAGCTCTCGGTAGATGCTATAGTACTAGGGTTTTGCCTTTACAGAGAGAGGGGAGGAAGTACCTTCGTTCTGGCTCGACGAGCCAGAGGCGTTTGCCATGGCGAAGAGGTCGACGGCGATGGCGTGGCTAGGGTGACTAAGCGGTGGCGGCGGCGGTGCTTCCCATGGCTCGCGCTAGGAACCCTAGATCGGTAGGGATGTAGGTGGGGGGAGCGGCGGCGCGTCGAATCTCGTAACGTGTGCCCCGACCCCCACCTCCTTTTTATAGCGCTGCCACAGGGGCCCACCAACCATATGAGGGTTGGGCGCCCCCGATCAGGGCGCGAATAAGGGGTCGGTCGATCCGTTGGGATCGACCGGGAGAGAGTCAACCTAACATTCTCCCCCTTGATCTCGACTTTACTTTTTACTTTATACTTTACTCATTTCATCACAGTTCGGTACATAGAGCATGTTTCATTGTCATAGCTCAATTGCCGATAGAATCAGACAGCTACAATATACCTCTTGTTTTGAAACAAAATCTGTTTCTTTTGGGCCTCTTATGATCCAGGAATCATAGGCTTTCCCTTAAACCCATGCCGACTAAGTGCTCCTTGAACACATGGGTGGTAAGCCTTTCGTTAGCGGATCCGCAAACATATCTTTTGTCCTTATATGCTCGAGTCTTATAGTGTGACGCTGGATCTTATCTTTCACAACATAATACTTTATATCTATTGGTTTGGAAGCATTACTCGACTTGTTGTTGTGAGCATAGAATACTGCGGGCTCGTTGTCATAGTACATCTTTAGTGGCTTGTCAATGCAATCTACCACTTTCAAGTCGGGTATAAATTTCTTTAACCATATCGCCTCCTGTTGGAGATATGCCCAAGAGGCAATAATAAAAGTGGTTATTATTATATCTTTATGTTTATGATAAATGTTTACATCCCATGCTATAATTGTATTAACCGGAAACATTAATACTTGTGTGTTTTGTAAACATAAGAGAGTCCCTAGTAAGCCTGTTGTTGAACTAGCTTGTTGATTAATTGATGATCATGGTTTCCTGATTATGGACATTAGGATGTGATTAATAACAAGGTTATATCATTAGGAGAATGATGTGATGGACACACACCCATAGTAAGCGTAGCATAAGATCAAGTCATTAAGTTCGTATTGCTGTAAGCTTTCAAATACATAGTAACCTAACCCTTCGACCATGAGGTTATGTTAATCACCATCACCGGATGGATACTTTGATGACATCAAACACCGCTTCGTAACTGGGTGGTCATAAAGGTGTCATTGGGTATTCTGAAAGTATGTGTTGAAGCGCATGGACCAAGATTGGGATTTGTCCATCCATATGACGGGTAGATATGCTCTGGGCCCTCTCGGTGGAATGTCATCTAGTTAGCTTGCAAGCATGTGACTGGGTCACAAGGGATGACATATCACGGAACGAGTAAAGAGTACTTATCAGTAACGAGGTAGAACTAGGTATGGAGATGCTGACAATCAAACCTCGGATAAGTATAGTATCGCGTGACAAAAGGAATTGGTTTCGTATGTAAATGGTTCAATCGATCACGAAGTCATCGTTGAGTATGTGGGAGCCATTATGGATCTCCAGGTCCCGCTGATGGTTATTGATAGGAGATGTGTCTCTATCATGTCTGCATATTCACGAACCGTAGGGTGACACACTTAAGGTTCGAAGTTGTTTTAAGTAGATATGGAATATGCGTTGGAGACCGAATGTTGTTCGGAGTCTCAGATTGGATTCGGGACATCACGAGGAGATCCGGAATGGTCCGGAGAATAAGATTCATATATTGGAGATCATTTTATAAGTTAAGAAATGTTCCGGAGTATTTGTATGAGGGTTCTAGAAGGTTTCGGAATGTTCCGGAATGTTCTGGAAGGTTTCTTGGAGTTTGCTTGAAAACCAAGGAAGGGATCAAGGAGTCCTGGTGGGTCAAGACTAGGAGTCGTGGGGGAGGAGGACTCCTCCCCCCACTCCCCAATCCGCCGGCCTAGAGGAAGGGGAGTCCTACAAGGACTCCCCCTCCCATGGCGCCTCACCCCCCTTAAATAGAAGGGCAGGGGCGCCCCCTCCACCCCTACTCCCATAACTCCCAATCTCTGTCGCCTCTCTCCTCCACCTTTCTTCTGCACAGGCATATGCGAAGCCCTGCAGAATTCTCTACTCCACCACCACCACCACCACGCCGTCGTGCTGCTGGGATTCCGTGGAGAAGATCTACTACCTCCGCTGCTCGCTGGAACGGGGAGAGGAAGGTCTGCTTCGACTCCGCACGTGTGACCGACTGCGGAAGCGCTGCCGAATCGCGGCGCCGGAAGGATCGTCCACTTGACCGACTGCGGAAGCGCTGCTGGAACGCGACGCCGGAAGGATCGTCCACACGATCTTGAGATCGGCAAGTGATCGACTACATTAACCACGAGATCTAATCTCGTTAACGCTTTCGGATCTACGAGGGTTAGTTCCTTTCTATCTCGTTGCACATGTCTAATAGATTAGATCTTGGCTTTTATCTAGATTAGATCTGGGTTTTGTTCGTTCTTGCGTTAGAATTTTTTTGTTTTCCATGCTACGAACCCATCAGTGGTATCAGAGCCGTATCTATGCGTAGATCTGTTGCACGAGTAGAACACAATGTTTTTGTGGGCGTTGATGCTTTTGTTGTCGGTGTCTTAGCGTGTACTTTGCATCTTGCGGCATGATGGGATAAAGAGGCTCGGGCTAACATTACATGTCATCGCACATGAGACTTGCTCCACGCTTGACGTGCAACTTGCTTTGCACAAGTGGCTTTGCGGGTGTCTGTCTCTCCCACCATAGTTAAGATTCAATTTACAATGAGCATCTGACAACACTTGTATCAACGTTGTGGTTCATGTTCGTAGGTAAGATCCGTTCTTATTCGAAAGCCCCAAGCCACGTAAAACATGCAAAGAAAATTAGAGGCGTCTAACTCGTTTTTGCAGGGGTTTTGTGATGTCATATGGCCATTATGTGATTGTGATTATATTTGATTTATGCAGTGATCCTTATTGTAATATGGCAACTGGCAGGAGCCTAATGGTTGTCTTTAAATTTTGTTTAAGACCTGCGTGTCTATTCATCATGTAATAGCTTTATTCCAAGTAGTTGTAATAGTTGTTGGTGGTGATGGACAACCATGAAGCGGCGCCACGGACCTTGACGCCACGCTGGTGATGATGGAGATCATGTTCGTGCTTTGGAGATGGAGATCAAAGGCGCAAGAAGAAAGGGCCATATCATATCACACTAATTATGAATTGCCTGTGATGTTAATCATTTATGCATCTTGTATTGCTTAGATCGCGACGGTAGCATTATAAGATGATCCCTCTCACTAAATATCAAGTAATAAAGTGTTCGTCCTTAGTTGGCACCGTTTCTAAGACTCGTCGTTTCGAAGCATCTCGTGATGATCGGGTGTGATAGACTCTACGTGTGCATACAACGGGTGCAAGCCAGATTTGCACATGCGGAAACTAAGGTTAACCTTGACGAGCCTAGCATGTACAGACATGGTCTCGGAACACGGAATACCGAAAGGTAAAGCATGAGTCATATGGATGATATGATGAACATGTTGATTGTTCGCCTTTAAAGCTACATCATCTCACGTGATGATCGGACTTGGTGTAGTGGATTTGGTTCATGTAATCACTAAAACAACTCGAGGGATGTTGTTTTGAGTGGGAGTTCATTTTTAATTTGGATTAGTCGAACTCAATTTATCATAAACACAATCAAAGTGAATTTGCATAGTTTGTTGTAGTCATTGGCATCCGTTCACCACCTTACGCTTAGTTATAGTTGAGATAGTGGAACTATAAAAATTCTGGATATTTACTTTATGAACTGGTATCGTATTGTTTTGACTGTCAATTTAAAGTTTATAAGTCCTATTGCAAACTTTCAGCAAACTCTATTTACTCCATGAAGTTTAATAAATAGTATTAAATCAAGAGTAACAATTCCAGTGTTAGTATCTAATGTATCATGTTTTCCTCCATGATTCTTGATACTCAAAAGATTGTTTTTAATATCAAGTTTATCTAAGAGCTGAAAGCAATGTTTTTCAGAAACCATCATATGTGAAAGGTATTGCGATATCTAAAACAGTGTGTTGGTTACAACATGATAGAGTATACGTCCTCATATTTGATGAGAATTTGTGAAGGTTGGAGATGCTAGTCGTCATAATCCTCCAAAAGTTTTGAAAAAGAAACATTATACTCGCAATTCACCTTTATAAGCTATAGCAGCTTGATCATGAAAGTTGTCATGATAAGGATGAATAGAAGATGTAAGTAAAATATTTACTACACTAAAAGATTACTAAAGAATGGATTTTTGAAAGAACACCAAACATTTTATGAAGGTGATCCACTTCAAAGTGCAAGTCCAAAGGTATTAGTATTTGACTATACACACTTTGTACTATGTGTCATGTGAATGACACCACTATTGATGTTGATAGATTCTTTTAAAAAGAAAAGGAATTGCTGAAAGAGAATCTATAAAATATTTGGCAGAAAATAAAAGGTTGGAGATGTCCAACTTAGGCATATAAAAGATATACATGTTATGGTTGTATTTCTTGCTTGTTAAACAATGTGGTTCTCCGGTATTGGATACCGAATTGGTTGGTATGAAGTGTCATACAGGACAACACAATTCATGAACTGCAATGGCCTAAGTAACTAGCAAGAGAATATGTGATGATGTTCATCGAAAACAAACAAAGGGTTATTGTGTTGCTCGTTAACATCAAAGCTTGCCTTCAAGATTTGTTTCAATAATTGTTATTTTGATCAAGTATTATGATGACAAAAGGTTGTTCAAATAATTACGGTATTCCATAATAGATGGATGATATACAAGTCTGGTTGGAGAAATAACGACCATAAAACTAATGCTAAAATGTCGCAAGACAAATGATTGAAAGATCACTTGCGAAGTAACATCGCAGTTTAAATTATATTGAAAGGGATACATGAAGAAACTCCATGTTGATGGATTTTTGGAGTCTTTGATTTGAATCAAATGACGCTTGTGATACTTTCCTGGAGATAATTAAAACTCCGTTCGTAGGCCAAAAGAGGAACGGACGACTAACTGATTGGAATTTGTACATATTGATGTATATAGTCCATTATGTGTAGTCGTGGGCGATGGATTTCAACTTCATATGCTTTCTCCGAAGATTTGAGTGAGTATATATATTTACTCAATAAGGAAGAAGTATGAAACATTTGAAAAATGTTCAAAGACTTTCAAGATGAAGTGGAAAATCATTGTAACAAGAAAATAAAAGAGTTTATGATTGGATCATAAAGAAAGATGTTTGAGTTACAAGTTTAGCAAAACACCTAGGATTTGAGGAATCGTTCCATGGATTTGCATTTCCCAAAACACCATAGGAGTATGGAGTGTTCAAGATATGTAATGAAACCTTGTTTGACATGGTAAGACCAAAGGTGTCATTTATAAAACTGCCATTATATATTAAAAATTAAAGCTTTAGTGACTACCGCTTTTACACTGAAAAGAGCTCCATCGTGATCCGTTGAAATGACACCATATAAGTCATGGTTTGGGATAAAACCCGAATTGTCTTTTCTTAAATTTTGGTATGTTATGCATAAGTGAAATGTTTACAACCAAAGTCGGATAAGCACGTTTTGTAGGTTATCCCAAAGAATTTGTTGGGAATTTCTCCATAACATTGAGAACAAAAGAGTTTGTTACTTGGAACGTCAAGTTTTTTGAGAAGGAATTTTTCGTGAAAAGTTAAGTGGGAGGACAATAGAACTTTGATAAGGTTGTTGAACCTTAGCTATATGTGCTAAGTAGCGCAGCGCCGGAAAGTGTCCCGGTGACGGCCACAATGCTCATAGCTCTCGTGATTACAAAAGGTGTGATCTCGGAGATTAGAGTTCCTATAGAACCGTATGGGTCGGTAAGAATCAAATAGTAAGATTTGATAAACAAGTCGTTATTGTTTTGACAATGATGAACCGACTACATGCAAAGAAGCGATGATGGGCCCTGACTCCATAAAATGACTAGAAGTCATGGAATCCGTGATAGTATCCATACACGAGAAATCAAGTTTCTAAACTTAGAAGACCCTCCGGAAAGGCGTAAAGCCTATCGGTCGTGTTTGGATCTATAAAGAAATAGACATGGATGATTCAAATCTATGAAATAGTCGACATGTCAGAAAGAGTTTACGACAATGTTCAAGGAATTGACTATGATAAGATTTGATCTTTCATAGCGATATTTAGTCTGGACGGATTAATGTAGCAACCACTACATATATTTAGGTATATGGTAGTTGAACAAACAAAACAAGTTCTTCTAATAGAATGGTTACCTAGGACGTGTACATGACACGATCCAAAGGGTTTTGTTTATTCAAAAGGATGCTAAAAGAGTATGCAAAACTTCAATGGTTGAAGTAAGCATAGCGGAGTTGGAATCTTCACCATGATGAAACTGTTAAAAGAGTTTAAATTCATCGGAGATGATGAAGATGCTTGCATTTGCAAGAAATTAAGTGGGAGCGTTGAGACATATTTCTAATACATTATGTAGAGGACATATTGTTGATTAGAAATAATGTATCTTTTATTGACACAGGTTAAGAATTTCATTTCGATGAAAGACTTAGGCATAACTCGAGAATTAGGCATCAATGTCTATATGAATAGATTGAGGCGCTAATATAATTTTGCCAAATGTACATAGATAAGATGTTGAATGAGTTCAATATGGAAACAACAAGAAAGGTTCTTGACACACAGAAAGGACTGAATCAAGATTCGAGTGTGTTGACACGAGATTCAAGTGTTTTGACACTTGGTGAAATCACAAGAATATTTTGATCAATCATTCTTTGAGATGTACACATCCAGATATGTCCTATGCTCTAAATGTTATGAGCATATACCAGAATGATTGATAAGATAATCATTGGACAATAGTAAAGATATTCTTATGAGCTTTGGAAGAACTAAGAATATACCATGTATAAGTGACAAATAGTTAAAGGTAGTTCATTGTAAAGTGTTACATTGATACTAGTGTTGTCACAAGATACAAATTAAATTTATCTCAATTTAGACTATGGGTAGCACAATATAATGGAAAGGATGTTCCGTGATGGATTTGGATGAGTTCCAAAGTTGAGATATTGTGACGGATACTACAATAAAAGGCTAAGTATATAACTGCTATAGTAGCAGCAAAGGAGGGCATTTGTGTTAAGTAGTTTGTTATCAAACTAGGTGTGGTTCAAAGTGGGCTAATACTGTGAAGATATATTGTGTGACAATAATATCAACATATTTTGAGCCGAAGGAACTAAAGGTCTCACCAAAGGACCAAATTATACAATGCCATCTCATTGGAGAATGAGTAATGCCTAGAGACGCAAGGACATGCAAATACACACGGACCTAGAAGTGTCAGATCCGAAGATTATGTTTACCACTAGCAATAGTGTCTATACAACACCAGAAAGCCATAGGTGTTGAATGCACAAGTTTTTAACTAGATTATTGACTCTAGTGCAAGTGGGAGACTGTTGGAGATATGCCCAAGAGGCAATAATAAAAGTGGTTATTATTATATCTTTATGTTTATGATAAATGTTTACATCCCATGCTATAATTGTATTAACCGGAAACATTAATACTTGTGTGTTTTGTAAACATAAGAGAGTCCCTAGTAAGCCTCTTGTTGAACTAGCTTGTTGATTAATTGATGATCATGGTTTCCTGATCATGGACATTAGGATGTGATTAATAACAAGGTTATATCATTAGGAGAATGATGTAATGGACACACACCCATAGTAAGCGTAGCATAAGATCAAGTCATTAAGTTCGTATTGCTGTAAGCTTTCAAATACATAGTAACCTAATCCTTTGACCATGAGGTTATGTTAATCACCATCACCGGATGGATACTTTGATGACATCAAACACCGCTTCGTAACTGGGTGGTCATAAAGGTGTCATTGGGTATTCTGAAAGTATGTGTTGAAGCGCATGGACCAAGATTGGGATTTGTCCATCCATATGATGGATAGATATGCTCTGGGCCCTCTCGGTGGAATGTCATCTAGTTAGCTTGCAAGCATGTGACTGGGTCACAAGGGATGACATATCACGGAATGAGTAAAGAGTACTTATCAGTAACGAGGTAGAACTAGGTATGGAGATGCTTACAATCAAACCTCGGATAAGTATAGTATCGCGTGACAAAAGGAATTGGTTTCGTATGTAAATGGTTCACTCGATCACGAAGTCATCGTTGAGTATGTGGGAGCCATTATGGATCTCCAGGTCCCGCTGATGGTTATTGATAGGAGATGTGTCTCTATCATGTCTGCATATTCACGAACCGTAGGGTGACACACTTAAGGTTCGAAGTTGTTTTAAGTAGATATGGAATATGCGTTGGAGACCGAATGTTGTTCGGAGTCTCAGATTGGATTCGGGACATCACGAGGAGATCCGGAATGGTCCGCAGAATAAGATTCATATATTGGAGATCATTTTCTGAGTTAAGAAATGTTCCGGAGTATTTGTATGAGGGTTCTAGAAGGTTTCGGAATGTTCCGGAATGTTCTGGAAGGTTTCTTGGAGTTTGCTTGAAAACCAAGGAAGGGATCAAGGAGTCCTGGTGGGTCAAGACTAGGAGTCGTGGGGGAGGAGGACTCCTCCCCCCACTCCCCAATCCGCCGGCCTAGAGGAAGGGGAGTCCTACAAGGACTCCCCCTCCCATGGCGCCTCACCCCCCTTAAATAGAAGGGCAGGGGCGCCCCCTCCACCCCTGCTCAAATAACTCCCAATCTCTGCCGCCTCTCTCCTCCACCTTTCTTTCTCACAGGCATAGGCGAAGCCCTGCAGAATTCTCTACTCCACCACCACCACCACGCTGTCGTGCTGCTGGGATTCCGTGGAGAAGATCTACTACCTCCGCTGCTCGCTGGAACGGGGAGAGGAAGGTCTGCTTCGACTCCGCATGTGTGACCGACTGCGGAAGCGCTGCCGAATCGCGGCGCCGGAAGGATCGTCCACTTGACCGACTGCGGAAGCGCTGCTGGAACGCGACGCTGGAAGGATCGTCCACACGATCTTGAGATCGGCAAGTGATCGACTACATCAACCACGAGATCTAATCTCGTTAACGCTTTCGGATCTACGAGGGTTAGTTCCTTTCTATCTCGTTGTACATGTCTAATAGATTAGATCTTGGCTTTTATCTAGATTAGATCTGGGTTTTGTTCGTTCTTGCGTTAGAAATTTTTTGTTTTCCATGCTACGAACCCATCACCTGCCCCCTTGCCTCATAGCAAGCTATAAATTCTGCATACATCGTGGATGATGCAACTATTGACTATTTGGAGCTTCTCCACGAAATAGCCCCTCCTACGAGAGTGAAGACGTATCCTGTTGTGGACTTTCGATCGTCTGTGTCTCCCGCAAAATCAGCGTCTGAATACCCTCTTATCTCTAGGGAATCAGACCTTCTATATGTTAGCATGAGGTCTTTTGTGCCTTGCGCATAACGCAAAGCTTTCTTTACCATCTTCCAGTGCTCTATGCCTGGATTCTCTTGATATCTACCGAGTACCCCGGTGATAAAAGCTAAGTCAGGGCGAGTGCACACTTGTGCATACTGTAAGCTTCCAACGGCCAAAGCATATGGTACTTCTCTCATTTGATCGATCTCATATTGACTTTTGGGACATTGAAATTTCCCAAAGCTGTCGCCCTTGACTATAGGAGCAGGTGTGGTATTGCACGCATGCATACTGTATTTCTTTAGAATCTTCTCTAGGTATGCCTTCTGTGACAGTCCTAGAACCCAATTTGATCTATCTTGGTGAATTTCTATGCCCAAAACATATGAAGCTTCACCAAGATCTTTCATGTCAAAGTTTGAGGACAAGAACTTCTTTGTTTCTAGTAGTAGACCGACATCACTGCTAGCAAGCAAGATATCATCCACATACAGAATTAGGAAAATATATCTCCCACTTTTAAACTTTGCGTAAATGCAGTTGTTCTCAACATTCTCTTTAAACCCAAATTTCTTAATGGTCTCATTAAACTTTAGGTACCACTGTCGCGAAGCTTGCTTTAATCCATAAATAGATTTCTTTAGGCGGCATCCCATGTTTTCCTTGCCTTCCATGACAAAACCCTTAGGTTGTTTCATGTAGACTCTTTCTTCTAAATCCTCGTTTAGAAATGCCGTCTTTACATCCATTTGATGCAGCTCTAAATCAAAATGTGCAACTAGTGCCATTATGATTCTGAAGGAATCCTTACATGAGACTGGAGAAAAAGTCTCATTGTAATCTACTCCTTTTCTTTGTGTAAATCCTTTTGCCACAAGTCGTGCTTTGTACTTCTCCACATTCCCTCTAGAGTCACATTTTATTTTGTAGACCCATTTACAGCCTATTGTTTTGGCTCCTTTGGGAATATCCTCTAAGTTCCAAACTTTGTTGAAACTCATTGACCTCATCTCATCTTCCATGGCCTCTAGCCACTTGGATGAGTGAGGGCTACTCATGGCTTCTTCAAATGAAGTGGGATTATTCTCCATTTGAACTTTTTCTATGCTATAGACTTTATAATCAGTAGAAATCGCTGATCTTTTAACTCTTTGAGACCTTCTAGGGGCCTCATCTGTTGGCACATTTCGTACCCTTCTAGGTGCCTCATTGGTTGGCACATCTTGTTGAGGTGGTTGCTGCTCCTCCCTTTCATGCACAACAACAGGTTCAGTCGGCTCCTGACGGACAGGTTCCGGATCTTCACTCGTTATTGTCACGGGTGGAGTTGCAGTAGGTGCTTGCACCAGAACCTCAGGAGTTCTTGATGCAGGAACAACATGTAGCAACAAAATGGCTCCTGAGTCATCGGATTAGGTGCATGCACCCTCTTCTCCTCAAGATCAATTTTCCGAGCTACCATGCTCCCCCTCATCATTTCGTCCTCTAAGAAGACTTCATGTCTCTTTTCTACAAACTTTGTGTATCTGTATGGACAGTAGAAACGAAAACCTTTTGACTTTTCAAGATAGCCAATGAAATGACAACTAACTGTTTTAGGGTCAAGCTTTGCAATATTTGGATTAAATACTTTGGCCTTGGCTGGGCTCCCCCACACCCTTAGGTGCTGTAGCCAGGGAACTCTTCCTGTCCACATCTCATACGGTGTTTTGGGCACCGACTTTCTTGGTACTCTGTTGAGAATATGAAGGGCGGTTTTTAACGCCTCCATCTATAATCCCAATGGCAAGGTGGATTAACTCATCATGTTGCGCACCATATCCATAAGGGTACGATTACGCCTTTCAGCTACTCCATTTTGCTGAGGCTCGCCCGGCATCGAATACTGGGCCACTATGCCAGTCTCCTGTAAGAACCTTGCAAAAGGTCCAGGGACTTGGCCATATGGGGTGTGTCGATCGTAGTACTCCCCTCCACCGTCAGACCTTACTATCTTTATTGTTTTACTGTGTTGGTTCTCAACTTCTGCTTTGAATATCTTAAATTTATCCAACGCTTCTGATCTTTCTTTAATTGGATAAATATAACCATAACGGGAGTAATCATCTGTGAATATTATGAACGAGTCATAACCATCCACACTTTTCACTGGAAACGGTCCACATATGTGAGTCTAAATAATTTCTAGTGTTTCGGCGCTTCGATTTGCACCCTTTTTGATTTGCTTTACATACTTTCCTTTAACGTAATCGATGCATTGCTCTATGTCGGAGAACTCTAGCGGAGGAAGATTATCGTTTTTAACTAGTCTTTCTATTCTCCCCCTCAAAATATGGCCTAAACGATAGTGCCATAATTTCGATGAGTCTTGAGTTCTCTTTCTTTTCTTTGCTTCTTTATCCGACGAGGAAACATTCTCTTTCACTTTACACACAGAATTAACTTTCTCGCAAGTGGATAATAAATAAAGCTGAGTGTGAAGGAAAGCAATACCCACACAATCTTTATTACAATAAATGGCACACTAGCCATGTCCAAAATGATACTGATAATTAACTCTGTCCAAACGCGACACACTTATTAAATTTCTATGCAAAGAAGGAACATAAAGAACATCTGTAAGCAAGATCATTGATCCATCAGCAAGCTCCAAAGAGAAGTCACCAACGGCCTCAACATCCGCTTAGACTCCATTTGTGACTTCAACACATCCTTCGTTTATTTTCATAGTCCTCGTCGAATGGAATCACTGTAAAGAATTTGCAACATGAACAGTTGCCCCTGAGTCAATCCACCAAGTAGATTTTGAAAACTGTGTATACAAGGATTCACTTACAAAAGAAACTATATTGTTACCTTTTCTTGCCATTGGCTCCTTTAGAAAAACGGAGCAATCTTTCTTGTAGTGCCCTTTCTTACCGCAGTGAAGATAAGCATCTTTGTTCACTAGGTGGGCAGGCCTGTGTTGAGGCTGATAGTGCATGGGAGCTTTACCGTGTGGCTTAGAAGGAGAGCCATGGTTGCCGTGAGTGAAGGTCCTTTTCTTGTTGTCCTTCACTAGGTTCAATGAACCACCATTCTGGGTTTTGAGCCTCTCCTCTTCTTGAGCGCACATGGCGATGGTCTTTTCTATGTCCCATTTTTTAGGGGCCATATTATAATTGACAACAAAGTTCTTAAACTGTTGAGGTATTGACACCATGACCATGTGGACAAGGAGAGCAGGCTTTATCTCCAGATCAGCTTTCATGGCCTTCAATTTGGCAACCATGTTGCTCATCCGGAGGATGTGCTCCCTGATGCCAGGTCCACCTCATGTATACTTTTCTGTCACCAGAGCAGCTGGGTTGCATATGTCTTTGAAGAGCTAGTGAATTGACTCTTTATCTTTTCCATGTACTCCCCTACGAAAGCACACTCTGTGATTGCCGGCTCAACTGTGTTCTTTATGAATGCCATGCATTTCTTATTGGCATTCTGCCACTTTTGGTTCTCTATGGAGTATGCCAACTCTACTAGAGCATAGTCCCTTTTCTTTCTGTCCCATGCAGCATCATCATCGGCAACATCTCTAATGGGCTCTATTGGCTCTCAAGGACCCAATCCACCTCAGCGCAGATGAACGCGAAGTCCACCTTCTTTCTCCACTCAGAGTAATTGTCACCTCTCGGTGTGGGGACCTCCTTGATGCAGTTCATCAAGTAGAACCCTCCTTAAAACCACAAAGAAGTGAGAACAGTAACAATTGCATGTATTAATCCAACGTTGGTCAAAATTAAGACATACAAATGTTTATGCAACTATATCACCGTTCGGCAGAATATAGAATCAAAAGCACATGACTTTAATTACTTTGAAATAACACACTAACCACAATCATGCTATTTACAACGTTTGTCAGAAAAATAACATGAATATGACCAGAATATAATTTTAACATGCTCTAAAAAAATTAATATCACTTTTGTCTTTATTTAAATTTTAAAAGAGCCCTTTAACTATTTACAGCGGAAGAAATGAATAAAAAACTTTGTATTTTACAGAAACTTTACACTTTTCAGAAGCAATAATTTATACTTCTCTGTTTCTCTAAACAAATGTCTCGTTGGTTTGATTTGCATAGAAGAAAACTAGACGAAATTCCGTCAAAACTAGACCAAACAAGTCTAAAACTGCTTCTGAAAATAAAAAAGTAGAAATCAAAACTGCCACTGTTCATGCGCGGCGGCAGATAATGGCCCAGACGCTGCCTGCACGCCTGTTGCATGCTGCACCCGCGCGGCCCACGCAACCCATGGCCCAGCATTGGCCTGCCAGCAGGGCACTGCTCGATCTCGGCCGTCCGTTGCGATCCGACGGCTCAGCTTGCTTTTTGGTGGGTCAAAACCATCTCCTCCCCAGCGTCCCGTAACCCTAACCCTCAAATGACTCGGCCCCACGCGCGCGCGCCCGTCCGCGCGCCCGCCCTCTTGCGGCGGCGCTGTCTGTGCGCTGACGCCCCCCTTGCCGTGCAAGTGGCGGCGTCACCCGTCGCGTGGCCGGTGACGAGATCCCCTCCCCATCAGCCTCTCCCTATCAACCTCTCTCCTCTACCCCCTTCCTTCCCACACTCTGCAACGAGCGCGAGCGGAAGAAACAGAGGGAGGGAGCTGGCGGCGCCCCCTAGGTTCCTTGCCGACGAGCGCCTCCACCCGCGCGGTGGGAGCACCACCGTCAAGTGGCCTAGCGGTGGTGCCCTATGCCGACACACGACGGCGGCCGGTGGCTCCTTGATACGTCCATTTTGCATCACTATTTATCGAAAAATAGGCACAACCACCTGGATCGTGGGAGCGCAAACTTCATATCCTCTTAGTCATGTATGAAAGTTAATTAGTCATGTAATGTAGACGTGTCGTTGAAAATATATGGCATGCCAATTAGGCCAGGCGCTAAACACCGCGACGAGACAAACGCCGCCACATGCGTCCAAATTAAGCAAGACCGGCCAGAGTGCGCGACTGGGCACCTAGCTGAGAACGGTCGCCGTGAGCATGAACTCACGCCCTCCGTGCACGGCAGCAGCAGCCAAGCGTGAATCCCGCTATGCAATGCATTGTTTTTTCCTAATCAGATTCATAAGCTCATGGCAGGGGTTAGCTACATCTCCCGGTGCAAGGGCCCGTCACTTTTTTTTTCTTTTAAGATAACAACTGATGGAATTTTAGCAACGACGAAACCGACTAATCAGCGTCCAGCCAACTTTGATCAGCAGCCAACCATGTCAGCCCGACGGACATGAGTTGATGCCGGCCAGACTCACTTCACGTCCATGCGTTCGAGCTAAAATTTCTATTTCTGTGATGGGCCAGAGACCTGGCCAAGCCACATGAGTGGGCTTTAAAAAATCAGACAAAATTTCATACCGCCGAAATTACATACTGCGGTGAACAACACAAAGAGAAATATTTTGTGTTTATTAGTATACTTTTTTCAGAAATTACCTTCGGATGAGGAAAATCTGATCGTGTAAAGCATGCTCATGTCATCATGTCATATTGCATTTGGGCATCATATCAAATCTTGCATTTGTGTTGTATTGCGTGTGTGGTTGCTATCACCTATACTACCTATCTCTTTGCAAACTTTTCTTTATTTTGTTTCATACAACGTGGGATCATTCCTTGATCCAATATTTTTGGCCACAGCCTTGATCATGTTTGCAAAACCCTGGTTCTCCAATTCTTGTTAATTCCCAAATTGAGGTACGATCCTCTTGCTATTCTTCTAATTCCCTCCTTTTCTATATTTTCTTGGGCTTCTATTCTTTCTGTTCGGCTGCTCTACAAAAGTTCAAAACTCTCTTTTGGTTTAGAAAAGAAATAAAACAGTTTGCATAAAAGAAATTTGCGGGAGAGAAGAAACCACCCGTGGCCTTTTTCTTGATCCATCTAAAGCCCACATGACCTTCACGGGAGCAGACGTTTACCTCACGTCGTCTTCTCCATACAGACGGTGAGTAGCGCGTGGTCGATGCCGCACCCCACCTGCTGCTCATTATCCCCACCAGCGGGAGAGCCCGAACCCTAGGCCTATTCTTCTTCCGTCGCCGCCGCCGCCATACACACCTCTCCATCCCCTTCGTTCCCTCCAATTCGACCGAGAACAACTGCCGACTTTGATTCTGCTGCCAATGCCAAGAACTCGTACCCATCAAGCTGAGTCACGGGGATGGAGCCCTGTGACGTGAACGACCTCTTGCTGAAGGGCTGGAGCCGGACCTGCCCAGGACGTCATCTCGAAGGTCGCCGTACGTAGGGCCCGTCGCCACCATGCTACCTCGCGCATGCACGGCTACATCTACAATTCTTTCGTGAGCTCCTCGTCCCCGTCAGCTTTTTCCCTGTTTTGTTTTCAGGCTCTGTAGACACCGTGGTGCTTGATCCTAAGCATTTTTTTTGGTTAGGACTGCACCATGTAGAGTACGCCTGGTTCCATCTAGCTAGTTTGCATGAGGGCTTTTGATTCACCTGCTTGTGAGCTAGCTTGAGCTAAGCTAGTTTTTCACCGAGCGGGATCAATCGATCCACTAGTTTTTTTTTTACTTACACAATTCGTTGCAGCCTGCCGTGTACACATATACCAATCAGATACACCTTGAGGTCTCTGGTTCAGCTCCCCACATCAACCAAATCCAACTTATTGTAGTTCTTTTTATTCCTGCCCTGCTTTACTGGTTTGTAACTAAGAACATCTTTCCATTTGATTAGTAACTCGAAATTAGGTCAGCGGCTTGCTCTTTGCCTGTGCAGCCAGCAACCCAAGTTCAAATGTTCTTACAAGCATTTTCTTTTTGTCGAATTAATTTCAGAGAATGAACCTATCTTGTTAAATTTATAACCTTGTCCTTGTTTGTCAGAAAATTATATTATGTATATCCAAAGATTCAGAAAATCAAACCCTACATGAATATGAAATCCTTCTGCCTGTTTGCATCAGGTAGGTTGTTGTTTGGTGGTAGTTTTGTATACAATCTATTAATTAACATATGGAGTAATTGGGAAATGCCTATAAATTTTGTTCCGGTTCCATTTAAATTCGTGTAGATCATTCATGCCATGTATTAACATGCTAATCAATATTTAATTTTAATGGTGAGAAAACTAACTTTAACCATTTAATTAAATCTCAAGATCCCGATCCCACTTAAACTTGATAAGTCACATCATCTTTCCATGTCATGCATCATATCATAATCATGCCGGATCTTTTGCCGTATATTAAATAGTGCATCCGGTGTTTTTTTTAGTGTTTTGCTTATTCACGGATTAGGCCATTGAGTGGATGCGAGTATCGACAAGTTCTTCGGATATACCTTCGATAGTGTTTTCCAGGCGAGCATCTCTTCCCCTTCTACCTATTTTGCATTTATAGTCTTTATTTCCTCCTGTTGATCTATTGCTATCCGTGTCGCGATGCTTTAGTTTTCGTGCACCAGTTATATCCCTTGCAACCGTTATATCGCTTTGGACACCTCCTATTTACCTGTTGTTTGATAGACAGTTGGCCCTGCGAGTCGTAGTTGCTTGCTCAGGTGTTGGCTTCGCGTCGTCGTTGTTCCACAGTTGTTGGGAGGTTGGCACATGTTTAATGGTGGAGCTGATCATGATTCTAATTACAGTTTATTAATTAATGTTGATGGTATATTAATATAGAGGCACCGGTGGGTAGTAGTAATTATTTGGTTTTTAACCGCCAACTTGTGTCCACCTAGGACCCGAGTACTTGACACCTGTTTCGAGATCGAGCGCGCTAACCACAGGTGGGGTGTGTGGGCACCCTCATCGGCTTACTACCTGATTTCAAAGTATTGTACCGGGGGCCACAAGTAGTTTGGGGCTTTATTACTATTCTGTACTTATGCCATGCTTTACTGCTTTATTTAAGATTGTGTGTGGAGCACCTGTACTGTTTAGGATGTGGAATGTTTTCGCAGTATTGACAAGCCCAATCACACTTTCGGGTTCCCAGTCGTTTACAGCCATTGGCACAAACCCTGGGTCCGTTCCAGACCCGACCGACTTCGTTGCAGGTAGCTTAGTGGGGTGGCCCCCATGTACTTGCTTTGGGTCTGGGAAACGTCATGACTTAGGCCCCGCCGACATACCGATGGGTGTATGTTAATTGATCTGGCAAAAAGGGTCGAAGTGCGTGTGGATACTTTGGTGCACCCTTGCAGGGTTAAATCTTTTCGAAAAGCCGTGTCCGCGGTTATGGACGACTTGGAGCACAGTTTCTCGATCATAGACAATTATAACTAAAGTTTACTGTTATAATTTGACTTGTATCTGAGATGAATAGTAAGTTGGATAACTGCCATGGAAAGATTAAATAAAATGCCAACCGAGTGAGTTTCCTCGGCTTGACTTCCTCATTTGGTCTCGAGGGGGAAATACCAGGATGGGTATGTTTGGTGTTAGTATCAGGTTGGATCCGAATAAGTCTTTCTTACCCTCTCTAATAGTCGCCAGTGATACCGAGTCTCTATAGGTTGTTTAGTGCCGCTGCGCTACCGCTTCAGCCCACCATACCTATGTAGGCGAGAGCCGCCGAATTCTAGCCTCGCCGTGTACTGGCCTCAGTACTGACGCTCCTCCTTTTTCTTTGCCCTTTGTCGGCACCCCTTTTGTTTGTAACAACCTTGGACCCTAAGCTCTAAGTTCAAGCCTGGATGAACCGGAAGTAGTTAAAATAGTACAGCGGGGGCCCAGGGGCCACCCACGTGTAGACCCGTCGGCCGTCCTAACCACTTCCAAGACATCGGGACAAGAGCGAGCGGCGTAGGCAACTTGAGAAGATATCAAATACATACAAAAGTGAGTATGTATGCAAGCTACCATACAACAGTTCTAAGAGCCATTCCATCTAAAAGAAATAGAAATATTGCAACGCCATACGGCAAGATCCAAATATCCTAGATAGAGATAATAGTGTAGGATAGCTCCTCATACATCAAACATCAGAGTATCAGGCGGAAGCGGAAAACAAGATCCGAGTACGGATAAGAAGCAAATCGGCATAAGATGCCACATAAATAAACACATCCCGCCCACAGATCTCGCGGATCCCCATCCCTAGAATCTCTACACCGCGTGGTCGTTGCCAACATCATCTATCTCCTCCACCCAGTATCCATCTTGCGAATACACCTGTTCATCTGAATCAAACAATTTATCGTGTGAGACCCTAGGGGTACTCAGCAAGTCTTTATGCCTCTAAAGGGGACATAACCTGGGGTGACGCAATTGCAGCAAAAGATAATACTAACAAGTCTATAGATACTCTCTAACCATCCGCCTAACCAATGATAGACGGATGTCCGTCAACTAGAACAACAGTTATAACAGTATATAGTAACATATCCATCCTCCTTCTCGCTTACCCATGAGAAAGCGGACGAACAACCCATCCGTTGGCAGTTTTATTAACCATTCCATGAGCATTGCACTATTTACTAGTCAGGTATTTAGTCAAATTAAAAGCGCTACTTTAGTTATACTTGTCTATGATCGAGAAACCGTGCTCCAAGTCGTCCATAACCGCGGACACGGCTTTCAGAAAGATTTACCCTGCAGGGGTGCACAATTAGCAACACACACTCGATCAACCTTGGAAAAACCAACTCAAAACCCAACGAGGCATTCACCACAAAGCGATCACAGGATTCAGAAATATTTCAGGGGTCCACCCCAATAAGCTACCCGCAACGAAGTTGGCCGGCTCCGAAACGGACCCAGGGTTTGCGACGACGGCTGTAAACGACTGGGAACCCGAAAGTGTGACTAGGCTTGTCGATACCGCGAAAAGGTGGCGCGATCCAAAACAGTACAGGTGCTCCACGCACAATCTTAAATAAAGCGGTAAAGCATGGCATATGTACAAGATAGTAAGTAAAACCCCAAACTAGTTTGTGGCCCCAAGAAATAGAAATGAATCAAGCTCTGGCTCAGGGGGGGGTCCATAAGGCCTCCCGGATGTGGATAGTGCGAATAGTCAAGGATTAGGAATCAAGTACTCGGGGTCCTACGGGAAACAAGTGAGCATGAAAAACCAAATAACAGATATTTCTCACCGATGCCTCTTTCATTAGTTATCCCATTACTACTCAGGTTAAGTGGTTTAGGTACCTCGTTATCCATCAGACACTCACATACCCTACACATGTTGTTCTACGACTCGCATGGCTCAAACAACTCCTGTAGTAATGGCTCATAGGATGGAGGAACAAGCTTCGGTGGGGTTTAAAAGTAAAGGCTATGCAGTACTTGGGATTCAATTTAATGCAATCGCGACTCAATGATGCAAGAATAAGATAGAGGCAATAGGTACTATATGTATGCAAGCATGTGGTAGTGCTTGCCTGGCAGCTCAGTTGAAGCGAGAAACGGATCTGGGTAGTACTCCTGGGATTCCTGATATTTCCCCTGCTCGGCGTCACGGGGAGGTTGGTGGTGGTGGATCGGGCAGGCGCGCAGCGGATCGACGATGGAGCTGGAGGACGGTGAGCTAGGGTTTGCGTCGGGCTCGGTGACGTGCGGCGTGTACCAGCCGTCTCCTCCTCGCTGCGGTGTACGGGGACAGTCCAGAGGGACTCCAGGGTCTTCCCCAACGACCCAACGCCACGCCCGCCTCCTCGCTGCTGCGGTGGAGAAACGATGCCGACGGTGGGGTGGAGAGGGACGAGGAGAAAACAACGGCAGGTGGGGGAAGGAGGAGTGGTTGGTCAGGGCCCTGGGTGGATCTGTGGTTGCTAGGCAGAGGAGGGATAGATAAGAACGAGGCAGAGGGAGCACATGGGGTGGCTCGGTGTAAAGGTAGCGTGCCCCTTTCCTCCTTCTCCTCCTCACGCGGTGGGCACGGCTCGGGAGGCCTGGGTCTGCAGCTGGGGACAGAGGGAAAAGAGAGGAGGCCTCGGGTGGGGTCTGCATGGCAGCGGGGGAGAAGAAACAGAGAGAGGGAGTGATGCTCGGCTAGGGCTAGAGGAGGGGTGGCATGGTGGCTCGGGCTAGAGAGGTGATGAGAAAGGGGTGGCTCGGATGGGACCGAACCAGGTGGTGGTGGCCAGGTTAGGAGGGGAGGGTGGCTCGGCATGGAGCCTAGCTAGGAGGGGAAAAGGGATAGGGTTAGGGTTTTGGTGAGGGGAGTGTGTAGAAGCTAGGTTTAGAGAGAGAGAGGACTCGGTTTGGATAGAAGAATAGAGAGGGCAAACCACATGATGGATGAGCTAGGTTTTTAGAGTAGCTAAGAAACTCCAATAGGAATTTGAATGAAGACAAAGGTCAAAACCAAAAGGTCCCAAAAGATAAAAAGAGGTGGAAGAAAAATAATGATCTTGCATGGCTCATGCACATGATCATATTTTGTGAAAACAAAATATATCTCATGTTTACTTGGCAAGGAGGAAAACACTAAAAGAGAGCAAGGTGGAGGAAAAGTGGAAGAGAAGTAATTAAATGTGTTTATTTGTTCAAATGAGTTCAAACAAACACCACCCAAAATATTCCAAGGAACCCAAAATAGAAGAACAAGTGAGGGCCTTGCATGGGCCATGCACAAGTAATAAATGCCACTAATTCTAGTTGTGAAAACAACTATCTTCAATCATGGTCATATATTCTTGCATGCATGCCAAAGTATTTGATTAAACCATTCAAAGAAGAAGCTTGCTTGTCATATGGAAATAATTAGTATATGCACATGTATGAGGTTAAATGACCATGGTAGTGTGTATTTTCCACTAGAGCACTTGTAGCCAAAATATAGCTTCATACATGAGCATATAGTAAATAAAATCCATATAGAACTTTAGATGCAACACTTCTACTCACATGTCATGCAGAAATGGTCATAAGGCTTCCCATAATCAATATTGTGAGAACAACATGTATCATGTATGGAAGCATGTAGAAAGAAGTGGATCCACCCCAACACATATGAGCTAGATTTAAATGCCAAAGAGAAATGTAAAAACTCATGTATAATTAGGATGGTGGAATTATAAGGTGGTGACAAGTTAAGGTGGTGGAGTTGAAAAAGATATGCCCCCAACTCAATTTGGGCATTAACAATATATCAAGAACCAACTACAATGTAACAAGAGGCAAATACAATTAATAAATGCATATGAGATAAGAACCAAAAGAAAAAGGGTTTTATATGATGCTCAAATGCAAGGTGGCATGATGACATGAGCATGATATAATTATGATGCAACAATTATATGTAGGAAGTAGCATTTTATCATTAGACCATGTAGCATTACAGATGTTAGACAGATGGGATGCTAATCTCTCCCCCACTAAACAGGAATCTCGCCCCGAGATTCTAGGAAGAAGAATAAGACACGAAGAGGGTAGGATACTTGGTACGGAGCTCATCCTCGTGTTCCCAAGTGGCTTCATCAACGAAATGGTGCGACCACTGCACCTTGCAGAACTTGATGGACTTGTTGCGAGTCCTTCTTTCTGCGACTTCTAGGATTTTTGTGGGGTGTTCTTGATAAGACATATCTTCTTGGAGATTGATAAGCTCATGGTCCACGGTCCTGCCGGGATCCTTGAAGCACTTCTTGAGTTGAGAGATATGGAAAACGTCATGGACCTTGAGTTTTTCAGGGAGCTCGAGAGCATAAGCGACTTCTCCTCTTCTTCCATGAACTTTGAAAGGACCGATGTATCTAGGAGCCAGCTTTCCTTTGATACCAAACCGGTGCGTGCCCCTCATGGGAGTGACACGAAGGTAAACGAGATCACCAGGGACATACTCCATGTCCGTGTGCTTTCTATCATAGTTGCTCTTCTGGCGACTTTGAGCAACCTTCAGGTTTTCGAGAATGATGTGAACCTTCTCCTCCGCTTGAGTTACCATGTCAGGGCCAAACAATGTTCTTTCACCCACGCCCGACCAACCAATCGGAGTTTTGCATTTGTGGCCATAGAGAACCTCAAATGGTACCATCTTTAGGCTCTTCTGGAAGCTGTTGTTGTAAGAGAATTCAGCATAAGGAAGGCATTCTTCTCACTTCATGCCAAAAGAGATGACGCAAGCACGGAGCATATCTTCCAGAATCTGATTGATCCTTTCAACTTGTCCTTGCGACTGAGGGTGGTAAGCTGTGCTGAAGTTCAACTTTGTTCCCAAAGCATTTTGGAAATTGCTCCAGAACTTGGAAGTGAAGATGCTTCCACGGTCTGAGCTGATCTCAAGAGGAACCCCATACAGAGAGACAATTCTGTTGATATAGAGCTCAGTCAACTGAATTGCAGAAATTGTTTCCTTGACGGGAAAGAAGTGAGCCACTTTAGAAAGCCTGTCGATGACAACAAAGATTGCATTGTTGCCCTTCTCCGACCTTGGAAAACCAGTTATGAAGTCCATCTCTACTTTCTCCCATTTCCATTTCGGAGGCTTCAATGGCTGTAGAAGACCAGAAGGTTTCTGATGAACAGCTTTAACTCTACGGCAGACATCACACTCCGAGACATACTTGGCACAATATCGTTTCAACCCAGGCCACCAATATTGTGTTTTCAGATCCATGTACATCTTAGTGCTGCCAGGGTGGATAGAAAGAACAGAATCATGCGCCTCCTTGAGAACTTGCTCTCTTAAACCCGGGTAGTTCGGAACAAACATCCGGTGTTCAAAGAATAGAGCGCCTTGGTCGTCGACGTGGAAGGACTCATACTTCGGAAGCTGGATGTTGGAGATGATCTTTTTAGTGTAAGGATCACCAAGTTGAA
Source organism: Avena eriantha (assembly GCA_910589775.1). NCBI lineage: Eukaryota > Viridiplantae > Streptophyta > Magnoliopsida > Poales > Poaceae > Avena > Avena eriantha. The sequence continues at coordinate 30,202,512 of OU342743.1, read as the reverse complement.
TGGAGCGAACTTTTTCTTCCAAGAGAGGGGTTGCCAAAAGGTTCAGAAGATACCCTTGATCCACAATTTCAAGGTTGAGCTGACGGAATTCCTCGCACAAGAGAGCCTGTTGTTTATCTTACTTTTAACATTCCTCGACCAATCAATGTTACCAATATTTTTGGCAATTGATTAAATGGTACTAACAAGATCACGAAGGCTACAACACTTATAGGTGTTTCATCTCTATGTTAGACGCATTCTAAAGAGGCGAGGCGGTACTATTGAACGCAAAATGTATATATGCCTCTATTTACCGGTAGACTTTCGAGGCAGCGATTTCTTTAGTTCAATTCCAAACAGTTTCAAGCCCATCTAAATTCCAAACAGTTTCAAGCCTAGCTTTGATCTCTCATTGCCCCTATCATAAGCATCTTGAAGCGATTAAGGTTAAAGTGAACAAACTATGGTGTACATGCTTGACGAAGTATAAGTTAGAAATCTCATGTCCCTTGTATACGAGGGCCGCTCCTCATGCTACTCAAGTTTAGTCACCGGTAAGTTCTTGTCATCGTAAGTACATGTGTATCATAGAGAACTGCCAACGGGTACCCCTTGCCCGATGATACAGAAGAACCCCCATATCAAAATGACAAGGCAAGCAGACAACGAGCATCTCAGCAATCTTCTTATTTACCATGGGAATATGGTGCTTTTTTTCTCTTTCCTCTTTTCATAATCTCTTTTTTTTCTCTTTTTTTTTCTCAATATAGGACTCTTTTTTATAAGAAGAATGCTTCATAGACAACTCATTATGGTTACGCTGCAGGTTTTCACCATGTCAGCATGGATTAGACCAGCGTCCCAGGCGTTTCTCTAACACATATACATAACTCCATGGACTTACAAGCTCCCCTTTCATTTCACACCGACGACATCCATATACAAAAGAGCATGATATCAACTAGGTACAAGTACCAAGTGCAATGTTGAAAGCGTTCCCCATGAAAGCATGGTTATGCTAATTCCCAACAAATAAGTGCAAGCATATACAACATAGACGACACAATGGTTCAAGTTTATTAAGGGCAAGAAAAGTAAAGTGTGCCATCAAGTTCGTGAGAGCTTTAATCACTAGTTTTCTCATAACAAGTTTAATTTGGAAGGCAAATAAAAGCATGAATATACTTGGAATAGCATAAGCTAGTAGGTAGGTATGGTGGACTCTTTGTAATAACTTGGTTTAGGGAGTTGGATGCATGAGTGGAACTCATACTTGGTTGTGGAGGCTAGCAAAAGGCTGGTGATACATTGCAAATGTATCTATAATTTTTGATGTTCCATGCTTGGTTTTATCTACTTTCTTGTGTTTTGTTCCAACTTTGGAGAACTTTTCATATGATTTATTGGACTAACCTATTAACAAGATGCCACAGTGCCAGTTGCCTGTTTTCTGCTGTTTTTGGTTCCAGAAAGTCAGAAAATGAATATTCTCAGAATTAGACGGGACAAAATCCAAAGTTGATATTTTACCGGAAGACTCATGGAGCCAGAAGAAGAGACGGAGAGGGGCCACAGGGCGGCCACACCATCTGGTGGCGCGGGCTAGCCCTAGCCGCTCCACCAGGTGGTGTGGGCCCCCTGGCCGCCCACCGACCTTGCCTCTTCGCCTATAAGATGCCTCCCGATGCGAAAACCCTAAATCGTCAAGCCTCCAGCCATGAAAAGTTCCGCAGCGCCGTCGCCACCGAGGAGATTTGGGGGACAAAAGTCTCTGTTCCGGCACCCTGCCGGGACGGGGAAGTGCCCCCGGAGCCATCTCCATTGATCTCCACCGCCATCTCCATCACCATTGCTGATTCCCATGATGAGGAGGGAGTAGTTCTCTCTCGAGGCTAAGGGTTCTACCGGTAGCTATGTGTTCATCTCTCTCTCCATGCATGATCTTGTTGTGGTCATGAGCTTTGTAATCAATTAGATCTACCTTGATACTCAAGTGCTTATGAATCTCTGCTCTCCCCATGTGTGTGAAAGTGACAGCGTGCTCACCATGGTGGCACTTAGGCTAGAGATTACAAATACTTGTTATGAGTTCTATTCGGAGTTGGATGTCTTTATGAAATTGTGGTGTTTGTTCGACCTATCTAGTACTCAAGGTGACAGTGTGGGGTTTTCTAGATGGGAAAGATGAACTTTGAGGTGTGCTGTTATAGCCCTACCAACGATTAGAGTGTTCAACCGGAGAGTAGTTAAGAGTAGTATCATGAAGATGATATATTTATATGAGAGTGTTCACTAGTGAAAGTATGATCCCTAGGCCTTGTTTCTAAGCATTGATACACCGTTTGCTATTAGATCTATTGCATGTTTGCTTGCTTCCATCTTTATTTCAGTTTGCCTTTAGTCTTTTCCATGCCATCAATCTATTTTCTAGCACCGTTGTCTTATATCCATACCACTTGTATTTCACTATCTCTTTGCCGAACTAGTGCACCTATACACCTAACAAGTGTATTGGGTGTGTTGGGGACACAAGAGACTTCTTGTATCTTGATTGCAAGGTTGCTTGAGAGGGGATACCTTTGACCACTTCCTCCCTGAGTTCGACAAACCTTGGGTGGTCCACTTAAGGGAAAACTTGCTGCTGTTCTACAAACCTCTGCACTTCGAGGCCCAACAACTGTCTACAAGAATAGAAGTGCGTAGACATCAAGCTATTTTCTGGCGCCGTTGCCGGGGAGGTAAGGTAAAAGGTACTCACATCCTCCGGTGTGAGTGCTCGAAGTTATTTCCTTTAGATTCTGCAATTTTGTCTTTTTGTTTCTTGTTTTCACTAGTTAGGCTTAATGGAAAACACCAAAAAAATTAGAGAGCTTTATAGTATTTATCTTGCGTTAGGACATGAAGTGTTTGAAGAGAAAATTAAAAAACCTATGGAACTTTATTTGCATACTAGTAGCAATGTTATTAGTATGAATCTTTTGAACACCTTTGTTACTAATGCTATGGAAACGTCTAAGCTTGGGGAAGTGCTAGCTCGTGATTGATGTAGAGCTCGTTGGGAACCCCAAGAGGAAGGTATGATGAGCACAACAGCGAGTTTTCCCTCAGTTATGAGACCAAGGTTTAATCGAACCAGTAGGAGCAAGGAAACACCCCAAAGGTGTTACTAGCTGAGCTTTGGCAGGGCGCACTACCGGTGCTAGTAGCAACGTGGAGACCTGCACAACACAACCACAGAACTTTGTCCCCAACTTGCGATGAGGTTGTCAATCTCACCGTGTTTTGCAGAAAACAAAGGATTAAACGTATCGAATGGAAAGAAGTACAAGTTTGCAGAAAGTAAACACAAAGCAGAAACAGTTTATAGATTGTATGTAAAGAAAAAGGACCAGGATCCATAGTTCACTAGAGGTGTCTCTCCTTAGATAGATAACATGAACAAATTACAACGGGGCAATTGACAAACACCGAGAAAGCAATACATGCATATACTAATCATCTTGACCCCCCTGAGACTTGATTGGGCATTACAACATAATACATAGACCGCCATCCAACTGCATCTATGACTAAGAATCCACCTTCAGGTTATCATCCGAACCCCCTCCAGTATTAAGTTGCAAGCAACAGATTATTGCTTTACGAACTATGTGTAAAGTAAACAATACGATTGTTCTATGAACAAAAGATCGTTATTTTCTCCCTAGTAGCAACAGCACATCTAGTACCTTAGAGATTTCTGTCACTTCCCCAGATTATCAGAGGCATGAACCCACTATCGAGCATAAATACTAACTCTTGGAGTTGCTAGCATCTACTTGGCCAAGATAGCTACTAACAACGGAGAGCATGCAAGGTCTCAAATAACAAAGACATGATAGAATCAATAATCAATCTGAAATAGCATCTCAATATCCATCGGATCCCCACAAACACAACATGTATGAATTACAAATAGATGATCTTGATCATGAACGGAGCTCACAAGATCTAAACATGAAAGCACAAAGGAGGAGAACCGGCCATCTAGCTACTACATGGATCCGTAGTCCAAGGATGAACTACTCACGCATCACACCGGAGGCTTGCATGGTGATGAAGAAGGCCTCTAGGGTGAATTCCCCTCTCCGGCAAGGTGTCGGGAAGAGCTTCAGATCCCCCTGATCTAGGGACAGAGATGACGGCGGCTACAGACTCTTTCATGGATTTTTGATCGGGTCCTTAGGGTTTTCGTCCCGAGGGCAACTTAGAGGCGGAAGGAGAGGCCGAGGGGGTGCTGGAGTCGGCCAGACCACCCCCTGGCGGGAGCCAAGCCTGGCCGCCCGGCCAGGTGGTGTGGCCGGCCCCCAGCCCTTCTCCGTCTTGTATTCTGGCACTTGATCCCTTCCGGAAAAATAGGCACTTTGGCTTTTTTCCCGTCCAATTCCAAGAATATTCATTTTCTAACTTTCCTGGAACCAAAAACAGCAGAAAACAGGCAGCTGGCACTATGGCTCTTGTTAATAGGTTAGTCCAAAAAATCATAATAAAAGTACTCCAAAGTTGGAACAAAACACAAGAAAGTGGATAAAACCAAGCATGGAACATCAAAAATTATAGATACATTTGCAATGTATCAACATCCCTAAGTTTATCAGTAAGTGATAAAAAGAAAGAATTTTTGAGGTGACATGCACCATCAAAGACTTGATCAAAGTATTTGCAAAACATTCAAAGCTGGGATCATAGTATTTCAATCATAACATGAAATACAAAGTTCTAGCAATAAGCAAAGAAACTAAGATGCAACATGAAAAGGTACAAACAAAAGACTCATGAATAACATGCTTTGCAAGACGTTTGTTTGTTTCACATAAAGAAAACATAGCATAAAAGTATTCAGCTTGTTCCTCAATAGAGTAGCAAATATAAATGCATAGGACACCTTCAAAGTTCATAAGAGTGACTAGATACAATAGTTTAAAACAAGCAATAACAAGTTATGCATCAATCAACTAGTCTTGGGACAATGCACATAGAACTAAGAATGGCCACTATGCTCTCAAAGTAGGTACATAAAGATAGAAGGTGGAGACTCAATATAATGGTGGAAGAAAAGCCTTTTGTAAAAGGAAGTAGGGATTCAAGTCTCATAAAGAGCATCAAAAATTTATGGTACTTGTAGTTTTCAGCTCTCATTGCCCCTGTCACACGCATATTTAAGGTGATTAAGGTTAAGGTGACACAACTAAGAGGATATGCTTGACAAGTTATAAACCGAAATCTCATGCCCCTTACTTACGAAGACCGATCCTCATGCTACTCAACTTTAGTCATGAGTAAGCTCTTGTCATTGTAAGTACATGTGTATCATTAAGAACCGCCAACGGGGTACCCCTTGCACATGATACGGGAGCTTTCCCATAATCAAAATGACAAGGCAAGCAAACAATGAGCATCTCAGCGATCTTTTTATTTGCTATTTGCATAGGTTTTTATTGAGGATGCTTCATAGAGTGCTCATTATGGTGATGCTGCAAGTTTCCACCATGATTAGGCATGGCTTAGGCTAGCGGCCCAGGCGTTTCTCTAACACACATACAAACTCCATGATCTTACAAGTTTATTAGATGCAAAAAGGTAAAGTGTGCCATCAAGTTCGTGAGAGCTTTAATCACTAGTTTTCTCATAACAAGTGGAAGGTAAACAAAAGCATGAATATACTTGGAATAGTATAAGATAGTAGGTAGGTATGGTGGACTCTTTGGAATAACTTGGTTTAGGAAGTTGGATGCATGAGTGGAACTCATACTTTGTTGTGGAGGCTAGCAAAAGACTGGGAGCGACAAACTAAAAGAGCAATAATGGCCATAATCATGCAGAGCGACAAAACATCATTGATCAAAGCATAAAGTGATACTACAAGTTGAAAACTAAATGATCATAAAGGCTATGCTGACTTGATATAGTCATAACATGGTGTGAGCATGCGCCAAGTCAACCCAAATAAAGCATCAAAGGAGAATACCACTATACTATGCTTTAATATGCTAAAACAACACATGATTCATCCAAGGCACATTGAGCAATCTCAATTGTTTATAACAAGTCATGCTACAACAAAGAATACTAAGCATAAAGCCAAAACAATATCAAGCATGGCATGAAAAAGCATAGGCCACAGTAAAAAATGAGCTCTTTTTACCACATAAGTATGAACTTTCCTACTCTTTTCCAAACCAAACCAAACTATTTGCAAACCAATGTATGAAAGAGGGGGTCCAACCAATTTATTCATAAAAACAAAAGGAAATGAAAACCAAAACGAAAACGAAAAAGAAGACGCTCCAAGAACAACATAAATGTGCATGAAACAATAAAAAATGAAGCTTTTGGAAGAAATTATTGATGAAGAAGAGGATGCCTTGGGCATCCCCAAGCTTTGATGCTTGTACTTCTTGGATATTTCTTGGGGTGACACACGTGGCATCCCCAAGCTTGAGCTTTAGTCCATCCTTCATCTCATTACTCATTCCTTCTATACACCTGAAATTTTTCCTTCATACAAAACTTCACACAATCTTTGTTAGCAACATTAGTGCACTCAAGATAAAAGGTCTTAGGGTTCAGTTCCAACACCAAATAAACTACCATTAGAACACTAGATACTGTAGCACTTCCCTCAACAAGCTCAATTCCCTAAAAGAACTCAAAAAGGAACCAATAAGAAGCAAATGCAGAAAATGGCAGAAATCTATCAAACCAGACCAGCAGGTAAAGACAAATTTTTTCGAAGACTTTATGTTGCTCAAATCAAAAAGTGTTGAACTAACTAAAGTTATATAACAACCTAGGGAAGAATCACAAACATTCACGCCTCAAAAATACGTTCAAAGATTTTACACGAATTTTTACGGTGAAGCATAGAAATCTATTTCGGGACAGCAACTTTCCCAATCATTACTTCTCTCTCATTAGAGGTTACTCTTGGCACAAAAATCAAATAAAAAGGATAAGGAGAGGTTATTACAGAGGTAATAACTTCCAAGACTCATCTAAAACTTTTGGGTTATCTCTCAATAAGTACTTTTCTTTAACGCCTTTAAGTTAGGCATAAGAAGCAAGAAAAAGAATCAAGTGTTCTCAAATGAAGAAGCATTAAAACCAAATTTCTTGCCCTTACCTCTCTTACTTTTATTCTTAACCTTGGGTAAAATGTGATTGTTTGGTGGAGAAGAAAGGTGCATGGTCCCCTTTCCCACATCTATTATTTCTCCAAGAAGTTCTAATAGGGACCTTCCAAGTGTAATTTGTCCTTTTCCTACACATTCAATGACAAGATAATCAGTAGAAATCATTTTCCCAAGGATCTTTGTAAACACTCCTTCGGCTATTCCAAGAGGTAATATGGTAGCATTATTAGCAAGAGATATTTCTTGTCCTCCTTTAGTAAGCCCCCAAGTATTCAGAGATTCATAAATATCTTTGGGCATAAGAGAAAATTCAGACATGATATCACAACGAGCTTGAAAAGTTTTAGTGTTTATCTCAATCTTTACTATAGGGAGCCACTTTGATGGTTCAAAATTTATTGGAACATAATTGTGATGCTCCCTAAGCGTATTATAGCAATCTTTTAAGCTAGCAGTGCCAGTCTCAAGAGTGTTCAATCTAGCACATATTTTTGCGAAAGAAATATCAGTTTGGCTAGGCAAGTTGTAAGTGAGGATCAATTTCTTTATAGAATTAATAGCATAATCCTCATTACATTGTAGGAAATCTCCTCCCACAACAGCATCTAAAGCATATCTATAGAAAAGAGCAATTCCAAGGTAAAAACTGCTAAGGAACAAGCTTTGAGTCATTTTAGGCTCAGTTTTTTCATGTAGTTCAGAGATTCTAGACCAAGCTTCTTTAAAACTTTCCTCAATTCCTTGTTTAAAAGTGAAAATCATTTCCTCGGGTGACATAGTGACTGGAGCAAGGCTAGAAATACTGGCAACTCAAGATAGGAACTAATTTTTTTGTGTTTTCAAATAAGAAACTAGTAAAACTATTTTTTTGTGTTTTTTTGAATAAGAAACAAGCAAACAAAGCAAAAAGAAAACTAAGCAAAACAAAAATAACAAAGTAAAGAGATTGGTTATGATGGACTCCCCGGCAACGGCGCCAGAAAAATGCTTGATGGCTCTGTAATGGTGCCAGGAAAATGCTGGTGCGGTGTTGATGTAGAGCTCGTTGGGAACCCCAAGAGGAAGGTATGATGAGCACATCAGCAAGTTTCCCTCAGTTATGAAACCAAGGTTTAATCGAACCAATAGGAGCAAGGAAACACCCCAAAGGTGTTACTAGCTGAGCCTTGGCAGGGCGCACTACCAGTGGTAGTAGCAACATGGAGACTTGCACAACACAACCACAGAACTTTGTCCCCACCTTCAGGTTATCATCTGAACCCCCTCCAGTATTAAGTTGCAAGCAACAGATTATTGCTTTACGAATTGCGGGTAAAGTAAACAATACGATTGTTCTATGAACAAAGGATTGTTGTTTTCTCCCTAGTAGCAACAACACATCTAGTACCTTAGAGATTTCTGTCACTTCCTCAGATTACGAGAGACATGGACCCACTATCGAGCATAAATACTAACTCTTGGAGTTGCTAGCATCTACTTGGCCAAGATAGCTACTAACAATGGAAAGCATGCAAGATCACAAATAACAAAGACATGATAGAATCAATAATCAATCTGAAATAGCATCTCAATATCCATCGGATCCCCGCAAACACAACATGTAGAATTACAAATAGATGATCTTGATCATGAACGGACCTCACAAGATCTAAACATGAAAGCACAAAGGAGGAGAACCAGCCATCTAGCTACTACATGGATCCGTAGTCCAAGGATGAACTAGTCACGCATCACACTGGAGGCTTGCATGGTGATGAAGAGGGCCTCCAGGGTGAATTCCCCTCTCCGGCAGGGTGCCGGGAAGAGCTTCAGATCCCTCCCAATCTAGGGATGGAGATGGCGGCGGCTACAGACTCTTTCGTGGATTTTTGATCAGGCACTTAGGGTTTTCGTCCCGAGGGCATCTTATAGGCAGAAGGGGAGGCCGAGGGGGTGCCAGGGGCCACCACACCACCCCTCGCGTGGGCCAAGCCTGGCTGCGCGGCCAGGTGGTGTGGCCGGCCTCTGGCCCCTCACCGTCTCGTATTCTGGCATCTGATGACTTCCGGAAAAATAGGCACTCTGGCTTTTGTCCCGTCCAATTCCGAGAATATTCATTTTCTGACTTTCCTGGAACCAAAAATAGCAGAAAACAGGCAGTTGTTACTGTGGCTCTTGCTAATAGCTTAGTCTAAGAAATCATATGAAAAGTACTCCAAAGTGTTGACAAAACACAAGAAAGTGGATAAAACCAAGCATGGAACATCAAAATTGTAGATACATTTGCAATGTATCACTCAGCAAAGAAGGAAGTTCTTCTATGATTTGAGGCATTATTTTTGGGATGAGCCACACTTATATAAAGAAGGAGTGGATGGTATTATGCGAAGATGTGTTCCAGAATATGAACAAATGGAGATATTGCGTAAATGTCATGGTAGTGCTTATGGAGGACATCATGCAGGAGATAGAACTGTGCAAAAGGTGCTACAATCAGGTTTCTACTAGCCTACCCTTTTTAAAGATGCAAGAAAATTTGTTTTATCTTGTGATGAATGTCAGCGTGTTGGTAATATTTCTAGACGCAATGAAATGCCTATGAACTACTCTCTAGTTATTGAACCCTTTGATTGCTGGGGATTTGACTTTATGGGTCCTTTTCCTCCCTCCAAAGGTTATACTCATATTCTTGTTGGCTTTGATTATGTTATTAAGTGGGTAGAAGCCATTCCTACGAAGAGTGCTGACGGGGAGACTTCTCTAAAAATGCTTAAGGATGTTATCTTTCCTAGGTTTGGAGTGCCTAGGTATCTCATGACGGATGGGGGTTCTCATTTCATTCATGGTGGTTTTAGAAAGACCCTTGCTAAATATGATGTTAATCATAGAATTGCTTTAGCTTATCACCCCCAAACTAGTGGGCAAGTAGAGTTATCAAATATAGAGATTAAATCCATCTTGCAAAAGACTGTTAATAGATTTAAAAAAACTGGGCTAAAAAGTTGAATGATGCTTTATGGGCTTATAGAACTGCCTACAAAAACCCTATGGGGATGTCTCCTTATAAAATGGTTTATGGGAAAGCTTGTCACCGACCTTTAGAATTAGAACACAAAGCTTACTAGGCAGTTAAAGAACTCAATAGAGATTGTAAGCTCGCAGGTGAGAAAAGATTATTTGATTTAAGTTCCTTAGATGAATGGAGGAGTGAAGCCTATGAAAATGCTAGGCTCTTTAAAGAAAAAGTTAAAAGATGGCATGACAAGCGAATACTTAAGAGAGAATTTCATGTTGGTGAGAAAGTTCTATTGTATAGGTCTCGTCTTAGATTTTTTGCAGGAAAGCTACTGTCAAAATGGGAAGAACCCTTCATTATTGAAGAAGTGTACTGTTCGGGAGCAGTAAAAATTTCTTCTTTAAAAGATAATACTATACAAGTAGTGAATGGGAAGCGACTCAAGCACTATATTGCTGGAGATTCTTACAATGAAGATGTTGATGCCTTTCAAGTGATAACTCCAGAGAAATTTATCAAGGATCAAATTTAGAGACCTGTAGAGTCCGTTTTCAAATAGCTAATAGTTCTGGTAAGAAAAGTTCCGCGAAAATACTATCCAACTATATTTTTGCAGTTTTTAGCCAATAAGGAAAGCTACGAAGTGAAAGAGGGACGGAAACGGAGCCAGGGTGGCTCACACCACCCTATGGCGCGACCCACCCTTGGTCGCGCCACCAGGTGGTGTGGCCACTCCGGACTCCGTCTCCGACCCGTTTTCTCCCAGTACCTTCCTTTTGTTATGAAACTTCGTAATATATAATCCCTCGGATCCCCTGAGGTTCGCATATCGTGTTTTCTTCGTGTTTTCATTTCGATCTATTTCTGACAGGTAGAGTCCCAGATTTGGAGCCACAATGTCTTCCTCTGGATCAGCCAAGGAAGATCCTTTAGAGGATATCATCAACCGATACATGAGAGAGTTGAAGATTCATCCCAAGGAGTTATTGCTTGAAGATGGAGAGGTCCGGATAAAAGAGGTTCAAGGCCCTAAGGGTGAAGGAAGTCTGGAGGACATGATGGAAGCACTGGAGCAAGAAGTCTTTAGGTACAAGAAGATGGCGGAACGCGAAGTGGATATCATCCATAAGATTTGTGCCGAATTCATCGCTGAGCACCAAAAGGAGACTCCTGAGCTCAAGGATGAAGTCCTCTCACTCCGCCAAACAACCAACGAACTGCAAGCCCAACTCTACGACATTCAAAATCAAAACTGTGAGTATGAGGTTAGGTTTAAACGCATAAGTGCTGCTGCAAGTTTCAGGATGCTGGAGACCACGATGTCCTTTGCTGATGGGAAGCCCCTACCCTGGAAGTCGGACGATGATGAGAGGATACCACCACCACCGAAGGAGTAATTCGTCATCAGGTTTGGCATCCCCTTGGTTTGTTCCAAGCTTGGGGGAGTGCCGCGGTATCACATCACTATCTTCTATCTTTTTACCTTTTTAGTAGAGTCATATCATGAATAGAGAAGTTATCATGTAGGATGGTTTGCATTATGGAAGTGTCCCCTCTCTCGTTAGATATGTATCCCTTGGTGTGAGTTGCCGTTATGGAATATTAATGAGAAGTTCTATCATTTACTCTTTTGCATAGCTTATATTAGTTTTCAATTCGCGGTTATATGATTGATCTTGTTGTTAGTATTGGTATCACTTTGGGATCATTGAGTTAAGTTAGTTGGTTTTGGCAAACCTGGCTCGATCAGTAGCAACACTATTTTTGAAGAGTTGAACGAAAAGATAAAAGTACTCTAAAGAAAAATAATTTCATCTTTCTTTCTTGATTTGCTCATAAGTCTAGTATTCTCTAGTTAAGATCTTTTGTGCTTCCAAGGAAGATTGCTTGTTTGTCTTTATCACGTGTATGTTTGTTTGTTTCCTTCAACTCTTATACTTGCTACCCAGCCTTGCTAGCCAAAAACCTGTACTGAGAGGGAATTCTTCTCGTGCATCCAATTCCTTTAAGCCAAACCTTTGTCCATTTGTGTCCACCATACCTACCTATTAGCATTATTGCTATTCCAAGTAAATTCTTGTTTTATGTACCTCCCAAATTAAACTTGTTATGTGAAAAGTAGTGATTAAAGCTCTCACGAACTTGATGGCACACTTTACTTTCTTGCACTTAATAAACTTGAACCATTGTGCTCACCTATGTTGCGTATATGCTTGCGCTTTGTAAGTTGTGAATTAGCAGAACCATGCTGTCATGGGGAACGCTTTCAACATTACACTGGTACATTGTACCTAGTTGATATCCTGTTATTTTGTCTATGGATGTCGTCGGTGTGAAATGAAAGGGAGCTTGTAAGTCCATGGAGTTATGCATGTGTGTTAGAGAAACGCCTGGGCCACTGGTCTAATCCATGCTGACATGATGGAAACCTGCAGCGTAACCATAACGAGCATCTATGAAGTATTCTTCTTATAAAAAAAGAGTCTGATGTTGAGAAAAAAAAGAGAAAAAGAAAAAAAAGAGATTATGAAAAGAGGAAAGAGAGAAAAAAGCACCATATTCCCATGGTAAATAAGAAGATTGCTGAGAGGCTTGTTGTCTGCTTGCCTTGTCATTTTGATATGGGGATTCTTCCGTATCATCGGGAAAGGGGTACTCCGTTGGCGGTTCTCTATGATACACATGTGCTTACGATGACAAGAACTTATCGGTGACTAAACTTGAGTAGCATGAGGAGCGACCCTCGTATTCAAGGGACATGAGATTGTCAATTTACAACTTGTCAATGCATATCCTCATATTTGATCACTTTAACCTTAATCACCTAAAGATGCCTATGATAGGCGCAATGAGAGCTGAAAGCTATTAAGTATCATAATTTTTGGGACCTCTTTATGAGACTTGCAATCCCTGCTTTCCTCTGCGAAGGGCCTTTCTTTTACTTTTTAGTTGAGTTAGTAAACCTATTCCCTTCTATCTCAGCAAGTATTTTGAGTTGTTGTGTTTCATTCATTCATATGATGATTTATTCATTCATGTTTCTTATGTTCCTTGTTTTGCACATTGCTCTTATCTTGATGTTTACTACTTTGAAAGCTATCATTGAAAACTAGCTATGCGTGAACTCGAGCAAATTATCAACTATTCTTCGACCAAGAGCTAAGTTTGCCATTACCAATTATGATTTACTTTATGTATCTTTATTGTGTTTCCTTTACTCATTGCAAGTTAAGTTATATAATAGTGAGTTGTCTTCTATTATGATCTATGTATTGATGAATGTGATGTTTCTTGTCCGTATTCTTTTATCGACTCTTCACTCCATAAACCTGAGGCCATGTTTATTGATCTCAGTTTCGCTTGGGGACAAGCGAAGTCTAAGCTTGGGGGGAGTTGATACGTCCATTTTGCATCACTATTCTATATTATAATTCACTGTTATTCATTGATATATTTCATAGGACGCGGATTTGATAAGCGCACGGCTAGCTACGCACGTCCTAGGAATCGTTGGATATAGCGAGCAAAACTGTCCACTAATCTCGATGCAGCGAGCAGAGAGCACGAACGACCGACGGCGGCTTCTTTCTCCGTCTTGCACCGTTGACATCGCGCATGCATGCAAAAAAAAATAACTACTCCTGCCATCGTTCACAGACTATGCTCCATGGTGTGTATTTTTCTTTTTAGCTCTGCATGCGAACCAGCTAGCGCTCCTGCCAACCAATTTGGGTTTCTCCATGCATTTTTACAATGTGGTTGTACTTTATGTTGGCGAGTGGCATGGCAACCCCAGACCACGGTGTTTTATTTGTGGTGAATTTCTGTTTCGTGGCTTGCTATGCACCACACCAAGCCTAGCCATGGTGTATGCATTGTGGTTATTTTCGTGTTTGTGGCTTGCTCTGAACCACACCAAGTCCAACCATGGTGTATGCATTGTGGTTATTTTCGTGTTTGTGGTTTGCTCTGAACCACACCAAAAGGCAGTTTCCACGTGAGGAAGCCACAACTGTCATCCTTTGTGGGCATGCAAACTGTGATGGTGACCTCCTTATTTTTTGTTGGCAATAGGTACGGTAACCTAGCCGTGGTGGTTTCCATTGTGGCTAATTGTTTTTATTGTTGCATGCGATATGGCAAAATGTGGGCGGGGGAAATTATTTTGGCGGGAACCAACAACTCTCACGCGGCTGTATTGCCCTGGCTCCTCCTAGCAAAAATTGTTGGCTCATAAAAGGAGGTAAAATACTTCATAAAATATTGGACTGTAAATACAAAAAAACTATTCATAGAATATTTGGGGTGGGTGAGGATTTTCCACCCATGCATGGCAACCTGGCTGACAAGCGCTTGTGAGAGTGCCACCATTGGCAAGACGTTTCTCTCCATGCAACTTTTTTGTGGCTGAAAAAAGTTCGTGGAAACTACCGTGGAGTTTCGTTGTGGTAAGGGGATTATGAACCACGAACAAAAGCTCCGCCACTTCCAACTCCCATGTGCAAAAACCGGTGGAAGCTAGATAAAAAGGAATACTGCCTGCAACTTGCCATCGTTAATGACCACCTGCAAAAATCAGGTACCTTCCAACTTGCCATGGTGTTGGTATATGGCAAATTTAGAAATTATGGCTTGACGTGGTGGTGTTGGTATATGGTAAATTTAGAAATTGTGGCTTAACATGGTGTTGTGGCTTGACGTGGTGGTGTTGGTATATGGCAAATTTCGAAATTGTGGCTTGACGTTAGTGACCACCTGCAAATATCACCGCACATTCGCATGTGTTCTCGCTGTAATCCGAAAATAATTGCATTGGAAAATTTGCACCCGGCCTAACGCCGTTAGTGGAGGTTGTGCTCTTGGGTTCATATCAGGTGCTCTGTGT
Source organism: Avena eriantha (assembly GCA_910589775.1). Classification (NCBI taxonomy): domain Eukaryota; kingdom Viridiplantae; phylum Streptophyta; class Magnoliopsida; order Poales; family Poaceae; genus Avena; species Avena eriantha. Next base: position 30,187,478 of record OU342743.1, on the reverse strand, counting down.
AGTTGATCCAACGGCTATATGGACGTGCATAGCTAGCCGCCTGAGTATCCCACTATTTCCGATATTTCATATTAAGAGATGATACTTATGTCATTTCATCTATTTTTGACACATGGTTGATTAAATATAGATGTTTGCAAGGGGTATAATCACAAGTATGTATTAGTCCTAGGAAGGTCGGTACATTAGCACAGGTTCACCCACACAACACTTAGCAAGCTAAAGAAGATTAATCAACTATATGAAGCGAAAGCACTTGACAGTCTTCCCATGTGTCCTCGAGAACGTTTGGTCATCTTAAGTAATACAACCGGCTTGTCCTTTGCTGCATAAAGGATTGGGCCATTTGCTGCATTTATTCCTACTGTCTTTTATTTACTCGTACTTTATTTACTTGCATTTTGAAAACACCAAAAAATCCGTTTGCTAAGTATTTGTAGAGAATTCCTAATCCATACCACTAGCCAACACCTTCTGCTACTTGTTGGGTTCGACACTCTTACTTATCGAAAATACTGCGATACACCCCCTATACTTGTGGGTCATCACTCCTTCCCCCTTTTTGTTTGATTTGGGGAAATCTTTTCTAGGGCTTTTCTTTGTATGAATCGGGCCTTTTTTGCTCTTTGATTCGGGTTTGGTGGAGGGGAAGAGATGGGGCTTTTCTCTGTGGGATTCTTTACTTTGCCTCAGATGGGGTTGGTCCTTCTTCCCTGTGCCTCGCCTTGCCGATGCGCATAGGGATCGAGTGGGACGGCGCGGCCCGGATGGGCGGCGCACTGTGTTGGGGTTTTTCTTTGACTTTGCTTTTTCTACCAAAAAAAATCTAGAACCTACTCGCTCTGATACCATTGTTAGGACTAGAAGCTCTCGGTAGATGCTATAGTACTAGGGTTTTGCCTTTACAAAGAGAGAGGGGAGGAAGTACCTTCGTTCTGGCTCGACGAGCCAGAGGCATTTGCCATGGCGAAGAGGTCGACGGCGATGGCGTGGCTAGGGTGACTAAGCGGTGGCGGTGCTTTCCGTGGCTCACGCTAGAAACCCTAGATCGGTAGGGATGTAGGTGGGGGAGCGGCGGCGCGTCGAATCTCGTAACGTGTGCCCCGGCCTCCACCTCCTCAGGGGTCCACCAACCATATGAGGGTTGGGCGCCCCTGATCAGGACGCGGATAAGGGGTCGGTTGATCCGTTGGAATCGACCGGCAGAGAGTCAACCTAACAGGGAGCATATTGAGCCGGATTTGGTTAGCCCTCGCCGGGCAGTAATTAATAAGCAATTGAGCCTCTTTGAATTGATACTGTATAAACCGAATGACACATTTTCAGAAGTTCAGAGAAGGTGAAGAAAACTAAACCGCATCGGATGCAGCGGAACCTGGGATGCAACCTCGTCCTTGCGCCCTGTTTGCCTCTCTGGTGCAGCGGAACCTGGGCGGCGAACACGACAGTTGCTACTTCTCCTTCTCCTGCGAGCAGTGCAGGCTGGGCGGACTCAGAGCTACTACAAAGATCAATAACACGCATCAGGCTACTGCTTAGGATGTAATCTTAAGATTAAAAGTAACACCAGTAGTATAAACACCAGGATGTAACGCACGTTGTGGCTCCTGAAGAAGATTCAGAATAACTATGGTTAAACATTCAGATGGTCAAGGGGTGAAACGTTTTCAGAAATCAAACCACACACATCACGCATCAATCCGAACTCAAAGCGTGGGGACTGAACGGAGAAAGAGCAAGGGCCTGATTTTTTTTCCGTGCGTGGACCGACGAGGTTACAAAACGTATTTTGGCTGACGGAAACGTACACGACGAATCTACGGCTAGACTTTAATAGTACTAGCTGAATGCCCGTGCGGTTTTTTATTGCACATCAATATAATACATGTGACCATTTTGTATGTATGAAGAAATCGTCACTAAGTATTATACAAACATGAAGACTTCTCCTTAGTGGAAGTGTGTTTCCACGTTACATGTAATTTGATGTTGTATGAATATAAAATAACCTCCCAATGTTTTTATTTTATTAACTAATATTTTGTTTCTACAACTTGATAAATGGTATGAAATATGGAAACGGCGTACCTAGCTAGCACAGGCCCCCTAGAGAAAAGTAGAACGAATCAAAATGGACACGTTTTTTACTCTAAGGTCACTGACCGTTCCTATTTTCTCCTCTCCACGGATTTTATACAATTTGGCGACTATTTTCTTTGTGCGGCGAGCAAAACAATAAGACAAATGCACAAAGGGGTGAATTATGGACAAAACACGGTTGAGGAGGCCCACATGTATATATATGGTAGTGATCAATACCGGCAATCGATCAAACTCTCTCTAAGAAATGTCGGCCCTATTTGGCAACGGAGTATTTTTATAGTACTAGCATATGTGTCCGTGCGTTGCACCGGAGGAGAAAATCTACGACATAAAAGTTTACTTAAAGTAGTTGATAAAAACAACCTCAATAGGAGGGTATATCTCCTATTCACAGTTATTGAAGCAACCCCTACAGATCAGAGAAAACCCGTCGATCAACTCACCATAAAACCCTATCTTGCCCATCTTCCGACAACGCCCTTCTTGGAACCATTCACCTATTAACTTTTTTATATATATCTACTGTATACGCGATTTACGTGTCTAGAAAAATTAATGAAAATTTCTAATTATTTTAATTATTTGTTGGAAGTAGTATTCTATTTGGAAATAGTTGAGCCAAAATAAAGAGGCACTGGGCATGTATTTGGGATTGCTCTATTACGATGAAACGTGGAAACCGGCAAGTATGTCCCACGTATCATTAAAATATATCAGAAAAAATGCAAGAAACGTGGAAACTACTAGAAGCTCATGGGCCCTACCCTATCTGTTATAGAGAAACGATAAGGCGTTGTTGGTCTTCGTCCTTGCAACAGAATATAGAAAAGGTGATCGACGCGGAACGCCTTGATTTCTTCAGGCACTTTGAACCGAGGGGCCGTTCGCAAGTTCATGGTCCACCGTGAGACCTCCCCTCACCCAGAGTGCGCCACCCGGCCTCCGATCCCATCCAAGGCCGCGTCTCCCCCTGGTCTCCCCTACTCCGCCTCCTCCCGACCTTCCTCATCGTCGCCAGCAGCCGCTGCCTTAGCCTGAAAAAAGCCCGCCGCCGCCGCCCATCTGTGCTCCTGGCCACGCCACGGGTCTCCACCCTCCTCGTCTGGCTTCCGCCTCACCCTGTGGTTGTCGGCCGTAGTCCTCCCATCCTCTGCCCCTTTCTTCCCTCGACCGCCGTGTCTCGCCATATCCACTTGCATCCTTGATAGAAGTCTCAAAGCCAACAATCCCGTGTAATTGCAACTGTGCAAGTCCTAGTTTCTTTGTGCTTGTTGATTCCCAGGCAGCTTGGTATTCAAAGCAATTTGCCAACGTATTCAAACCGGTGAAACTTAGTTTAACGGAGCGAGGTGGGATTATTAATTGTCTTCATATACCTAGAGAACTTTCGGTAGAAAGTCAACTTCTGTGAATTGCTCTCCCATATTTCTAATCGTGACTTGTAGCCCATAAAAGAAAAAAACAGCCCATTACAGAAAAGAAAAAAAGCCCAGCGGCACACATATCCAAGGAAGCAGAAAAATGGAGGCCAACGTCTCAAGCACCTACACGACCCGCACGTGGCAGGCTGGCTTCTCACTTATCGGTGGCAGTGAGGTTAATTCCTATGTTGATGAAGGGGCAAACTTGTCCAGTGTGTAACTTGTTTTTTTTCAAACTAATCATGTAGTTTTAGTCTGTTTGACTTACTGGTGGCATTGGTGGGCAATTTGCTATCTGATGGTTCAAAAAAGTGTTGGACCGGAAGAAACAATCCGTCCTTTATTATTACAAGAAAAAAACCCGTGCGTTGCAACGAGACCATGAAAAGTTTGTGCGGTGTAAATTATTTAAATTTTAGAGAAAAAAGTTGTACTAAATAATTGCTGCGGATATATTTTGTACGGTACAACTACTTTCTCCGTCCGTAAATAAGTGTACTTCTAGTTTTTGCCTAAGTCAAATATTACTAAATTTGATCAAACTTATTTTTTTAGCAACTTATATTATAAAACTATATTTGAAAATAAATCTAGTGGTACCAACTAGTCAAATAAAACTTATATTATAAAACTTATATTATAAACTATATTTGAAAGTCATAAGTATTGCTATATTTTTCCATAAAGTTAGTCAAATTTTACTAAGTTTAACTTAAGACAGGCTAGAAATAACACTTATTTGCGAACGGAGGGAACATGTTAGGTCGCATCCTCTTTTTTACTGTAGGTTAGAAATTTTACTACTCTTTCAGAAATAACACTTTTAGCTGTACAATTTTATTCTGTAGACAAACCCACCCCCCGGTCACGTTCTCTCCTTTATCTCTCTGCACGCACGCGAGGCCCACACAGCCGCCAATGAATGGTGAACTACCCCCACTCCCGTCCTCTCAACACCGAGCGCCTCTCCCGAGCGCGCTGCGCGCATCGCCCCCGCTCACCTGGCCGCCTCTCCGTCGTCCCCGCTCACCTGGCCGCCTCTCCGTCGTCCTGCAGCGTCGCCGCCAGCGAGCCCCGTCGCCAGCATCTTCCTCCCCCTCGCCTGCAAGCTCATTGGGCGCCGCCGCCCTCATCCTCTCCTCCGGGCGCCCTCCTCCCGACCCGACTGCTGCAGCAGCACACGCTCGCCAAGCTCCGCACATCCGCCTCTCGGTGCTTGCCCAGCCCCGCTCTCTCCTCCTCTACTCCCCGCACTGGGGATTCAATTCTTTCAAGTTATTAGCTTACTGATATTCAATAGAGCTTGCAAAACGTTATAAGCTGGTAGATTTAGATCCAAAGATTCGAGGTGGGACTATAAACCTGAGTAGTATATGCCAGATCTGCCAGATCTTAATTAAAATTCGGATCGCCGCCGCGGGATGGGCCCGCGTTTCATGGGCCTCGCACGCTCGCTACCGGACGGAGCAACCTGAGACGGATGAAAACATCTCGGTACACGGTGGCAGGAGTAAGTTATATGAGATTTGGTAGATGCGTAAAAGGGTCTAAAAAAGTGTTAAACCGGAAGAAACAATCCGTTTATATATATATATATATATATATATACTAGCACAACGCGCGTCGTGTTTGCTGCGAATAGCAACCTTGTGGGCGTGGGAAAAATGGGTCGTGTGTTGTATCGGGATAAAAAAATATTTTATAAACAACAAACATCGAAGTATAAAGAATTTTACTACTCGAATTCAGTTTTTATTAACAGACAAAACGGATTTTTCATATAAATTCACCTAAAATTACAATTACAAAAAAAACAGCTCGTAAAACTCTTGCGCGACTTCTTCTGCTAGGATAGTGCTTTGTCGGGTTCATGATCTGCGCCAGGTCGCGGTGGTCTGCTCTAATTTATGAGTGTACTAAACTGGTCCAAAATCCGATAATGCTCTCACTCTTCACCCAATGGTCGGTTAAATCTTGTTTTTATTAACCGATGCAGTCACGAATTGGTGGTCTTGGATTGCCTTTTAGTCAAAGGGGACGGCATCTACGAAAACAGTTACAGTAGGCGTGACCGACTCCTAAAAAAAAGCCTAAGCCAAAGCGACCAATTAAAACGGAACGTCTTTTTTAAGCGATTGAGTTAAGAAAAACGGGACGGCATCTATGAAAACAGTTACAGTAGGCAGTTACAGAGGCAGTTACAGTAGGCGTGACCGACCCCTAAAAAAAGCCAAAGCGACCAATTAAAACAGTTAGCCATGCCCAAGAGGCCATCTGGCCCAGCCGGACGATCCTAACCCTATCTCAGCTCACGACACGAGACCCCGCCCGCCGCCAAGTTCTGGAATCGCGATTCCATATGCACGTCGCCTACCGCGTCCCCGACGGCCCCCTTGCTTCCCCACGCGCAGGCCCTGCTCCACCTCTTCTGCGACGCCATGGAGCCGCCCGCTAGCCTCCACCTCCTACTCCGTTCCGCGCTCGAGCCCTAGCTTGTCGTCCTCTTCCTAATCTCGTCCATGGCGCCGTCATTCGGGACCTCCTCGCCGCGTCTTCCTCTTTGCCCCTGCTGTAGTCCCTCGCCTCAACTCCGATTATATTTGGATTATTTAGCTCTGACGCCACAAACACCCCAGCTCACAATCCCAATTCGGCAATGCTATATCTCCAAACCAAACATCGGCGGCTACTTTTGATGCACGGGTCTATTTGCTGATACTTCGGACAACTTTTAAACTATATAAATCGGTGGAAATTGATGTAAGACATCAGGGTGGGACTAAACGTGATTTGTATCGGGACTTATTGATTGATTCTAGGAAACGCTCTGCCGATAAAAGTGGTGGGCTGTATTACTCGTGCTGGCCCAACATCATGAAGGAGCCGACCAAGCCCAGTCTAAGCGAAAAAGGGAATCTTTTTTGCCGGTGGTTTCCGCACAAAGTGTTTTCTTTTGACTTATCGGTGATTTAGCAGTAATAGGTGGGCAACAATACCACATCTTTCAATTCATACATGAATTTAATTTGAATAGTCGGGACGAGTGAAAATCAAAAAACCATGATTCCTACATTTTTTAAAATGACATGAGGATTCAACTCGCCAATAGTTTCAAAAGAAAAAATTTAGCGGTATAAATTTTAGGACACAAAACTCTGAATTTTTTTCCCGCAAAAAACGAGTTAGAGTAATTGATATGTAAATATCAATACAGCCATTAGGACGAAAAATCTTGCGCGACAGAGCGGAGGCTTCTTCAACCGCTGGAAAATGGAACAGAGGCAGACACCGTGTCCATCACTACCAACCCCTGCGCCGCAAGATTGATCCCGAGCTCCCGAGCGTCGTCGCCCTGCCTCTCTCGCGGATTCGCCATGGGGTGTCATCGCCCCTCTGTGCGAGCCACCGAGCGCTCCCTCCCCTGAGCGCCGCCGCCCCACTAGCCCCTCTGCGGGAGCCTGCCTCCCTGTCGCTCGCCATCGAGCGTCCCCAACCTCGTTGGCACCCCTGCCTCCCTGCCTCTCTCGTGGATTCGCCATGGGGTGCCGCCGCCCCTCTGTGCGAGCCACCGAGCCCTCCCTCCCTCTGAGCATCGCCGCCCCACCAGCCCCTCTGCGGGAGCCCGCCTCCTTGTCGCTCGCCATCGAGCGTCCCCAACCTCATCGGCGCCCATGCCTCCCCGCCTCTCTCGCGGATTCTCCATGGGGTGCCGCCGCCCCTCTGTGCGAGCCACCGAGCCCTCCCTTCCTCTGAGCGCCGCCGCCCCACCAGCCCCTCCGCGGGAGCCCGCCTCCCTGTCGCTCGCCATCGAGCGTTCCTAACCTCGCCGGTGGCCCTGCCTCTCGGATCGCCATGGGGTGCCCTCCCCCTCCATCGAGCGCTGCCCAACGCCTCCATCCCCAACCTCGTCGGGGCCCTTCTGCCCAAGGCCGCCCTTGTCGACCTCCATCTCATGAGGTCGCCCCAGCAAATCTTCCTCGCGCTGCCACTACAGCAAGTCGTCGGCCTCCTCTCTCTGCCATTGCCGTTCCGTTATATTTCATTGAGATCTTGTTGCTTGGCTTGTTAATAGTCAATTTGCCTAAGTATATAAACTGGTATATTTTTGTTAAAGAGAGAGAGGTGGTACTATTAAATATACGTCCTGGGCAAGGAATCGAGCTAGCAAGCCATCATCAAGGCAACTACACCGGTCGAGACAGCTACACCGGTCAAATGGTTGGGCCTGTGGACCAATCTGAGCCCAAGTCCATGTGACGCGAAGCATGCAAGTGGAACCAGGATCGCGGAGAGGAACCAGAAAATGGCGCTGGGGGTAATAGCTTGTGGGAGGGCAAACCGGTCCAAAAAGTGTTGGGCCGGAAGAAACAATCCGTCATTTATTATTAGGTATATATATATTATATATTATATTATATTATTATATATATTATATTATATTATTATATATATAGCACAATATCCGTGCGTCGCTACGGTAGAGAATGTCAACACAATACATTCAATCATGCAAAGCTAGTAGCAGTCAATCAACAGAAGTAATCAAGCAACTATAATGATCACAATTCAGCCTGGTGACCGGACAGGATCGGGGGAGGAGCACCCGAGCTGCAGCAGGCAGAACATGCTCGTGGGAAGTAGAGAAGCTGAGAGAAACCATTGGAGGATATTAGAGCGAGCTCGTTCAGGTGCTCGAGCAGAGGAGAGAAAGGTCGACGAGCAGCAACGATCAGCGAGGAGACGAGATTGAGGAACGAAAGGAGGATATCCTCGTTCGAGCACGGGGATATGTATCGTAACTAAAATCCCTCCGACCCAAATATGTAGACAATTTGAGCATTAATAATTTGGGTGAAAGTGAGTATGTAATTTGTATATTTAGAATGATCCGAAAGAACTTTTTAAATTAGGTTTCATCTTGATTTTAAGCGATCTAAAAAACAATATTTCCATTGGACCAATGGGCCAAAGATGTCAAGGCCCAGCAGTCAACACAACAACCTCTGGTGCCCTGATCTACCTAAATAGCACGCACGCGAGAGCCTCATCACCCTGATCAATCAACACGATAGCCCAACGGCCGCACCTCCCTATCCAATTTCGGTTGTGTTGTCTGCCTTCCGGCGGTCGCCTCCCGCCAATACAAGACCTCTCTCCTTGAATCCACACACATCCCGATCCAATTCCGGCTGTGTCTGCAAAGTCTCTCCCCTGTCTCTTTTTTCTCCGATCAATAACCGTCGTGTTGCTTGTATTTTAGAAGGGGCTGATTCCTGTCAATTTAGAAGCGCATATAAACCAGTGGAACTCTTTGCAATGGGGCAAGGTGGGACTATACTACTACAAAATATCCGTGCGTTTTCTCCATTTTTTACCGGTAGTACATGTTCGCGGCCCAATAGAAGAAGCCCAACACATGACGCTGATCGATCGGGAGAAAATAGGAAACGCCACGCGCGGACGTTGATCAATCGGGAGAAAAAAAAGGAAACGGTACGTGCAGTGTGTAAATTAGTTTTTTTTAACTAACCGTGCAATTTTAGTCTGTTTGACTTACCGGTGTCATTGGTGGGCAATTTGCTGTCTGATGGGAGGGTAAAAGTGTCCAAAAAAGTGTTGGACCAGAAGAAACAATCCGTCCTTTATTATTAGGTATAGAAGTTTTTTTTAACTAACCGTGCAGTTTTAGTTGTTTGATGACTTACCGGTGTCATTGGTGGACAATTTGCTGTCTGATGGGAGGGTAAAAGTGTCCCAAAAAGTGTTGGACCGGAAGAAACAATCCGTCATTTATTATTAGGTATATATATATAATATGTATATAGATATAGATATAGATATAGATATAGATTAGGTTTAGGTATTAGGTATAGGTATAGGTATAGGTATAAGTATAGGTATTAGGTATAGGTATAGATTGGTTGGAATACCACTTTATCCGAAATACCGTAGTTTGAAATACTGAGAGCTATTTGTCAGTCATAAAAACTGCGGTTTTAAATAAAGTAGTTTGCGCACAACTGTGTTTTTTTTGCTATACCTGAAAAGGATCCCCGGAACTCTTTTTCTTTGAAAACTAAAACTAAGAAATGCTTTTCTTCGTCTATTGCGCAGCTTCTGTAGCTCTACCGTCCCCATTTTCTCAAGCAACCTGTCGAGCTTGTAAGTCAAACCATATGTTCATGGTGATCAATTTCCCATATCCCTCAGAGACGGAGACAACTGTTGGCTCCGCGTCGGGGCTAACAGCAACATGACAAGCTCCAGATTGCTCCTCCGCTCCCGCCACGACGGTGAACTCCTGGAACGCGCTTCCATTGCATTCTTTACTGACCACGACGCCGACCTGCCCTACGGGTCGACCTAGGCGTCCTTTTGGCGCTCCTCGTCGTCAAGTAGTACCACCGGTTGGCGCCGTCAGTGGCGATGGTGGAGTTCGTCGTTTGCCTGAGTGAGTTCGTGATCGGGGAGCGTCTCGAGGTGTTACAAACCTGCTGTCACACCTTTCACGCATCAAATTAAGCACTTGGCTGAGCCACAACCTCGAGTGCCCGCTCAGATGGGTTGTCGTCACAGCCGTAGCCACCAGCCACGACAATCACGACGAGCTCGCAGCTGGTGCCAGGGAATCAATGCCACTGCCTCCCCTGTGATGGTCCATGCAGGCGCTCGTGCCGGTTCCGCCGTCGTCTAGGAGCATGGTTGTCCTTCTCCATGGGTTCTTACGGGTTCGATCGTGAATGAAAAAAAGTACTCTACCGAGCAACTAAATACTGCAGTATATCTGATATTGCCAATGCCTATGATATTTGTGAAAACTACAAAAAACTGTGGTTTTCCTAAACTGTGGTATTCCATGGCCAGGCATCACAATACTGAAGTTTAGGCATACCGTGATTTTGAAAATACTGAGTAGCCAAATGAAGCCACCTCTCGCACAGAAGATATGTTGTAATGTAATACATATATTTTATCTTTTTTCTCCTAGTGACAACATGTTAATAGTCATTTGTGCAAGCGTGATGTCTCAATTGTCATAACACTGAAGTTACAAGAAATGTATAATCTATATACGCATTTAAGCCGACGACTGCATCTACAAAAGTTTAGCACGCTTTGAGCAATATATTGGCTAGCAGCTGTTGAGAAACATATTAGGGAAGACTTCTAATTTTCTTGTAACCATCAGGGAAATGCACGTAAAAAGCATGAGTACTAACCTGGAGCATCTAAGAGTCAGCAAGCGCTAAAAACACCGCCGTTCTTGAGGCAAGTTAATGATGAGCGGTATCACAAATCTGGGAGAGATGTGGATTGAGGTGATTATGGAGAGGTAAATCCATAACCTAACCCTAAAGTGTATAAACATTTTTTCTTTAGAAAATCGGCAGCGAGAACCAACGCCCCGATATTTACTCCTCTGCTTCAACACTGATAACCTTAATTAGAGAACATAACCAGCGAATCCAGCACGAATACCTCATGTTCGCCGCTCCTACCTGCTACATCGGGCCGGCGCACAATATCCTGCAACCACCGCGATGTCTCACTTCCCCTTCCAACCTCCTTGATCTCCTTCTTCACTACCAGCTAGAAAACTCAAACGGGTAGCGACGCTTCTCCTCCGAGCTCCCTTTCCCCTTGATGTCCTCCCCGTGCCTTGCAGCGCTAGGTGGTGGTCGAGATGCAGACCCCGTGGGCCACCCGTGGATCGAGATGTGGGAAGGACGCCTCACCCGTGGATCGACATGAGGAAGGGGTAGGCATTGCTTCCGCCTCTCAAGCCCCCCATGGCCACGGCCCTTCGTGCCTCAAGCTCCTCAGGAGTCCAGTGCAGCAGAGCCGCCGACGACGGCCGCCCATATCCGCTCGCAACCGGCGGTCAGAGAGAAAGGGGAAGGCATGCTGGTGCCCGTCCTCGGCCTCGCGGGTGGGACTGCTGCGGCTGCACCTGGTTGCCCTCGGCCCAGTGGGTGGGACTGTTGGCCGCTAGGATTGTTCTATGGCAGTTGATTCGGTGGGACGGCGAGCTGGAGAAGCTCTGGGCGGCACGGCGAGCTGGAGAAGCTCTGGGCGGCACGGCCGTGAATTCGTTGCGGCTAGAAAGTCGCGAACCGTTTTTTACTTAGGATGGCACATGCGGGTAATTTCTTATTCGGGGCAGGGGCAAAAGCGGAAATTAAAATTCAGACGGAAAATTAGGTACGGACGAACCTACGCTAAGGAAAATTATAGTATAGATAGATAGATAGATGGATAGATGGATGGATAGATAGATAGATAGATAGATAGATAGATAGATAGACTAGCATAATGCCTGCGCGTTGCGGCGGAAGGTAAAACAATATGCTTATATATCTTTTCTCGTGGGCAAACACATATCCGTCGTCGGCCACGAGGAGCTGAAAACGTGCGGATAGCCCAGCTTGTACTTGTACTTTTCGCTCCGTCAACAACCTCCTCGATGACATTTGGATCACCATTGTTGTCCCCTTGTGGTCGCTCCAGCGGTGGCAAGAGCAAAAAAGACACAAAGTAATTTGTTTGTTCACTAATTACAAAAGATGATATGATTTAGTACTACTCCACTTGAAAACTAATTACCATGAAAAGCAATTAGAGAACGACATCGAGCTTACAAAAGGTGCCATGCAAAGCTAGCATGATTGACGATTGAAAAAGTTCTATGCATGAAGCCTGAGCTTCACCTCACCTGGTCGATCCGTAAGATCCGCAGAGGCAGCCAGTTTTGTCAAAGGGTTGTCCTCCGCGTGTGCCTTGCGTCGCGCCTGCTGGCAGTCGACATGGGCCAGGTCCCGTCTCCGGGAGAGAGCTGCCGCCGCATTGCAGCTCTATCGTTGTCCCCGCCAGCCAGCTTTTCAGCTTTCTCTTCAAATCTTCCATGGAGACCCGCGACCTTTAATTAGGCACCATGCATGTAGGGGCCCACGGCAATCTATGCGGCCCACTATCTTTGTCATTTAGTCAGATTTGCAGCTCTATTCATTATCCCCGCTAGCCAGCTTTTGAGTTTTCTCTTCGATCTTCAATGGAGACCGCCTCCTTTAATTAGGCACCATGCATGCAGGAGCTCACGACAATCTATGCAGCCCACTATCTCTCCCGTTTAGCTCACATCAGCTTTTGCCGTCTGCTGCTTGTTGTTTCTCAAGTTGGCACGTATATAAATCGGTGTGACTTATAGTAAGGGAGCAAGGTGGTACTAAACGTGAGTGCATGGCCGGTGTGGGATGCTGGGCGGGATTTGTATGATCGAGGTCAGTTTGCTCACGATGGATCTTAGCTGGGCTGAGGTGCATGGGCTCACGGACCGTGGAGTTGGTTGGCACGTGGAGGAAACAATTCCGCGACCTACAGAACCGCGTTGTATGGTACCAATCCTAGTGTTTCCTAATTGAACTGGTATGTTACTTATGGGTGACATTAGTGGGTAATTACCCGTGAACTGGTAGGGGCGAAATTAGACAAAAAAAGTGTCGCCGGGGAATTGATGGACTTCGGCGGCGGGCGTGTGGGGCGTGGGGCACCCAGGGATTTCTTTGGCTAATACACTGATACGCTCATTATAGCCAAACAATTTTTTTTATTTGGCTTAAGAGGTGGGAGGGTAAATATAATTACCGGTGGCTTGGTGGGAAATTTAGCGTCCGGTGGGAGGGTAAAAGGGTCCAAAAAAATGTTGGACCGGGAGAAACAATCTGTCCTTTATTATTAGGTATAGATAGACTGCTGCTTCAGTCCAATTAGCAATTAGAGATAGTACTCCCTCCGACCCATATTAGTTGACTCAACTTTGTCTAGATACGGATGCATCTAGACTAGGTACTTAACTACATACATATGAATCTAAACAAACTTGAGTCAACAGGTAAATTTGCAGGTAAACTGAAATGAACGGAACCCTGTATACCCAAAGTTGATAAGTTGCACACGAAAGAGGGATCCGAGGCACTGAGCATGAACCTGATGCATCATGTCGTCGCCTGATGGCTCAATGCACGGCGCCCAGAAAAATGCTTGATGGCGGTGTTGATATAGAGCTCGTTGGGAACCCCAAGAGGAAGGTATGATGAGCACAGCAGCAAGTTTCCCTCAGTTATGAAACCAAGGTTTAATTGAACCAGTAGGAGCAAGGAAACACCGCAAATGTTTTACTAGCTGAACTTTGGCAGGGCGCACTACCGGTGCTAGTAGCAACGTGGAGACCTGCACAACACAACCACAGAACTTTGTCCCCAACTTACGATGAGGTTGTCAATCTCACCGTGTTTTGCGGAAAACAAAAGATTAAACGTATCGAATAGAAAGAAGTAATAGTTTGCAGAAAGTAAACACAAAGCAGTAAACAGTTGTAGATTGTATGTAAAGAAAAAGGACCAGGATCCATAGTTCACTAGAGGTGGCTCTCCTTAAGATAGATAACATGCTGGGTGAACAAATTATAGCGGGGCAATTTATAAACACGGAGAAAGCAATACATGTATATACTAATCATCTTGACTCCTTTGAGACTCGATTTGGCATTACAACATTATACATAGACCGCCATCCAATTGCATCTATGACTAATAATCCACCTTCAGGTTATCATCCGAACCCCCTCCAGTATTAAGTTGCAAGCAACAGATTATTGCTTTACGAGCTGCGTGTAAAGTAAACAATACGATTGTTCTATGAACAAAGGATTGTTGTTTTCTCCCTAGTAGCAACAGCACATCTAGTAGCTTAGAGATTTCTGTCACTTCCCCAGATTACCAGAGGCATGAACCCACTATCGAGCATAAATACTAACTCTTGGAGTGTTGGGTCCGCAGCATAGAAAACAAAAAATTCCCTACGGTGTGAACTACACGCCAAGATATATCTACTAGGTACAAAGCAACGGGTGGACATACATCCAACGAGAACTTACCCTCGAAGACAACGAGTTTTGTTAACGAGTAGGAACTCATGGTTGATGTAGTCGTACACTTGCCGATCTCAAGATCGTGAGAAAGTCCTTCACGCCGCAACTCAGCAGCGCATCCGCACTCGCACACACGTTCAAGCCACCGGACAACCTCCACCTCCTCGCTCCAGCGATCCAGTGGAAGCAGCAACTCCTTCCAGACGAAATGCCACCGGGAACATGTATCTCGCTAATCCGAGACCATGGGGGAATAATTCTAGAGGGGGAGAGAGATCCTTCACAAGGAGGTGTAAGGATGAAGGAGGGAATGGGTGGCCTTTTATAGGAGGAGGGGGGGGGTGCCCCCTCTCTCCATGGCCGGCGCATGGGGGGGTGACCCCTCACCTCCCCCATTCATGTGGTGGTAACCCCTCCACATTAAAATGCATATTCACATTCCCTTTAAAGTCTCCACTTTAAATGCATTAAAATTCTCCAAGTTAAATGCTCTCTCATTTAATAAAACTCTTTTTATTAAATTTATTCAGAATTTTGTTAATTACTTTAATTAACAAACATTCACATATAGCCCCTTGCAATATTTCAATATCACATGCAGAACCACTTTCTGCAATTTCACCCGAAACAATTTCTGGTTTCTATTGAAACAATTCCTGCGCTTTGCAATTCTTTCGTCTGAAACATATGTGCTCCAAAATGGTGTCCGGTAACTCTTAAGTGTGTCACCCTACGATTCGCGAATAATGCAGACATGATCGAGACCCTTCTCCGATCAATAATCAGAAGTAGGACCTGTATATCCGTACTGACTCCTACACATTCAACGATGACTTCTGTGATCGTGAGAACCTTTAACGCTTGTAACTAAATCCCTTTGTCCCTCGATATATTGCATGTCCGAGATTCGATCATCGGTATCTCCATACCTAGTTTGATCTCGTTTCCGACATGCACTCTTTTCTCGTTCCCGTGATATAACATTCTAGTGATCACATCACTTGCTTGCAAGCTATCTCAATGTGATATCACCGAGAGGGCCCAGAGTATATCTATCCGTCATCGGGATTGACAAATTCCACTCTTGATCCATGAGCCTCAACATAACACCTTCGTAGTACTGAACCCATCTTTATAGTCACCCTGTTACGGTGTGACGTTTGATGTTATCAAGATACTCTTTCGGTGTTAGCAATTAACATGATCTCTTGGTCTAAGGATAAATATTACTTCGTATGATGTTATAGAAATATAAACATAATGACTTGATCGTAATGCTATACTTCAGATGAATGTTCATCACATCATTCCACCAATGGTGTGACCTTGTTATTAACAACATCCAATGTCCATAACTAGGAAACCTTGATCATCTTGTTAATCAACAAGCTAGTCTATAAGAGAGGCATAACTAGGAAACCTTTTGTTTATTAAACACACATGTATTGATGTTTCCGATCAATACAATTCTAGCATGTAAAATAAACATCTATCATATATGAGGAATACATAATAACAACTTTATTATTGCCTCTCATGATATATTTCCTTCTGTCTCCCACTTGCACTAGAGACAATAATCTAGTTCACATAGTGATAAATCTAACACCCATGGAGTTCTGGTGTTGATCATGTTTTGCCCTAGGGAGAACTTTAGTCAACGGATCTGCTACATTTAGGTCTGTGTGTACTTTACAAATCTTTATATCTCCATCCTTGACATGCTCGCGGATGGAGTGAAACCGGCGCTTAATATGCTTGGAATTCTTGTGAGACCTCGGTTCCTTTGCGTTGGCTATGGCTCCATTTTTGTCACAATAGATCACCATCGGGTCCAACGCACTGGGAACCACACCTAGTTCCGTAATGAACTCTTTCATCCAAACCGCTTCCTGTGCCGCTTCTGAAGTAGCAACATATTCCGCCACCGTCGTTGATCCAGCCACCACAGGTTGTTTGGAACTCCTCCAAGTAACTGCTGCTCCGTTCAAGAGAAATACGTATCCGGATTGAGACATAGAGTCATCCGGATCGGTGTCAAAGCTAGCATCGACATAACACTTAGCGACTAGCTCTTCTTCACCTCCGTATATAAGAAACATATCCCTAGTTCTTCTCAAGTACTTGAGGATGTTCTTTACCGCTATCCAGTGTTCCGAACCTGGATCAGATTGGTACCTACTAGTCAAACTAATAGCATGTGCCACATCCGGTCTTGTACATAGCATGGCATACATAATAGAGCCTATGGCCGAGGCATAGGGGATCTTATCCATCATCTCTCTTTTTTCCGCCGTAGCCGGACTTTGAGTCTTACTCAATGTCCTCCCTTGCAACATAGGTAAGAACCCCTTCTTACTTTTGTCCATATTAAACTTCTTTAATATCTTATCAAGGTATGTACTCTGCGATAGCCCAATTAGGCGCCTTGATCTATCTCTATAGATTTTAATGCCTAATATATATGACGCTTCACCAAGGTCTTTCATCGAAAATTTGCTGTTTAGATAACTTTTAACACTGTTTAAAAGATCTATATCATTTCCAATCAATAATATGTCATCCACATATAATATCAGAAATGCCACGTTGCTCCCACTCACTTTCTTGTAAATACAAGCCTCTCCATAAGTTTGGACAAATCCAAACTCTTTGATCACCTCATCAAAGTGGAGATTCCAACTCCAGGATGCTTGCTTCAGTCCATAGATGGATCGCTGAAGTTTGCATACCTTATTAGCATCCTTAGGATCGACAAAACCCTTAGGTTGTATCATATACAACTCTTCTTCAATATTACCATTGAGGAACGCAGTTTTGACATCCATCTGCCATATTTAATAATCAAAATATGCAGCAATTGCTAACATAATCCTAACCGACTTAAGCATCGCTACGGGAGAGAATGTCTCATCATAGTCAACTCCTTGAATTTTTCGAAACCCCTTTGCGACAAGTCGAGCCTTATAGATGGTCACATTACCACCAACATCGGTTTTTCTTTTGAAAATCCATTTATTCTCAACGGCCTTTCGATCGTGAGGTAAGTCCACCAAGGTCCAAATTTGGTTCTCGTACATGGATTCCATCTCGGATTTCATGGCTTCTAGCCATTTGTTGGAATCCGGGCTCATCATCGCCTCTTCATACGTTGCAGGGTCATCCATTTCATCAACCATGAAATTCACAATAGGATTGCCATACAGTTCAGGAGCTGCACGTGTCCTGCTTGACCTGCGAGGTTCGGTAGTGTCCTCTTTCGGAGTTTCATGATCATTATCATTAGCTCTCTCTTCATCAGGTGAAGTCAACTCCGAAACAACTTCCGGTGCTGCGCCACTCGCCGTTTCATGAAGAGAAGGTTCAATAACCTCTTTGAGTTCTACCTTCCGACTACTCACACCTTCCGCGAGAAACTCTTTCTCAAGAAAGGATCCATTCTTGGCAACAAAAACCTTGCCCTCAGATCTGTGATAGAAGGTATACCCAATTGTTTCCTTAGGGTATCCTATGAATACGCATTTTTCCGCTTTGGGTTCGAGTTTATCCGGTTGAAGTTTCTTCACATAAACATCGCACCCCCAAACTTTAAGAAATGACAGCTTAGGTTTGGTTCCAAACCATAATTCATACAGTGTCGTTTCAACGGATTTAGATGGTGCCCGATTTAAAGTGAATGCAGTTGTTTCTAGTGCATAACCCCAAAATGACAGTGGTAAGTCAGTCAGAGACATCATAGATCGAACCATATCCAATAAGGTATGATTACGACGTTCCGACACACCATTACGTTGTGGCGTTCCGGCAGGCGTGAGTTGTGAAACTATTCCACACTCTTTCATGTGTGTGCTAAACTCGTAACTTAGATACTCTCCTCCACGGTCAAATCGTAGAAATTTGATCTTCCTATTACGATGATTTTCCACTTCATTCTGAAATTCCTTGAACTTTTCAAAAGTTTCAGACTTGTGTTTCATCAAATAGATATACCCGTATCTACTCAAATCATCCGTGAAAGTAACAAAATAACGATATCCACCTCACGCCGACACACTCATTGGTCCACACACATCAGTATGTATGATTTTCAATAGATCTGTCACCCGTTCCATTGAACCGGAAAACGGCGTTCTAGTCATCTTACCCATAAGGCATGGCTCACATGTATCAAATGATTCAAAATCAAGTGATTCCAAAAGTCCATCAGAATGGAGATTCTTCATGCGTTTAACGCCAATATGACCTAGACGGCAGTGCCACGTATATGTAGACATATCATCATCAAGTTTAATCTTTTTAGCATTAACATTATAAATGTGCGTAATATTACTATCGAGATCTATAAGAAATAAACCATTCAATATAGGTGCATGACCATAAAAGATATCATTCTTATAAATCGAACAACCATTGTTTTTCAGATTTAAAGGAATGACCACTTTGCATCAAAAACGATCCGGATACAATGTTCATGCTCAGTGCAGGCACCAAATAACAATTATTTAGGTTTATAACTAATCCCGATGGCATATGGAGAGGTAGCATCCCGACGGCGATCACATCAACTCTTGGTCCATTGCCGACCCGCATCCTGACCTCATCCCTTGCTAGTTGTCGCTTATTCCGTAGCCCCTGAACCGAGTTACATATATTAGCAACCGATCCCGTATCAAATACCCAGGTGCTACTGCGAGTACTAGTCAAGTACACATTAATAACATGTATATCAATTACCTTTGTTTGCCTTGCCGGACTTCTTGTCCGCCAAATACTTGGGTCAGTTGCGCTTCCAATGGCCAGTCCCCTTACAATAGTAGCACTCGGTATGGGACTTAGGGCCAGCTCGGGGTTTCTTTTCAGGCGTGGCAACAGACTTGCCACCCTTCTTTCCCTTGTGCTTGCCTTTCTTGTCTTTCTTGAAACCGGTGGTCCTATTGATCATTAACACTTGATGTTCTTTCCTAATCTCCACTTCTGCAGTCTTAAGGATTGACATAAGCTCGGGAAGAGACTTCTTCATGCCCTGCATATTATAGTAGGTGGCAGAGATTGGAGAACACGATGTATGCCTAAGTCAATGGGAATCGTTATTCCCAAGGACACAAGCTTATCGGCGTACCCAGACATTTTGAGTACGTGCTCACTAACGGAGATGTTTTCCTCCATCATGCACCTAAAGAACTTTTCTGTAGCATTATAACTCTCTACAGCAGCATGGGTATCGAAAATCATTTTCAATTCTCCCATGGTATCAAAGCCATTATCAATTTCGAAACGCTTTCGAAGTTCTGGCTCTAGCCCATACAGTATGCCGCAATGAACTAAGTTCTGGTCCTCCTGAGGAGTCACATAGACATTCTTTTCCTCGTCAGGGGCATCAAGAGCTGGTGGGGGGCCTAGCGGCGCATCTAGCACATATTGCTTTTGTGCAGCAGTGAGGAGAATCCTCAAATTCATAGCCCAGTTGGTGAAGTTGCTACCATTCGCAGCAAGTTTCTCTTTCTCCATGAACACATTGAAATTAAAAGCAGGTGGTGCCATCTACAACAGAATTTGTGAAGTTTATTTAGACTAAGTTTATGATAGATTGAGTTCAACTAATCCAAATTACTAATGAACTCCCACTCAAAAACGACATCCCTCGTGTCCTTTTGGTGATTACATGAACCAAATCCACTACACCAAGTCCGATCATCACGTGAGTTGATGTAGCTTCAAAGGCGAGCATCTATATGGGCATCATATCAACTATATGACTCATGCTTAACCTTTCGGTCCGTGTTCCGAGGCTATGTCTATACATGCTAGGCTCGCCAAGTAAGAACCTTAGTATTCACGTGTGTAAAACTGTCTTACATCCATTCCTATGAAAGCGTAGATTCGAGTACACCCAATCATCACGTGATCTCTCGAAACACGATCCACAGAACGGTCCATACTTAAGGAAGAACACATTTTTTTATCTTGATATCTAAATGAGGGATCATCTTACAATGCTACCAAAAGCGCCAAACTAGCAGTATAAGATGCTAACATCTAATGTGTAAAGTGAGATGATATGGTCCATGCATTTGATCTCTATAACTTGCATCGTGGTATGATCTCTATCATTCCTTTGTGTGTAAGGCCAATGTGGCGCCCCGCAAAAACCACTACTAAAAAATCGCGTTGTTTTCGTGCATTGCATCATCATAACCGCATGCTCATGTCATCATGCCACCTTGCATTTGAGCATCGTCATGTCATCTGGCATTTGTTTGCATAAAACTATTTTCGAAAAGACTGTTTTTGTTTTCGAGACGCCCCGTCTTTATTTTTAAATCAAACCTGGGTCTCCGGAATATTTTATTTTGTCTGCCAACGGTTTTCAAAAGCCCGTAAATATTAAAATATTTATTTTATTTTTAGGGGCAGCCATACCGGGCCGATCCGACCCAGTCGGCCACCCCAGTACAAAACCAGAGCTACCCCAAATCTTTTCCTACCTAATTCTAATCTACCCATCCCCAGCCACCTCACCCCACCCTATCACCTCGCGCCACCTCACCCTAACCCTTTTTCCACCCACTCACTCACAGCCACATGTTCCACTCCCCTGGCCGCCCCAGCCGTTTCCTGCCCCCCCCTTGCCAGCCTGGCCACCTGCACGCGGTCCCACGCGTGGACAAGCCCCTGCCTAGGCGCGCACCCACATGCCGCCGCCGCTTTTCCCGCCTCCCACCTACCGCGCCGTCTCCCCGCGTCTCCCTCTCCCCCGCCAGATCCCCGGCCGCCGAGCGCCGTCGTCCCCGTCGCCCCTTCCTCGTCCCTCGTCAAGCCCCTACGACCCCGCCGCCTCGAGTCCCCCCCTCTCCGACCTCCGCCCTGCCTCACCTGGCTGCCGCCGCTCGGCCCCCTCCTACATCGCGCCGCCGCGGCCCTCCTCGTATCCGGCCACCGCCAGGCCCGCCTGCGGTTTTCCCGGCAGACCTCGCCGCGTCTCCTCCGGCGAGCCCGCCTCTCCGGCCTCCTACGCGGCCGCCGCCACCATCCTTCTCACCGGCGTCTTCCTCTCCCACGCCCCGCTCGCCGTCTATGCCAGGCCCCTCCCTCTCCGCCACCTGAGACTCCACCTCGACGGCCTTCCTCACCGAGCCGCACCACCGTGTCCGCGTGGGCCCCAGCGTCATGTCCGGTCGCTGGCTGTTCTTCCGCAAGCGCGGGCGTGCCCTGCTGCCCCAGAGAGCTCCAACAAACCCGCGCGTGAACCTGCCTCGATGCGTGCTTAATGTCCTGTTTAGCTGTCTGTATGTGTGTTGATGTACTAATACCTAAGTGTGAGGGCCTTTCGGAGCACATTGCGTGACCTGACCAAACAAAAAGATGATGTCATTGCTCAAGTCCAAGATGTTTAGCCGTCGCAAGGCCGAGTTCCACCTCTGATGAACAAGTCCGAACACGAAGATCCTGGCACTGATCCAAGTTCGCCTTCAACCACGAGTTCTTCTTCATGGACCCGAAGATCACGGATGCGACAAGTCGTTCTTCCCGGATACGATGCCCGAGAACCCGGACGCCAAGGTCCTCGACACGGATACGACAAGTACTTCCTCCGGAACGCCAAGTTCTTCCCCCGAACGCCAAGACCGACCCGATACAAGGACCCGACAAGATCTTCGCGACGACAAGATCGACACCGACCCGGGCGAATCCGATGCGCCCCCGTCGCTAAACCAAGCACTTCGCCGCGGAACGCCAAGTCCTTCTTTCCAGATGCGACAAGATCTACTTCCGTTGCCCGAGACCAATCCCGTCGAACCGTTCCCCCGTCAAACTTTGTCGAACCCCGAACCCCTCGGAGCCCAAGATCGCTGAACCCTAAATGTGATTCCCTATCCGAGACCCCCTTTATTTTATAATATGACATTATCGACTATCACATATTAAATTGTTCATCTCGCATTCATATCATAAGCATGCCGGATCTTCTGCCGTAGTATTAAATATTGCATTCGGTGTTTCTGCTAGTGTTTGCTTCTTCGCGGATTAGACCGATGAGTGGATGCGAGTATCGACACGTTCTCCGGTTATGATCCTTCAACAGTGCTTCCCAGGCGAGCATCTCTTCCCCTTCTACCTATTTTTCATTTATAGTCTTTATTTCCTCCTGTTGATCTATTGCTATCCGTGTCGCGATGCTTTAGTGTCTGTACCCAGATATATTCCGTGCCGCCTCTATATTGCCTTGGACACCTCCTATTACCTGTGTTTGGTAGATAGCTGGCCTTGCGAGTCGTAGTCGCTTGCTCAGGTGTGATCTCGTGTTGTCAAGTACCACAGCTGTTGGAATGCTGGCAGATGTTATTGGTGGAGGTGCCTACTGGTGGAGATGAACATGACTTTAAATACAACTATTAAAATGCTAGCTAAAACTAATGCAGAGGCATCGGTGGGCAATAGATGTTATTTGGTTCTTCCACGCTCACTTGTGTCCCGTAGGACCCCGAGTACTTGATACCTGTTCCTTGATTTTTCGCACTATCCACATCCGGGAGGCCTTATGGACCCCCTTGAGCCAGAGCTTGATTCATTTCTATTTCTTGGGGCCACAAAGTAGTTTGGGGCTTTATTACTATCCTGTACCTATGCCATGCTTTACCGCTTTATTTAAGATTGTGCGTGGAGCACCTGTACTGTTTTGGAACATGGAATGTTTTCGCGGTATCGACAAGCCCAGTCACACTTTCGGGTTCCCAGTCGTTTACAGCCATTGACACAAACCCTGGGTCCGTTCCGGAGCTGGCCAACTTCGTTGCGGGTAGCTTAGTGGGGTGGCCCCCTGAAATATTTATGAATCCTGTGATTGCTTTGTCGTGAAAGCCTCGTTGGGTTTTGATTTTGTTTTTCCAAGGTTGATCGAGTGTGTGTTGCTATTTGTGCACCCCTGCAGGGTAAAACTTTCTGAAAGCCGTGTCCGCGGTTATGGACGACTTGGAGCACAGTATCTTGATCATAGACAAGCATAACTAAAGTAGTGCTATAAACTTGACTTAAGATATGACTAGTAATCAGATTCAACTATAACGGAATGGATATTAAAATGCCAACAACTGCTGGATCTGGGTTGTATGTTATATCTGCCTAGTAAGTATTGCAACTCCAATGGAATGTGATAAAAGTGCCAACAACTGCTGGGTTTTGGGATTCCTCAGGACAATTATATCTGACTAGTAAATGTTCCAACTGCCACGGAATGATTAATTAAAACTGCCCACTACTTATGCTTCAGGATGACTCATGCTACCTATATCTGATTAGTAATTGCTGCAACTAAAACGGAATGAGTAAAATTGCCAACTGTGTGAGTTCCTCGGTCTGACTTCCTCGTTTGGTCTCGAGGGGGGAAATTACTAGGAAGGGTATGTTTGGTGTAGTCTCAGGTTGGATCCGAATAGGTCTTTCTTATCCCTCTCTAATAGCCGCCAGTTGTACCGAGTCTCTATAGGTTGTTTAGTGTCGCTGCGCTGCCGCTTCAGCCCACCATACCTATGTAGGCGAGAGCCACCAAATTCTAGCCTCGCCGTGTACTGGCCTCAGTACTGACGCTCCTCTTTTTCCTTTGCCCTTTGTTGGCACCCCTTTTGTTTTAGCAGGTTTGAGATCGACGTCGTTAGCAGGGTTACCCTTCCGACTTGGCCTGGGCAGGGTTATGGACGCCATTGGTTATTCTTCAGGGCTCTTAGCCCCATTTGCATCTTGTCCGTAGTCGGACGATCTATCGTTTCGAGGTGATTTGAATCTTTGTATAGTATATCTGTATTCTTGACTCATGGAGTCGTTGTTGTATATATCTGCTCTGTGGGTCCCATCGAGGACTGTTGTGTAATGTTATTACTTCGTTTTCCACCCGCACGAAAGTGCCTGGTGGGCTTCCTTGAATCGTTTCTATGCGGGTTTGGCGGAAAGGGCTAAAACTTGCATAGGGCCGATTTGAGGGTGTTACAGCCAAGGTCTATGGAACTTACACGTTGAGTGTATTGTGAGAGTATCTATCATACATGTACTTACAACAATACCATATCAATACACTAGCCCAGCAACGATCTAAACTAGACGCCTCTAATTTATCAATTGCAAGTTTTACATGGCTTAGGGATTTCGGAGATAGAACCGTTCTTACCTACGAACATGAACCACAATGAGGATAACTAAGTTGTTAGCAACTCGTTGTAAATCAGATATTGACTATAGTAGGAGAGACAGACACCCGCCAACCACTTATGCAAAACAAGTTGCATGTAAGTCATGGAACCGGTCTCATGTACGATGACATGTAAGGTTGGTCCGGGCCGCTTCATCCCACTATGCCACTAATATCCAAAATACATAGAAGATGCAATAACATGATCATCACCGCCCACATATAAACATATGTGTACTACCCGTGCAAAGCACCTACGCATAGATCAGGTTCTGATACCACTGTTGGGTCCGCAACATAGAAAACAAAAATTTTCCTACGATGTGAACTACACGCCAAGATCTATTTACTAGGTACAAAGCAACGGGTGTACATACATCCAACGAGAACTTACCCTCGAAGACAACAAGTTTTGTTAAGGAGTAGGAACTCGTGGTTGATGTAGTCGTACACTTGCCGATCTCAAGATCGTGAGGAAGTCCTAGCGCCGCAACTCAGCAGCGCATCCGCACTCGCACACACGTTCAAGCCACCGGACAACCTCCACCTCCTCACTCCAGCGATCCAGCAGAAGCATCAACTCCTTCCAGACAAAATGCCACCGGGAACATGTATCTCGCTAATCCGAGACCATGGGGGAATAATTCTAGAGGGGGAGAGAGATCCTTCACAAGGAGGTGTAAGGATGAAGGAGGGAATGGGTGGCCTTTTATAGGAGGAGGGGGTTGCCCCCTCTCTCCATGGCCGACACATGGGAGGGTGACCACTCACCTCCCCCATTCATGTGGTGGTAACCCCTCCACATTAAAATGCCTCTTCACATTCCCTTTTAAAGTCTCCACTTTAAATGCATTAAAATTCTCCAAGTTTAATGCTCTCTCATTTAATAAAACTCTTTTTATTAAATTTATTTAGAGTTTTGTTAATTAATTTAATTAACAAACATTCACATATAGCCCCTTGCAATATTCAATATCACATGCAGAACCACTTTCTGCAATTTCACCCGAAACAATTTCTGGTTTCTATTGAAACAATTCATGCGGTTTGCAATTCTTTCGTTTGAAATATATGTGCTCCAAAATGGTGTCGGGTAACTCTTAAGTGTGTCACCCTACAGTTTGCGAATAATGCAGACATGATCGAGACCCTTCTCCGATCAATAATCAACAGCGGGACCTAGAGATCTGTACTAACTCCTACACATTCAACGTTGACTTCTGTGATCATGAGAACCTTTAACACTTGTAACTAAATCCCTTTGTCCCTCGATATATGGCATGTCCGAGATTCGATCATCGGTATCTCCATACCTAGTTTGATCTCGTTTCCGACATGCACTCTTTTCTCATTCCCGTGATATAACATTCTAGTGATCACATCACTTGCTTGCAAGCTATCTCAATGTGATATCACCGAGAGGGCCCAGAGTATATCTATCCGTCATCGGGATTGACAAATTCCACTCTTGATCCATGAGCCTCAACATAACACCTTCGTAGTACTGAACCCATCTTTATAGTCACCCTGTTACGGTGTGACGTTTGATGTTATCAAGATACTCTTTCGGTGTTAGCAATTAACATGATCTCTTGGTCTAAGGATAAAGATTACTTCGTATGATGTTATAGCAATATAAACATAATGACTTGATCGTAATGCTATACTTCGGATGAATGTTCATCACATCATTCCACCAATGGTGTGACCTTGTTATTAACAACATCCAATGTCCATAACTAGGAAACCTTGATCATCTTGTTAATCAACAAGCTAGTCTATAAGAGAGGCATAACTAGGAACCCTTTTTGTTTATTAAACACACATGTATTGATGTTTCCGATCAATACAATTCTAGAATGTAAAATAAACATCTATCATATATAAGGAATACATAATAACAACTTTATTATTGCCTCTCAGGGCATATTTCCTTCATGGGGTTGCTAGCATCTACTTGGCCAAGATAGCTACTAACAACGGAAAGCATGCAAGATCACGAATAACAAAGACATGATAGAATCAATAATCAATCTGAAATAGCATCTCAATATCCATCGGATCCCCACAAACACAACATGCAGAATTACAAATAGATGATCTTGATCATGAACGGAGCTCACAAGATCTAAACATGAAAGCACAAAGGAGGAGAACCAGCCATCTAGCTACTACATGGATCCATAGTCCAAGGATGAACTACTCACACCGGAGGATTGCATGGCGATGAAGATGGCCTCCAGGGTGAATTCCCCTCTCCGGCAGGGTGCCGGGAAGAGCTTCAGATCCCTCCCGATCTAGGGATGGAGATGACGGCGGCTACAGACTCTTTCGTGGATTTTTGATCCGGCTCTTAGGGTTTTCGTCCCGAGGGAAATATATAGGAGGAAGGAGAGGCCGAGGGGGTGCCGGGAGCCACCACACCACCCCCTAGCGCGGGCCCAGCCTGGCCGCGCGGCCAGGTGGTGTGGCCGGCCCCTGGCCCTTCTCTGTCTCGTATTCTGGCACTTGATGTCTTCCGAAAAATAGGCACTTTGGCTTTTGTCCCATCCAATTCTGAGAATATTCATTTTTTGACTTTCCTGGAACCAAAAACAGCAAAAAATAGGCAGCTGGCACTGTGGCTCTTGTTAATAGGTTAGTCCAAGAAATCATATGAAAAGTACTCCAAAGTTGGAACAAAACACAAGAAAGTGGATAAAACCAAGCATGGAACATCAAAAATTATAGATACATTTGCAATGTATCATCGCCCTCTACCCTTCAGGGCCCACAAAGCGCCCACCCCTATGCGAGGGCGAGGATGATGCGACACTGTCGCCTCCCCACGGAGAAGACGTGCGGAACAGACGAAGGTGTGGTCGGCAGCTGCGCCATGCAACGCCTTCCTCTCCTTTTTCGACAAAGGGTAATTTATTACTTAAAGAGCTTTAAATGTTACATCCGGTGTCTGCATAATTAGAATACACATAGCTGATCCAGATCCAAAGTCAAGTAATGGAAAATAAAGGGAGAATTACATATCAGCACGAGAAAGTGTAAAAGCGCCTAGGGTGGTGGACAACCGATCTACATGTCATGCTGCCACCCAAATCGGGGAAATAAGTCTCCCACCGTATCCTCCAGCCACATACACACCTAAAAAAAGGCCGTGAACCTCCGCACGATGCAGTAAAGACCATATGCAGAGTGTACCCGTACATCGGATGATAACCTGCAAGAGAGAAGACAATTTACTATTGAACACTTTAGCATTTCTATATAGCCATAGTGACCAAATAATGACAATCACTCCCATTCTAACAAGAATTATGTACTTGTGATCAATGCCATGTAGCCAATTTCTAAAAATGTTGGCAACACTATGTGGAGGATACAAGCCTAAAGCCACTTAGATGACTGACCGGATAGAACAGACAAACTGGCATTCGAAAAAAGTTTGATTGTCTCATCATGATGACAAAAGACACATTTCTTTTCTTCATGCCAATTACGCCTAATAAGATTATCTTTAGTAAGGATCACCCCCAACGAATATACCAAACAAAGATTTTATTTTTTTATGGTAACTTCAACTTTCAGATTTTCCTATTATTATCAACTGGTAGGACTCGCTGAACTATTGCATTGTACATGGAAGCAACTGAGAACTGTCCATTCTCCAAAAGGTTCCATTTAAACTCATCGGTCTGATGCACTAAATGGACAAATGTCAAGTGTTGCAGTAATGCATTCTAAGAACTAAGTCTAGCTCTAATTAAATCTCTTCTGAACATCACATTCGGTGGATATGACTCAATCACTTTGTCGATTGTATCACCCTTATGAAGAACAATAATGTACAATGTTGGATATTGTTCCCGGAGTGTAGCCTTGCCAAGCCGCTTGTCTTCCCAGAAACGTATCTCAGATCCATCCTTAATATAAAAGGATCCAAAACAGAAGAAATGCTTTTTGTCGACATTAGACCGGCCCAGAAATGCGAGTCATCGGGTTTCTAGAGGACCTGGGAAATCGCTTATGAACCAACATATTTTTGTTTAAGGAGAGTTTGCCATATCCCATCTTCATTAAGTAACCTGAAGAGCCATTTACCAAGGAGGGCTATATTGTTGATCTCGAGATCATGAATACCCAACCCATGGTCTTTTAGATGACAAACCACACTCCACTTAGCCAGTCTATATTTATTTTTCTCATGGTTCCCTTGCCAAAAGAATCTTGATCGAAAATAACGTTTTTAAGACTCCTTTTTGTAGTTGGAAGAAGCATATCATATACAGTACGATATGGCCTAGAGGCCAATAATAAAGATGTTTAATTATATTGACGTATCTCATTAGTTCGTAATAGTTTTGTAGCATGCTAGAACTGTATTAAGTGGTAACATTAATACATGTGTGGTATATAAACAAACTAGGTGCCTGGTATCCTCTAGGCTAGTTCGTTGGGCATATGATGATCAATGTTTCCCGATCATGGACTTTACCACATCAATTGACAACGCGGTCACTTATGAAGTGATGGAAACAACCAACCCCTTAATGCAAGTAATGTTTCTTAAACTTAAAGAAATTGAGGCCCCTAAAAAGAGGGATTTTATTCTGGAAACTTTGCTTAATGAATTCTATGATGTTGTCGAGGAAGCTAGAAAAATCTTTGAACGTTTTAATATGCTTGGCTCATGTGTAGATGTTGTTGGTACACGAGAAAAGATGAACAAAACCGAACCTAATTGGGAGAAAATTAAAATACCAATACCTGTTAAACTTGTAGCAATGCATGAAGCCATAGAAAAGAATCTTGATTGGATTGTTCCTGAAAACCCGTTTGATGAAAATAGATTGAACCCAAGAGAGTTGAGAGAGGATCCTCTAGAACTTATTTCGATGAGATACCTTGCCTTGTTGAAGATATTTCTACTATTAATCTTAATGCTTCTTCATTTGAGAACACTTGATTCTTTTTCTTGCTTCTTATGCCTAACTTAAAGGCGTTAAAGAAAAGTACTTATTGGGAGATAACCCAAAAGTTTTAGATGAGTCTTGGAAGTTATTACTTCAGTAATAACCGCTCCTTATCCTTTTTATTTTCTTTTTGTGCCAAGAGTAACCTCTAATGAGAGAGAAGTAATGATTGGGAAAGTTGTTGTCCCGAAACAGATTTTTGTGCTTCACCGTAAACATTCGTGTAAAATCTCTGTACGTCCTTTTGAGACATGAATTTCTGTGCTTCTGACCCAGGTTGTTATCTAACTTTCATTAGTTCAACACTTTTTGATTTGAGCAACAGAAGGTCTTCGAAAAAAATCGTCTTTCCCTGCTGGTCTGTTTTGGCAGATTTCTGTTACTATTTGCATTTGCTTCTTGTTGGTTACTTTTTGAGTTCTTTTGGGGAATTGTCTTTTTTAGGGAAGTGCTACAGTAGCTTGTGTTTTAATGGAAGTTTTATTGGTGTTGGAACTGAACCTAAAGACTTATTATCTTGAGTGCACTAATGTTGCTAATAAAGATTGTGTGAAGTTTTGTCTGAAGGAAAGATTTCAGGTGTATCGGAGGAATGATTAATGAGATAAAGGATGGACTAAAGCTCAAGCTTGGGGATGCCACGCGTGTCACCCCAAGAAATTGTAGGTGTTCCGTGTATGAAAACAATAAAATTTTACCCTATGCCGCTGAACCCCTGAAGCTGTCAGGACCTATCTATTAGTAATACAGTAACGGGAGGGGCTTTTCGCGAACTTACCCTTAAAGACCGAAAAGCGTTGTCAACGCTCAGGAGAGCGTGGTTGATGTAGACGAGCCGAAGCCGACCTCAAGGTCGTGATGAAGTCCTTGTGCTCCTTGGCTCTAACGACTTGAGTGCCTCAAGTGCGACACCTCACGGGGTGTTACACACGTCCGGGTGCCTGACGATGACTCCCGCTTCCCCGATCCAGCAGCAGTTGCGGAAGTAGAGATCCTGGATCCGAATCCCGCAACGCGACGGCGCTCCGTGGTGAAGATGTCTCTCGCTCACGCAGTCTAGACTTGGGACCACGGTCACGAGAGAGAGAGGGGGGGGGAGAGAGAAAATATCAATTAGAGGTCCTCCCAAAAGTGGGGAGACCTTTATTGATTATTGGTGCATTTATCTTGGCCAAATACCCCACAATATATAGGGGGAGGGGAGGTACTACCTCCCTCAAAGTCCCGGGGTGGGACTAAAGGAGAGGAGGGGGGAGGAGGTGGCCGCCGGCCACCTAGTGGGCCCTGCGCGGGGGGCTAGGCCTAGCTAGCCAACCCCCTTGGCCCCTCTCCCTCTCTCCTTTCCCCTAATGGGCCCTCTCCCTCCGGAATTGGCCCATTAAGCCTTTGACCATTAAAATTGATTTTTCTCTTTATTAAATAATTATGAATAAATGATTAAATCAATATTTAACATTCATTCACATATTATTCAACCTCTGTGGCCATGGAACACCTTCCACCTCCACTCTGGACATCCTCCGGACTTACCGAAACCCTTCCGGTTTTCTCCCTTCTTTTCTTTGGCGATTCTACCGATCCTATAAAAACTCTCTAAGCATCATCAAGCCCTTAAACATGATACCCTACAGTTCGGGAACACTCCAGACATGATCGGGACACTCCCGCACCAATGATCGACAAAGGGACCTCGATGGCCATGTGACCCCTGTGCGTTCCATGAAGATTTGTCGTCGTTTGAACCAGGACAGTCGTGTCTTATTCCCTTTGTCTCTCGATACTTGCATTGCCCACGATCTGATCAATGACATCACCATGTCGTGTTCAATCTCGTT
This sequence comes from Avena eriantha, assembly GCA_910589775.1. Lineage (NCBI taxonomy): Eukaryota > Viridiplantae > Streptophyta > Magnoliopsida > Poales > Poaceae > Avena > Avena eriantha. The sequence goes on along the minus strand of OU342743.1, from coordinate 30,156,045 downwards.
ACTGAACAATGCTACTTGACTCGTTACGACAAGTGATATCCCCGTGATCAAATCACACGCTGCGCAGCTATTGGATATAACTTCTCTGAGTGGGCCCTTGAGTATCTTCCCATTACTTGGACGGACAAATCCCGCTCTTGACATATATTGCATCTACGGTTTCCTACGAACACCTGAACACACCTTTATAACCACTGTATTACCAGATGGCGTTTGATGCTATCTAAGCACTCTCGGGAGACAGTGATTGATATAGCCTCACGGTCTAAGGAATAGTCTACGAGGATCCTTTTCTAACCATCATAACTTGAACTTCGTGACATGATCGAGTCACGATGTTTAGATTGGGTATTGGTTCATCATCTCATTTTCAGAATGAGATGACTCCATTTCCAACTGGCATAAATGCCACATGATTAGGAAACATGATCATCTGTTGACCAATGAACCAGTGAATAGAGTTTCACTAGGAACCCCTGGTTGTTTGTATATCACATGTGTATTGATGTTTCACTCAATACAGGTATAGCATGATATAAAACTTAATCATAAACTATATGAAATATGATAATAATCCTTACTACTATTTGTCTCTAGGGCATATTTCCAACAGAAATATCCAAGAAGTACAAGCGTCAAAGTTTGGGGATGCCCAAGGCATCCCCTTCTTCATCAATAAAAATTCCAGGTTTCTTCTAGACACTTCATTTTTATTGTTTCATGCACAGTTGTGATGTTCTTGGAGCGTCTTATTTTTCATTTTCGTTTTGGTTTTTCGTTTGCTTTGTTTTCTTAGTTTGCTGAATAAATTGGTTGGACCCCCTCTTTCATGCATTGGTTTTCAAATAGTTTGGTTTGGATTGGAAAAGAGTAGGAAAAGTTCATGCTTAAGTGGTAAAGAGAGCTTGTTTTGACTATGGCCTATGCTTTGTCATGCCATGCTTGATATTGTTTTGGCTTTATGCTTAGTATTCTTTGCTGTAGCATGACTTGTTATAAACAATTGAGATTGCTTAATGTGCCTTGGAAGAATCATGCGTTGTTTTAGCATATTAAAGTATATTATTGTGGTATTCTCCTTTGATGCTTTATTTGAGTTGACTTGGCACATGCTCACACCATGTTATGACTATCCCAAGTCACCATACCCTTTATGATCCTTCAGTTTTCGACTTGTAATATCACTTTATGCTTTGATTAATGATGTTTTGTCGCTCTGCATGATTATGGCCATTATTGCTATCTTAGTTGGTCGGTCCCAGTCTTTTGCTAGCCTCCATAACCAAGTATGAGTTCCACTCATGCATCCAACTCCTAAAACCAAGTTATTCCAAAGAGTCCACCATACCTACCTATTATCATATGCTATTCCAAGTATATTCATGTTTTTATCTACCTTCCGAATTAAACTTGTTATGAGAAAACTAGTGATTAAAGCTCTCAAGAACTTGATGGCACACTTTACTTTTCTTGCCCTTAATAAACTTGAACCATTGTGTCATCTATGTTGTATATGCTTGCACTGATATGTTGGGGATTAGCAGAACCATGCTGTCATGGGGAACACTTTCAACATTGCACTTGTACTTTGTACGTAGTTGATATCATGCTCTTTTGTCTATGGCTGTCGTCGGTGTGAAATGAAAGGGGAGATTGTAAATCCATGGGTTATGTATGTGTGTTAGAGAAACGCCTGGGCCGCTGGTCTAATTCATGCTGTCATGGTGGAAACCTGCAACGTAACCATAATGAGATGTCTATGAAGCATTCCTTTTATAAAAAAAGAGTCAGATATTGAGAAAAAAGAGAAAACAGTATATGAGAAAAGAGGAAAGAGATAAAAAAGCACCATATTCCCATGGTAAATAAGAAGATTGTTGAGATGCTCGTTGTCTGCTTACCTTGCCATTTTGATATGGGGATTCTTCCGTATCATCGGGCAAGGGGTACCCCGTTGGCGGTTCTCTATGATACACATGTACTTACTATGACAAGAACTTACTGGTAACTAAAATTGAGTAGCATGAGGAGCGGCCCTCGTATTCAAGGGACATGAGATTTCCAACTTATACTTCATCAAGCATATACACCATAGTGTGTTCACTTTAACCTTAATCACTTCAAGATGCTTATGATAGGGGCAATGAGAGCTGAAAGCTAACAAGTATCATAATTTTTGGAAGCTCTTTATGAGACTTGAATCCCTACTTTCTTCTATGAAGGCCTTTCTTTTACCTTTATGTTGAGTCTCCACCTTCTAGCTTTATGCACCTACTTTGAGAGGATAGTGGCCATTCTTAGTTCTATGTGCACTGTCCCAAGACTTGTTGATTGATGCATAGCTTTGATATTGCTTGTTTTTAAACTATTTGTATCTAGTCACTCTTATGAACTTTGAATGTGTCCTATGCATTTATGTTTGCTATTCTATGAGGGACAAGCTGAATGCCACTATGCTATGTTTTCTTTATGTGAAACAAACAAACGTCTTGCAAAGCAATGTTATTCATGAATCTTTTGTTTGTGCCTTTTCATGTTGCAACATAGTTGCTTTGTCTTATTGCTAGAAATTTATATTTCATGTTATGATTGAAGTACTATGATCCCATCTATCATTATTTTACAAATACTTTGATCAAGTTTATGATGGTGCATGTCACCTCAAAAAATATTCTTTCTTTTTATCACTTACCTACTTGAGGACGAGCAGGAGTTAAGCTTGGGGATATTGATACGTTGCTAACGTATCCATAATATTTGATGTTCCATGCTTGGTTTTATCTACTTTCTTGTGTTTTGTCCACACTTTGGAGTACTTTCTATACACTTTCTTGGAATAACCTATTAACAAGAGCCATAGTGCCAACTGCCTAGTTTTTGCTGTTTTTGGTTCCAGGAAAGTCAGAAAATGAATATTCACGGAATTGGACGTGACAAAAGCCAAAGTCAGTTTTTCACCAAGGGACACACGGAGATAGAATACAAGACGGAGAGGGGCCATGGGGCTGCCACACCACCTGGCCGCGCGGCCCAGCCTGGCCCGTGCTAGGGGTGGTCTGGCCACCCTAGGCACCCCCTCGGCCTCCCCTTTCGCCTATAAGATGCCTCCGATACATAAATCCTAAGTACCCCGATCAAAATTCCACGAAAGAGTCTGTAGCCGTCGTCATCTCCATCCCTAGATCGGGAGGGATCTGAAGCTCTTCCCGGCACCCTGCCGGAGAGGGGAATTCACCCTGGAGGCCTTCTTCATAATCATGCAAGCCTCCGGTGTGATGCGTGAGTAGTTCATCTTTGTTATTGAGATGCTATTTCAGATTGATTATTGATTCTATCATGTATTTGCTATTTGTGATCTTGCATGCTTTCCGTTGTTAGTAGCTATCTTGGCCAAGTAGATACTAGCAACTCCGAGAGTTAGTATTTATGCTCGATAGTGGGTTCATGCCTCTAGTAATCTGGGGAAGTGACATAAATCTCTAAGGTTCTAGATGTGTTGTTGCTACTAGGGAGAAAACAACAATCCTTTGTTCATAGAACAATCGTATTGTTTACTTTACATGCAATGCGTAATGCAATTATCCGTTGCTTGCAACTTAATACTGGAGGGGGTTCGGATGATAACCTAAAGGTGGATTATTAGTCATAGATGCAGTTGTATTACAGTCTATGTATAATGTTGTAATGCCCAATCAAGTCTCAAAGGAGTCAAGATGAGTAGTATATGCTTATTGCTTTCTCGATGTTTGTCAATTGCCCCGATGTAATTTGTTCACCCAACATGTCATCTATCTTAAGGAGAGCCACCACTAGTGAACTATGGACCCCGGTCCTTTCTTTTACTATCAATCTACAATCAACTATTTACTGCTTTCTGTTTACTTTCTGCAAACTATTACTTTCTTCCACTCGATACGTTTAATCCTTTATTTTCAGCAAAACCGGTGAGATTGACAACCTCATCGCAAGTTGGGGGCAAAGCTCTATGGTTATGTTGTGCAGGTCTCCATGCTGGTGTTGGCACCGGTAGTGCATCCTACCAAAGTTCAGCTAGTAACACCTTTGAGGTGTTTCCTTGCTCCTACTGGACTGATAACCTTGGTTTCATAACTGAGGGAAAACTTGCTGATGTGCTCATCATACCTTCCTCTTGGGGTTCCCCAACGGGCTCGATATATTTTGGGCTAAGAACATGTGTGTTCTTTTCATTAATGATAGATGTATCCACTAGAGTCATTCCATGTGTGTTCTTATCCTAAACCAGCACTAGAGTCATTGCATGTGTGTTATTTTCATAAACCACATATGAATCCACCAGTGTCATTGCATGTGTGTTGTTTTAAAAAACCAGCACTAGATTCATTGCATGTGTGCTCTTTTCATAAAGCACATGGATCCACCAGAGTCATTGCATGTGTGTTATTTTCATGAAGCACATGGACCCACCAGTGCCATTGCATGTGTGTTCTTTTCATGAACCACAACTAGAGTCATTAAATGTGTGTTCTTTTCAGAAACCACCTATAGATCCACCAGAGTCATTGCATATGTGTTCTTTTCACAAACCACATATGGATCCACTTGAGTCATTGCATGTGTGTTCTTATCCTAAACCAGCAGCAGAGTCATTGCATGTGTAATCTTTTCATAAACCACATATGGATCCACCAGAGTCATTGCATGTGTATTCTCTTCACAAACCACATATGGATCCACCAGAGTCATTGCATGTCTGTTCTTTTCATAAACCACATGGATCAACTAGATTCATTGAATGTGTGTTCTTTTCACAAACCACAAGAGTCATTGCATGGATGTTCTTTTCATAAACCACATGGATCCACTAGAGTCATTGCATGTGTGTTATTTTCATTAATGATAGATGGATCCACCAGAGTCATTCCATGTGTGTTCTTATCCTAAACCACCACTAGAGTCATTGCATGTGTGTTATTTTCATAAACCACATATGAATCCACCAGTGTCATTGCATGTGTGTTCTTTTCAAAAACCAACACTAGAGTCATTGCATGTGTGTTCTTTTCATAAAGCACATGGATCCACAAGAGTCATTGCATGTGTGTTATTTTCATGAAGCACATGGACCCACCAGTGTCATTGCATGTGTGTTCTTTTCATGAACCACAACTAGAGTCATTGCATGTGTGTTCTTTTCACACACCACATATAGATCCACCAGAGTCGTTGCATGTGCGTTCTTTTCACAAACCACATATGGATCCACTTGAGTCATTGCATGTGTGTTCTTATCCTAAACCAGCACCAGAGTCATTGCATGTGTGTTCTTTTCACAAACCACACATGGATCCACCAGAGTCATTACATGTCTGTTCTTTTCATAAACCACATGGATCCACTAGAGTCATTGCATGTGTGCTCTTTTCATTAAGATAGATGGATCCACAAGAGTCATTCCATGTGTGTTCGTATCCTAAACCAGCACTAGAGTCATTGCATGTGTGTTATTTTCATAAACCACATATGAATCCATAAGTGTCATTGCATGTGTGTTCCTTTCAACATCCAGCACTACAATCATTGCATGTGTGTTCTTTTCATAAAGCACATGGATCGACCAGAGTCATTGCATGTTTTTTATTTTCATGACGTACATGGACCCACTAGTGTCATTGCATGTGTGTTCTTTTCATGAACCACAACTAGAGTCATTGCATGTGTGTTCTTTTCACAATACACATATAGATCCACCAGAGTCATTGCATGTGTGTTCTTTTCACAAACCACATATGGATCAACTTGAGTCATTGCATGTGTATTCTTATCCTAAACCAGCAGCAGAGTCATTGCATGTGTGTTCTTTTCACAAACCACATATGGATCCACCAGAGTCATTGCATGTGTATTCTTTTCACAAACCACATATGGATCCACTAGATTCATTGTATGTATCTTCTTATCCTAAACCAGCACTACAGTCATTTCCTATGTGTCCTCATAAAACATAGCTAGAGTCATTGCATGTCTGTTCTTTTCATCAAGCATATAGATCCACCAGAGTCATTGCATGTGTGTTATTTTCATGAACCACATGGATCCAATAGTGCATTGCATGTGTTTTTTTTCATGAACCACAACTAGAGTCATTGCATGTGTTTTCTTAAAACAAACCACATATGGATCCACCAGAGTCATTGCATATCTGTTCTTTTCACAAACCACATATGGATCCACCAGAATCATTGCATGTCTGTTCTTTTTATAAACCAGATGGATCCACCAGAGTCATTGCATGTGTGTTCTTTTCAGAAACCACATATGGATCCACAAGAGTCATTGCATGTGTGTTTCTTATCCTAAACCAACACTAGAGTCATTGAATGTGTGTTCTTTTCACAAACAACATATGGATCCACCAGAATCATTGCATGTCTATTCTTTTCATAAACCACACGGATCAACTAGAGTCATTGAATGTGTGTTCTTTTCACAAACCACATATGGATCCACCAGATTCATTGCATGTCTGTTATTTTCATAAACCACATGGATCCACTAGAGTCATTGCATGTGTGTTCTTTTCATTAACGATAGACGGATCCACAAGAGTCATTCCATGTGTGTTCTTATCCTAAACCAACACTAGAGTCATAGCATGTGTGTTATTTTCATAAACCACATATGAATCCACCAATGTCATTGCATGTCTGTTCTTTTCAGAAACCACATGGATCCAGTAGAGTCATTGCATGTGTGTTCTTATCCTAAACAAGCACTAGAGTCATTGCATGTGTGTTCTTATCGTAAACGACAACTAGAGTCATTGCATGTCTATTCTTTTCATAAAGCATATGGATCCACCAGAGTCATTGCATGTGTGCTATTTTGATGAACCAAATGGATCCACCAGTGTCATTGCATGCGTGTTCTTTTCATGAACCACAACTAGAGTCATTGAATGTGTGTTATTTTCACAAACCATATATGGATCCACTAGAGTCATTGAATGTCTATTCTTTTCACAAACCACATATGGATCCACCAGTGTCATTCAATGTCCATTCTTTTAATAAACCACATGGATCCACTAGAGTCATTTCATGTGTGTTCTTATCCTAAACCAGCACTGAAGTTATTGCATGTGTGTTCTTTTCATGAAACACAGCTAGAGTCATTGCATGTCTGTTCTTTTCATAAAGCATATGGATCCACCAGAGTCATGGCATGTGTGTTATTTTTATGAACCACAAGGATCCACCAGTGTCATTGCATGTGTGTTCTTTTCATGAACCACAACTAGAGTCATTGAATGTGTGTTCTTTTCACAAACCACCTATGAATCCACCAAATTCATTGCATGTCTGCTCTTTTCGCAAACCATATATGGATCCACCAGGGTCATTGCATGTCAGTTCTTTTCATAAACCACATGGTTCCACTAGAGTCATTGCATGTGTGTTCTTTTCACAAAGCACATATGGATCCACTAGAATCATTGCATGTGCGTTTCTTATCCTAAACCAGCACTAGAGTCATTGAATGCGTGTTCTTTTCACAAACCACATATGGATCCACCAGAATCATTGCATGTCTGTTCTTTTCATAAACCACATGGATCAACTAAAGTCGTTGAATGTGTGTTCTTTTCACAAACCACATACGGATCCACAAGATTAATTGTATGTCTGTTCTTTTCATAAACCACATGGATCCACTAGAGTCATTGCATGTGTGTTCTTTTCATTAACCACAGATGGATCCACAAGAGTCATTGCATGTGTGTTCTTATCCTAAACCAACACTAGAGTCATTGGGTGTGTGTTATTTTCATAAACCACATATGCTTCCACCAGTGTCATTGCATGTGTGTTCTTTTCAAAAACCAGCACTAGAGTCATTGCACGTGTGTTCTTTTCATAAAGCACATGGATCCACCAGAGTCATTGCATGTGTGTTATTTTCATGAACCACATGGATCCAACTATGTCGTTTCATGTGTGTTCTTTTCACAAACCACATATGGATCCACCAGAGTCATTGCATGTGTGTTCTTTTCACAAACAACATATAGAATTACTAGAGTCATTGTATGTGTCTTCTTATCCTAAACCAGCACTAGAGTCATGATGGCTCAATGCACGGCGCCCAGAAAAATGCTTGATGGCGGTGTTGATGTAGAGCTCGTTGGGAACCCCAAGAGGAAGGTATGATGAGCACAGCAACAAGTTTCCCTCAGTTATGAAACCAAGGTTTAATCGAACCAATAGGAGCAAGGAAACACCCCAAAGGTGTTACTAGCTGAGCTTTGGCAGGGCGCACTACCGGTGCTAGTAGCAACGTGGAGACCTGCACAACACAACCACAGGACTTTGTCCCCAACTTGCGATGAGGTTGTCAATCTCACCGTGCTTTGCGGAAAACAAAGGATTAAACGTATCGAATGGAAAGAAGTAATAGTTTGCAGAAAGTAAACACAAAGAAGTAAACAGTTTGTAGATTGTATGTAAAAGACAAGGACCGAGATCCATATTTCACTAGAGGTGGCTCTCCTTAAGATAGATAACATGCTGGGTGAACAAATTGCAGCGAGGCAATTGACAAACATCGAGAAAGCAATACATGCATATACTAATCATCTTGAATCCTTTGAGACTTGATTGGGCATTACATCATTATACATAGACCGCCATCCAACTGCATCTATGACTAATAATCCACCTTCAGGTTATCATCTGAACCCCCTCCAGTATTAAGTTGCAAGCAACAAATTATTGCTTGACGAATTGCGTGTAAAGTAAACAATACGATTGTTCTATGAACAAAGGATTGTTGTTTTCTCCCTAGTAGCAACAGCACATTAGTAACTTAGAGATTTCTATCACTTCCCCAGATTACCAGAGGCATGAACCCACTATCAAGCATAAATACTAACCCTTGGAGTTGCTAGCATCTACTTGGCCAAGATAGCTACTAACAACGGAAAGCATGCAAGATCACAAATAACAAAGACATGATAGAATCAATAATCAATCTGAAATAGCATCTCAATATCCATCGGATCCCCACAAACACAACATGCCGAATTACAAATAGTTGATCTTGATCATGAACGGAGCTCACAAGATCTATACATGAAAGCACAAAGGAGGAGAACCAGCCATCTAGCTACTACATGGATCTGTAGTCCAACGATGAACTACTCACGCATCACACCGGAGGCTTGCATGGTGATGAAGAAGGCCTCCAGGGTGAATTCCCCTCTCCGGCAGGGTGCCGGGAAGAGCTTCACATCCCTCCCGATCTAGGGATGGAGATGACGGCGGCTACAGACTCTTTCGTGGATTTTTGATCGGGTACTTAGGGTTTACGTCCCGAGGGCTTCTTATAGTCGAAAGGGGAGGCAGAGGGGGTGCCTGGGCTGGCCACACCACCCCCTAACGCGGCCAGGTGCGCTGGCCGCCCTCTGGCCCCTCTCCGTCTCGTATTCTGGCACTTGATGACTTCCGGAAAAATAGGCACTTTGGCTTTTGTCTCGTCCAATTCTGAGAATATTCATTTTCTGACTTTCTTGGAACCAAAATCAGGAGAAAACAGGCAGCTGACACTGTGGCTCTTGTTAATAGGTTAGTCCAAGAAATCATATGAAAAGTACTCCAAAGTTGGAACAAAACAAAAGAAAGTGGATAAAACTAAGCATGGAACATCAAAAATTATAGATACATTTGCAATGTATCAACATCCCCAAGCTTAACTCCTGCTCGTCCTCGAGTAGGTAAGTGATAAAAAGAAAGAATAATTTTTGAGGTGACATGCACCATCAAAGACTTGATCAAAGTATTTGTAAAACATTCAAAGCTGGGATCATAGTACTTCAATCATAACATGAAAGACAAAGTTCTAGCAATAAGACAAAGAAACTATGATGCAACATGAAATGGCACAAACAAAAGATTCATGAATAACAATGTTGTGCAAGCCGTTTGTTTGTTTCACATAAAGAAAACATGGCATAATAGTATTCAGCTTGTCCCTCAATAGAGTAGCAAATATAATTGCAGAGGACACCTTCAAAGTTCATAAGAGTGACTAGATACAATAGTTTAAAACAAGCAATATCAAGTTATGCATCAATCAACTAGTCTTGGGACAATGCACATAGAACTAAGAATGGCCACTATGCTCTCAAAGTAGGTGCATAAAGATAGAAGGTGGAGACTCAATATAATGGTGGAAGAAAGGCCATTGTAAAAGGAAGTAGGGATTCAAGTCTCATAAATAGCTTCCAAAAATTATGGTACTTATAGCTTTCAACTCTCATTGCCCCTATCATAAGCATCTTTAAGGTGATTAAGGTTAAAGTGACACAACTAAGAGGATATGCTTGACAAGTTATAAACTGAAATCTCATGCCCCTTACTTACGAAGACCGAACCTCATGCTACTCAACTTCAGTCACGAGTAAGATCTTGTCATTGTAAGTACATGTGTATCATTAAGAACCGCCAATGGGGTACCCCTTTCACATGATATGGGAGCTTTCCCATAATCAAAATGACAAGGCAAGCAGACAATGAGCATCTCAGCGATCTTTTTATTTGCTATTTGCATAGGTTTTTATTGAGGATGCTTCATAGAGTGCTCATTATGTGATGCTGCAAGTTTCCACCATGATTAGGCATGGCTTAGGCTAGCAGCCCAGGCGTTTCTCTAACACACATACAAACTCCATGATCTTACAAATTCCACATTTATTTCACAACGTCGGGATCCGTAAGCAAAAGAACATAATATCAACGGGGTACAAAGTACAAGTGCAATGTTGAAAGCGTTCCCCATGAAACATGGTTCTGCTAATTTCAACTTATAAAGCGCAAGCATATACGCAACAAAGAAGGTCCCAATGGTTCAAGTTTATTAGATGCAAAAAGTAAAGTGTGCCATCAAGTTCATGAGAGCTTTAATCGCTAGTTTTCTCATAACAAGTTTAATTTGGAAGGTAAACAAAAGCATGAATATACTTGGAGTAGCATAAGCTAGTAGGTAGGTATGGTGGACTCTTTGGAATAACTTGGTTTAGGGAGTTGGATGCATGAGTGGAACTCATACCATGTGGTGGAGGCTAGCAAAAGATTGGGAGTGACAAACTAAGAGAGCAATAATGGCCATAATCATGCAGAGCGACAAAACATCATTGATCAAAGAATAAAGTGATACTACAAGTTGAGAACTAAAGGATCATAAAGGCTATGGTGACTTGAGATAGTCATAACATGGTGTGAGCATGCGCCAAGTCAACCCAAATAAAGCATCAAAGGAGAATACCACATACTATGCTTTAATATGCTAAAACAACGCATGATTCATCCAAGGCACATTAAGCAATCTCAATTGTTTATAACAAGTCATGCTACAACAAAGAATACTAAGCATAAGGCCAAAACAATATCAAGCATGGCATGACAAAGCATAGGCCACAGTCAAAAACGAGCTCTTTTTACCACATAAGCTTGAACTTTCCTACTCTTTTCCAAACCAAACCAAACTATTTGCAAACCAATGTATGAAAGAGGGGGTCCAACCAATTTATTCAGAAAACTAAGCAAACCAAGAAAAAAAAACAAAACGAAAAAGAAGACGCTCCAAGAAAAACACAACTGTGCATGAAACAATAAAATGAAGCGTTTGGAAGAAACCTGGGATGTTTATTGATGAAGGAGGGGATGCCTTGGGCATCCCCAAGCTTTGACGCTTGTATTTATTGGATATTTCTTGGGTGACACGCGTGGCATCCCCAAGCTTGAGCTTTAGTCCATCCTTCATCTCATTACTCATTCCTTCCAAACACCTGAAAATTTCCTTCATACAAAACTTCACACAATCTTTATTAGCAACATTAGTGCACTCAAGATAAATAAGTCTTAAGGTTCAGTTCTAACACCAAATAAACTTCCATTAGAACACTAGCTACTGTAGCACTTCCCTCAAAAAGCTCAATTCCCCAAAAGAACTCAAGAAGGAACCAACAAGAAGCAAATGCCGAAAATGGCAAAATCTGTCAAAACAGACCAGCAGGTAAAGACAAATTGTTTCGAAGACCTTTTGTTGCTCAAATAAAAAAGTGTTGAAATAACGAAAGTTAGATAACAACCTGGTGCAGAAGCACAAAAATTCACGCCTCAAAAAGACGTTCAGAGATTTTACGCGAATGTTTACGGTGAAGCACAGAAATCTGTTTCGGGACAGCAACTTTCCCAATCATTACTTCTCTCTCATTAGAGGTTACTCTTGGCACAAAAAGCAAATAAAAAGGATAATGAGAGGTTATTACAAAGGTCATAACTTCCAAGACTCATCTAAAACTTTTGGGTTATCTCCCAATAAGTACTTTTCTTTAATGCCTTTAAGTTAGGCATAAGAAGCAAAGAAAGAATCAAGTGTTCTCAAATGAAGAAGCATTAAGACCAAATTTCGTTTTCATAGGAGAAGCAAAAGAAATATTTTCTCTATTTTTAGGGAAGTGTTCTATACCTTTCTTGAGTGGTAGTTGATATTTAATGGTGCCTTCTTTCATATCAATGATGGCACCAACAGTTCTAAGAAAAGGTCTTCCCAAAATAATAGGACAAGAAGCATTGTATTCAACATCCAAAACATAGAAATCAACGGGGACATAGGAATTGTTAACCATAATAAGAACATCATTAAGACTCCCCATGAGTTTCTTTTTAGCATTATAATCAAGTGGGACATTCAAATAACAATCTTCAAGAGGAGGCAAATCAAGCATATCATAAATTCTTCTAGGCATAATAGAAACACTACTATCAAGATCACATAAAGCTTTGAAGTCAAAGTCATTCACTTTCATATTAATGATGGGTTCCCAACCATCTTCTTGTTTTATAGGAATAGAAGCTTTATGTTTCATCTTTTCTTCTTTAATCTTTATGAGAGCATCGGTAATGTGTTTTGTAAAATCCATATTCATAGTACTAGCATTAGGACTTTTAGCAAGAATTTGTAGGAACTTAATAACTTCAGAGATATTTCAACCATCAAGATCAAAATCAAATTTATCATCTAAAGTGGTAGAACTATTACTAGCCTCAACACTAGTGGTGGTGATAGTAGAAACACTAATGTTTCTAGCAATTTCATCTTCTCTTTCCCACTTAGCATGTAATTCAGCTAATAGTCTAACATTTTCATCAATTCTTACTTGTATAGCATTAGTAGCTGCAAAGGGATTATCATTAGTTTCAGGTTTAGCAGCCATTTTATTCAAAGAAGATTGAGCTTCAGCCAAAGATGCTATATTTCTTTCAGCATTACAGAGTTTTTCCTCAATAGTTTTATTGAAAGCAGTTTGTTTACTAATAAACTCTTTAAGCATAACTTCAAGTTCAGAGGGAGCAGTCTTATTATTGTTGTAAGAATTTCCATAAGCATTACCATTGTTGGGAGGATATGGCTTATAATTGTTGTTACCAAAATTGTTCCTATAAGCATTATTACCATAAGCATTGTTGACAAAATTGTTATTTCTTCTGAAGTTCACATCAACTTGCTCTTCTTGAGCAACCAAAGAGGCTAAAGGAACATTATTTGGATCAATATGGGCTTTCCCATTAACAAGCATATACATAATAATATCAATCTTATCACTCAAGGAGGAGGTTTCCTCAACAGAATTTACCTTCTTACCTTGTGGAGCTCTCTCAGGATGCCATTCAGAATAATTAACCATCATATTGTCCAGAAGTTTTGTTGCAGCACCCAAAGTAATGGTCATAAAGGTACCTCCAGCAGCAGAGTCCAATAGGTTCCTTGAAGAATAGTTCAATCCTGCATAAAAAGTTTGGATGATCATCCAAGCAGTCAGTCCATGAGTGGGACAATTCTTTACCAAAGTTTCATTCTTTCCAAAGATTGAGCAACATGCTCATTATCAAGTTGTTTAAAATTCATTATTTCACTTCTCATGGATATAATCTTAGCAGGAGGATAGTATTTTCCAATAAAAGCATCTTTGCACTTAGTCCAAGAATCAATACTACTCCTAGTTAAGGAATTCAACCATTCTTTAGCTTTTCCTCTCAAAGAGAAAGGAAACAATTTCAGCTTAATAATATCACCATCTATATCCCTATGCTTTTGCATCTCACAAAGTTCAACAAAGTTATTTAGATGGGAGGCAGCATCTTCATTACCAATACCAGAAAATTGTCTCTCATAACAAGATTGAGCAAAGCAGGTTTTATCTCAAAGAAAGTGTTTTCAGCCACAGGTGGAGCAATAGGTGTGCTCATAAAATCATTGTTGTTGGTGCTAGTGAAGTCGCACAACTTAGTGTTTTCAAGAGTAGTCATTTTTTTGGGTTTTCAAATAAGAAAGCAAACTAGTAAAACTAATTTTTTTGTGTTTTTTATAACAAAACAAGCAAACAAAGCAAAACAAAAATAACAAAGTAAAGAGATTGGTTATGAGGGACTCCCCTTATGAAGATGTCCTTGAGTCACCAGCAGCGGCGCCAGAAAAATGCTTGATGGCTCAATGCACGGCGCCTAGAAAAATGCTTGATGGTGGTGTTGATGTAGAGCTTGTTGGGAACCCCAAGAGGAAGGTATGATGAGCACAACAGCAAGTTTCCCTCAGTTATGAAACCAAGGTTTAATCGAACTAGTAGGAGCAAGCAAACACCCCAAAGGTGTTACTAGCTAAGCTTTGGCAGGGGCACTACCGGTGCTAGTAGCAACATGGAGACATGCACAACACAACCACAGAACTTTGTCCCCAACTTCCGATGAGGTTGTCAATCTCACCGTGTTTTGTGGAAAACAAAGGATTAAACGTATCGAATGGAAAGAAGTAATAGTTTGTAGAAAGTAAACACAAAGAAGTAAACAGTTTGTAGATTGTATGTAAAAGACAAGGACCGGGATCCATAGTTCACTAGAGGTGTCTCTCCTTAAGATAGATAACATGCTGGGTGAACAAATTACAACGGGGCAATTAACAAACATCGAGAAAGCAATACATGCATATACTAATCATCTCGACTCCTTTGAGACTTGATTGGGCATTACATCATTATACATAGACCTCCATCCAACTGCATCTATGACTAATAATCCACCTTCAGGTTATCATCCGAACCCCCTCCAGTATTAAGTTGCAAGCAACAGATTATTGCTTTACGAACTGCGTGTAAAGTAAACAATACGATTGTTCTATGAAAAAAAGGATTGTTGTTTTCTCCCTAGTAGCAACAGCACATCTAGTACCTTAGAGATTTCTGTCACTTCCCCACATTACCAGAGGCATGAACCCACTATCAAGCATAAATACTAACTCTTGGAGTTGCTAGCATCAACTTGGCCAAGATAGCTAGTAACAACGAAAAGCATGCAAGATCACAAATAACAAAGACATGATAGAATCAATAATCAATCTGAAATAGCATCTCAATATCCATCGGATCCCCGCAAACACAACATGCAGAATTACAAATAGATGATCTTGATCATGAACGGAGCTCACAAGAGCTATACATGAAAGCACAAAGGAGGAGAACCAGCCATCTAGCTACTACATGGATCCGTAGTCCAAGGATGAACTACTCACACATCACACCGGAGGCTTGCATGGTGATGAAGAAGGCCTCCAGGGTGAATTCCCCTCTCCGGCAAGGTGCCGGGAAGAGCTTCAGATCCCTCCCGATCTAGGTATGGAGATGACGGAGGCTACAGACTCTTTCGTGGATTTTTGATCGGGTAGTTAGGGTTTACGTCCTGAGGGCATCTTATAGTCGAAAGGGGAAGCCGAGGGGATGCCTGGGCTGGCCACACCACCCCCTGGCACGGGCCAGGCCTGGCCGCGTGGCCAGGTGCCCTCTGGCCCCTCTCCGTCTCGTATTCTGGCACTTGATGACTTCCAGAAAAATAGGCACTTTGGCTTTTGTCCCATCCAATTCCGAGAATATTCATTTTCTGACTTCCTGGAACCAAAAACAACAGAAAATAGGCAGCTGGCACTGTGGCTCTTGTTAATAGGTTAGTCCAAGAAATTATATGAAAAGTACTCCAAAGTTGGAACAAAACACAAGAAAGTGAATAAAACTAAGCATGGAACATCAAAAATTATAGATACATTTGCAATGTATCAAGTCATTGCATGTGTGTTCTTTTCATAAAACACAGCTAGAGTCATTGCATGTATGTTATTTTCATAAAGCATATGGATCCACCAAAGTCATTGCATGTGTGTTATTTTCATGAACCACATGAATCCACAAGTGTCATTGCACGTCTGTCCTTTTCACAAACCACACAGATCCACTAGAGTCATTGCATGTGTGTTCTTATCCTAAACCAGCACTAGAGTCATTGCATGTGTGTTCTTATCCTAAACCACAACTAGAGTCATTGCATGTCTATTGTTTTCATAAAGCATATGGATCCACTAGAGTCATTGCATGTGTGTTATTTTCATGAACCACATGAATCCACCAGTGTCATTGCATGTGTGTTCTTTTCAGGAACCACAACTAGAGTCATTGAATGTGTGTTATTTTCACAAACCATATATGGATCCACCAGTGTCATTGCATGTCTGTTCTTTTCACAAACCACATATGGATCCACCAGTGTCATTCAATGTCCATTCTTTTAATAAACCACATGGATCCACTAGAGTCATTGCATGTGTGTTCTTATCCTAAACAAGCACTAGAGTCATTGCATGTGTGTTCTTATCCTAAACCACAGCTAGAGGCATTGCATGTCTATTCTTCTCATAAAGCATACAGATCCACTAGAGTCATTGCATGTGTGATATTTTCATGAACCACATGGACCCACCAGTGTCATTGCATGTGTGTTCTTTTCATGAACCACAACTAGAGTCATTGAATGTCAGTTATTTTCACAAACCATATATGGATCCACCAGAGTCACTGAATGTTTATTCTTTTCACAAACCACATATGGATCCGCCAGTGTCATTCAATGTCCATTCTTTTAATAAACCACATGGATCCACTAGAGTCATTGCATGTGTGTTCTTATCCTAAACCAGCACTGGAGTCATTGCATGTGTGTTCTTTTCATGAAACACAGCTAGAGTCATTGCATGTCTGTTCTTTTCATAAAGCATATGGATCCACCAGAGTCATTGCATGTGTGTTATTTTCATGAACCACATGGATCCACCAGTGTCATTGCATGTGTGTTCTTTTCATGAACCACAACTAGAGTCATTGAATGTGTGTTCTTTTCACAAAACACCTATGAATCCACCAGATTCATTGCATGTCTGTTCTTTTCGCAAACCATATATGGATCCACCAGGGTCATTGCATGTTAGTTCTTTTCATAAACCACATGGTTCCACTAGAGTCATTGCATGTGTGTTCTTTTCACAAAGCACATATGGATCCACTAGAATCATTGCATGTGCGTTTCTTATCCTAAACCAGCACTAGAGTCATTGAATGCGTGTTCTTTTCACAAACCACATATGGATCCACCAGAATCATTGCATGTCTGTTCTTTTCATAAACCACATGGATCAACTAAAGTCATTGAATGTGTGTTCTTTTCACAAACCACATACGGATCCACAAGAGTCATTGTATGTCTATTCTTCTCATAATCCACATGGATCCACTAGAGTCATTCCATGTGTGTTATTTTCATTAACCACAGATGGATCCACCAGAGTCATTGTGAAGGAAATATGCCCTGAGAGGCAATAATAAAGTTGTTATTATGTATTCCTTATATATGATAGATGTTTATTTTACATGCTAGAATTGTATTAATCAGAAACATCAATACATGTGTGTTTAATAAACAAAAAGGGTTCCTAGTTATGCCTCTCTTATAGACTAGCTTGTTGATTAACAAGATAATCAAGGTTTCCTGATCATGGACATTGGATGTTGTTAATAACAAGGTCACACCATTGGTGGAATGATGTGATGAACATTCATCCAAAGTATAGCATTACGATCAAGTCATTATGTTTATATTGCTATAACATCATACGAAGTCAGCTTTATCCTTAGACCATGAGATCATGTTAATTGCTAACACCGGAAGAGTATCTTGATAACATCAAACGTCACACTGTAACAGGGTGACAATAAAGATGGGTTTAGTACTACGAAGGTGTTATGTTGAGGCTCATGGATCAAGAGTGGAATTTTCCTATCCCGATGATGGATAGATATACTCTGGGCCCTCTCGGTGATATCACATTAAGATAGCTTGCAAGCAAGTGATGTGATCACTAGAATGTTATATCACGGGAACGAGAAAAGAGTGCATGTCGGTAACGAGATCAAACTAGGTATGGAGATACCGATAATCGAATCTCGAACATGTAATATATCGAGAGACAAAGGGATTTATTTACAAGCGTTAAAGGTTCTCATGATCACAGAAGTCATTGTTGAATGTGTAGGAGTCAGTACAGATCTCCAGGTCCCGCTGTTGATTATTGATCGGAGAAGGGTCTCGATCATGTCTGCATTATTCGCGAACCATAGGGTGGCACACTTAAGAGTTACCGGACACCATTTTGGAGCACATATGTTTCAGACGAAAGAATTGCAAAGTGCAGGAATTGTTTCAATAGAAACCGGAAATTGTTTCGGGTGAAATTGCAGAAAGTGGTTCTGCATGTGATATTGAAATATAGCAAGGGGCTATATGTGAATGTTTGTTAATTAAAGTAATGAACAAAATTCTGAATAAATTTAATAAAAGAGTTTTATTAAATGAGAGAGCACTAAACTTGGAGAATTTTAATGCATTTAAAGTGGAGACTTTAAAAGGGAATGTGAAGAGGCATTTTAATGTGGAGGGGTTACCACCACATGAATGGGGGAGGTGAGGGGTCACCCCCCATGCGCCGGCCATGGAGAGAGGGGGCACCCCCCTCCTCTTATAAAAGGCCACCCATTCCCTCCTTCATCCTCACACCTCCTTGTGAAGGATCTCTCTCCCCCTCTAGAATTATTCCCCCATGGTCTCAGATTAGCGAGATACATGTTCCCGGTGGCATTTCGTCATGAAGGAGTTGCTGCTTCCGCTGGATCACTGGAGCAAGGAGGTGGAGGTTGTCCGGTGGCTTGAACGTGTGTGCGAGTGCGGATGCGCTGCTGAGTTGCTGCGCTCGGACTTCCTCACGATCTTGAGATTGGCAAGTGTACGACTACATCAACCAGGAGTTCCTACTCGTTAACAAAACTCGTTGTCTTCGAGGGTAAGTTCTCGTTGGATGTATGTCCACCCGTTGCTTTGTACCTAGTAGATAGATCTTGGCGTGTAGTTCACACCGTAGGAAATTTTTTGTTTTCTATGCTGCGGACCCAACAGTGGTATCAGAGCCTGGTCTATGCGTAGGTGCTTTGCACGGGTAGTACACATATGTTTGTATGTGGGCGATGATGATCATGTTATTGCATCTTCTATGTATTTTGGATATTGGTGGCATAGTAGGATGAAGCGGCCCGGGCCAACCTTACATGTCATCCTACATGAGACCGGTTCCACGACTGACATGCAACTTGTTTTGCATAAGTGGCTGGCAGGTGTCTGTCTCTCCTACTATAGTCAATATTTGATTTACAACAAGTTGCTAATAACTTAGTGATCCTCGTTGTGGTTCATGTTCGTAGGTGAGAACGGTTCTATCTCCGAAAGCCCTAAGCCACGTAAAACTTGCAATTGATAAATTAGAGGCGTCTAGTTTAGATCATTGCTGGGCTAGTGTATTGATATGGTATTGTTGTAAGTAGATGTATGATAGATACTCTTACAACACACTCAACATGTAGTTCCATAGACCTTGGCCTTACACACAAAGGAATGATAGAGATCATACCACGATGCAAGTGATAGAGATCAAATGCATGGACCATATCATCTCACTTTACACATTAGATGTTAGCATCTTATACTGCTAGTTTGGCGCTTTTGGTAGCATTATAAGATGATCCCTCTTTTAGATATCAAGATAAGAATGTGTTCTTCCTTAAGTATGCACTGTTCTGTGGATCATGTTTCGAGACATCACGTGATGATCGGGTGTACTCGAATCTATGCTTTCATAGGAACGGGTGTAAGATAGTTTTACACACGCGAATACTAAGGTTCTTACTTGGCGAGCCTAGCATGTACAGACATGGCCTCGGAACACGGACCGAAAGGTTAAGCATGAGTCATATAGTTGATATGATGCCCATATAGATGCTCGCCTTTGGTACATCAACTCACGTGATGATCGGACTTGGTGTAGTGGATTTGGTTCATGTAATCACCAAAAGGACAAGATGGATGTCGTTTTTGAGTGGGAGTTCATTAGTAATTTGGATTAGTTGAACTCAATCTATCATAAACTTAGTCTAAATAAACTTTACAAATTATGTTGTAGATGGCACCACCTTCTTTTAATTTCAATGTGTTCATGGAGAAAGAGAAACTTGCTGCGAATGGTAGCAACTTCACCAACTGGGCTATGAATTTGAGGATTCTCCTCACTGCTGCACAAAAGCAATATGTGCTAGATGCGCCGCTAGGCCCCCCACCAACTCCTGATGCCCCTGACGAGGAAAAGAATGTCTATGTGACTCGTCAGGAGGACCACAACTTAGTTCATTGCGGCATACTGTATGGGCTAGAGCCAGAACTTCGAAAGCGTTTCGAAAATGGCAATGCCTTTGATACCATGGGAGAATTGAAAATGATTTCTGATACCCATGCTGCCATAGAGAGTTATAATGCTATAGAAAAGTTCTTTAGCTGCATGATGGAGGAAAACAGCTCCGTTAGTGAGCACGTGCTCAAAATGTCTGGGTACGCCGATAAGCTTCTGTCCTTGGGAATAACGATTCCCATTGACTTAGGCATACATCGTGTTCTCCAATCTCTGCCACCTAGCTACAAGAGCTTCATGATGAACTATAATATGCAGGGCATGAAGAAGTCTCTTCCCGAGCTTCTGTCAATGCTTAAGACTGCAGAAGTGGAGATTAGGAAAGAACATCAAGTGTTGATGATCAATAGGACCACCGGTTTCAAGAAAGACAAGAAAGGCAAGCACAAGGGAAAGAAGGGTGGCAAGTCTGTTGCGACGCCTGAAAAGAAACCCCAAGCTGGCCCTAAGTCTAACACCGAGTGCTATTATTGTAAGGGGACGGGCCATTGGAAGCGCAACTGCCCCAAGTATTTGGCGGACAAGAAGTCCGGCAAGGAAAACAAAGGTATATGTGATATACATGTTATTGATGTGTACTTGACTAGTACTCGAAGTAGCACCTGGGTATTTGATACGGGATCGGTTGCTAATATATGCAACTCGGTTCAGGGGCTACAGAACAAGCGACAACTAGCAAGGGATGAGGTCAGGATGCAGGTCGGCAATGGATCAAAAGTTGATGTGATCGCCGTCGGGATGCTACCTCTCCATTTGCCATCGAGATTAGTTATAAACCTAAATAATTGTTATTTGGTGCCTGCACTGAGCATGAACATTGTATCTGGATCGTGTTTGATGCAAAGTGGTCATTCCTTTAAATCTGAAAACAATGGTTGTTTGATTTATAAGAATGATATCTTTTATGGTCATGCACCTATGTTGAATGGTTTATTTCTGATAGATCTCGATAGTAATATTACGCACATTTATAATGTTAATGCTAAAAAGATTAAACTTGATGATGATATGTCTACATATATGTGGCATTGTCGTCTAGGTCATATTGGCGTTAAACGCATGAAGAAACTCCATTCTGATGGACTTTTGGAATCACTTGATTTTGAATCATTTGATACATGTGAGCCATGCCTTATGGGTAAGATGATTAGAACGCTGTTTTCCGGTTCAATGGAACGGGCAACAGATCTATTGGAAATCATACATACTAATGTGTGTGGACCAGTGAGTGTGTCGGCGCGAGGTGGATATCGTTATTTTGTTACTTTCACGGATGATTTGAGTAGATACAGGTATATCTATTTGATGAAACACAAGTCTGAAACTTTTGAAAAGTTCAAGGGATTTCAGAACGAAGTGGAAAATCATCATAATAGAAAGATCAAATTTCTACGGTCTAACCGTGGAGGAGAGTATCTAAGTTACAAGTTTAGCACACACATGCAAGAGTGTGGAATAGTTCACAACTCACGCCTGCCGGAACACCACAACGTAATGGTGTGTCGGAACGTTGTAATCGTACCTTATTGGATATGGTTCAATCTATGATGTCTCTGACTGACTTACCACTGTCATTTTGGTGTTATGCACTGGAAACAGCTGCATTCACTTTAAATCGGGCACCATCTAAATCCGTTGAAACGACACCGTATGAATTATGGTTTGGAAACAAACCTAAGCTGTCATTTCTTAAAGTTTGGGGATGCGATGTTTATGTGAAGAAACTTCAATCGGATAAACTCGAACCCAAAGCGGAAAAATGCGTCTTCATAGGATACCCTAAGGAAACAATTGGGTATACCTTCTATCATAGATCTGAGGGCAAGGTTTTTGTTGCCAAGAATGGATCCTTTCTTGAGAAGGAGTTTCTCACGAAAGGTGTGAGTAGTCGGAAGGTAGAACTCGAAGAGGTTATTGAACCTTCTCTTCATGGAATGGCGAGTGGCGCAGCACCAGAAGTTGTTTCGGAGTTGACTTCACCTGATGAAGAGAGAGCTAATGATAATGATCATGAAACTCCGAAAGAGGACACTACCGAACCTCGCAGGTCAAGCAGGACACGTGTAGCTCCTGAACTGCACGGCAATCCTGTTGTGAGTTACATGGTTGATGAAATGGATGACCCTGCGACGTATGAAGAAGCGATGATGAGCCCGGATTCCAACAAATGGCTAGAAGCCATGAAATCCGAGATGGAATCCATGTACGAGAACCAAGTTTGGAACTTGGTGGACTTACCTCACGATCGAAAGGCCGTTGAGAATAAATGGATTTTCAAAAGAAAAACTGATGATGATGGTAATGTGACCATCTATAAGGCTCGACTTGTCACAAAGGGGTTTCGAAAAATTCAAGGAGTTGACTACGATGAGACATTCTCTCCCGTAGCGATGCTTAAGTCGGTTAGGATTATGTTAGCAATTGCTGCATATTTCGATTATGAAATATGGCAGATGGATGTCAAAACTGCGTTCCTCAATGGTAATATTGAAGAAGAGTTGTATATGATACAACCTAAGGGTTTTGTCGATCCTAAGGATGCTGATAAGGTATGCAAACTTCAGCGATCCATCTATGGACTGAAGCAAGCATCCCGGAGTTGGAATCTTCGCTTTGATGAGGTGATCAAAGAGTTGGGATTTGTCCAAACTTATGGAGAGGCTTGTATTTACAAGAAAGTGAGTGGGAGCAATGTGGCATTTCTGATATTATATGTGGATGACATATTATTGATTGGAAATGATATAGATCTTTTAAACAGTGTTAAAAGTTATCTAAACAGCAAATTTTCGATGAAAGACCTTGGTGAAGTGTCATATATATTAGGCATTAAAATCTATAGAGATAGATCAAGGCGCCTAATTGGGCTATCGCAGAGTACATACCTTGATAAGATATTAAAGAAGTTTAATATGGACGAAAGTAAGAAGGGGTTCTTACCTATGTTGCAAGGCAAGACATTGAGTAAGACTCAAAGTCCGGCTACGGCGGAAGAAAGAGAGATGATGGATAAGATCCCCTATCCCTCGGCCATAGGCTCTATTATGTATGCCATGCTATGTACAAGACCGGATGTGGCACATGCTATTAGTTTGACTAGTAGGTACCAATCTGATCCAGGTTCGGAACACTGGATAGCGGTAAAGAACATCCTCAAGTACTTGAGAAGAACTAAGGATATGTTTCTTATATACGGAGGTGAAGAAGAGCTAGTCGCTAAGTGTTATGTCGATGCTAGCTTTGACACCGATCGGATGACTCTAAGTCTCAATTCGTATACGTATTTCTCTTGAATGGAGCAGCAGTTAGTTGGAGGAATTCCAAACAACCTGTGGTGGTTGGATCAACGGCAGAATATGTTGCTGCTTCAGAAGCGGCGCAGGAAGCGGTTTGGATGAAAGAGTTCATTACGGAACTAGGTGCGGTTCCCAGTGCGTTGGACCCAATGGTGATCTATTGTGACAACAATGGAGCCATAGCCAATGCAAAGGAACCGAGGTCTCACAAGAATTCCAAGCATACTAAGCGTCGGTTTCACTCCATCCACGAGCATGTCAAGGATGGAGATATAAAGATTTGTAAAGTACACACGGACCTAAATGTAGCAGATCCATTGACTAAAGTTCTCCCTAGGGCAAAACATGATCAACACCACAACTCTATGGGTGTTAGATTTATCACTATGTGAACTAGATTATTGTCTCTAGTGCAAGTGCGAGACTGAAGGAAATATGCCCTGAGAGGCAATAATAAAGTTGTTATTATGTATTCCTTATATATGATAGATGTTTATTTTACATGCTAGAATTGTATTGATCGGAAACATCAATACATGTGTGTTTAATAAACAAAAAGGGTTCCTAGTTATGCCTCTCTTATAGACTAGCTTGTTGATTAACAAGATGATCAAGGTTTCCTGATCATGGACATTGGATGTTGTTAATAACAGGTCACACCATTGGTGGAATGATGTGATGAACATTCATCGTATAGCATTACGATCAAGTCATTATGTTTATATTGCTATAACATCATACGAAGTAATCTTTATCCTTATACCTTGAGATCATGTTAAGTGCTAACACCAGAAGAGTATCTTGATAACATCAAACGTCACACCGTAACAGGGTGACTATAAAGATGGGTTCAGTACTACGAAGGTGTTATGTTGAGGCTCATGGATCAAGAGTGGAATTTGTCAACCCCGATGACGGATAGATATACTCTGGGCCCTCTCGGTGATATCACATTAAGATAGCTTGCAAGCAAGTGATGTGATCACTAGAATGTTATATCACGGGAACAAGAAAAGAGTGGATGTCGGTAACGAGATCAAACTAGGTATGGAGATACCGATGATCGAATCTCGGACATGTAATATATCGAGAGACAAAGGGATTTAGTAACAAGCGTTAAAGGTTCTCACGATCACACAAGTTATCGTTGAATGTGTAGGAGTCAGTACGGATCTCCAGGTCCCGTTGCTGATTATTGATCGGAGATAGGTCTCGATCATGTCTGCATTATTGGCGAACCGTAGGGTGGCACACTTAAGAGTTACCGGACACCATTTTGGAGCACATATGTTTCAGACGAAAGAATTGCAAAGCGCAGGAATTGTTTCAATAGAAACCGGAAATTGTTTTGGGTGAAATTGCAGAAAGTGGTTCTGCATGTGATATTGAAATATAGCAAGGGGCTATATGTGAATGTTTGTTAATTAAAGTAATTAGAATAAATTTAATAAAAGATTTTTATTAAATGAGAGAGCATTAAACTTGGAGAATTTTAATGCATTTAAAGTGGAGACTTTAAAAGGGAATGTGAAGAGGCATTTTAATGTGGAGGGGTTACCACCACATGAATGGGGGACGTGAGGGGTCACCCCCCATGCGCCGGCCATGGAGAGAGGGGACACCCCCCCTCCTCCAATAAAAGGCCACCCATTCCCTCCTTCATCCTCACACCTCCTTGTGAAGGATCTCTCTCCCCCTCTAGAATTATTCCCCCATGGTCTCGGATTAGCAAGATACATGTTCCTGGTGGCATTTCGTTTGGAAGGAGTTGTTGCTTCCGCTGGATCACTGGAGCGAGGAGGTGGAGGTTGTCCGGTGGCTTGAACGTGTGTGCGAGTGCGGATCCGCTGCTAAGTTGCGGCGCTCGGACTTCCTCACGATCTTGAGATCGGCAAGTGTACGACTAATCAACCACGAGTTCCTACTCGTGAACAAAACTCGTTGTCTTCGAGGCTAAGTTCTCGTTGGATGTATGTCCACCCGTTGCTTTGTACCTAGTAGATATATCTTGGCGTGTAGTTCACACCGTAGGAATTTTTTTGTTTTCTATGCTGCGGACCCAACACATCGCATGTGTGTTCTTATCCTAAACGAACACTAGAGTCATTGGATGTGTGTTATTTTCATAAACCACATATGGATCCACCAGTGTCATTGCATGTGTGTTCTTTTCAAAAACCAGCACTAGAGTCATTGCACGTGTGTTCTTTTCATAAAGCATATGGATCCACCAGAGTCATTGCATGTGTGTTATTTTCATGAACCACATGGATCCACCCGTGTCGTTTCATGTGTGTTCTTTTCACAAACCACATATGGATCCACCAGAGTCATTGCATGTGTGTTCTTTTCACAAACCACATATGGAATTACTAGAGTCATTGTATGTGTCTTCTTATCCTAAACCAGCACTAGAGTCATTCCATGTCTGTTCTTTTCATAAAACACAGCTAGAGTCATTGCATGTATGTTATTTTCATAAAGCATATGGATCCACCAGAGTCATTGCATGTGTGTTATTTTCATGAACCACATGAATCCACCAGTGTCATTGCATGTCTGTCCTTTTCACAAACCACATGGATCCACTAGAGTCATTGCTTGTGTGTTCTTATCCTAAACCAGCACTAGAGTCATTGCATGTGTGTTCTTATCCTAAACCACAACTAGAGTCATTGCATGTCTATTCTTTTCATAAAGCATATGGATCCACCAGAGTCATTGCATGTGTGTTATTTTCATGAACCACATGGATCCACCAGTGTCATTGCATGTGTGTTCTTTTCAGGAACCACAACTAGAGTCATTGAATGTGTGTTATTTTCACAAACCATATATGGATCCACCAGACTCACTGCATGTCTGTTCTTTTCACAAACCACATATGGATCCACCAGTGTCATTCAATGTCCATTCTTTTAATAAACCACATGGATCCACTAGAGTCATTGCATGTGTCTTCTTATCCTAAACCAGCAAGAGAGTCATTGCATGTGTGTTCTTTTCATAAAATACAGCTAGAGTCATTGCATATATTTTCTTTTCATAAAGCATATGGATCCACCAGAGTCATTGCATGTGTGTTATTTTCATGAACCACATGGATCCATGATGGCTCAATGCACGACGCCCAGGAAAGTGCTTGGTGCGTGGTTGATGTAGAGCTCGTTGGGAACCCCCAGAGGAAGGTATGATGAGCACAGCAGCAAGTTTCCCTCAGTTATGAAACCAAGGTTTAATCGAACCAGTAGGAGCAAGGAAACACCCCAAAGGTGTTACTAGCTGAGCTTTGGCAGGGCGCACTACCGGTGCTAGTAGCAACATGGACACATGCACAACACAACCACAGAACTTTGTCCCCAACTTGCGACGAGTTTGTCAATCTCACCATGTTTTGCGGAAAACAAAGGATTAAACGTATCGAATGGAAAGAAGTAAAAGTTTGTAGAAAGTAAACACAGAGAAGTAAACAGTTTGTAGATTGTATGTAAAGAAAAGGACCGGGATCCATAGTTCACTAGAGGTGGCTCTCCTTAAGATAGATAACATGCTGGGTGAACAAATTACAGCGGGGCAATTCACAAACACCGAGAAAGCAATACATGCATATACTAATCATCTTAACTCCTTTGTGCCTTGATTGGGCATTACAACATTATACACAGACCGCCATCCAACTGCATCTATGACTAATAATCCACCTTCAGGTTATCATCCGAACCCCCTCCAGTATTAAGTTGCAAGCAACAGATTATTGCTTTACGAACTGCGTGTAAAGTAAACAATACGATTGTTCTATGAACAAAGGATTGTTGTTTTCTCCCTAGTAGCAACAGCACATCTAGTACCTTAGAGATTTCTGTCACTTCCCCAGATTACCAGAGACATGAACCCACCATCGAGCATAAATACTAACTCTTGGAGTTGCTAGCATCTACTTGGCCAAGATAGCTAATAACAACGGAAAGCATGCAAGATCACAAATAACAAAGACATGATAGAATCAATAATCAATCTGAAATAGCATCTCAATATCCATCGGATCCCCGCAAACACAACATGCATAATTACAAATAGATGATCTTGATCATGAACGGAGCTCACAAGATCTAGACATGAAAGCACAAAGGAGGAGAACCAGCCATCTAGCTACTACATGGATCCGTAGTCCAAGGATGAACTACTCACACATCACACCGGAGGCTTGCATGGTGATGAAGAAGGCCTCCAGGGTGAATTCCCCTCTCCGGCAGGGCGCTGGGAGGAGCTTCAGATCCCTCCCGATCTAGGGATGGAGATGACGGCGGCTATAGACTCTTTCATGGATTTTTTGATCGTGCCCTTAGGGTTTTCGTCCCGAGGGCATCTTATAGTCGGAAGGGGAGGGCGAGCGGGTGCCAGGGCTGGCCTCACCACCCCCTGGCGCGGGTCAGGCTGGGCCGCGCAGCCAGGTGGTGTGGTGGCCCCCTGGCCCCTCTCCGTCTCGTATTCTGGCACTTGATGACATCCGGAAAAATAGGCACTTTGGCTTTTGTCCCGTCCAATCCCGATAATACTCATTTTCTGACTTTCCTGGAACCAAAAACAGCAGAAAACAGGTAGCTGGCACTGTGGCTCTTGTTAATAGGTTAGTCCAAGAAATCATATAGAAAGTACTCCAAAGTTGGAACAAAACACAAGAAAGTGGATAAAACCAAGCATGGACCATCAAAAATTATAGATACATTTGCAATGTATCAACATCCCCAAGCTTAACTCCTGCTCGTCCTCGAGTAGGTAAGTCATAAAAAGAAAGAATAATTTTTGAGGTGACATGCACCATCAAAGACTTGATCAAAGTATTTACAAAACATTCAAAGCTGGGATCATAGTACTTCAATCATAGCATGAAAGGCAAAGTTCTAGCAGTAAGCAAAGAAACTATGATGTAACATGAAAAGGCACAAACAAAAGATTCATGAATAACAATACTTTGCAAGACGTTTGTTTGTTTCACATAAAGAAAACATAGCATAATAGTATTCAGCTTGTCCCTCATAGAGTAGCAAATATAAATGCATAGGACACCTTCAAAGTTCATAAGAGTGACTAGATACAATAGTTTAATACAAGCAATATCAAAGTATGCATCAATAAACTAGTCTTGGGACAATGCACATAGAATTAAGAATGGCCACTATGCTCTCAAAGTAGGTGCATAAAGGTAGAAGGTGGAGACTCAATATAATGGTGGAAGAAAGGCCTTTTGTAAAAGGAAGTAGGGATTCAAGTCTCATAAAGAGCTTCCAAAAATTATGGTACTTATAGATTTCAGCTCTCATTGCCCCTATCATAAGCATCTTGAAGTGATTAAGGTTAAAGTGAACAAACTATGGTGTACATGCTTGATAAAGTATAAGTCAGAAATCTCATGTACCTTGTATACGAGGGCCGCTCCTCATGCTACTAAAGTTTAGTCACCGGTAAGTTCTTGTCATTGTAAGTATATGTGTATCATAGAGAACCGCCAACGGGGTACCCCTTGCCTGATGATACAGAAGAATCCCCATATCAAAATGACAAGGAAAGCAGACAACGAGCATCTCAGCATTCTTCTTATTTACCATGGGAATATGGTGCTTTTTTCCCTCTTTCCTCTTTTCATAGTATCTCTTTTTTTTCTCTTTTTTCGCAATATAGGACTCTTTTTTTATAAGCAGAATGCATCATAGACAGCTCATTATGGTTACGCTGCAGGTTTCCACCATGTCAGCATGGATTAGACCAGCAGCCTAGGCGTTTCTCTAACACATATACATAACTCCATGGACGTACAAGCTCCCCTTTCATTTCACACCGACGACATCCATATACAAAAGAGCATGATATCAACTAGGTACAAGTACCAAGTGCAATGTTGAAAGCGTTCCCCATGAAAGCATGGTTCTACTAATTCCCGACAAATAAGTGCAAGCATATACAACATAGAAGACACAATGGTTCAACTTTATTAAGGCAAGAAAAGTAAAGTGTGCCATCAAGTTCGTGAGAGCTTTAATCACTAGTTTTCTCATAAGAAGTTTAATTTGGAAGGTAAACAAAAGCATGAATATACTTGGAATAGCATAAGCTAGTAGGTAGGTATGGTGGAATCTTTGGAATAACTTTCTTTAGGGAGTTGGATGCATGAGTGGAACTCATACTTGGTTGTGGAGGCTAGCAAAAGACTGTGAGCGACAAACTAAGAGAGAAATAATGGCCATAATCATGCAGAGCGACAAAACATCATTGATCAAAGCATAAAGTGATACTACAAGTTGAGAACTAAAGGATCATAAAGGCTATGGTGACTTGAGATAGTCATAACATGGTGTGAGCATGCGCCAAGTCAACCCAAATAAAGCATCAAAGGAGAATACCACTATACTATGCTTTAATATGCTAAAACAACGCATGATTCATCCAAGGCACATTAAGCAATCTCAATTGTTTATAACAAGTCATGCTACAGCAAAGAATACTAAGCATAAAGCCAAAACAATATCAAGCATGGCACGACAAAGCATAGGCCACAGTCAAAAACGAGCTCTTTTTACCACATAAGCATGAACTTTCCTACTCATTTCCAAACCAAACCAAACTATTTGCAAACAAATGTATGAAAGAGGGGGTCCAACCAATTTATTCAGAAAACTAAGCAAACCAAAGAAAACAAAAACCAAAACGAAAACGATAAAGAAGACGCTCCAAGAAAAACACAACTGTGCATGAAATAATAAAAATGAAGCGTTTGGAAGAAACCTGAAATTTTTATTGATGAGGAAGGGGGTGCCTTGGGCATCCCCAAGCTTTGACGCTTGTACTTCTTGGATATTTCTTGGGGTGACACGCGTGGCATCCCCAAGCTTGAGCTTTAGTCCATCCTTCATCTCATTACTCATTCCTTCCATACACCTGAAATTTTTTCCTTCATACAAAACTTCACACAATCTTTATTAGCAACATTAGTGCACTTAAGATAAATAAGTCTTAAGGTTCAGTTCTAACACCAAATAAACTCCCATTAGAACACTAGATACTGTAGCACTTCTCTCAAAAAGCTCAATTCCCCAAAAGAACTCAAGAAGGAACCAACAAGAAGCAAATGCAGAAAATGGCAGAAATCTGTCAAAACAGACTAGCAGGTAAAGAAGAATTTTTTCGAAGACCTTCTATTACTTAAATCAAAAAGTGTTGAACTAACGAAAGTTAGATAACAACCTGGGGCAGAAGAAAAAACAATTATAGCTCAATCCGACATACAGAGCTCTCTCACGAATTTTTACGGTGAAGCACAGAAATCTGTTTCGGGACAGCAACTTTCCCAATCATTACTTCTCTCTCATTAGAGGTTACTCTTGGCACGAAAAGCAAATAAAAAGGATAAGGAGAGGTTATTACAGACGTAATAACTTCCAATACTCATCTAAAACTTTTGGGTTATCTCCAAATAAGTACTTTTCTTTAACGCCTTTAAGTTAGGCATAAGAAGCAAAGAAAGAATCAAGTGTTCTCAAATGAAGAAGCATTAAAACCAACTTTCTTGCCCTTACCTTTCTTACTTTTATTCTTAACCTTGGGGAAATATGATTGTTTGGTGGAGAATAAAGGTGCATGGTACCCTTTCCCACATCTATTATTGCTCCAAGGAGTTCTAATAGGGACCTTCCAAGTGTAATTTGTTCTTTTCCTCCACATTCAATAACAAGATAATCAATAGAAATCGTTTCCCAAGGATTTTTGTAAACACTCCTTCATCTATTCCAAGAGGTAATATAGTAGTATTATTAGTAAGAGATATTTCTTTTTCTCCCTCAATGAGCCCCCAAGTATTCAGATATTTATAAATATCTTTGGGCATAAGACAAAATTCAGACATGATATCACAGCGAGCTTGAAAAGTTTCAGTGTTCATATCAATCTTTACTGCAGGGAACCACTTTGATGGTTCAGAGCTTATTGGAACAAAATCGTGATGCTCCCTAAGCGTATTATATCAACTTTCTAATCTAGTAATGCTAGCCTTAAGAGTGTCCAACCTAGCAAATATTTTTGCGAAAGAAATATCAGTTTGGCTAGGCATGTTGTAAGTGAGGATCAATTTCTTTATAGCATTAATAGCATCATCCTCATTACATTGGAGGAAATCTCCTCCCACAACAATATCTAGAGCATATCTATAGCAAAGAGAAATCCCAAGGTAAAAACTTCTAAGGAACAAGCTTTGAGTCATTTTAGGCTCAGTTTTTTCATGTATATCAGAGATTCTAGACCAAGCTTCCTTAAATCTTTCCTCAATTCCTTGTTTAAAAGTGAAAATCATTTCCTCGGGTGACTGGAGCAAGGCTAGACATAATGGCACTCAAGATAGGAACTAATTTTTTTTGTGTTTTTCAAATAAGAAAGCAAACTAGTAAAACTAATTTTTTTGTGATTTTGAAGAACAAAACAAGCAAACAAAGCAAAAAAGAAAACTAAGAAAAAAAGAAACAACAAAGTAAAGAGATTGGTTATGAGGGACTCCCCTTCTGAAGATGTCCTTGACTCCCCGACAACGGCGCCAGAAAATCGCTTGATGGCTCAATGCACGACACCCAGAAAAGTTCTTGGTGCATGGTTGATGTAGAGCTCGTTGGGAACCCCAAGAGGAAGGTATGATGAGCACAGCAGCAAGTTTCCCTCAGTTATGAAACCAAGGTTTAATCGAACCAGTAGGAGCAAGGAAACACCCCAAAGGTGTTACTAGTTGAGCTTTGGCAGGGCGCACTACCGGTGCTAGTAGCAACGTGGCGACCCGCACAACACAACCACAGAACTTTGTCCCCAACGTGGCGACCCGCACAACACAACCACAGAACTTTGTCCCCAACACAAAGGATTGTTGTTTTCTCCCTAGTAGCAAAAACACATCTAGTACCTTAGAGATTTCTGTCACTTCCCCAGATTACCAGAGGCATGAACCCACTATCGGGCATAAATACTAACTCTTGGAGTTGCTAGCATCTACTTGGCCAAGATAGCTACTAACAACGGAAAGCATGCAAGATCACAAATAACAAAGACATGATAGAATCATTAATCAATCTGAAATAGCATCTCAATATCCATCAGATTTCCGCAAACACAACATGCAGAATTACAAATAGATGATCTTGATCATGAACGGAGCTCACAAGATCTATACATGAAAGCACAAAGGAGGAGAACCAGCCATCTAGCTACTACATGGATCCGTAGTCCAAGGATGAACTACTCACGCATCACACCGGAGGCTTACATGGTGATGAAGAAGGCCTCCAAGGTGAATTACCCTCTCCGGTAGGGTGCCGGGAAGACCTTCAGATCCCTCCCGATCTAGGGATGGAGATGACGGCGGCTACAGACTCTTTCGTGGATTTTCTGATCGGGCCCTTAGAGTTTTCGTCTCGAGGGCATCTTATAGTTGGAAGGGGAGGCCGAGGGGGTGCCACGGCTGGCCTCACCACCCCCTGGCGTGGGCCAGGCTGGGCCGCGCGGCCAGGTGGTGTGGTGCCCCCCTGTCCCCTCTCTGTCTCGTATACTGGCACTTGATGACATCCGGAAAAATAGGCACTTTGGCTTTAGTCCCGTCCAATTCCGAGAATATTCATTTTCTGACTTTCCTGGAACCAAAAACAGGAGAAAACAGGCAGCTGGCACTGTGGCTCTTGTTAATAGGTTAGTCCAAGAAATCATATAAAAAGTACTCCAAAGTTGGAACAACACACAAGAAAGTGGATAAAACCAAGCATGGAACATCAAAAATTATAGATACATTTGCAATGTATCAATCCACCAGTGTCATTGCATGTGTGTTCTTTTCATGAACCACGACTAGAGTCATTGCATGTGTGTTCTTTTCACAAACCACCTATGGATCCACCAGATTCATTGCATGTATATTCTTTTCACAAACCATATGGATCCACCAGTGTCATTGCATGTCAGTTCTTTTCATAAACCACAGATGGATCCACCAGAGTCATTGCATGTGTGTTATTTTCAGAAACCACATATGGATCCACTAGAGTCATTACATGTGCGTTTCTTATCCTAAACCAGCACTAGAGTCATTGAATTTGTGTTCTTTTCACAAACCACATATGGATCCACCAGAATCATTCCATGTCTATTCTTTTCATAAAACACAACTAGAGTCATCGCATGTCTATTCTTTTCATAAAGCATATGGATCCACCAGTGTCATTGCATGTGTTTTATTTTCATGAACCACATGTATCCACCAATGTCATTGCATGTGTGTTCTTTTCATGAACCACAACTAGAGTCATTGAATGTGTGTTCTTTTCACAAACCACATCTGGATCCACCAGAGTCATTGCATGTCTGTTCTTTTCATAAACCACATGGATCCACTAGAGTCATTGCATGTGTGTTCTTTTCATTAACGATAGACGGATCCACAAGAGTCATTCCATGTGTGTCTTATCCTAAACCAGCACTAGAGTCATTGCATGTGTGTTATTTCCATAAACCACATATGAATCCACCAGTGTCATTGCATGTCTGTTCTTTTCACAAACCACATGGATCCAGTAGAGTCATTGCATGTGTGTTCTTATCCTAAACAAGCGCTAGAGTCATTGCATGTGTGTTCTTATCCTAAACCACAACTAGAGGCATTGCATGTCTATTCTTTTCATAAAGCGTACAGATCCACTAGAGTCATTGCATGTGTGCTATTTTCATGAACCACATGGATCCACCAGTGTCATTGCATGCGTGTTCTTTTCATGAACCACAACTAGAGTCATTGAATGTCAGTTATTTTCACAAACCATATATGGATCCACCAGAGTCACTGAATGTTTATTCTTTTCACAAACCACATATGGATCCGCCAGTGTCATTCAATGTCCATTCTTTTAATAAACCACATGGATCCACTAGAGTCATTGCATGTGTGTTCTTATCCTAAACCAGCACTGGAGTCATTGCATGTGTGTTCTTTTCATGAAACACAGCTAGAGTCATTGCATGTCTATTCTTTTCATAAAGCATATGGATCCACCAGAGTCATTGCATGTGTGTTATTTTCATGAACCACATGGATCCACCAGTGTCATTGCATGTGTGTTCTTTTCATGAACCACAACTAGAGTCATTGAATGTGTGTTCTTTTCACAAAACACCTATGAATCCACCAGATTCATTGCATGTCTGTTCTTTTCGCAAACCATATATGGATCCACCAGGGTCATTGCATGTCAGTTCTTTTCATAAACCACATGGTTCCACTAGAGTCATTGCATGTGTGTTCATATGGATCCACTCGAGTGGTTGCATGTGCGTTTCTTATCCTAAACCAGCACTAGAGTCATTGAATGCGAGTTCTTTTCACATACCACATATGGATCCACCAGAATCATTGCATGTATGTTCTTTTCATATACCACATGGATCAACTAAAGTCATTGAATGTGTGTTATTTTCACAAACCACATACGGATCCACAAGAGTCATTTTATGTCTGTTCTTTTCATAAACCACATGGATCCACTAGAGTCATTGCATGTGTGTTCTTTTCATTAACCACAGATGGATCCACCAGAGTCATTGCATGTATGTTCTTATCCTAAACCAACACTAGAGTCATTGCATGTGTGTTATTTTCATAAACCACA
This sequence comes from Avena eriantha, assembly GCA_910589775.1. NCBI lineage: Eukaryota > Viridiplantae > Streptophyta > Magnoliopsida > Poales > Poaceae > Avena > Avena eriantha. The sequence goes on along the minus strand of OU342743.1, from coordinate 30,120,368 downwards.
TATGGATCCACCAGTGTCATTGCATGTGTGTTCTTTTCAAAAACTAGCACTAGGGTCATTGCACGTGTTTTTTTTCATAATGCAGATGGATCCACCAGAGTCATTGCATGTGTGTTATTTTCATGAACCACATGGATCCACCTGTGTCGTTTCATGTGTGTTCTTTTCACAAACCACATATGGATCCACCAGAGTCATTGCATGTGTGTTTGTTTTCACAAACCACATATGGATCCACTAGAGTCACTGTATGTGTCTTCTTATCCTAAACCAGCACTAGAGTCACTGCATGTGTGTTCTTTTCATAAAACACAACTAGAGTCATTGCATGTATGTTATTTTCATAAAGTATATGGATCCACCAGAGTCATTGCATGTGTGTTATGTTCATGAACCACATGAATCCACCAGTGTCATTGCATGTCTATCCTTTTCACAAACCACATGGATCCACTAGAGTCATTGCATGTGTGTTCCTATCCTAAACCAGCACTAGTCATTGCATGTGTGTTCTTATCCTAAACCAGAACTAGAGTCATTGCATGTCTATTCTGTTCATAAAGCGTATGGATCCACTAGAGTCATTGCATGTGTGTTATTTTTATGAACCACATGGATCCACCAGTGTTATTGCATGTGAGTTGTTTTCAGGAACCACAACTAGAGTCATTGAATGTGTGTTATTTACACAAACCATATATGGATCCACCAGAGTCATTGCATGTCTGTTCTTTTCACAAACCACATATGGATCCACCAGTGTCATTCAATGTCCATTCTTTTATTAAACCACATGGATCCACTAAAGTCATTGCATGTGTGTTCTTATCCTAAACCAGCACTAGAGTCATTGCATGTGTGTTCTTTTCATAAAACACAGCTAGAGTCATTGCATGTCAGTTCTTTTCACAAACCATATATGGATCCACCAGGGTCATTGCATGTCAGTTCTTTTCATAAACCACATGGTTCCACTAGAGTCATTGCATGTGTGTTCTTTTCACAAACCACATATGGATCTACTAGAGTCATTGCATGTGTGTTTCTTATCCTAAACCAGCACTAGAGTCATTGAATGTGTGTTCTTTTGACAAACCACATATGGATCCACCAGAATCATTGCATGTCTGTTCTTTTCATAAACCACATGGATCAACTAAAGTCATTGAATGTGTGTTCTTTTCACAAACAACATACGGATTCACCAGAGTCATTGTATGTCTGTTCTTTTCTTAAACCACATGGATCCACTAGAGTCATTGCATCTGTGTTCTTTTCATTAACCACAAATGGATCCACCAGAGTCATTGCATGTGTGTTCTTATCCTAAACCACCACTAGAGTCATTGGATGTGTTACTTTCATAAACCACATATGGATCCAATAGTGTCATTGCATGTGTGTTCTTTTCAAAAACCAGCACTAGAGTCATTGCATGTGTGTTCTTTTCATAAAGCACATGGATCCAACAGAGTCATTGCATGTGTGTTATTTTCATGAACCACATGGATCCACCTGTGTTGTTGCATGTGTGTTCTTTTCACAAACCACATATCGATCCACTAGAGTCATTGCATGTGTGTTCTTTTCACAAACCACATATGGATCCACTAGAGTCATTGTATGTGTCTTCTTATCCTAAACCAACACTAGATTCATTGCATGTGTGTTCTCTTCATAAAACACAACTAGAGTCATTGCATGTATGTTCTTTTCATAAAGCATATGGATCCACCAGAGTCATTGCATGTGTGTTATTTTCATGAACTACATGGATCCACCAGTGTCATTGCATGTGTGTTATTTTCATGAACCACAACTAGAGTCATTGAATGTATGTTATTTTCATAAACCACATATGGATCCACCAGTGTCATTCCATGTGTGTTCTTTTCAAAAACCAGCACTAGAGTCATTGCATGTGTCTTCTTTTCATAAAGCACATGGATCCACCAGAGTCATTGCATGTGTGTTATTTTCATTAACCACATGGATCCACCACTGTCACTACATGTGTGTTCTTTTCATGAACCACAACTAGAGTCATTGCATGTGTGTTATTTTCACAAACCACGTATGGATTTTCCAGAGTCATTGCATATCTGTTCTTTTCACAAGCCACATATGGATCCACCAGTGTCATTGCATGTCAGCTCTTTTCATAAACCACATGGTTCAACTCGAGTCATTGCATGTGTGTTCTTTTCACAAACCACATATGGATCAACAAGAGTCATTGCATGTGTGTTCTTATCCTAAACCAGCACTACAGTCATTGAATATGTCTTCTCTTCACAAACCACATATGGATCCACCAGAGTCATTGCATGTCTGTTCTTTCCATAAACCACATGGATCAACTAGAGTCATTGAATGTGTGTTATTTTCACAAACCACATATGGATTCACCAGAGTCATTGCATGTCTGTTCTTTTCATAAACCACATGGATCCACTAGAGTCATTGCATGTGTTTTTTTATTAACAATAGATGGATCCACCAGAATCATTCCATGTGCGTTCTTATCCTAAACCAGTACTAGAGTCATTCCATGTGTGTTATTTTCATAAACCACATATGAATTGACAATTGTCATTGCATGTCTGTTCTTTTCACAAACCACATGGATCCACTAGCACTACAAGAAATATGCTCACTAGTGACCTTTTAATAACGACCATGGATTTTTTGGTCATAGATCTATGACCATTCTGAACCAACTGGTCATAAGGCATTTGGGAGGGTCCAAACCTTGAAAAACTATGACCAATTTTGTTAAGAAGGTCATATTTTCCAAGCACGAAAAGGTCATAGATGGATAACACTAGTTTATGGCCTTATGTTTAGCTCACTACGACCAATTTAAATGGTCATGGCCACTGATTCTTTTGGCTTTAAAATGACTGGTCGGCCACATCAACAATTTTGTCTACGTGTTGTTTCCATGTGTCAATTTCTAGTGACGTGTCCACACAAGTGTCGTGTGATGCCCACTAGGACCAATATATGATGTGTGGGACCCACCTGTCATACAACAGACCAGCCAAATAGAAACATGAATAATATGGCAAAAAATAACCTACCTAGAGCTCAGACACGTGACCTCCTCATCTCACTGAACCAACCAAACCACCACACCACCAAGTGATTTGTGTCTAAGTACCCCCGCATTGTCTATTTAAATATGTGGTGTGTTGTGCTCTGGAATAAATTGGCAAAAATAGGAGGATGGGGAGACTCGAACCCACGACCTGTGACCTCCCTATTGAAACCGCAGACCCCAACCACGGGACCACCACTAGCTTGTTGTTGAACATAGTCCACGCGGCTTCTTTAATATTTGCATCCGTTGCTGGGCCTGGGCCTCGTTGCGGAGGAGGCCTGAAACTCTTTGTTCCTCTGCAATTTTGCCACCGGCTGGGCTGATGGTCTATAGTCCATTATAAGGTAGATTTTTAGTGTGAATTCATGGTCTTTTGTAAGTTCGAGCCCACGTAAACAGAGAGAGCTCAGTTTTTTTTCAAAAATTATAGAAATAAAATTTCACCGTCAATTTTTCCTATGGCCTTAGATCGAGATGATTCCAAAATCAATTGCCAATAAAATGAGATCTAGTTTGTGCGTAAATTATAGTAGTGCCATTCCACACCGTAATTTTGGTATTTGTTTCACAAAATAAAGTGAATCTATCGAAACATGGTCAAAACAGTGGGAGTGACTGTCCTTGTCTAGGAGTTGAGTCTTGTTAAAATTTTAGTGGATCTCTGATAAAACAACATATTGTGAGTCCAAAAATGATTTTTGCAAAAAATCATGACCATTATATTATGTACATGTAGTTCAAATCGGACCCACTTCCTACCGATTCGGCAGCAATTTATCTTTTTCGCCAGGGGTGGATGGAAAGGTTTCAGATATCAAGTTGGAACATTGGCCATGTAAGGTGGTACCATTTTAAAACTTTCACCTGGTAGTTGCTTAACAAAACGCGCCAATTTTGGCAATCGGAAAATAGAAAATGGTTTTTCCGTGAGCCGAAATGGAAAACTTCCTCCTACAATATTTTTCGCCATCCAAAGATACACGTGTATGCACAATATGGGAACATTATCACAAACTATGTCATGATTTAGGCCATAACATTGGTCTTTTGACCTGAAAGCCATGAAACCTCCAGCATGATACGTCATTTCTAAGTAGGTTTTTCTAAGATGTGTAAAATATACTAAGTTTGGTATTTTTCCTTACAACTATGTCACAAAATATGACACCACGTGAAGGATTTACCTTGTTTGGTCCGTATTTGAATTTCTTATGCCCGTTTCAAAATTTTCTTATTTCAAACTATGGTCAAAATGGCGGGCATGAAGATAAGGGATGAGCCACGCTAAACTTGCATTGGATATCTGATAAAACAGCATATTGTGAGTCTAAAAATGATTTTTGCAAGAAATCATGAGCATTATATAGTGTACATGTAGTTCAAATCGGACCCACTTCCTATCGATTCGGCCAGAATTTGTCTTTTTCATCAAGAGTGGAAGGAAAGGTTTTTATATACCCTAGTTGGGACATTGTCCATGTAACATGGTCTAGTATTTTTGAAAAATATGGTGGTACCATTTGGAAATTTTCGCTTGGTGGTTGCTTAACAAAACGCCCGGTTTTTGGCACTCGGAAAATAGAAAATGACTTTTCTGTGCGGTGAAAAGGAAAACTTCCTCCTACACCATTGTTCTCCGTCCCAAGATACACGTGTGTGCACAATACGGACATATTATCACAAACTATGCCACGATTTAGGCCATAACATTGGTTTTTTGAGCTGAAAGCCATGAAACCTCGAACATGATAGGTCATTTCTGAGTAGGTTTTTCTGAGATATCTACAATATACCAAGTTTGGTATTTTTTTCTTACAACCGTGTCACAAAATATGACACCACGCGAAGGATTTACCTTGCTGGACCGTTTTTGAATTTCTTATGCCCGTTTCAAAATTTTCTTGTTTCAAACTATGGTCAAAACGGCGGGCATGAAGATAAGGGATGAGCCTCGCTAAAATTGCATTGGATCTCTGATAAAACAGCATATTTTGAGTCTAAAAATGACTTTTGCAAAAAATCATGAGCTTTATATAATGTACTTGTAGTTCAAATCGGACCCACTTCCTACCGATTCGGCAGGAATTTGTCTTTTTTGCCAGGGGTGGATGAAAAGGTTTCAGATACCCCAATTGGGACATTGGCCATGTAAGGTGGTCTAGTATTTTTGAAAAATAGGGTGGTATCATTTTGAAACTTTTACTTGGTAGTTGCTTAACAAAACGCGTTGTTTTTGGCACTCGGAAAATAGAAAATGTTTTTTCTCTGAGTCGAAAAGGAAAACTTCCTCCTATAATATTGTTCGCCATCCCAAGATACACGTGTGTGCACAATATGGGAACATTATCACAAACTATGCCATGATTTAGGCCATAACATTGGTCTTTTGAGCTAAAAGCCATGAAACCTCGAGCATGATAGGTCATTTCCGAGTAGGTTTTTCTGAGATGTCTACAATATACCAAGTTTGGTATTTTTCCTTACAACTATGTCACAAAATATGACACCACGTGAAGGATTTACCTTATTTGTACCGTTTTTGAATTTCTTATGCCCGTTTCAAAATTTCTTATTTCAAACTATGGTCAAAATGGGGGGCATGAAGATAAGGGATGAGCCACGCTAAACTTGCATTGGATATCTGATAAAACAGCATATTGTGAGTCTAAAAATGATTTTTGCAAAAAATCATGAGCATTATATAATGTACCTATAGTTCAAATCGGACCCACTTCCTATCGATTCGGCATGAATTTGTCTTTTTTATCAGGAGTGGACAGAAACGTTTTATATACCCTAGTTGGGACATTGGCCATGTAATATAGTCTAGTATTTTTGAAAAATATGGTGGTACCATTTTGAAACTTTCACTTGGTGGTTGCTTAACAAAATGCCTGGTTTTTGACACTCGAAAAATAGAAAATGACTTTTCTGTGCGGTGAAATGGAAAACTTCATCCTACAACATTGTTCTCCGTCCCAAGATACATGTGTGTGCACAATACAGACATGTTATCACAAACTATGCCACGATTTGGGCCATAACATTGGTCTTTTGAGCTGAAAGCCATGAAACCTCGAACATGATAGGTCATTTCTGAGTAGGTTTTTCTGAGGTGTCTATAATATACCAAGTTTGGTAGTTTTCTTTACAACTGTGTCATATAATATGACACCACGTGAAAGATTTACCTTGTTTGGATCGTTTTTGAATTTCTTATGCCCGTTTCAATATTTTCTTATTTCAAACTATGGTCGAAACGGTGGGCATGAAGATAAGGGATGAGCCTAGCTAAACTTGGATTGGATCTCAGATAAAACAGCATATTTTGAGTCTAAAAATGATTTTTTCAAAAAATCATGAGCATTATATAATGTACCTGTAGTTCAAATCGGACCCACTTCCTACCGATTCAGCAAGAATTTGTCTTTTTTGCCAGGGGTGGACGGAAAGGTTTAAGATATCCCAGTTGGGACATTGTCCATGTAAGGTGGTCTAGTATTTTCAAAAAATAGGGTGGTACCATTTTGAAACTTTCACTTGGTAGTTTCTTAACAAAACACGTCGTTTTTAGCACTCGGAAAATAGAAAAAGCTTTTTCCGTGAGCCAAAAAGGAAAACTTCCTCCTACAACATTGTTCGCAATCCCAAGATACACGTGTGTGCACAATATGGGAACATTAACACAAACTATGCCATGATTTAGGCCATAACATTGGTCTTTTGAGCTGAAAGACATGAAACCTCGAGCATGATAGGTCATTTCTGAGTAGGTTTTTCTGAGATGTCTACAATATATGAAGTTTGGTATTTTTACTTACAACTATGTCACAAAATATAACACCACGCGAAGGATTTACCTTGTTTGGACCGTTTTTGAATTTCTTATGCCCGTTTCAAAATTTTCTTATTTCAAACTATGGTCAAAATGGCGGGCATGAAGATAAGGGATGAGCCTCGCTAAACTTGCATTAGATATCTGATAAAAATGCATATTGTGAGTCTAAAAATGATTTTTGCAAAAAATCATGAGCATTATATAATGTACCTGTAGTTCTAATCGGACCCACTTCCTACCGATTTGGCCGGAATTTGTCTTTTTCATCAAGATTGGACGAAAAGATTTTATATACCCTAGTTGGGACATTGGCCATGTAACATGGTCTAGTATTTTTGAAAAATGTGGTGGTACCATTTTGAAACTTTCACCCGGTGGTTGCTTAACAAAACGCCCAGTTTTTGGCACTCGGAAAATAGAAAATGACTTTTCTGTGCGGTGAAAAGGAAAACTTCTTCCTACAACATTGTTCTCCGTCCTAAGATACACGTGTGTGCACAATACGGACATATTATCACAAACTATGCCATAATTTAGGCCATAACATTGGTCTTTTGAGCTGAAAGCCATGAAACCTCGAACATGATAGGTCATTTCTGAGTAGGTTTTTCTGAGATGTCTACAATATACCAAGTTTGGTATTTTTCCTTACAACTGTGTCAAAAAATATGACACCACGCGAAGGATTTACCTTGTTTGGACTGTTTTTGAATTTCCTATGCCCGTTTCAAAATTTTGTTTTTTCAAACTATGGTCAAAACGGCGGGCATGAAGATAAGGAATGAGCCTCGCTAATCTTGCATTGGATCTCTCATAAAACATCATATTTTGAGTTTAAAAATGATTTTTGCAAAAAAATCATGAGCATTATATAATGTACTTGTAGTTCAAATCGGACCCACTTCCTACCGATTCGGCAGGAATTTGTATTTTTTGCCAGGGATGGACGGAAAGGTTTCAGGTACCCCAGTTGGGACATTGTCCATGTAAGGTGGTCTAGTATTTTTGAAAAATAGGGTGGTACCATTTTTGAAGCTTTCACTTGGTAGTTGCTTAACAAAACACGTCGTTTTTAGCACTCGGAAAATAGAAAATGCTTTTTTCCTGAGCCGAAAAAGAAAACTCCCTCCTACAACATTGTTCGCCATCCCAAGATACACGTGTGTGCACAATATGGAAACATTATCACAAACTATGCCATGATTTAGGCTATAACATTGGTCTTTTGAGCTAAAAGCCATGAAACCTCGAGCATGCTAGGTCATTTCTGAGTAGGTTTTTCTGAGATGTCTACAATATACGAAGTTTGGTATTTTTCCTTACAACTATGTCACAAAATATGACACCACGCGAAGGATTTACCTTGTTTGGACCGTTTTTAAATTTCTTATGCCCGTTTCAAAATTTTCTTATTTCAAACTATGGTCAAAATGGCGGGCATGAAGATAAGGGATGAGCCTCGCTAAACTTGCATTGGATATCTGATAAAACAGCATATTGTGAGTCTAAAAATGATTTTTGCAAGAAATCATGAGCATTATATAGTGTACATGTAGTTCAAATCGGACCCACTTCCTATCGATTCGGCCAGAATTTGTCTTTTTCATCAAGAGTGGACGGAAAGGTTTTTATATACCCTAGTTGGGACATTGTCCATGTAACATGGTCTAGTATTTTTGAAAAATATGGTGGTACCATTTGGAAACTTTCACTTGGTGGTTGCTTAACAAAACGCCCGGTTTTTGGCACTCGGAAAATAGAAAATGACTTTTCTGTGCGGTGAAAAGGAAAACTTCCTCCTACAACATTGTTCTCCGTCCCAAGATACACGTGTGTGCACAATACGGACATATTATCACAAACTATGCCATGATTTAGGCCATAACATTGGTTTTTTGAGCTGAAAGCCATGAAACCTCGAACAAGATAGGTCATTTCTGAGTAGGTTTTTCTTAGATATCTACAATATACCAAGTTTGGTATTTTTTCTTACAACCGTGTCACAAAATATGACACCACGCGAAGGATTTACCTTGCTGGACCTTTTTGAATTTCTTATGCCCGTTTCAAAATTTTCTTGTTTCAAACTATGGTCAAAACGGCGGGCATGAAGATAAGGGATGAGCCTCGCTAAAATTGCATTGGATCTCTGATAAAACAGCATATTTTGAGTCTAAAAATGACTTTTGCAAAAAATCATGAGCTTTATATAATGTACTTGTAGTTCAAATCGGACCCACTTCCTACCGATTCGGCAGGAATTTGTCTTTTTTGCCAGGGGTGGATGGAAAGGTTTCAAATACCCCAATTGGGACATTGGCCATGTAAGGTGGTCTAGTATTTTTGAAAAATAGGGTGGTATCATTTTGAAACTTTTACTTGGTAGTTGCTTAACAAAACGCGTTGTTTTTGGCACTCGGAAAATAGAAAATGTTTTTTCTCTGAGTCGAAAAGGAAAACTTCCTCCTATAATATTGTTCGCCATCCCAAGATACACGTGTGTGCACAATATGGGAACATTATCACAAACTATGCCATGATTTAGGCCATAACATTGGTCTTTTGAGCTAAAAGCCATGAAACCTCGAGCATGATAGGTCATTTCCGAGTAGGTTTTTCTGAGATGTCTACAATATACCAAGTTTGGTGTTTTTCCTTACAACTATGTCACAAAATATGACACCACACGAAGGATTTACCTTGTTTGGACCGTTTTTGAATTTCTTATGCCTGTTTCAAAATTGTCTTATTTCAAACTATGGTCAAAATGGGGGGCATGAACATAAGGGATGAGCCTCGCTAAACTTGCATTGGATATCTGATAAAACATCATATTGTGAGTCTAAAAATGATTTTTGCAAAAAATCATGAGCATTATATAATGTACCTATAGTTCAAATCGGACCCACTTCCTATCAATTCGGCAGGAATTTGTCTTTTTCGTCAAGAGTGGACGGAAAGGTTTTATATACCCAAGTTGGGACATTGGCCATGTCACATGTTCTAGTATGTTTGAAAAATATGGTGGTACTATTTTGAAACTTTCACTTGGTGGTTGCTTAACAAAACGCCCGGTTTTTGGCACTCGAAAAATAGAAAATGACTTTTCTGTGCGGTGAAAAGGAAAACTTAATCCTACAACATTGTTCTTCGTCCCAAGATACAATAAAGACATATTATCACAAACTATGCCACGATTTAGGCCATAACATTGGTCTTTTGAGCTGAAAGCCATGAAACCTCGAACATGATAGGTCATTTCTGAGTAGGTTTTTTTGAGATGTCTACAATATACCAAGTTTGGTATTTTTCCTTACAACTGTGTCACAAAAGATGACACCACGTGAAAGATTTACCTTGTTTAGATCGTTTTTCAATTTCTTATGCCCGTTTCAAAATTTTCTTATTTCAAACTATGGTTAAAACGGTGGGCATAAAGATAAGAGATGAGCCTCGCTAAACTTGGATTGGATCTCTGATAAAACAGCATATTTGAGTCTAAAAATGATTTTTGCAAAAAATCATGAGCATTATATAATGTACCTGTAGTTCAAATCGGACACACTTCCTACCGATTTGGCAGGAATTTGTCTTTTTTGCCAGGGATGGACGGAAAGGTTTCAGATACCCTAGTTGGGACATTGTCTATGTAAGGTGGTCTAGTATTTTCAAAAAATAGGGTGGTACCATTTTGAAACTTTCACTTGGTAGTTGCTTAACAAAACATTTTGTTTTTAGCACTCGGAAAATAGAAAATGCTTTTTTCGTGAGCCGAAAAGGAAAACTTCCTCCTACAATATTGTTTGCCATCCAAAGATACACGTGTGTGCACAATACGGACATATTATTACAAACTATGCCACGATTTAGGCCATAACATTGGTCTTTTGAGATGAAAGCCATGAAACCTCAAGCATGATAGGTCATTTCTGAGTAGGTTTTTTTGAGATGTCTACAATATACCAAGTTTAGTATTTTTCCTTACAACTATGTCACAAAATATGACACCACGCGAAGGATTTACCTTGTTTGGACAGTTTTTGAATTTCTTATGCCTGTTTCAAAATTTTCTTATTTCAAACTATGGTCAAAATGACGGGCATGAAGATAAGGGACGATCCTCGCTAAACTTGCATTGGATATCTGATTAAACAGTATATTGTGAGTCTAAAAATCTTTTTTGCGAAAAATCATGAGCAATATATAATGTACCTGTAGTTCACATCGGACCTACTTCCTACCAATTCGGCAGGAATTTGTGTTTTTCGTCAGGGGTGGACGGAAAGGTTTTAAATACCCTAGTTGGGACATTGGCCATGTCACATGGTCTAGTATTTTTTTTAAATATGGTGATACCATTTGAAATTTTCACTTGGCAATTTCTTAACAAAACGCCCGGTTTTTGGCACTCGGAAAATAGAAAATGACTTTTCTGTTCGGTGAAAAGGAAAAATTCCTCCAACAACATTGTTCTCCATCCCAAGATACACGTTGTGTGCACAATACGAACATATTAACACAAACTATGCCACGATTTAGGCCATAACATTGGTCTTTTGAGCTAAAAGTCATGAAACCTCGAACATGATAGGTCATTTTTGAGTAGGTTTTTCTGAGATATCTACAATATACCAAGTTTGGTATTTTTCCTTACAACTATGTCACAAAATATGACACCACACGAAAGATTTACCTTGTTTGGACCGTTTTTGAGTTTCTTATGCCCGTTTCAAAATTTTCTTATTCCAAACTATGGTCAAAACGGTGGGCATGAAGATAAGGGATGAGCCTCGCTAAACTTGCATTGGATCTCTGATAAAACATCATATTTTGAGTCTAAAAATGACTTTTGCAAAAAATCATGAGCATTATATAATGTACCTGTAGTTCAAATCGGACCCACTTCCTACCGATTCGGCAGGAATTTGTCTTTTTGCCAGGGGTGGAAAGAAAGTTTTCAGATACCCTAGTTGGGACATTGGCCATGTAAGGTGGTCTAGTATTTTTGAAAAATAGGATGGTACCATTTTGAAACTTTCACTTGGTAATTTCTTAACAAAACACGCCGTTTTTTGGCACTCGGAAAATAGAAAATGCTTTTTCCGTGAGCCAAAAAGGAAAACTTCCTCCTACAACATTGTTCGCCATCCCAAGATACACGTGTGTGTACAATATGGGAACATTATCACAAACTATGCCATGATTTAGGCCATAACATTGGTCTTTTGAGCTGAAAGCCATGAAACCTCGAGCATGATAGGTCATTTCTGAGTAGGTTTTTCTGAGATGTCTACAATATACCAAGTTTGGTAGTTTTGCTTACAACTATGTCACAAAATATGACACCACGTGAAGGATTTACCTTGTTTGGACCATTTTTGAATTTCTTATGCCCGTTTCAAAATTTTATTATTTCAAACTATGCTCAAAACGGCGGGCATGAAGATAAGGGATGAGTGATGGCCCAAAATATATCGAGCTCATTGGGGAACTCCGAGAGGAAGGTATGATGAGCACAGCAGCAAGTTTCCCTCAGTTATGAAACCAAGGTTATCAAGCTAGTAGGAGCAAGGAAACACCCCAAAGGTGTAGCTAGCTGAGCCTTGGCAGGGCGCACTACCGGTGCCAGGAGCAACGTGGAGACCTGCACAACACAACCATAGAACTCTGTCCCCAACTTGCGATGAGGTTGTCAATCTCACCGGTTTTGCTGAAAACAAAGGATTAACCGTATCGAATGGAAGAAAGTAGTAGTTTGCAGAAAGTAAACACAAAGAAGTAAACAGTTGATTGTAGATTGAAAGTAAAAGAAAGAACAGGGGTCCACAGTTCACTCAAGGTGGCTCTCTTTAAGAGAAATAATATGCTGGGTGAAGAAATTACAGTGGGGCAATTGACAAATATCAAGAAAGGATACAAGCATATACTACTCATCTTGACTCCTTTGAGATTCGATTGGGCATTATAACATTATACAAAGACCGTCATCCAACTTCATATATGACTAATAATCCACCTTCAGGTTATCATCCGAACCCCCTCTAGTATTAAGTTGCAAGCAACGGATAATTGCATTACTAATTGCGTGTAAAGTAAAAAATACGATTGTTCTATGAACAAAGGATTGTTGTTTTCTCCATAGTAGCAATAGCACATCTAGTACCTCAGAGATTTCTGTCACTTCCCCATTACCAGAGGCATGAACCCACTATCGGGCATAAATACTAACTCTTGGAGTTGCTAGCATCTACTTTGCCAAGATAGCTACTACCAACGGAAAGCATGCAAGATCACAAATAACAAAGACATGATAGAATCAATAATCAATCTGAAATAGCATCTCAATATCCATCGGACCCCGCAAACACAACATGCAGAATTACAAATAGATTATCTTGATCATGAACGAAGCTCACAAGATCTAAACATGGTAGCACAAAGGAGGAGAATCATCCATCTAGCTACTACATGGACCCGTAGTCTAGAGATGAACTACTCACGCATCACACCGGAGGCTTGCATGATGATGAAGAAGGCCTCCAGGGTGAAATACCCTCTTCGGCAGGGTGCCGGGAAGAGCTTCAAATCCCTCCCGATCTAGGGATGGAGACGACGACGGCTACAGACTCTTTCGTGGAATTTTGATCGGGTACTTAGGGTTTCTGTATCGGAGGCATCTTATAGTCGGAAGGGGAGGCCGAGGGGGTGCCTGGGCTGGCCACACCACACCCTGGCGCGGGTCAGGCCTGGCCGCGCGACCAGGTGGTGTGGCCGCCCTCTGGCCCCTCTCCGTCACGTATTCTAGCTCCGTGTGTCCCTCGGTGAAAAACTGACTTTGGCTTTTGTCCCGTCCAATTCCGAGAATTTTCATTTTCTTACTTTCCTAGAACCAAAAATAGTAGAAAACAGGCAGCTGGCAATGTGGCTCCTGTTAATAGGTTAGTCCAAGAAGTCATATGAAAAGTACTCCAAAGCTGGAACAAAACATAAGAAAGTAGATAAAACCAAGCATGAAACATAAAAAATTACAGATACATTTGCAATGTATGAATGAGCCTCGCTAAACTTGCATTGGATATCTGATAAAACAACAAATTTGAGTCTAAAAATGATTTTTGCAAAAAATCATGATCATTATATAATGTACCTGAAGTTCAAATCGGACCCACTTCCTACCGATTCGACAGGAATTTGTCTTTTTCGTCAGGGGTGGACGGAAAGGTTTTACATACCCCTAGTTGGGACATTGGCCATGTAACATGGTCTAATATTTTTGAAAAATATGGTGGTACCATTTTTAAACTTTCACTTGGTAGTTGCTTAACAAAACGCCCGGTTTTTGGCACTCGGAAAATATAAAATGACTTTTCTGTGCGGTGAAAAGGAAAACTTCCTCCTACAACATTGTTCTCCATCCCAAGATACACGTGTGTGCACAATACGAACATATTATCACAAACTATGCCATGATTTAGGCCATAACATTGGTCTTTTGAGCTGAAAGCCATGAAACCTCGAACATGATAGGTCATTTATGAGTAGGTTTTTCTGAGATATCTACAATATACCAAGTTTGGTAATTTTCCTTACAACTATGTCACAAAATATGACACCACGCAAAGGTTTTACCTTGTTTGGACCGTTTTTAATTTCTTACGCACGTTTCAAAATTTTCTTACTTCAAACTATGGTCAAAACGACGGGCATGAAGATAAGGGATGAGCCTCGCTAAACTTGCATTGGATCTCTGATAAAACAGCATATTTTGAGTCTAAAAATGATTTTTTCAAAAAATCATGAGCATTATATAATGTACCTGTAGTTCAAAACGGACCCAATTCTTACCGATGCGGCAGGAATTTGTCTTTTTTCCCAGGGGATGGAAAGGTTTCAGATACCTCAGTTGGGACATTGGCTATGTAAGGAGGTCTAGTATTTTTGAAAAATAGGATGGTACCATTTTGAAACTTTCACTTGGTAGTTGCTTAACAAAACGCGCCATTTTTGGCACTCAGAAACTAGAAAATGCTTTTTCCGTGAGCCGAAAAGGAAAAATTGCTCCTACAACATTCTTCGCCATCCCAAGATACACGTATATGCACAATATGGGAACATTATCACAAACTATGACATGATTTAGGCCATAACATTGGTTTTATGAGCTAAAAGTCATGAACGCTCGAGCATGATAGGTCATTTCTGAGTAGGTTTTTCTGAGATGTCTACAATATACCAAGTTTGGTATTTTTTCTTACAACTATGTCACAAAATATGACACCACGCGAAGGATTTACCTTGTTTGGACCATTTTTGAATTTCTTATGCCCGTTTCAAAATTTTCTTATTTCAAACTATGGTCAAAATGGCGAGCATGAAGATAAGGGAAGAGCCTCGCTAAACTTGCATTGGATATCTGATAAAACAGCATATTGTGACTCTAAAAATGATTTTTACAAAAAATCATGAGCATTATATAATGTACTTGTAGTTCAAATCGGACCTAGTTCCTATCGATTCGGCAGGAATTTGTCTTTTTCGTCAAGGATGGACGGAAAGGTTTTATATACCCTAGTTGGGACACTGTCCATGTAACATGGTCTAGTATTTTTGAAAAATATGGTGGTACCATTTTGAAACTTTCACCTGGTAGTTGCTTAACAAAATGCCCAGTTTTTTGCACTTGGAAAATAGAAAATGACTTTTCTGTGCGGTGAAAAGGAAAACTTCCTCCTACAACATTGTTCTCCATCCCAAGATACACGTGTGTGCACAATACGGACATATTGTCACAAACTATGCCAAGATTTAGGCCATAACATTGGTCTTTTGAGGTGAAAGCCATGAAACCTTGAACATGATAGGTCATTTATGAGTAGGTTTTTCTGCGATATCTACAATATACCAAGTTTGGTATTTTTCCTTACAACAATATCACAAAATATGACACCACGTGAAGGATTTACCTAGTTTGGATTGTTTTTGAATATCTTATGCTCGTTTCAAAATTTTCTTATTTCAAACTTTGGTCAAAACGGCGGGCATGAAGATAAGGGATGAGCCTCACTAAACTTGCATTGGATATCTGATAAAAGAGGATATTTTGAGTCTAAAAATGACTTTTGCAAAGAATCATGAGCATTATATAATGTACCTGTAGTTCAAATCGGACCCACTTCCTACCGATTCAGCAGGAATTTGTCTTTTTCGTCAAGGGTGGACAGAAAGGTTTTATATACCCTAGTTGGGACACTGTCCATGTAACATGGTCTAGTATTTTTGAAAAATATTGTGGTACCATTTTGAAACTTCTACTTGGTAGTTGCTTAATAAAACGCCCGGTTTTTGGCACTCGGAAAATAGAAAATGACTTTTCTGTGCGGTGAAAAGGAAAACTTCCTCCTACAACATTGTTCTCCATCCCAAGATACACGTGTGTGCACAATACGGACATACTATCACAAACTATGCCACGATTTAGGCCATAACTGATGGGTTCGTAGCATGGAAAACAAAAAAATTCTACCGCAAGAACGAACAAAACCCAGATCTAATCTAGATAAAAGCCAAGATCTAATCTATTAGACATGAGCAACGAGATAGATCTGTACTAACCCTTGTAGATCCGAAAGCGTTACGAGATTAGATCTCGTGGTTGATGTAGTCGATCACTTGCCGATCTCAAGATCGTGTGGACGATCCTTCCGGCGTCGCGTTCCAGCAGCGCTTCCGCAGTCGGTCAAGTGGACGATCCTTCCGGCGCCGCGATTCGGCAGCGCTTCCGCAGTCAGTCACACGTGCGGAGTCGAAGCAGACCTTCCTCTCCCCGTTCCAGCGAGCAGCGGAGGTAGTAGATCTTCTCCACGGAATCCCAGCAGCACGACGGCGTGGTGGTGGAGGTGGAGTAGAGAATTCTGCAGGGCTTCGCCTATGCCTGTGTAAAAGAAAGGAGGAGGAGAGAGGCGGCGGAGATTGGGAGTTATGGAGCAGGGGTGGAGGGGGCGCCCCTGCCCCTCTATTTAAGGGGGTGAGGCGCCATGGGAGGGGGAGTCCTTGTAGGACTCCCCTTCTTCTAGGCCGGCGGATTGGGGAGTGGGGGGAGGAGTCCTCCTCCCCCACGACTCCTAGTCTTGACCCACCAGGACTCCTTGATCCCTTCCTTGGTTTTCAAGCAAACTCCAAGAAACCTTCCAGAACCTTCCGGAACATTCCGAAACCTTCTAGAACCCTCATACAAATACTCCGGACCATTTCCTAACTCAGAAAATGATCCCCAATATATGAATCTTATTCTCCAGACCATTCCGGATCTCCTCATGATGTCCCAGATCCATTTCGAGACTTCGAACAACATTCCGTCTCCAACGCATATTCCATATCTACTTAAAACAACTTCGAACCTTAAGTGTGTCACCCTACGGTTCGTGAATATGCAGACATGACAGAGACACATCTCCTATCAATAACCATTAGCGGGACCTGGAGATCCATAATGGCTCCCACATACTCAACGATGACTTCGCCATCGATTGAACCACTTACATACGAAACCAATTCCCTTTGTCTCGCGATACTATACTTATCCGAGGTTTGATCGTCGGTATCTCCATACCTAGTTCTACCTCGTTACTGATAAGTACTCTTTACTCGTTCCGTGATATGTCATCCCTTGTGACCTAGTCACATGCTTGCAAGCTAACTAGATGACATTCCACCGAGAGGGCCCAGAGCATATCTATCCGTCATATGGATGGACAAATCCCAATCTTGGTCCATGCGCTTCAACACATACTTTCAGAATACCCAATGACACCTTTATAACCACCCAGTTACGAAGTGGTGTTTGATGTCATCAAAGTACCCATCCGGTGATGGTGATTAACATAACCTCATGGTCGAAGGATTAGGTTACTATGCATTTAAAAGCTTACAGCAATACGAACTTAATGACTTGATCTTATGCTATGCTTACTATGGGTGTGTGTCCATCACATCATTCTCCTAATGATATAACCTTGTTATTAATCACATCCTAATGTCCATGATCAGGAAACCATGATCATCAATTAATCAACAAGCTAGTTCAACAAGAGGCTTACTAGGGACTCTTACATGTTTACAAAACACACATGTATTAGTGTTTCCTAATAATACAGTTATAGCATGAGATGCAAACATTTATCATAAACATAAATATATAATAATAACCACTTTATTATTGCCTCTTGGGCATATCTCCAACAGTCTCCCACTTGCACTAGAGTCAATAATCTAGTTGAAAACTTGTGCATTCAACACCTATGGCTTTCTGGTGTTGTATAGACACTATTGCTAGTGGTAAACATAATCTTCGGATCTGACACTTCCAGGTCCGTGTGTATTTGCATGTCCTTGCGTCTCTACGCATTACTCATTCTCCAATGAGATGGCATTGTATAAATTTGGTCCTTTGGTCAGACCTTTAGTTCCTTGGGATTAAATTATGTTGATACAATTGTCATACAATGTATCTTCATAGTATTAACCCGCTATGAACCACACCTAATTTGATAACAAACTACTTAACACAAATGCCCTCCTTTGCTGCTACTATAGCAGTTATATACTTGGCCTTTTGTTGTAGTATCTGTCACAATGTTTTAACTTTGGTACTCAACCAAATCCGTTATGGAACTTCCTTTCATTACATTGTGCCACCCATAGTTTAAATTGAGATAAACT
Source organism: Avena eriantha (assembly GCA_910589775.1). NCBI lineage: Eukaryota > Viridiplantae > Streptophyta > Magnoliopsida > Poales > Poaceae > Avena > Avena eriantha. The sequence goes on along the minus strand of OU342743.1, from coordinate 30,101,709 downwards.
CAATTTGTATCCTGTGACAAAACTAGTATCAATGTAACACTTTACAATGAACTATCTTTAACTATTTGTCACTTATACATGATATATTCTTAGTTCTTCCAAAGCTCATAAGAATATCTTTACTATTGTCCAATAATCATCTTATGAATCATTCTGGTATATGCTCATAACATTTAGAGCATAGGACAAATCTGGATGTGTACATCTCAAAGAATGATTGATCAAAATATTCTTGTGATTTCACCAAGTGTCAAAACACTTGAATCTCGTGTCAACACACTCGAATCTTGATTCAGTCCTTTCCGTGCGTCAAGAACCTTTCTTGTTGTTTCCATATTGAACTCATTCAACATCTTATCTATGTACATTTGTCAAAACCATATTAGCGCCTCAATCTATCTATATAGTCATTGATGCCTAATTCTTGGGTTATGCCTAAGTCTTTCATCAAAATGAAATTATTAACCTGTGTCAATACAAGATACATCATTTCCAATCAACAATATGTCCTCTACATAATGTATTAGAAATATGTCTCAGCGCTCCCACTTAATTTCTTGCAAATGCAAGCATCTTCATCATATCCGATGAATTTAAACTCTTTGACAGTTTCATCATGGTGAAGATTCCAACTCCGCTATGCTTACTTCAACCATTGAAGTTTTGCATACTATTTTAGCATCCTTTGAATTAACAAAACCCTTTGGATCTTGTCATGTACACGTCCTAGGTAACCATTCTATTAGAAGAACTTGTTTTGTTTGTTCAACTACCATATACCAAAATATATGTAGTGGTTGCTACATTAATCTGTCCAGACTAAATATCGCTACGAAAGATCAAATCTTATCATAATCAATTCCTTGAACATTGTCGTAAACTCTTTCCGATATGTCGACTATTTCATAGATTTGAAACATCCATGTCTATTTCTTTATAGATCCAAACACGACCGATAGGCTTCACGCCTTTCCGGAGGGTCTTCAAAGTTCAGAAACTTGATTTCTCGTGTATGGATGCTATCACGGATTCCATGACTTCTAGTCATTTTATGGAGTCAGGGCCCATCATCGCTTCTTTGCATGTAGTCGGTTCATCATTGTCAAAAGAATAACGACTTGCTTTATCAAATCTTAATATTTGATTCTTACCCACCCACACGGTTCTATAGGAACTCTAATCTCCGAGATCACACCTTTTGTAATCACGAGAGCCATGAGCATTGTGGCCGTCACTGGGACACTTTTCGGCGCTGCGCTACTTAGCACATATAGCTAAGGTTCAACAACCTTATCAAAGTTCTATTGTCCTCCCACTTAACTTTTCACGAAAAATTCCTTCCCAAGAAACTTGACGTTCCAAGTAACAAACTCTTTTGTCCTCGGTGTTATGGAGAAATTCCCAACAAATTCTTTGGGATAACCTACAAAGACGTGCTTATCCGACTTTGGTTTGTAAACATTTTACTTATGCATAACATACCAAAATTTAAGAAAAGACAATTCGGGTTTTATCCCAAACCATGACTTATATGGTGTCATTTCAACGAATCACGATGGAGCTCTTTTCAGTGTAAAAGCGGTAGTCACTAAAGCTTTAATCTTTAAAATATAATGGCGGTTTTATAAATGACACCTTTGATCTTACCATGTAAAACAAGGTTTCATTACATATCTCGAACACTCCATACTCCTATGGTGTTTTGGGAAATGCAAATCCATGGAACGATTCCTCAAATCTTAGGTGTTTTGCTAAACTTGTAACTCAAACATCTTTCTTTATGATCCAATCATAAACTCTTTTATTTTCTTGTTACATTGATTTTCCACTTCATCTTGGAAGTCTTGGAACATTTTTCAAATGTTTCATACTTCTTCCTTATTGAGTAAGTATATACATATACTCACTCAAATCTTCGGAGAAAGCATATGAAGTTGAAATCCATCGCCCACGACTACACACAATGGACTATATACATCAATATGTACAAATTCCAGTCAGTTAGTCGTCCGTTCCTCTTTTGGCCTACGAACGGAGTTTGAATTATCTCCAGGAAAGTATCACAAGCGTCATTTGATCAAAATCAAAGACTCCAAAAATCCATCAACATGGAGTTTCTTCATGTATCCCTTTCAATATAATTTAAACGGCGATGTCACTTTGCAAGTGATCTTTCAATCATTTGTCTTGCGACATTTTAGCAATAGTGTTTATGGATGTGATTTCTCCTACTAGACTTGTAGAAGTTCATCCATCCTTTATGGAATACGGTAATTATTTGAACAACAATTGTTCTCGTAATTCCAGAAATAACAATTATTAAAACAAATCTTGAAGGCTAGGTTTGATGACAACGAAAAACACAATAACACTTTATTTGTTTTCGATGAACATCATCACTCATTCTCTTGCTAGTTACTTAGGCCATTGTAGTTCATGAATTGCGTTGTCCTGTATGACACTTCATACCAACCAATTCGGTATCCAATACCGGAGAACCACATTGTTTAACAAGCAAGGAATACAACCATAACATGTATATCTTGTATATGCCTAAGTTGGACATCTCCAACCTTTTATTTTCTGCCAAATATTTTATAGATTCTCTTTCAGCAATTCCTTTTCTTTTAAAAGAATCTATCAACATCAATAGTGGTGTCATTCACATGACACATAGTACAAAGTGTGTATAGTCAAATACTAATACCTTTGGACTTGCACTTTGAAGTGGATCACCTTCATCAAATGTTTGGCATTCTTTCAAAAATCCATTCTTTAGTAATCTATTAGTGTAGTAAACATTTTACTTACATCTTCTATTCATCCTTATCATGACATCTTTCATGATCAAGCTGCTATAGCTTATAAAGGTGAATTGCGAGTATAATGTTTCTTTTTCAAAACCTTTTGGAGGATTAGGAAGACTAGCGTCTCCAACCTTCACAAATTCTCATCAAATATGAGGACGTATACTCTATCATGTTGTAACCAACACATTGTTTTAGATATCGCAATACCTTTCACATATGATGGTTTCTGAAACATTGCTTTCAGCTCTTAGATAAACTTGATATTAAAAACAATCTTTTGAGTATCAAGAATCATAGAGGCAAACATGATACATTAGATACTAACATTGGAATTCTTACTCTTGATTTAATACTACTTATCAAACTTCATGGAGTAAATAGAGTTTGCTGAAAGTTTGCAATAGGACTTATAAACTTTAAATTGACATTCAAAACAATACGATACCAGTTCGTAAAGTAAATATCCAGAATTTCTATAGTTCCATTATCTCAACTATAACTAAGCGTAAGGTGGTGAACAGATGCCAATGACTACAACAAACTATGCAAATTCACTTTGATTGTGTTTATGATAAATTGAGTTCGACTAATCCAAATTACAAATGAACTTCCACTCAAAAAAACATCCCTCGAGTTGTTTTAGTGATTACATGAACCAAATCCACTACACCAAGTCCGATCATCACGTGAGATGATGTAGCTTTAAAGGCGAACAATCAACATGCTCATCATATCATCCATATGACTCATGCTTTACCTTTCGGTATTCCGTGTTCCGAGACCATGTCTGTACATGCTAGGGTCGTCAAGGTTAACCTTAGTTTCCGCATGTGCAAATCTGGCTTGCACCCGTTGTATGCACACGTAGAGTCTATCACACCCGATCATCACGAGATGCTTCGAAACGACGAGTCTTAGCAACGGTGCCAACTAAGGACGAACACTTTATTACTTGATATTTAGTGAGAGGGATCATCTTATAATGCTACCGTCGCGATCTAAGCAATACAAGATGCATAAAGGATTAACATCACAGGCAATTCATAATTAGTGTGATATGATATGGCCTTTTCTTCTTGCGCCTTTGATCTCCATCTCCAAAGCACGAACATGATCTCCATCATCACCAGCATTGCGTCAAGGTCAGTGGCGCCGCTTCATGGTTGTCCATCATCACTAGCAACTATTACAACTACTTGGAATAAAGATATTACAAGATGAATAGACACGCAGGTCTTAACAGAATTAAAGACAACCATTAGGCTCCTGCCGGTTTCCATATTACAACAAGGATCATTGCATACATCAAATACAATCATAATCACATGATGGCCATATCACATCACAAAACCCCTGCAAAAACAAGTTAGACGCCTCTAATTTTCTTTGCATTTTTTACGTGGTTTGGGGCTTTCGCATAAGACCGATCTTACCTACGAACAAGAACCACAACGTTGATACAAGTGTTGTCAGACGCTCATTGTAAATTGAATCTTAACTATGGTGGGAGAGACAGACACCCGCAAAGCCACTTGTGCAAAGCAAGTTGCACGTCAAGCGTGGAGCAAGTCTCATGTGCGGTGACATGTAATGTTAGCCCGAGCCGCTTCATCCCACCATGCCGCAAGATGCAAAGTACACGCTAAGACACCGACAACAAAAGCATCAAAGCCCACAAAAACATTGTGTTCTACTCGTGCAACAGATCTACGCATATATACGGCTCTGATACCACTGATGGGTTCGTAGCATGGAAAACAAAAAAATTCTACCGCAAGAACGAACAAAACCCAGATCTAATCTAGATAAAAGCCAATATCTAATCTATTAGACATGAGAAACGAGATAGATCTGTACTAACCCTTGTAGATCCGAAAGCGTTACGAGATTAGATCTCGTGGTTGATGTAGTCGATCACTTGCCGATCTCAAGATCGTGTGGACGATCCTTCCGGCGTCGCGTTCCAGCAGCGCTTCCGCAGTCGGTCAAGTGGACGATCCTTCCGGCGCCGCGATTCGGCAGCGCTTCCGCAGTCGGTCACACGTGCGGAGTCGAAGCAGACCTTCCTCTCCCCGTTCCAGCGAGCAGCGGAGGTAGTAGATCTTCTCCACGGAATCCCAGCAGCACGACGGCGTGGTGGTGGTGGTGGAGTAGAGAATTCTGCACGGAATCCCAGTGCTTCGCCTATGCCTGTGCAGAAGAAAGGAGGAGGAGAGAGGCGGCGGAGCTCCCCCTCCTCTAGGCCGGCGAATTGGGGAGTGGGGGGAGGAGTCCTCCTCCCCCACGACTCCTAGTCTTGACCCACCAGGACTCCTTGATCCCTTCCTTGGTTTTCAAGCAAACTCCAAGAAACCTTCCAGAACCTTCCGGAACATTCCGAAACCTTCTAGAACCCTCATACAAATACTCCGGAACATTTCCTAACTCAGAAAATGATCCCCAATATATGAATCTTATTCTCCGGACCATTCCGGATCTCCTCGTGATGTCCCGGATCCATTCCGAGACTCCGAACAACATTCCGTCTCCAACGCAAATTCCATATCTACTTAAAACAACTTCGAACCTTAAGTGTGTCACCCTACGGTTCGTGAATATGCAGACATGACAGAGACACATCTCCTATCAATAACCATTAGCGGGACCTGGAGATCCATAATGGCTCCCACATACTCAACGATGACTTCGCGATCGATTGAACCACTTACATACGAAGCCAATTCCCTTTGTCTCGCGATACTATACTTATCCGAGGTTTGATCGTCGGTATCTCCATACTAAGTTCTACCTCGTTACTGATAAGTACTCTTTACTCGTTCCGTGATATGTCATCCCTTGTGACCTAGTCACATGCTTGCAAGCTAACTAGATGACATTCCACCGAGAGGGCCTAGAGCATATCTATCCGTCATATGGATGGACAAATCCCAATATTGGTCCATGCGCTTCAACACATACTTTCAGAATACCCAATGACACCTTTATAACCACCCAGTTACGAAGTGGTGTTTGATGTCATCAAAGTACCCATCCGGTGATGGTGATTAACATAACCTCATGGTCGAAGGATTAGGTTACTATGCATTTAAAAGCTTACAGCAATACGAACTTAATGACTTGATCTTATGCTATGCTTACTATGGGTGTGTGTCCATCACATCATTCTCCTAATGATATAACCTTGTTATTAATCACATCCTAATGTCCATGATCAGGAAACCATGATCATCAATTAATCAACAAGCTAGTTCAACAAGAGGCTTACTAGGGACTCTTACATGTTTACAAAACACACATGTATTAGTGCTTCCTAATAATACAATTATAGCATGAGATGTAAACATTTATCATAAACATAAAGATATAATAATAACCACTTTATTATTGCCTCTTGGGCATATCTCCAACAATAACATAGGTCTTTTGAGCGGAAAGCCATGAAACCATGAACATGATAGGTCATTTCTGAGTAGGTTTTTCAAAGATATCTACAATATACCAAGTTTGGTATTTTTCCTTACAACTATATCACAAAATATGACACCACGTGAAGGATTTACCTTGTTTGGACCATTTTTGAATTTCTTATGCTCGTTTCAAAATTTTCTTATTTCAAACTATGGTCAAAACGGCGGGCATGAAGATAAGGGATGAGCCTCACTAAACTTGCATTGGATATCTGATAAAACAGCATATTTTGAGTCTAAAAATGACTTTTGCAAAAAATGAGCATTATATAATGTACGTGTAGTTCAAATCGGACCCACTTCCTACCGATTCGGTAGGAATTTGTCTTTTTTCCCAGAGGTGGACGGAAAGGTTTCAGATACCCCAGTTGGGACATTGGCCATGTAAGGTGGTCTAGTATTTTTTTAAAATAGGATGGTACCATTTTGAAACTTTCACTTGGTAGTTGCTTAACAAGACGTGCCATTTTTGGCACTTGGAAAATAGAAAAGGCTTTTTAGGTCAGCCGAAAAGGAAAACTTCCTCCTCCAACATTGTTTTCCATTCCAAGATACACGTGTATCCACAATATGGGAACATTATCACAAACTATGCCATGATTTAGGCTATAACATTGGTCTTTTGAGCTGAAAGCCATGAAACCTCGAGCATGATAGGTCATTTCCAAGTAGGTTTTTCTGAGATGTCTACAATATACCAAGTTTGGTATTTTTTCTTACAACTATGTCACAAAATATGACACCACGCGAAGGATTTACCATGTTTGGACCATTTTTGAATTTCTTATGCCCGTTTCAAAATTTTCTTATTTCAAACTATGGTCAAAATGGCGGGCATGAAGATAAGGGATGAGCCTCGCTAAAATTGCATTGGATATCTGATAAACCAGCATATTGTGAGTCTAAAAATGATTTTTGCAAAAAATCATAAGCATTATATAATGTACTTGTAGTTCAAATCGGACCCACTTCCTACCGATTTTGCAGGAATTTGTGTTTTTCATCAGGGGTGGACGGAAAGGTTTTATATACCCTAGTTGGGACATTAGCCATGTAACATGGTCTCGTATTTTTCAAAAATACGGTGGTACCATTTTGAAACTTGCACTTGGTAGTTGCTTAACAAAACGCCCAGTTTTGGCACTCGGAAAATAGAAAATGACTTTTCTGCGCGGTGAAAAGGAAAACTTCCTCCTACAACATTGTTCTCCATTCCAAGATACACGTGTGTGCACAATATGGACATATTATCACAAACTATGCCAAGATTTAGGCCATAACATTGGTCTTTTGAGTTGAAAGCCATGAAACCTTGAACATGATAGGTCATTTCTGAGTAGGTTTTTCTGAGATATCTACAATATACCAAGTTTGGTATTTTTCCTTACAACTATATCACAAAATATGACACCATGTGAAAGATTTACCTTGTTTGGACCGTTTTTGAATTTCTTATGCTCGTTTCAAAATTTTCTTATTTCAAACTATGGTCAAAACGGCGGGCATGAAGATAAGGGATGAGCCTCGCTAAACTTGCATTGGATCTCTGATAAAACATCATATTTTGAGTCTAAAAATGAGTTTTGCAAAAAATCATGAGTATTATATAATATACCTGTTGTTAAAATCGGACCCACTTCCTACCGATTCGGCAGGAATTTGTCTTTTTTCCTAGGGGTGGACGGAAAGGTTTCAGATACCCCAGTTGGGACATTGGCCATGTAAGGTGGTCTAGTATTTTTTTTTAAAATAGGATGGTACCATTTTGAAACTTTCACTTTGTAGTTGCTTAACAAAACGCGCCGTTTTTGGCACTCGGAAAATAGAAAATGCTTTTTCCGTGAGCCAAAAAGGAAAACTTTCTCCTACAACATTGTTCGCCATCCCAGGATACATGTGTGTGCACAATATGGGAACATTATCACAAACTATGCCATGAATTAGGCCATAACATTGGTCTTTTGAGCTGAAAGCGATGAAACCTCGAGCATGATAGGTCATTTCTGAGTAGGTTGTTCGTGATGTCTACAATATACCAAGTTTGGTATTTTTCCTTACAATTATGTCACAAAATATGACAACACGCGAAGGATTTGCCTTGTTTGGACCGCTTTTGAATTTCTTATGCCCGTTCAAAAAATTTCTTATTTCAAACTATGGTCAAAATGGCGGGCATGAAGATAAGGGATGAGCCTCGCTAAACTTGCATTGGATATCTGATAAAACAGCATATTGTGAGTCAAAAAATGATTTTTGCAAAAAATCATGAGCATTATATAATGTACCTGTAGTTCAAATCGGACCCACTTCCTACCGATTCGATAGGAATTTGTCTTTTTCGTCAGGGGCGGACGGAAAGATTTTATATACCCTAGTTGGGACATTGGCCATGTAACATGGTCTAGTATTTTTGAAAAATATGGTGGTACCATTTTGAAACTTTCACTTGGTAGTTGCTTAATAAAACGCCCCATTTTTGGCACTCGGAAAATAGAAAATGACTTTTCTGTGTGGTAAAAAAGAAAACTTCCTCCTATAACATTGTTATCCATCCCAAGATACACGTGTGTGCACAATACGGACATATTATCACAAACTATGCCACGATTTAGACCATAACATTGGTCTTTTGAGCTTAGAGTCATGACACCTTGAAAATGATAGGTCATTTCTGAGTAGGTTTTTCTGACATATCTACAATATACCAAGTTTGTATTTTTTCCTTACAACTATGTCACAAAATATGACACCACGCAAAGGATTTACCTTGTTTGGACCGTTTTTAAATTTCTTATGCCCGGTTCAAAATTTTCTTATTTCAAACTATGGTCAAAACGGCGGGCATGAAGATAAGGGATGAGCCTCGCTAAAATTGCATTGGATCTCTGATAAAACAGCATATTTTGAGTCTAAAAATGACTTTTGCAAAAAATCATGAGCATTATATAATGTACCTGTAGTTCAAATCGGATCCACTTCCTACCGTTTCGGCAGGAATTTGTCTTTTTTGCCAGGGGTGAACGGAAAGGTTTCAGATACCCTAGTTGGGACATTGGCTATGTAAGGTGGTCTAATATTTTTGAAAAATAGGATGGTACCATTTTGAAACTTTCACTTGGTAGTTGCTTAACAAAACGTGTCGTTTTTGGCACTCGGAAAATAGAAAATGCTTTTTCCGTGAGCCGAAAAGGAAAACTTCCTCCTATAACATTGTTCACCATTCCAAGATACACGTGTGTGCACAATATGAGAACGTTATCACAAACTATGCCATGATTTAGGCCATAACATTGGTCTTTTGAGATGAAAGCCATGAAACCTCGAGCATGATATGTCATTTCTGAGTAGGTTTTTCTGAGATGTCTACAATATACCATGTTTGGTATTTTTCTTTACAACTATGTCATAAAATATGACAACACGCGAAGAATTTACATTGTTTGGACCGTTTTTGAATTTCTTATGCCCGTTTGAAAATTTTCTTATTTCAAACTATGGTCAAATAGGTGGGCATGAAGATAAGGAATAAGCCTCCCTAAAATTGCATTGGATATCTGATAAAACAGCATATTGTGAGTCTAAAAATGATTTTTGCTAAAAATCATGAGCATTATATAATGTACCTGTAGTTCAAATCGGACCCACTTCCTACCGATTCAGCAGGAATTTGTCCTTTTCGTTAGGGGTGGGCGGAAAGGTTTTATCTACCCTGGTTGGGACATTGGCCATGTAACATGGCTAGTATCTTTTTAAAATATGGTGGTACCATTTTGAAACTTTCACTTGGTAGTTGCTTAACAAAATGCCTCGTTTTTGGCACTTAGAAAATAGAAAATGACTTTTTTGTGCGGTGAAAAGGAAAACTTCCTTCTACAATGTAACACCCTCGAATCGGCCCTATGCAAGTTTTAGCCCTTTCCGCCAAACCCGCATAGAAATTCAAGGACGCCCACCAGGCACTTTCGTGCGGGTGGAAAACGAAGTAATACCAGTACACAACAGTCCTCGATGGGACCTAGAGAACAGATATATAGACAAAAGCAACTCAACGAGTCAAGATTACAGATATACAATACAAAGATCCAATCACCTTGAAAACGATAGAGCGTCCGACTACGGACAAGATGCAAATGGGGCTAAGAGCCCTGAAGAATATCTCATGGCGTCCATAACCCTGCCCAGGCCAAGCCGGAAGGGTAACCCTGCTAACGACGTCGATATCAAACCTGCTCAAACAAAAAGGGGCGCCGACAAAGGGCAAAGGAAAAAGAGGAGCGTCAGTACTGAGGCCAGTACATGGCGAGGCTAGAATTCGGCGGCTCTCGCCTACATAGGTATGGTGGGCTGAAGCGGCAGCGCAGCGGCACTAAACAACCTATAGAGACTCAGTAAAACTGGCGGTTATGAGAGAGGGATAAGAAAGACCTATTCGGATCCAACCTGAAGCTAACACCAAAAAAACCCATCCTGGTATTTCCCCCTCGAGACCAAACGAGGAAGTCGAACCAAGGAACTCACACGGTTGGCAATTTTAATCATTCCATCATAGTTGCAACAATTACTAATCAGATATAGATAGCATGAATCATCCTGATAGCATAAGTAGTGGGTAGTTTTAGTTAACATTCCGTTGTAGTTGGAACATTTACTAGTCAGATATAATTGTCCTGAGGAATCCCAAAAACCCAGCAGTTGTTGGCACTTTTATCACATTCCATTGGAGTTCAGTACTTACTAGGTAGGTATAGCATGACACGATACACCAAGATCCACCAGTTTTTGGCATTTTTAATATCTATTCCGTTATAATTGAGCTGATTACTAGTCATGTATTAAGTCAAATTTATATCACTACTTTAGTTATGCTTGTCTATGATCGAGATACTATGCTCCAAGTCGTCCATAACCGCGGACACGGCTTTCAGAAAGTTTTACCTTGCAGGGGTGCACAAATAGCAACACACACTCGATCAACCTCAGAAAAACCAACTCAAAACCCAACGAGGCATTCACGACAAAGCGATCACAGGATTCATAAAATATTTCAGGGGGCCACCCCACTAAGCTACCCGCAACGAAGTTGGCCGGCTCCGGAACGGACCTAGGGTTTGTGTGGACGGCTGTAACGACTGGGAACCCGAAAGTGTGACTGGGCTTGTCGATACAGCAAAAACGTGTCACGATCCTAAATAGTACAGGTGCTCCACGCACAATCGTAAATAAAGCAGTAAAGCATGGCAGAGGTACAGGATAGTAATAAAACCCCAAACTACTTTGTGGCCCCAAGAAATAGAAATGAATCAAGCTCTGGCTCAGGGGGGTCCATAAGGCCTCCCGGATGTGGATAGTGCGAATAGTCAAGGAATAGGTATCAAGTACTCGGGGTCCTACGGGACACAAGTGAGCGTGGAAGAACAAAATAACATTTATTGCCCACTGATGCCTCTGCATTAGTTATATCTAGCATTTTAATAGTTGTATTTAAAGTCATGATCATCTCCACCACTAAACATCTCCACCATAAACATCTGCCAGCATCCCAACAAATGTGGTACTGGACATCTCGAGATCGCACCTGAAGAAGCAACTACGACTTGCAAGGCTAGCTATCTACCAAACATAGGTAATAGGAGGTGTCCAAGGCAATATAGAGGCTGCACGGGATATAACTGGCACACGGAAACTAAAGCATCGCGACACGAATAGCAATAGATCGACAGGAGGAAATAAAGACTATAAATGCAAAATAGGTAGAAGGGGAAGAGATGCTTGCCTGGGAAACACTGTCGACAGTTCATATCTGGAGAACTTGTCGGTACTCGCATCCACTCATCGGCCTAATCCGCAAAGAAGCAAACACTAGAAGAAACACCGGATGCAATATTTAATACTACAGCAGAAGATCCGGCATGCTTATGATATGATGCATGGCATAGCACAGATGCGGTGCAATTAGGCAGTATTAAGCGGAACCGGGGTCCCGACAATTAATTACATGGTTCAAGTTATTTAACTACCCCGCAAATTAAATGTTGTATTAACAAGGCGAATCAAAACATCAGTTCGCTAAACCAATTTAAATGGAGTCCGGAATAAGACAAAGGTATTCCGCATATCGACTCCATATTTAGCGGTGAATCGACATAATGCCCCCAAACCACAGACAAATATGCATGCATGAACAATTTACTATGCGACAGTTTTATATATAGCATTTATAAAATAGGGCTCGGGAAAAGGTTCACACATCTGGGTTCGGCAGATCTTGGGTTCCGGGGGTCCGGGGTCCGGCAGGGTCGGGTTCGGGGGTCTGGGGTTCAGGGTTCGACGGGATCGTTCTCGGACAACGGAAGGAGAGCCTGGCGTTCCGGGAAGCAGGCCTTGGTTTGGCGTCGGGGGCTCATCGGATTTGCCCTGGTCGGTGTCGATCTTGTCGTGGCGAAGATCTTGTTGGGCCCGCATATTGGGTCGGTCTTGGCGTTCGGGATGAAGAACTTGGCGTTCCGGTGGCGATCTTGGTAGTCTTCGGATCCGGGTCTTGGCGTCCGAGAGGAAGTGCTTAGTGGTTCCGAGAACGAGGTCTTGTCGCATCCGATGGATCGGTCCTTGGGGTCGAAGAACTTGGCACGCCAGGGTTCGGTCTCGACCTTCGGACTCCGGGGGAAGATCTTGGCGTCCGAGAGACGATCTTTTCGTATCCGCGGTCTTCGGGTCATGTCGACGGTCTTGTCGTTTCGCGGCGGAGACCTTGGCGTTCGATGTAGATCTCGGCGAGGGCTTTGTTGGCGAGACGATCTTGTCGGCTCCGGGAAGCACACAGTAGTCTTGCAGGGAAGCGGTAGTATCAAAACACGCACAAGAACATGCGGCCCTCGGTGTGAAGCAGCACAGGCAGAGGAGGTGCATGCACGGATGGTGATGTCCTAGAAGGAGGTCGGGCCGAGGCATGGAGACGGGGTTGTTGGTCGAGGCGGCAACAACGCGGGACCTAAGCGAGGACGGCCTTGCGACGCGCGGCCCCATCGGAGAGGACGGCAGGAGCACCTGGACAGCGGCGAACATGGCAAGCTCGGGAGGGGCACCAGCGGCGAACGACGAGGTAGACGAGGGGCTCGCGGTGCTCTGTCAGCGGAGAGAGGCGGCGCTCGGGGCGAGGCCAGGAGCCGCTCAGGGGAAGGACGAGGTCGGCCGTCTGCTTGAGGCGGAGGGCGCCGATGGTGGTGTCTAGCAGAGGGGACGACGAGGGGAAGCTCGGGCGGCGCTCAGGCAAGGCGGAGGAGGAGAAGGGGAGGCCGACGGCAGGTCTTGCAGGCGGGGCCGATGCTAGGGCACGCGGGCGACGGGGTCGGCAAGTTCGTCGACGGGCACAGACGAGGAGGCCCGGTGACGGCGGGCGGCCTAGAGATAGGAGGGCGGCGGAGGAGAGGACGGTGGAGCCCGGCGAGGCAGGGGGCGCGCGGGACGGGCCGGTCGCGCTCCGGCGAGACGACGCAGACGGAGAGGGGAGCGAGGCCCAGGGGCCGAGGCGGAGGGCGATAGCCGGCGAGGGAACGGCCGCACGGCGGCGGGATCTGGTGGCGGGGCAGGCGATGGAACCGAGGCAGGGGCGGGTCGCGCGCGGGGTGGTTTGTCCGCGTGGGGAGGTGGGTTGGGGGTGAGCGGGGGTTGGCCAGGTGGCGTTGGGGGGTGCGCCCAGGGCGCTGGCAGGTGGGCGAGGGCGCGGGAGTGCGCGTCCAGGTGAGAAGAGAGAGGCGGGAGCGGCACGCGGGGTTGGCGGGGCGTTGGGCGGGAGTTTGGAGGGAGTTGGGGTGAGGTGGCAGCGGGTGCGTGGGTGGAGATTGGGGCCAGGCTGATGTGGCGCGATGGGATAGGTTGGGGTGAGGTGTAGGGGGCTGGGTAGGTTAGGGTGGGGTAGGAAAAGGGTTTGGGTAGTTCTGGTTTTGTACTGGGGGTGGCCGACTGGGTCGGATCGGCCGGTACGGCTGCCCCCTAAAAATAAAATAAATATTTTATTATTTAAAATGGGGCTTTTGCAAACCGTATTTAGACAAACCAAAATATTCTGGAGACCCGGGTTTTAATTTGAATAAAGACGGGAATATTGGAAAACAAAACTAGGCTTTTGAAAATATTTTTAGACAAATCCATGCAAGATGATGACGATGCTCAAATGCAAGGAGGCATGATGACATGAGCATGCGGTCATGATGATGCAATGCACAAAAACAGCACGATTTTCTAGTAGTGGTTTTAGCGGGGCGCCACATACAACATTGTTCTCCCTCCCAAGATACACGTGTGTGCACAATACGGACATATTATCACGAACTATGCCACGATTTAGGCCATAACATTGGCCTTTTGAGCTGAAAGCCATGAAACCTCGAACATGATAGGTCATTTATGAGTAGGTTTTTCTGAGATATCTACAATGTACCAAGTTTGGTATTTTTCCTTACAACTATGTCACAAATTATGACACCACACGAAGGATTTACCTTGTTTGGACCGTTTTTGAATTTCTTATGACTGTTTCAAAATTTTCTTATTTCAAACTATGGTCAAAATGGCGGGCATGAAGATAAGGGATGAGCCTCGCTAAACTTGCATTGGATCTCTGATAAAACATCATATTTTGAGTCTAAAAATGAGTTTTGCAAAAAATCATGAGTATTATATAATATACCTGTTGTTAAAATCGGACCCACTTCCTACCGATTCGGCAGGAATTTGTCTTTTTTCCTAGGGGTGGACGGAAAGGTTTCAGATACCCCAGTTGGGACATTGGCCATGTAAGGTGGTCTAGTATTTTTTTTAAAATAGGATGGTACCATTTTGAAACTTTCACTTTGTAGTTGCTTAACAAAACGCGCCGTTTTTGGCACTCGGAAAATAGAAAATGCTTTTTCCGTGAGCCAAAAAGGAAAACTTTCTCCTACAACATTGTTCGCCATCCCAGGATACATGTGTGTGCACAATATGGGAACATTATCACAAACTATGCCATGAATTAGGCCATAACATTGGTCTTTTGAGCTCAAAGCGATGAAACCTCGAGCATGATAGGTCATTTCTGAGTAGGTTGTTCGTGATGTCTACAATATACCAAGTTTGGTATTTTTCCTTACAATTATGTCACAAAATATGACAACACGCGAAGGATTTACCTTGTTTGGACCGCTTTTGAATTTCTTATGCCCGTTCAAAAAATTTCTTATTTCAAACTATGGTCAAAATGGCGGGCATGAAGATAAGGGATGAGCCTCGCTAAACTTGCATTGGATATCTGATAAAACAGCATATTGTGAGTCAAAAAATGATTTTTGCAAAAAATCATGAGCATTATATAATGTACCTGTAGTTCAAATCGGACCCACTTCCTACCGATTCAGTAGGAATTTGTCTTTATCGCCAGGGGTGGACGGAAAGGTTTCAAATACCCTAGTTGGGACATTGGCCATGTAGGTGGTCTAGTATTTTTGAAAAATAGGGTGGTACCATTTTGAAACTTTCACTTGGTAGTTGCTTAACAAAACGCGCCGTTTTTGGCACTCGGAAAATACAAAATAGTTTTTCCGTGAGACGAAAAGGAAAACTTCCTCCTACAACATTGTTTGCCATACCAAGATACACGTGTGTGCATAATATGGCAACATTATTACAAACTATGCCATGATTTAGGCCATAACATTGGTCTTTTGAGCTGAAAGCCATAAAACCTCGAGCATGATAGGTCATTTCTGAGTAGGTTTTTCTGAGATGTCTACAATATACCAAGTTTGGTATTTTTACTTACAACTATGTCCCTAAATGTGACACCACGTGAAGGATTTACCTTGTTTGGACTATTTTTGAATTTCTTATGCCCATTTCAAAATTTTCTTATTTCAAACTATGGCAAAATGGCGGGCATGAAGATAAGGGATGAGCCTCGCTAAACTTGCATTGGATATCTGATAAAACAGCATATTGTGAGTCTAAAAATGATTTTTTCAAAAACTCATGAGCATTATATAATGTACGAGTAGTTCAAATCGGACCCACTTCCTACTAATTCGGCAGGAATTTGTCTTTTTCGTCAGGGGTGGATGGAAAGGTTTTATATACCCTAGTTGGGACATTGGCCATGTAACACGGTCTAGTATTTTCGAAAAATATGGTGGTACCATTTTGAAACTTTCACTTGGTAATTGCTTAACAAAACGCCCCGTTTTTGACACTCAAAAAATAGAAAATGGTGTTTCTGTGCGGTGAAAATAAAAACTTCCTCCTACAACATTGTTCTCCGTCCCAACATACAAGTGTGTGCACAACACGGACATATCATCACAAACTATGCCACGATTCAGGCCATAACATTGGCCTTTTTACCTGAAAGCCATGAAACCTCGGACAAGATAGGTCATTTCTTTAAAGGTTTTTTCGAGATATTTACGATATACCAAGTCTGGTATTTTTCATTTCAAATATGTCACATAACATGACACCACGAGAAGGATTTACCTTGTTTGGACCGTTTTTGAATTTCTTATGCTATTTTTAAACTATGGTCAAAACTGCGGGCTGTAAGGTTCTTAGCTAGAGGATGAGCCTCACTAAAATTTTAGTGGATCTCTAAAGAAACATCATATTGTGAGTCTAAAAATGATTTTTGCAAAAAATCATGATCATTTGATAATGTACCTGTAGTTCAAATCGGACCCAGTTCCTACCGATTCGGCAAACATTTGTCTTTTTTGCCAGGGGTGGACAGAAATGTTTGAGATATCCCGATTGGGACATTATCCATGTAATATGGTCTAGTATTTTTGAAAAATATGGTGGTAGAATTTTAAAACTTTTATTTGGTGGTTGCTTCACAAAACACCCCTTTTCTAAGACGAAACTGCTTATAGCTCTCTAGCCAATCAAATCGCACGAAACTGCCTCTCGCGGATCGCACCACCACACATCATCGGAACCCTGCGCATCGATCCAATGGTCATCGAGTCCCAGCATACGGAGACACGAACACAGTCAAAACCTAACTGTTGCACCCCTCTTCCCCATCACATCCAATGGTCCACTCTTCCCCATCGCATCCACGCGCCGCATCCCCTAACCCTAACTGTTGCGCCCTCTTCACCTAACCCTCCCTATCGCATCCTGGCGCCGTGATACACTGCAAATGTATCTATAATTTTTGATGTTCCATGCTTGGTTTTATCCACTTTCTTGTGTTTTGTCCACACTTTGGGGTACTTTTCATATGATTTCTTGGACTAACCTATTAACAAGAGCCACAGTGCCAGCTGCCTATTTTCTGCTGTTTTTGGTTCCAGGAAAGTCAGAAAATAAATATTCTCGGAATTGGACGGGACAAAAGCCAAAGTGCCTATTTTCTAGAAGTCATCAGATGCCAGAATACGAGACGGAGAGGGGCCAAGGCCGGCCACACCACCTGGCCGCGCGGCCAGGCTAGGCCTGCGCCAGGGGGTGGTGTGGTGGCCCCTAGAACCCCCTCGGCCTCCCCTTCCGCCTATAAGATTCCCTCGAGACGAAAACCCTAAGAGCCTGATCAAAAATCCACGAAAGAGTCTGTAGCCACCATCATCTCCATCCCTAGATCGGGATGGATTTGAAGCTCTTCTCGGCACCTTGCCGAAGAGGGGAATTCACCCTGGAGGCCTTCTTCATCACCATGTAAGCCTCCGGTGTGATGCGTAAGTAGTTCATCCTTGGACTACGGATCCATGTAGTAGCTAGATGGCTGGTTCTCCTCCTTTGTGCTTTCATGTCTAGATCTTGTGAGCTCCGTTCATGATCAAAATCATCTATTTGTAATTCTGCATGTTGTGTTTGTGGGGATCCAAGGGATATTCAGATGCTATTTCAGATTGATTATTGATTCTACCATGTCATTGTTATTTCTGATCTTGCATGCTTTCCGTTGTTACTAGCTATCTTGGGCAAGTAGATGCTAGTAACTCCAAGAGTTAGTATTTATGCTCGATAGTGGGTTCATGCCTCTGGTAATCTGGGGAAGTGACAGAAATCTCTAAGGTACTAGATGTGTTGTTGCTACTAGGGAGAAAACAACAATCCTTTGTTCATAGAACAATCGTATTGTTTACTTTACACGTAGTTCGTAAAGCAATAATCTGTTGCTTGCAACTTAATATTGGAGGGGGTTCAGATGATAACCTGAAGGTGGATTATTAGTCATAGATGCAGTTGGATAGCGGTCTATGTATAATGTTGTAATGCCCAATCAAGTCTCAAAGGAGTCAAGATGATTAGTATATGCATGTATTACTTTGTCGATGTTTGTCAATTGCCCCGCTGTAATTTTTTTACCCAACATGTTATCTATCTTAAGGAGAGCCACCTCTAGTGAACTATGGATCCCGGTCCTTGTCTTTTACATACAATCTACAATCTTTTCCTGCTTTGTGTTTACTTTCTGCAAACTATTACTTCTTTCCATTCGATACGTTTAATTCTTTGTTTTCCGCAAAACACGGTGAGATTGACAACCTCATCGCAAGTTAGGGACAAAGTTCTGTGGTTGTGTTGTGCAGGTCTCCACGTTGCTACTACCACCGGTAGTGCGCCCTGCCAAAGCTCAGCTAGTAACACCTTTGGGGTGTTTCCTTGCTCCTACTGGTTTGATTAAACCTTGGTTTCATACTGAGGGAAACTTGCTACTATGCTCATCATACCTTCCTCTTGGGGTTCCCAACGAGCTCTACAACAACCGCGCTCTAGCATTTTTCTTGCACCATACATAGAGCCATCAAGCATTTTTCTGGTGCCGTTGTCGGGGATCGAAGAAGAAGAAGAAGAAGAAGAAACTCCCACGTCAACCACACGCCATCAAAAGACATTTTTCTGGCGCCGTTGCCGGTGAGTCAAGGACATCTTCACAAGGGGAGTCCCTCATAACTAATCTCTACTTTGTTATTTTTGTTTTGCTTAGTTTATTTTTGCTTTGTTTGCTTTTTTTCTTATCAAAAACACATTAAAATTAGTTTTACTTGTTTGCTTTCTTATTTGAAAAACCAAAAAATGACTACTCTTGAAAACACTAAGTTGTGTGACTTCACTAACACCAACAACAATGATTTTATGAGCACACCTATTGCTCCACATGTGCCTGAAGATACTTTCTTTGAGATAAAACCTGCTTTGCTCAATCTTGTTATGAGAGAACAATTTTCTGGTATTGGTAATGAAGATGCTACTTCCCATCTAAATAACTTTATTGAACTTTGTGAGATGCAAAAGCATAGGGATATAGATGGTGATATTATTAAGCTGAAATTGTTTCCTTTCTCTTTGAGAGGAAAAGCTAAAGAATGGTTGAATTCCTTAACTAGGAATAATATTGATTCTTGGACTAAATGCAAAGATGCTTTTATTGGAAAATACTATCCTCCTGCTAAGATTATATCCATGAGAAGTGAAATAATGAAGTTTAAACAACTTGATAATGAGCATGTTGCTCAAGCTTGGGAAAGAATGAAATCTTTGGTAAAGAATTGTCCCACTCATGGACTGACTGCTTGGATGATCATCCAAACTTTTTATGCAGGATTGAACTATTCTTCAAGGAATATATTGGATTATGCTGCTGGAGGCACCTTTATGACCATCACTTTGGGTGCTGCAACTAAACTTCTGGATAATATGATGGTTAATTATTATGAATGGCACACTGAGAGAGCTCCACAAGGTAGGAAGGTAAATTTTGTTGAGGAAACCTCCTCCTTGAGTGATAAAATTGATATTATCATGTCTATGCTTGTTAATGGGAAAGCCCATATTGATCCAAATAATGTTCCTTTAGCCTCTTTGGTTGCTCAAGAAGAGCAAGTTGATGTGAACTTCATAAGAAATAACAATTTTGGCAACAATGCATATGGGAACAATTTTGGTAACAACAATTATAAGCCATATCCTCCCAACAATGGTAGTGCTTATGGAAATTCTTACAACAATAATAAGAGTGCTCCCTCTGAACTTGAAGTTATGCTTAAAGACTTTATTAGTAAGCAAAATGCTTTCAATAAAACTATTGAGGAAAAACTCTCTAATGCTGAAAGAAATATAGCATGTTTGGCTGAAGCTCAATCTTCTTTGAATAAAATGGCTTCTAAACCTGAAACTAATGATAATCCCTTTGCAGCTACTAATGCCATACAAGTAAGAATTGATGAAAATGTTAGACTATTAGCTGAATTACATGCTAAGTGGGAAAAAGAAGATGAAATTGCTAGAAACATTAGTGTTTCTACTATTACCACCACTAGTGTTGGGGCTAGTAATAGTTCTACTACTTTAGATGATAAATTTGATTTTGATCTTGATGGTTGCAACATCTCTGAAGTTATTAAGTTCCTACAAAAGCTTGCTAAAAGTCCTAATTCTAGTGCTATGAACATGGCCTTTACAAAACACATTACTAATGCTCTCATAAAGATTAAAGAAGAAAAGATGAAACATAAAGCTTCTATTCCTATAAAACAAGAAGATGGTTGGGAACCCATCATTAATATGAAAGTGAATGACTTTGATTTCAAAGATTTATGTGATCTTGATAGTAGTGTTTCTATTATGCCTAGAAGGATTTATGATATGCTTGATTTGCCTCCACTTGAAGATTGTTATTTGAATGTCCCACTTGATGATAATGCTAAAAAGAAAATCATGGGGAGTCTTAATGATGTTCTTGTTATGGTTAACAATGCCTATGTCCCCGTTGATTTCTATGTTTTGGATGTTGAATGCAATGCTTCTTGTCCTATTTTTTTGGGAAGACCTTTTCTTAGAACTGTTGGTGCCATCATTCATATGAAAGAAGGCACCATTAAATATCAACTCCCACTAAAGAAAGGTATAGAACACTTCCCTAAGAAAAGAGAGAAGATTTATTTTGTTTCTCCTATGAAAACAAAATTTGGTCTTAATGCTTCTTCATTTGAGAAAACTTGATTCTTTCTTTGCTTCTTATGCCTAACTTAAAGGCGTTAAAGAAAAGTACTTATTGGGAGATAACACAAAAGTTTTAGATGAGTCTTGGAAGTTATTACCTATGTAATAACCGCTCCTTATCCTTTTTATTTGCTTTTTGTGCCAAGAGTAACCTCTAATGAGAGAGAAGTAATGATTGGGAAAGTTGCTGTCCCGAAACAGATTTATGTGTTTCACCGTAAAAATTCGTGTAAAATCTCTGATCGTCTTTTTGAGGCGTGAATTTTTGTACTTCTGCCCCAGGTTGTTATCTAACTTTCGTTAGGCCAACACGTTTTTATTTGAGCAACAGAAGATCTTCTAAAAAATTAGTCTTTACCTGCTGGTCTGTTTTGACAGATTTCTGCCATTTTCTGCATTTGCTTCTTGTTGGTTCCTTTTTGAGTTCTTTTGGGGAATTGTTATTTTTGAGGGAAGTGATACAGTAGCTAGTGTTATAATGGAAGTTTATTTGGTGTTAGAACTGAAACTTAAGTCCTTTTATCTTGAGTGCACTAATGTTGCTAATAAAGATTGTGTGAAGTTTTGTATGAAGGAAAAAATTTCAGGTGTATGGAAGGAATGAGTAATGAGATGAAGGATGGACTAAAGCTCAAGCTTGGGGTTGCCACGCGTGTCACCCCAAGAAATATCCAAGAAGTAAAAGCGTCAAAGCTTGGGTATGCCCAAGGCATCCCCTTGTTCATCAATAAAAATCCCAGGTTTCTTCCAAACGCTTCATTTTTATTGTTTGATGCACAGTTGTGTTTTTCTTGGAGCGTCTTCTTTTTCGTTTTTGTTTGGTTTTTCGTTTGATTTAGTTTGCTTAGTTTTCTGAATAAATTGGTTGGACCCCCTCTTTCATACATTGGTTTGCAAATAGTTTGGTTTGGTTTGGAAAAGAGTAGGAAAGTTCATACTTTTGTGGTAAAAAGAGCTTGATTTTGACTGTGGCCTATGCTCTGTCATGCCATGGTTGATATTGTTTTGGATTTATGCTTAGTATTATTTGCTGTAGCATGACTTGTTATAAACAATTGAGATTGCTTAATGTGCCTTGGATGAATCATGCGTTGTTTTAGCATATTAAAGCATAGTATAGTGGTATTCTCCTTTGATGCTTTATTTGGGTTGACTTTGCGCATGCTCACACCATGTTATGACTATCTCAAGTCACCATAGCCTTTATGATCCTTTAGTTTTCAACTTGTAGTATCACTTTAAGCTTTGATCAATGATGTTTTGTCGCTCTGCATGATTATGGCCATTATTGCTCTCTTAGTTTGTCGCTCCCGGTCTTTTGCTAGCCTCCACAACCAAGTATGAGTTCCACTCATGCATCCAACTCCCTAAACCAAGTCATTCCAAAGAGTCCACCATACCTACCTACTAGCTTATGCTATTCCAAGTACATTCATGTTTTTATTTACCTTCCAAATTAAACTTGTTATGAGAAAACTAGTGATTAAAGCTCTCACGAACTTGATGGCACACTTTACTTTACTTGCCCTTAATAAACTTGAACCATTGTGTCGTCTATGTTGTATATGCTTGCACTTATTTGTTGGGAATTAGCAGAACCATGCTTTCATGGGGAACGCTTTCAACATTGCACTTGGTACTTGTACCTAGTTGATATCATGCTCTTTTGTATATGGATGTCGTCGGTGTGAAATGAAAGGAGAGATTGTAAGTCCATGGAGTTATGTATATGTGTTAGAGAAATGCTTGGGTCGCTGGTCTAATCCATGCTGACATGGTGGAAACCTGCAGCGTAACCATAATGAGTTGTCTATGAAGCATTCTTCTTATAAAAAAAGAGTCCTATATTGAGAAAAAAGAGAAAAGAGAAAAAAAATATGAGATTATGAAAAGAGGAAAGAGAGAAAAAAGCACCATATTCCCATGGTAAATAAGAAGATTGCTGAGATGCTCGTTGTCTGCTTGCCTTGTCATTTTGATATGGGGATTCTTCCGTATCATCGGGCAAGGGGTACCCCGTTGGTGGTTCTCAATGATACACATGTACTTACGATGACAAGAACTTACCGGTGACTAAACTTGAGTAGCATGAGGAGCGACCCTTGTATACAAGGGACATGAGATTTCTAACTTATACTTCGTCAAGCATGTACACCATAGTTTGTTCACTTTAACCTTAATCACTTCAAGATGCTTATGATAGGCGCAATGTGAGCTGAAAGCTATAAGTACCATAATTTTTGGAAGCTCTTTATGAGACTTCAATCCCTACTTCCTTTTATAAAAAGGCATTTCTTCCACCATTATATTGAGTCTCCACCTTCTAGCTTTATGCACCTACTTTGAGAGCATAGTGGCTGATGACCCACAAGTATAGGGGGTGTATCGTAGTATTTTCGATAAGTAAGAGTGTCGAACCCAACGAGGAGCAGAAGGTGCTGGCTAGTGGTATGGATCAGGAATTCTCTACAAATACTTAGCAAACAGATTTTGAGGGGTTTTCGATAAAGCAAGTAAACAAAGTACGAGTAAATAAAAGACAGTAGGAATAAATGCAGCAAGTGGCCCAATCCTTTATGCAGCAAAGGACAAGCCGGTTGTATTTCTATAGATGACCAAACGTTCTCGAGGACACATGGGAAGACTGTCAAGTGCTTTCGCTTCATATAGTCGATTAATCTTTTCTAGCTTGCTAAGTGTTGTGTGGGTGAACCTGTGTTAATGTATCGTCCCATCCAAGACTTAATACATACTTGTGATTAAACCCCCTTGCAAACATTCGTAAGTACAAGAAAGTAATTAAGGCAAAAACCTAACCACAGCTTTAAACTCTAAGACCCTTACGTCCCTTGTGCAATGGTTTCCTAACGGGGGTTCAGGTTTCTGTCACTCCGGCAACCCCTACGATTAGTAGCCAAATACACAATGCATTCCTCTAGGCCCATATAGGTGAAGTGTCATGTAGTCGACGTTCACATGACACCACTAGAAGAAGTACACCACAACTTAAATAACAATCTATTGAATCTTTCTCAACGCAACTCCACTACTAACAACAAGACTTCTCCCATGTCCTCAAGAACAAAAGGACCTACTCACAAGACATCATATGGATCATGATCAGATATGGAATAATGATGTATAACAATCTGAACATAAACAATAATTCAATGGTTCACTCAATAGCATCAACTACGAAGAGTAATCAACACCGGGAAAGTTTCCCCTATGAACTAATGCAAGATTCAACCAATTGTTACAGCAATATGGAGATGGTGATGAGGGTGCTGATGGTGATGATGGTGGTGATGATGATGATGATGATCCCGATGAAGTCCAGCTTGATGGTGGTGTTGATGGTGACGATCTCCCCTCTCTAGGAAGGAATTCCCTCGGCAGAAATCTGTCTGCCGGAGAGATCTTTCTCTCTCGGTGTTTTCCGCCCCGCAAAGGCGGTGGAATATTTCTGTGTTCGCTCCCCGAGTCTTAGGGTTTCGGGAGGAAGATATACGCCAGAGGGGAGAGGCTGGAGTGGGCCAGGGCGGCCACACCACTCCATGGCGCGGCCTAGGCCTGCCCGCGCCATGGGGTGGTGTGGGCCCCCTGTGGCCCACCTCCACTCCACCTTCTGGCATCTTGAGTCTTCTCGAAAAATAGAATTTTCCGTATATTTTCCTGGATTTTCTGATCTTCGTGAATTTTGCCTCCAAACAGCACCTTTTCCATCAGAATCCTGACTGCAGCGGTCCATGCTCCAAAAGTCATCAACCATGCAAAAACAGATGAAATAACATAAGTATCACCTCTCAATACGAAATATATCAATGAATAATAGTGAATTAAGACATAGAATAGTGATGCAAAATGGACGTATCAAGTCCCCCCAAGCTTAGACTTCGCTTGTCCCCAAGCGAAACTGAGCTCAATAAACATGACCTCAAGTTTATGGAGTGAAGAGTCGATAAAAGAATATGGACAAGAAGCATCACATTCATCACATACATAGATCATAATAGAAGGCAACTCACTATTATACAACTCAACTTGCAATGAGTAAAGGAAACACAATAAAGATACATAAAGTGAATCATAATTGGTAATGGCAAACTTAGCTCTTGGTCGAAGAATCGTTGATAATTTGCTGGAGTCACAAATAGCTGGTTTTCAAAGAAAGCTTTCAAAGTAGTAAACTTCAAGAAAAGAGAAATGTGCAAAACAAGGAATATAAGAAACATGAGTGAATAAATCATCATATGAATGAATGAAACACATCAACTCAAAATACTTGCTGAGATAGAAGGGAATAGGTTTACTGACTCAACTACAAAGTAAAAGAAAGGCCCTTCGCAGAGGGAAGCAGGGATTGCAAGTCTCATAAAGAGCTCCCAAAAATTATGATACTTACTAGCTTTCAACTCTCATTGCCCCTATCATAGGCATCTTTTGGTGATTAAGGTTAAAGTGACACAACTAAGAGGATATGCTTAACAAGTTATAAGTTGAAATCTCATGCCCCTTACTTATGAGAACCGATCCTCATGCTACTCACCTTCAGTCACGAGCAAGCTCTTGTCATTGTAAATACAAGCGTATCATCGAGAACCGCCAACGGGGTACCTCTTGCACATGACACAGGAGCTATCCCATAATCAAAATGACAAGGCAAGCAGACAGTGAGCATCTCAGCGATCTTTTTATTTGCTATTTGCATAGGTTTTTATTGAGGATGCTTCATAGAATGCTCACTATAGTTATGCTGCAAGTTTCCACCATGATTAGGCATGGCTTAGGCTAGCGGCCCAGGTGTTTCTCTAACACACATATAAACTCCATGATCTTACAAGTTCCACTTTTATTTCACACCGCCGGGATCCATAAGGAAAAGAACATGACATCAACTAGGTACAAGTACCAATGAAGCGTTGAAAGCGGTCCCCATGATACATGGTTCTGCTAACTTCAACTCATAAAGCGCAAGCATATACGCAACAAAGAAGGACCCAATGGCTCAAGTTTATTAAATGCAAGAAAGTAAAGTGTGCCATCAAGTTCATGAGAGCTTTAATCACTAATTTTCACATAACAAGTTTAATTTGGGAGGTAGATAAAACAAGAATTTACTTGGAATATCAATAATGCTACTAGGTAGGTATGGTGGACACAAATGGCAAAGGTTTTGGTTTAAAGGAGATGGATGCACGAGAAGAATACCCTCTCAGTACAGGTTTTTGGCTAGCAAGACTGGGTAGCAAGTACAATAGTTGAAGGAAACAAACAAACATACAAGTGATAAAACCAAACATGCAATCTTCCTTGGAAGCACAAAAGATCTTAACTAGAGAATACTAGACTTATGAGCAAATCAAGAAAGAAAGATGATGAAATTATTTTTCTCTAGAGTACTTCTATCTTTTTCTTTTCAACTCAAAAAGCTGTTGCTACTGACCGAGCCAGGTTTGCCAAAACCAACTAAATTAACTCAATGATCCCAAAGTGGTACCAATACTAACAACAAGATCAATCATATAACCACGAATTGAAAACTAACATAAGCTATGCAAAAGAGTGGATGATAGAACTTCTCATTAATATTCCATAACGGAAACTCACACCAAAGGATACAAATCTAACAAGAGAGGGGACACTTCCATAATCCAAACCATACTACAAAATAACTCCTCTATTCATGATATGACTCTACTAATAAGATAAAAAGATAGAAGATAGTGATATGATACCGCGGCACTCCCCCAAGCTTGGCACAAACCAAGGGGATGCCAAACCTGATGACGAATTACTCCTTCGGTGGTGGTGGTATCTTCTCATCTCGTCCGTCTTCCAGGGTAAAGGCTTCCCATCAACAAAGGACATCGTGGTTTCCAGCATCCTGAAACTTGCAGCAGCACTTATGCGTTTAAATCTAGCCTCATACTCACAGTTTTGATTTTGAACGTCATAGAACTATGCTTGCAGTTTGTTGGTTGTTTGGCGGAGTGAAAAGACTTCATCTTTGAGTTCAGAAGTCTCATTTTGGTGCTCGGCGATGAGCTCGGAACAAATCTTGTGGATGATGTCCACTTCGCGCTCCGCCATCTTCCTGTACCTAAAGACTTCTTGCTCCAATGCTTCCATCCTGTCCTCAAGACTTCCTTCACCTTTAGGGCCTTGAACTTCCTTAATTCGGACCTCCCCACCTTCGAGCAACAACTCCTTGGGATGAATCTTCAATTCTCTCATGTATGGGTTGATGAAATCTTCTAAGGGATCTCCCTTGGATGTTCCAGAGGAAGACATTGTGGCTCCAAATCTTTAATTACACCTAGCAGAAACAGATCGAAACAAAAACACGACGAAAACACGATATACGAACCACGGAAGATCTAGGGGGTTATATATTACGAAGTTTCATATCAAAAGGAAGGTACTGGGAGAAAACGGGTCGGAGGCGGAGTCCTGGGTGGGCCCGTGCCATGGGGTGGTGTGGGCCACCCTGACTCCGTTTCCGTCCCTTTTTTGCTTCGTAGCTTTCCTTATTGACTGAAAACTACAAAAATATAGTTGTATTATACTTTCGCGGAACTTTTCTTACCAGAACTGTTACCTAGTTGGCAACAGACTCTGTAGGTCTCTGAATTTGGTCCTCAATGAATTTCTCTGGAGTTATAATTTGAAAGGCATCAACATCTTCATTGTAAGAATCTCCAGCAACATAGTGTTTGAGTCGCTGTCCATTTACTACTTGTGTAGTATTATCTTTTAGAGAAGAAATTTTTATTGCTCCTAAACGGTATACTTCTTCAATGATGAAAGGTCCTTCCCATTTTGATAGTAGCCTACCTACAAAAAATCTGAGACGAGACCTATACAATAGAACTTTCTCACCAACATGAAATTCTCTCTTAAGTATTCGCTTGTCATGCCATCTTTTAACTTTTTCTTTAAAGAGCCTAGCATTCTCATGGGCTTCACTCCTCTATTCATCTAAAGAGCTTAAGTCAAAAAGTCTTTTCTCACCAGCTAGCTTACAATCTCTATTTAGTTCTTTCGCTGCCCAGTAAGCTTTGTGTTCTAATTCTAAGGGTAAGTGGCAAGCTTTCCCATAAACCATTTTATAAGGGGACATTCCCATGGGATTCTTATAAGCAGTTCTATAAGCCCATAAAGCATCATTCAGCTTCTTAGCCCAGTTTTTTCTAGACCTATTAACAGTCTTCTGAAAGACAGATTTAATTTCTCTATTTGATAACTCTACTTGCCCGCTAGTTTGGGGGTGATAAGCTGAAGCAATCCTATGATTAACATCATCTTAGCGAGGGTCTTCCTAAAACCGCCATGAATGAAATGAGAACCCCCATCAGTCATGAGATACCTAGGCACTCCAAACCTAGGAAAGATAACATCCTTAAGCATTTTTAGAGAGGTTTCCCCGTCAGCACTTTTCGTAGGAATGGCTTCTACCCACTTAGTAACATAATCGATGGCAACAAGAATATGAGTGTAACCCTTCGAAGGAGGGAAAGGACCCATAAAGTCGAATCCCCAACAATCAAAAGGTTCAATAACTAGAGAGTAATTCATAGGCATTTCATTGCGTCTAGAAATATTACCAACACGTTGACATTCATCATAAGATAAAACAAATTTTCTTGCATCTTTAAAAAGGGTAGGCCAGTAGAAACCTGATTGTAATACCTTTTGTGCAGTTCTGTCTCCTGCATGATGTCCTCCATAGGCGCTCCCATGACATTTACGCAATACCTCTTTTTGTTCATACTCTGGAACAAATCTTCGCATAATACCATCAACCCCTTCTTTGTATAAGTGTGGGTCATCCCAAAAATAATGCCTCAAATCATAAAAGAACTTTCTTCTTTGCTGAGCTGTAAAAGTTGGGGGCAAATACTTGGAGACAATAAAGTTAGCATAATCAGCATACCAAGGGCTTCCTCGCGAGTTCACCCCTACTGCGGCTAATTGCTCATTTGGAAAACTATCATTAACAGGCATAGGATCAAAAGAGATGTTTTCCAAGCGAGATAAATTATCAGCTACTGGATTTTCAACACCCTTTCTATCTACTATATGTAGATCAAACTCTTGTAAAAGCAGTACCCATCTAATAAGCCTAGGCTTAGCGTCCTTCTTTGTCATAAGATATTTAATAGCAGCATGATCAGTATGAATAGTTACTTTTGAGTCCACAATATAGGGCCTAAACTTATCCCAAGCAAAAACAACAACTAGAAATTCCTTTTCAGTAGTACATAGTTCCTTTGAGCAGCGTCTAAAGTCTTACTAGCATAGTGGATAACGTTTAGCTTTTTATCAATACGTTGCCCAAGGACAGCACCTACATCAAAATCACTAGCATCACACATTATTTCAAAGGGTAAACTCCAATTAGGTGGTTGAACAATAGGAGCTGTA
Organism: Avena eriantha; assembly: GCA_910589775.1. Classification (NCBI taxonomy): domain Eukaryota; kingdom Viridiplantae; phylum Streptophyta; class Magnoliopsida; order Poales; family Poaceae; genus Avena; species Avena eriantha. Next base: position 30,072,032 of record OU342743.1, on the reverse strand, counting down.
GTTAAAGCCTTCTTAAGAGTTTCAAAAGCTTCCTTACAATCATCATCAAAAACGAAAGGTACATCCTTTTGAATAAGATTAGTAAGGGCTTTTGATATCCTAGAAAAGTCTTTAATAAACCTTCTATAGAAACCTGCATGACCAAGGATACTACGAATACCTTTTATGTCTCTTGGGCATGGCATCTTCTCAATTGCCTCAACCTTAGCTCTATCAACTTCTATTCCTCTTTCAGAAACTTTATGCCCAAGAACAATCCCTTCGTTAACCATGAAGTGGAATTTCTCCCAATTAAGAACAAGATTAGTTTCTTCACATCTCTGCAAAACTTTATCAAGGTTGTGCAGACAATTATCAAAAGAAGTTCCGTAGACAGAAAAGTCATCCATGAACACTTCTACAATTTCCTCACAAAAGCCATGAAAGATAGCAGACATGCACCTTTGGAAAGTAGCAGGAGCATTACATAAACCAAAAGGCATACGTCTATAAGCATAAGTTCCATAAGGGCAAGTAAAAGTATTCTTTTCTTGATCTTGTTGTTTAACAGCAATTTGAGAGAAACCCAAATAACCATCAAGAAAACAAAAATGGGTCTTTTTAGACAACCTTTCCAACATTTGGTCAATAAAAGGAAGCGGGTAGTGATCTTTCTTAGTGACTTTATTGACTTTCCTAAAATCGATGCACATCCTATAGCCTACTACTATTCTTTGAGGAATAAGCTCATCGTTATCATTAGGGACAACGGTAATACCTCCCTTTTTAGGAACACAATGAACAGGACTAACCCATTCACTATCAGCAATAGGGTAAATAATACCAGCATCAAGGAGTTTCAATACCTCATTCCTTACCACTTCCTTCATCTTAGGATTTAAACGTCGTTGGTGCTCCACTACTGGCTTCGCATCTGGTTCTATGTTGATAGAATGCTGACATATAGTAGGTGAAATCCCTTTCAAATCATCCAGAGTATAGCCCATAGCTCCTCGGTGTTTCTTCAAAACTTACAATAATCTTTCTTCTTCCTCCCCTGAAAGTTTAGCGCTAATAATAACAGGATATATCTTTTTATCATCAATAAAAGCATATTTAAGATCACCATGGAGAGGTTTTAGATCGAAGACCGGGTCCTTTTTAGGTGGCAAAGTGGTACCCAAGTCTTCTACAGGCAAGTCATGTTTAAGCAACCTGGGTTGACGACGGAGGATCTCGTCAATCTCATTCCTTTCATCCATGAAGATCCCACTTTCGCGATCTTCCATAAATTGCTGCAAAGCATTGTTAGGAGCAAGAGAGATAGAAGCAAGTTGTTCAACTCTAAAATCCTCATTAGGGGTTTCCTCTTCGCAAGGTTCTTTAGTAAATTTCGAAAAATTAAACTCATAAGATTCCCCATCAAACTTAGTCAAGATTTTCTCCCTCTTGCAATCAATAATAGCTCCACAAGTACTCAAGAAAGGTCTACCAAAAATGATAGGATAAGTTTTACTAGTAGCTGAACCAAGTACTAGAAAATCAGCAGGATACTTGATCTTACCACAAAGGACTTCCACGTCTCGCCCAATGCCAATTGGAGAGATAGTCTCTCTATTAGCAAGGTGAATAACCACATCAATCTCCTCCAACTCGTAAGGACTTATTTCATGCATAATTTCTCAGTAAAGCTCATAAGGAATAGCACTAGAGCTTGCACCAATATCACATAAACCATAATAGCAATGATCACCAATTCTAATAGAAAGCACAGGAACACTAGCCTTTTTAGATCTATTGGGATGTGAAACAATATTGGAAGCATCCTCACAAAAGACTATGTGCCCATCTTCTACGCTTTTAGTAACAAGGTCTTTCACAATTGCTACGACAGGTTCAATGTTAATTTGTTCATCAGGTTTTACAGTTTTCTTTCCACTTTTAGTGATTACATTAGTTATCATAGGATGATCCTTTACCTTATCTGGGAAGGGAATCTTCTTGATGTAAGGTTCAGGTAGGATATGATCAATAATGCAACACTCAGTGCTCCCAATAGGAACATGGTCAACAATACCTTTATAAGGCGCAGGGTATTTATTCCATCCCTTTTTTGGAATTTCAATATAAGAAGCAAAGGCTCTAAAGCAATTCATAATAACTTGCAAATCAAGACCATAAGGATTATTAATATTTTGAAAGTCATCAGTTCCCATAAAATATTCAATGCATTCATAATCATAATTTTTACCTGACTTTCTACCTTTGTCGTTCTCCCAAGCTTCAACATTGTCTTGAATACGGTCCAGTAGGTCCCATTTAACTTCTTCTTCCATACGAGTGAATGATCCAGCACAAGAAGCATCAAATAAATCTTTATCATGTAGAGGGAGCCTTGCATAAAAGTTATTGATAATAATATTGTTGGGGAGCTCATGAATGGGATATTTGAGCATTAGTAACTTCAATCTCCCCCAAGCTTGAGCTGTACTCTCTCCATCAATAGGCCAAAAGTTGTATATTTGATTCTGATCTTTATGAATTTCACTAGGAGGATAAAACTTTGAATAAAAGAGGGGCACTATTTCCTCCCATTCCAGAGCTTGACCATTCTTCAGCAGCTTATACCATTCCTCAGCTCTTCCTTTCAGTGATAATGAGAATAACTTCTTCTTAACTTGATCTGTAGTAATACCTGCACACTTGAATAACCCGCATAATTCGTGTATAAAGAGTAAATGATCACCGGGATGGACAGTTCCATCCCCAACATAGTAGTTATCCATAACACGATCAATAATTCTTGTAGGTATTTTGAAAACATCTTTCTCAGCAGGTGGTGGCTTATCTACTACCTTAGCAGTGGTAGTAGCATTACCAAATAAGAAACTCAGCGAACTATCCATAACTGAAATAAAGCAACTAGCAGAAGTAAACAATACTCACAGTAGAAGTTTCCTTTACCAGTTCCACTCTCCAATAGCGCTTCACTCCCCGGCAATGGCGCCAGAAAATAGTCTTGATGACCCACAAGTATAGGGGGTGTATCGCAGTATTTTCGATAAGTAAGAGTGTCGAACCCAATGAGGAGCAGAAGGTGCTGGCTAGTGGTATGGATCAGGAATTCTCTGCAAATACTTAGCAAAAGGATTTTTAGGGGTTTTCGATAAAGCAAGTAAACAAAGTACGAGTAAATAAAAGACAGTAGGAATAAATGCAGCAAGTGGCCCAATCCTTTATGCATCAAAGGACAAGCCGGTTGTATTTCTATAGATGACCAAACATTCTCGAGGACACATGGGAAGACTGCCAAGTGCTTTCGCTTCATATAGTCGATTAATCTTTTCTAGCTTGCTAAGTGTTGTGTGGGTGAACCTGTGCTAATGTACCGACCTTCCTAGGACTAATACATACTTGTGATTAAACCCCCTTGCAAACGTCCGTAAGTACAAGAAAGTAATTAAGGCAAAAACCTAACCACAGCTTTAAACTCTAAGACCCTTACGTCCCTTGTGCAATGGTTTCCTAACAGGGGTTCGGGTTTCTGTCACTCCGGCAACCCCTATGATTAGTAGCCAAATACACAATGCATTCCCGTAGGCCCATATAGGTGAAGTGTCATGTAGTCGACGTTCACATGACACCACTAGAAGAAGTACACCACAACTTAAATAACAATCTATTGAATCTTTCTCAATGCAACTCCACTACTAACAACAAGACTTCTCCCATGTCCTCAAGAAAAAAAGGAACTACTCACAAGACATCATATGGATCATGATCAGAGATGGAATAATGATGTATAACAATCTGAACATAAACAATAATTCAATGGTTCACTCAATAGCATCAACTATGAAGAGTAATCAACACGGGGAAAGTTTCCCCTATGAACTAATGCAAGATTCAACCAATTGTTACAGCAATATGGAGATGGTGATGAGGGTGCTAATGGTGATGATGGTGGTGGTGATGATGATGATGATCCCGATGAAGTCCAGCTTGATGGTGGTGTTGATGGTGACGATCTCCCCTCTCTAGGAAGGAATTCCCTCGGCAGAAATCTGTCTGCCGGAGAGATCTTTCTCTCTCGGTGTTTTCTGCCCCGCAAAGGCGGTGGAATATTTCTGTGTTCGCTCCCCGAGTCTTAGGGTTTCGGGAGGAAGATATACGCCAGAGGGGAGAGGCTGGAGTGGGCCAGGGCGGCCACACCACTCCCTGGCGCGGCCTAGGCCTGCCCGCGCCATGGGGTGGTGTGGGCCCCCTGTGGCCCACCTCCACTCCATCTTTTGGCATCTTGAGTCTTCTGGAAAAATAGAATTTTCCGTATATTTTTCCGGATTTTCTGATCTTCGCGAATTTTGCCTCCAAACAGCACCTTTTCCATCAGAATCCTGACTGCAGCGGTCCATGCTCCAAAAGTCATCAACCATGCAAAAACAGATGAAATAACATAAGTATCACCTCTCAATACGAAATATATCAATGAATAATAGTGAATTAAGACATAGAATAGTATTGCAAAATGGACGTATCAGTGGCCATTCTTAGTCCTATGTGCATTATCTCAAGACTAGTTGATTGATGCATAACTTGATATTGCTTGTTTTAAACTATTTGTATCTAGTCACTCTTATGAACTTTGAAGGTGTCATATGCATTTATATTTGCTACTCTATTGAGGGACAAGCCGAATACTATTATGCTATGTTTTCTTTATGTGAAACAAACAAACGTCTTGCAAAGCATTGTTATTCATGAATCTTTTGTTTGTACCTTTTCATGTTGCATCACAGTTTCTTTGTCTTATTGCAAGGGCTTTGTCTTTCATGTTATGATTGAAGTACTATGATCCCAGCTTTGAATGTTTTACAAATACTTTGATCAAGTCTTTGATGGTGCATGTCACCTCAAAAATTATTCTTTCTTTTTATCAATTACCTACTCGAGGACGAGCAGGAGTTAAGCTTGGGGATGTTGATACATTGCAAATGTATCTATAATTTTTGATGTTCCATGCTTGGTTTTATCCACTTTCTTGTGTTCTGTTCCAACTTTGGAGTACTTTTCATATGATTTCTTGGACTAACCTATTAACAAGAGCCACAGTGCCAGCTGCCTGTTTTCTGCTGTTTTTGGTTCCAGGAAAGTCGGAAAATAAATATTCTGGGAATTGGACGGGAGAAAAGCCAAAGTGCCTATTTTTCCGGAAGTCATCAGATGCCAGAATACGAGACAGAGAGGGGCCAGAGACCGGCCACACCACCTGGCGGCGCGGCCTGGCTGGGCCCACGCCAGGGGGTGGCGTGGTGGCCCCTGGCACCCCCTCGGCCTCCCCTTCCGCCTATAAGATGCCCTCGAGACGAAAACCCTAAGAGCCTGATCAAAAATCCACGAAAGAGTCTGTAGCCGCCGTCATCTCCATCCCTAGATCGGGAGGGATCTGAAGCTCTTCCCGACACCTTGCCGGAGAGAGTAATTCACCCTAGAGGCCTTCTTCATCACCATGCAAGCCTCCGGTGTGATGTGTGAGTATTTCATCCTTGGACTACGGATCCATGTAGTAGCTAGATGGCTGGTTCTCCTCCTTTGTGCTTTCATGTCTAGATCTTATGAGCTCCGTTCATGATCAAGATCATCTATTTGTAATTCTGCATGTTGTGTTTGCGGGGATCGGATGGGTATTGAGATGTTATTTCAGATTGATTATTGATTCTATCATGTCTTTGTTATTTGTGATCTTGTATGCTTTCTGTTGTTACTAGCTATCTTGGCCAAGTAGATGCTAGCGACTCCAAGAGTTAGTATTTATGCTCGATAGTGGGTTCATGCCTCTGGTAATCTGGAGAAGTGACAGAAATCTCTAAGGTACTAGATGTGTTGTTGCTACTAGGGAGAAAACAACAATCCTTTGTTCATAGAACAATCGTATTGTTTACTTTACACGCAGTTCGTAAAGCAATAATCTGTTGCTTGCAACTTAATACTGGAAGGGGTTCAGATGATAACCTGAAGGTGGATTATTAGTCATAGATGCAGTTGGATGGCGGTCTATGTATAATGTTGTAATGCCCAATCAAGTCTCAAAGGAGTAAAGATGATTAGTATATGCATGTATTGATTTCTCGATGTTTGTCAATTGCCCCGCTGTAATTTGTTCACCCAGCATGTTATCTATCTTAAGGAGAGACACCTCTAGTGAACTATGGATCCCGGTCCTTGTCTTTTACATACAATCTATAAACAATTTACTTCTTTGTGTTTACTTTCTACAAACTATTACTTCTTTCAATTCGATACGTTTAATCCTTTGTTTTCCACAAAACACGGTGAGATTGACAACCTCATCGCAAGTTGGGGACAAAGTTCTATGGTTGTGTTGTGCAGGTCTCCACGTTGCTACTAGCACCGGTAGTGCACCCTACCAAAGCTCAGCTAGTAACACCTTTGGGGTGTTTCCTTGCTCCTACTGGTTCGATTAAACCTTGGTTTTATACTGAGGGAAACTTGCTGTTGTGCTCATCATACCTTCCTCTTGGGGTTCCCAACCATACACAGAGCCATCACGCCGCTGCTCGCGCAAGGGGTGGCGTCCCCAAGCCGCCACCCCTAACTACTGCGCCCCTCTTTCCCTCATCCTCCCTATTGCATCCTAGCGCCACCGCTCGCACAAGGGGAGGAATCCCCGTGCCGTCACTCACGCTGGAGGATATGGTGGCCGCGCCCTCCAAGGCCCCGTCTCCTCCACCGCCAGATCCCATGCACGACTACACCGTCCTCATCCTTGGTAACACACCACCCCCATACCCATATAGGTCCACCCCACTGCGACCGTATCCATCACTACAAGGATTCAGGTCTATTGCAACGACACGATTCGTGGCAATAAGAGCCAAATCGTGGCAATAGGTACCTATTGCAACGACATGACTTTCGTTGCCAAGCGTTGCGACAAGACGTACGGTAATAGGTTACTGCCACGAAAACCAAATCGTGGCAAGAAATTGTGTTATTGCAACGCCGATGCGCCAAGTTGCCACATTTTATCTTGTAGCAGTACTTGCTTAATACCACAATTTGGTTCATGGGAATAGCTTAATGCAAGAGTGATCAAAATCATGGTGATTGGTCTTTTGTGGCGATAGCCTATTCCAACAACACTTGTTTCATGGCAGATGCCCTTCCGTGGAAATAGCCAGTTGTTGCAATAGACATTAACTCTATAGCAACAACTCTTGCTTTCGTGGGTACACCTTTTTTGCCGCGAACCCTATGTTTGTGGCATTAAGTTATAGCAACAACTCTCGAAATCGTGGTAACAAAAAATTGCAACGTACTAGTTTTGGTGGTGATAGACAGTTATTACAACGGACAAAATGTGAGTAGCGAGAAGCTATTACGACAATGCAAACGATTCGTAGCGAAAGGACTGTTTCAACAAAGCTGGATTTTGTGGCGCCAAGTGATTATCACAACAACCGAAATGTTTGTCTCGATAAACTATTGCGACAATACAAGCGATTCGTGGTGAAAGGACTATTTTAACAAAGTTGAATTTGGTGGCGGCAAATGGTTATCACAACGGCCAAAATATTTGTGGCAGGCAACTATCGCAACAATACAAACATTTCATCGCAACTTCCTACTGCAACACTACTGGTCGGCGTGGCCACTAAGATATGACGCAACACTATATTTTTCGTGGTACTAACCTATTGCAATAGAAACTAGTTTGTGGTAATAGACTATTGCAATCCAAAAAAATCATTCAATTACATGATTCGAACCATAGGTATCTGATATAGATTCATAGAATATCATATTTCGCATAGCAAAATCCATAAATAATTCAGCATTCATTCAACATACTAAATGTGCTATCCTAATCAAGTGCTAAGATTAAACTATCCACGCAGCATAGTGAATGCAATCAAAGAATGAAGAAATTGTTCAGCTCAACTTAATCAGTCCAACATAACATAAGCAATAAATTATTTCAGCATTGTTGTAATTTTCAGTTATGTAGTCTATCAATATGTCTTTGTTCTAGTCATATATTTAAGGATCAATTGGATTCATGCCACTACAACTTTCACCGATTGGAGAAATGCCATTGCAAAACCCAATGTTGAGAATATGCCACTCCAACTTTGTCGTACCTCTACCTATGCCATTTTCTCTAATACAAGACCAAATACAGACTTATACTCCAATATATACCTATATACTACCATACAGAGACTTAAAAAAATAAAAACACACACGGGATACAAGTCATACCCTAGCTGAAACCACACCATAATTCCCCTCTAGAACAGACGCGCACAAACCTAGGCGCAAAAAGTCACACTACATCAAAAAATAGAGATATCCATAGTTTACACCAACTTCAGATGTCAGTTTAAGAGTCCATGTATGCTCGAAATTTGCCAAAGAATGAACAGTAGACTCATATTAGTATGTTTGATTTACTATTAATTTTTCAGATTATTCTGAGCAAATCAAATTTCTAGCCAAAATTTGAATGCTTTGAATTTTTAGCGTTGGGTAAGACCTGAAAGTGATGTCCAAATTTGGGCACAGGGGTAGTATAGTAACTACCGAAATACACATTTAAATACAAGTATTTTTGAACCGTTATTCACTTAAGTCAATAAAATGGCATAGGTGGAAGTACGAGAAAGTTGGAGTGGCATATTGGAGATATAACCAGTGCCGTCGATGAGGGCGTGCGACCTGTGCTTGCGCACATGTCCCCCAAAAATCTGGGGCCCCCAATTAGCTAGGCCATGCTATAGGGCATCTCCTTTAGTTCCGCTTTTTTTCAAGATTGTTTGTGTAGTTTTTCTGCTCCTGAAGCTAGCGGGCAAAGCCAACAGCCTAATAATTGTTCTCCCATAGGTTCTGCTCTCTTCCGAGGTTCATTATTGGTGGTAAAATCATCATAGATTTGCGATCGGTCTCGTCCCTAACGCCAATGCCATTAGGATTAGGGAATATGGATCAGGAGCCGAGTAACATTTGATAAAAAGGTGCACCTCCAACGTGAGGTTCTGACCTCGCCTAATTCAATTGTGAGGGCTTAGACGGACACCCCGATCGCTGAAAGGAGAAATCAATCTCCGTCGGTTCAGGGCTGTTGCTCACCCCAGTTTGACAGTTTCGATTTCACCGACATAGTAGCGGATAGCAGTCTAGCGGATCAAGGTATAGTAGCAACTATTAATTAGGACATTGCTTTATGGTCACATCTGCACTCAAATATTTTATTTATTCTGTTTATAAATCATGATCGAGTTCAACTAAAAATAACAGTAGTATCCAAACAGGCACTCAGACAACCCTCCTCCCGATTGAGTTCTCAGCTTATCTAACTAAAAATAATAGATCGAGTTCAACTAAAAATAACAGATCAAGTTTCCATCTTATCCCTCCTCACGATCAGCAGTAATTTTGACTACTCATAAGAGCCTTATAACGTAAGGAAGTAATAGAGGAGATAATAAGAGCAGCCAAAGTTCGACACTAGATGAACTTAAACTTACTTATCATACTCCGTTCGTCCTAAAATAAATGACTTGAGTTTGTCTAAATCCACATGTATCACTGACCACAGAGCATTTGCATATAACACTGAATCAAGGTAACAATATATAACAATGGCCTATGTTAACTGCATTAATGTATAGATAAAATTTAAAGACTTATAGTTTAGAACTTATGCACAGGATGACAAATAGAAGTGTAATCAAATAAAGGTCGACATGAAGAAAAACCAAGGTTGTGACTTACCATTGCTCGAAACTTTCTATTGTTCTTTGTTGCATCTTGTATGAGCGCATTTTGAGAAATAATATGGTGCCTTGTACCTACAGCCCCGGTAGGACTACGGTCTTTAGAAGAGTATTTTGCAGGTTTGGATTGCTATTTTCTTTGCCAGTCGTTTTCTTGGGCGTCTACAATAGAAGTGCGCTTTTAGTAACACAAGTAAGCAAAATTAATCATACAAGTTCACAAGCATATGACTATAATCACCTGATTAGATTGCGTCTGTTTGGTTCCCATCTGTTTGCTCAATTGTGCAAACTTTGACATCATGTTTCTCTCAAATTCTATTCTTGATCTTCGCTCCTCTTCCAACAATCTATTCCTTTCAGCACGCTCCTCTTCCAACAATTTTTCTCTTTCAACACGCTCTTCTTTTAACTTCTCCTCCAGGTTTTCTCTCTCAGCACGCTCCAAGTTAATCCTCTCTTGTGTGCTTTCACGTTAAGCTAGTAACTGATCCTGTAATTCAGTGACCCGATTAGTGAGCACAGAGTTTACCTTTTGGGTCTCTGCTTGGGCACGGGCTTGATCTTCAAGCTAGGACCTAATCCTTTCAGAATCACTTGGTGGTTTGGCCATGTATCCATACCCACGAGGCTGCGATGACTTGCATTTCAGAGTGTCTTTGTATGCAGTCTGGAAAATATTGCTTCTTTGTTCACTTGAAATTGGACCTTGAGTTTCATTTTCTTTGTTTTGAATCTCTGCACATGCTTTGTCCTAAATACGACAAGTACAATCCAATAAGATGAAGAAGCATCCACGATGCACAATAGTAAAGAACTAGAGAATAAGCAAAATTCATTTTACTCACACAAACAGCCTGCGAGTCTTGGTTAGCCCATGTTCCATTCTTCATATGGGCCAGTTCCTAAAGAGCAATATAATCTGGCTCTTCTCCAGTTTCCAAGTTTCTCTGCAAGTAGTATAACATGAGATGCTTGGAACATGAAAGCATAGTTAGCGGCGAACCATACATATTTAGTTATGACTCGTACCTGCTCAAAACTTAGTTGTGAGTGTGATTTTGATCCAACTATGTGTTTTGTCTTCAGTTTCTTACGATTATCAGAGTTCTTTTGGCTAATTTCCTGTCCATTCATTGAAACAAAATATAACCGGTCAAACAAGCCCTTTCATCTAAGTTCACAGTTTATAAACAGTGAGATTAGAGATAACCTGAAATTTTACATCAATGCCAAAGAACTCAATCAGCCATTCCCATTCTTCTCGCTGTAAATCTTCCGACACATTAGCCAATCTAGGAGCATCTGTTTTGTATGCCTTGTAAGTGGAGCTCAGAGTTGCTCGCCAGCCTCTATATCGCTCGTTCGCAATTTTGAGGATTTTTTCCTCTACTTCTACTATATATTGCAATGCTCATCTATACTGTAATGCATACAACAAATGCATATACTAAATTAGTGCATTATCAATGGTAAAATAAATATCACATGTGAAAAAGGTTGTACGTACTATCATATGCACAACAATCTATCGATGGATGGTAGGGTGAATGTCCGACCACCTTCTCACTCCAATGAGTGGTAACTTTCTTTTCATTATGACTACCACATCATCCATGAATGAGCGGTAGTTGATTCCTACTGTACCACCCAAATGTTCAGAGAATGCAATATTAAACTTTTCTGATCCATTGGCATAACGCTTCTTAGATGCTTTTAAACCCTTGAGAACACCTCGCCCCTTCTTCTTCTGTCCATTAGTTTCTACAACCCAAATCATACAAGAAATATTGCATTACTCGGTATTTGATTATAAGAAACCAAGACACACATATAAACCAAAATTGGTACCATTCTGTAGTTGTTCACAGTTGCGTCGAGCATGGGATGGCCATTCGTCAAGTGCGCATGTCATTAGCAGACACCGGAGTGTCAGATTGTTCTTGAGTTTCTACATAAGGTTTAAGAGTTGTCAAGATTAAGCAATCCTTTATTTTCTGCATTATAGCAAATGGTAGAGGCAGCTTAAATGTCATAAGTTTTTACCAGATCTGCGTTGTCCATGTTTGTTTTTGTATGCTATTATACTTTCCATCCTTGTTATGAAAACAGATCCTTTCTTTACTGAACACAAGAAAAATTAATGGACTTAGCATTATCAATGTGCACCATTCAGAATAGTGATTTAGAATTAGGCTTTGTTCGTTTTATCCCAACTTGGCCGGGATCGCGCGGATATCCCCGTGGATCAGCCGGTATCAGACACGCGCGGTTTAATTCCCAGCCTCTCTCTTTGACGTGTTCGGTTAGTCCGGTCCGGAAATCCAGCCCGCTCTATTCCCCCCAGACTCCCTTCAGTTTCGCAGGGAAACAAAACTCGGCGATGAACCCGTGGAACTAATCCCCGAGCCGAAACGAGACATCTCTCTCAGCCCGACCTTATCTCTCTCGTGCGACTTGGAGAGCTGGCGGCGGCGAGGGTGGAGGGACGCTGGCGGCAGCGGCGGCGGAGGGATGGCGGCGGCGCAACGAATCTAGATCAAAAGCGTGCTCCTCCCTCTCCCCTTTCCTGCCGGCGGCAGAGCAATCAACCGGCAGCGCGAGCTATACCCGGAGACATCACCACCGTGCAAGCTCGGCGGCGCCCGTGAACCTTCACCTCCAGCGTCCTCTCCACCTCCGTCTGCTTCGCAGTGGTAAACACCTACTCTTCCTCCTCGCCCGTCTCACGGTTTCTAGGATTTTTGGCATGTTGGGAACAAATTCTAGGGTTCTTGGCATGGTCGGGAGTGGTAGATTCTTGGCATGTAATCAAGCGTGTGTATAGATGAGATGGGTCACAACATGGGGGGAAGGAGATCGCTGGGGTACCTGAATATTTTGGTGGCGACATTGTGCACTGCAGTTTACAGAACAGCTTGGATACACAGATTGGACAGGACTCAGGAGTCAGGACACACCATTCTTTCTGCTGAATTTCGGATAGGACCATGTATACATCTAAGCAAGGTCAAATCTGATCATGAATAGGCCCTCATAAATGATGATATAGTATGATTGGCATATAATGCAGATCTCCCACGTGAGAATGAAACATCAGGGTATACTTTAATTCACGCCGATGGTGGACTGAACTAACAACGAGTAGCTGGACGTGTGCACTTGTGTTTCTCTCAGCCTACCGCTCTTTTTTTGTGTGATTTGCTAAGTTTTTATTTTCGATGCCGCGTTGGTTTTGTATGCTTAAGCATCGAATTGTGGAAACCAGTCTGTGTCTCGAATCTTGTTAGCTGCTGGGTGTCCCAATTCGACTGCATTAGCAGTCTGTGGCTTTTATTTTTAATATGCCAAGTGGCATGTTTTATGTGCTGGTATGTTTTTATGCTGGATATTGGCTTTGAGTGGACGGCCGAATGTTTTGGATAGAAAGATATGTTTTGGAGAAGGTGAAAGATCTACGATTCTTTAAAAGTGCAGACAATCGCAAGCTCTTCATCTGCACTGACCTTGAGATGGCTGCGATGTGGCTGCTGCGAAGCGAAATGGCCTAGCAAAGGTGAAATCTTCTCTTCTTTCTTATTGCTATCCAAGCTGCATCACTGCTACTACAGTCTTCTTATGTTTCTTTATTACATCATACTTGATATAGCAGCAACATGAAAATGATTATTCTTTGTTGCATTATAGTAGTATTGCTAAACAGTCCAGTGGTAGCATTGCGTCTTTCATATAATTTTGTTTGATGGATGCTTTTGTATCAGTGGTTACAACAACACACTCTTGATTTTTATTTTTGTCTATGTGTTCAAGTGGATATGCTTAAAATTGCGGTGAAGCACTTACATTTATACCATGCATATAATGCCTACCAATTATAGGTGTGTTTCTTGTGATCAGTATAATGCCTACCAATTATACCTTAGGTATGTTTGTGTGGTTATGTTTGTAGCAGTACTAGCATATAGTAGTAGCAATATATTGTTTGATGGTTCTAGAACTTCTTGGTCTATTGGAACATCGAGTCATAGGTAAACCTGATCAGAACATTCAAGTTTCTTATGATCATTATATCCTAATTATTGGATTTTCAAATCAAATCACATAACTGTTGGTGTGTTGGTTGCCATTCTATTTTATCAAAAATTAGGTCCTCTGTCATATTCTGTCAAAAAAAACTTTTCTACTTTTGCCCCGTGCATGAGAATTTGTGAACTGCCAGCATGAACTTTTCCATACTTTAGTTGTGATGGTGTGCTTAGCACATCTGTGTGTGGTGGTGTGCTTTATCTAAAATTTGTAAACTACCAGCATGAACTTTTCCATGTTACAGTCTAGAACCACGATCATGTTTTCATCTCCATGTCCATTGCTGCTAACATTTCATGCATTAAGAACTGCAGTGTTCTAGATTATAAATTCAGTATTCCTTGAGAAATTTACTGGTGTCTGGAGTTGAGTAATATAATTCCTGTGTGATTACATCTTGTGGTCTCCTTCTCTACATTGATACCATTTTCTACCCGAGCCATGTGCGTATATTTTTCTAAATTATAGGTACGTGCTATGGTTAAAAAGAGTTGGAGCTTTACATGAAGAAGCTCAAGAAGAAGAAACACAAGGGTGACGTGGCGATCAATTCGTGTGTGGTTCACAGTGAAAAGACTGCACATGTATTCGCTGTGCTTTGTTAGTTGTTGTGTCAGTATTTTCTGAAAACAAATCGACTATCTCAAAATATTTGAGATTATAGAACATTGTATTTCATTCCGTTATCTTGTTTTGTTTCAGCTTTCAGCTATGCTCAAGCTTAATTTTTGGAATGATATTATTAGATTCAACGCTGCTGTTTTTTCATGTTTGTATGTTTCTGCTGCTGTTTGGAGCTGATCTTGCTTGCTGCTAAATAATGTGTGCTGCTGGGACTAACAGAATAGGACAATAGCACCAGGACTGTGGTTGCCATCGTGTGGGCAGGGATTAACCGACTGAGCATTTCATGAGAGATAATCAGGGAATATCAGGAAAGGGTTTCCTGGGGGGATTGGAGTGACAAGTGGGGTTCACCCAATACCTGCAGGGGTTAGATCCACTAGGGGGTATAATCCCGTACAACCGAACAAAGCCTTAAGGAAGTTGTGTACCTTTCGGAAAGGAGTAATGTGAATCATCTTCTTCCTCTGAATCTTGCACTCGGTGTCGCTGTATTGTTATCGGTCTCCCACCAGCAAGGTGTTGCGTTGAATTCGTTGTATTTCCCTTGTATAGGTAATGTAAGAATTAAAGTCAATTTCAGACCCAATTTGTTAGCAACCCATCAAACAACACTACGAACACACAACTGCTATACAATAGTGTTGCTGCCAGTAGATGGAAAATGACAGAAACTACTATACTAGGATCAGAATTCAGAGTTACTACTCACTTAACTGCAGATACAAATTTTATTTAGCCTCAGCATACAACAAGAATATATGCAGTGATATTTGTGGATCCTGATTCCGATTAATCAGGTGAAAGACCAACAGAGTATAGGCTGATGTACAGATGTCGCAGTGACACAAAACTAGCAGAAGAAACTCATAGCGGGTAGCTATATCATCAAACAAACATATTTTAACATGCTCTACATTGGTTCTGAAAAGGAGAGCAACCAAATGCATTTATACCGGTGAATATGCATAATGCAATGTATAAAAAATGGGCTTGCACAGAAGATGTCCTGGATTTGCTAGAACTATATGCAACACAAGTTTGTCCTGAAATAAAATCTGCCCCTAACTAGCTATATAAACATATTTGTATTGACACTCTTTAGTCAAGTAACTTCTTGATCATATATACTGTTCTAGACACTCATAAGCCAAATTTCTTAGAGATCAGACATAGTGTCATTTACATAATCATATGAACCAAAATAAATTTGGGGCTCTAGTAATGATACACAATAACAATAAGCTGCCTCTAAGAAAGAGCTTGTTTATTGTTACATTCATAGAATAAGCTTTTCTTCATATGAACCAATTGTTAATTGTTATACTGCTCACATCCTAGATTTTATTTCTTCATATGTTGCAGTACACCATTCATGTTTCTAAAAGAATGCACTAGGTGTGCTGTTAGCTTTTGTGAAAGGAAGCATGCTCAGTTTCCCAGCTATGTACCAATGATCTAACAAAATACTGCTAATTGGACCTAAGTTCAGAACACATATAGTACTCCTTAGTGTTCTTGCTAACTGATCCTAAATTCAGAACACAAGTACTTGCTAACTGATCAAAGATTAAGGGTGTGTTTGGGGAGAGGTTGTTGTGAAATGCCTAATCTATCCATCGTTTTTTTCTCTGTCACTTTGGAAGTATGCCATTTGTGATCGTTTCTTTGACTAGTATCACGTGTAAGGAAAAATCCTGAGCCATGGATAATACAGGCGAAGGTTCATTGATCAAATCAAAGGCACTCACATGTTGTATACTCATAAACGTGAATGCTGATGACTAATTCGAACACACGCACACAAATTTCAAGGCTAATTGAGTCCATAAACAACATTCGTCTTCCTAGTTCATCACGAAATCAGTAAAAAACATCTCCGTAAATACATATGCGCCACATACACCATGCAAATCATTCACAAACAAGAGCTTGCGAATCCTTTATATCACCGAATCAGTCACCCACCGAGCTTGCATGACAAAGGAAACAAAAAAATCAGAGAAGTACATACTTCTTGGTGGAGGCTGCTAGCGGCAAGCTCGGTGGCGACCACCTCGTGCAGGCCAGCGGCGACGAGGTCCTAGAGGCCTGGTAGAGGATCGATCCATGACATCGCTCAGCTTCATGCGGCGGCGGGCTGAAATCGGCCCGGAACAGGGCAAAGACCAGAGTGGAGGAGGACGGCGGGGGACTAGGGCGAGGAGCAGAGGAGATCGTCGTTGTTCACCGGGCGGCTCTAGATGGGAGGGGTCGCGCCGGAGACGGTGTTGGCGGCGTGCAAGGATCTTCCATCGGACGAGCCACGACCAACTGTGGCTATGAGCGAGGGGGAGGGAAGGGGGTCGCACGGTGGGGCACTCCGCTGTGGCTACGGGCGAGGGAAGGGGGGGAGCTGTGGGAAGGGCGAGGGAAGGGGGCACTCTAGCGAGGGTGAGGGCGACGGAAGGGGGCCGCTGGGTCGAGGGTGATGGAAGGGGGAAAATTACCTGTGACGTTCTCCTGGTGGACTCCGGTGTGTTCCGCAGTGTCGACGGCGCCGTCATCACGCCGTGAGGACTTCTCGTTCGGTCGACCCAGATCCAGTTTTGTGCTTTTACAATTTGGTTAGGGCTAAGAGAAATTATCGGGGTATTTATGAGGGGTTTTCAGCGGGAGTACACTCCAAAATTTGGTGGAAAGTTAAAAAATATTTGAGGTTGGCGGGGAGGGTTCAGCTCGAAGGAAAAAAATTACTCTGATACAAATTAGTTGACTCAGATTTATCTAAATTCGAATGTATTTAGACTTGTTTAGGCTAGATATATCCGAATCTAGACAAAACCAAGTCAACTAAATTGGACAGCAGGGAGTACCTCTACAAAGTAGAGTACACGCTTAATTATTTGTTTGGATAGTAATTATTTTAAGTAATCTTTTATTATAATAAATTGGAAATAATAGTTTGAACCAATATGGAATATATTTCGCGGACCGCCGCGATGGCTCGCGATCCTCATCCGACTCGTGGGTGGCTCAATGACGACTCCCCGATGTGCGCGTACCTCCGGATGGCGGGAATGTGCTCCGGTGACGAAGGAGCCGGAGACGGTGACGACGGATCTTCGTCGTGAAAAGATATACTAGAATCTCACATGGGAATATCGGCGGCGGTGCCAATTTGCGAACAAGACCCTGAAACTAACAACAGAAACGCGATCAGGTCCAGGACTCCATGTAGCTCCTTCCCCACCTCAATCAGAACGCTGCCAAGCACGGCCAGCTGCGCCACCACCGGGGACTACGCCACTTGGAGTGGATCAGCGGGAGCACGCCGCCTTGGAGCTGAAAGACCTCTTCGCCGGCACCATGGCCTGGAGGAAAACGTCCCTTAGAAGGAGAGGCTGCCCTTCAGCTGATATAGTCAACGGCGTCACCGCCGTCGAGGAATCGCTCCAGCAAAGCACAACATCGGTGCTAGAAAGGTGCTTATTGAATGCTCCCGCCATCGCCATCAGGCATGCGCCGCTGACCTCCCTCCATGGGAGCACTTCAGACGAGGCAGCCAGGGACCGCTTGACGCTGCACCAGAGCGCCAACACATAAGGGAGAGGAGATCCTTCCGGCCTCCATCTCGAAGCCCTCGACGGAGCGTCGCACTTCTCGACCCCCTCGCCACCACGGCCGGCCAGGAGGAGAACCACCACGCACCTCTCGACGCTGCCAAATCCCTCCCCTTTGCCCCCACGGCCAGACAGGAGGGATTGCACAACGCCAAGCACAGACTTCAGAAGAAGAGGAAGGAAGGGGAGTGGCAGGCATCGAGCACCACTCACTGACGGCTCCGGCCACCAGAGCGAGCAAATTAGTGAGCACCACCTAATGGCACCCTCACTTTAAAACTACTAGAATCTCGCATGGAAATACTTACACGAAAAACATAGATCATCTATGTTAAAGGTTTTAGGGTTTCCACACACATGACAGAATAAAGCCATATCTCATCTATCTCATCATCATCTAGGTTACAGGATGGAATATAGAGCCATGTTCATCATACAACCGAAATCAAAGCCACCGCATATATTCGTCAATTTCCAAGTAGCAAACCCTAGCCGACTGACCTAGCTAGCACAACAAATCAAGAAACAATGCAGCTCTCCCACCGCTCTCCCCTCCCTCATCTCGCCTCCTAGACCTCCTCCCTCCCAGGGCGATGGCCAGAGTCGAGTTTGGGTGAGGGTCCCACCCCTTTGTATCATAGTAGTTGTAGCTATTTCCCTTGTGGTGTCTGTCCCTGTGGTGTTTGAGGGTCGGTTGGTGATCTCCGATGGTCAGATCCACCACGTTGCGCTCCTACTCTGCTTTGATGTGTCCCACTGGTGGCAAGCGGCGAGGCGGAGGAGCTGGTCAAGGGCGTACATCCCTTCGAATAAGGCATGTCCCGGGTGTTTCGGGATGGTGGGTATGGATCTCCCCGGCTCGATTTGGTCTCTCTTTCCTCTGTGGTGGAGCTTTCATGGGGAAAGCTGAAGGCTACGGATGGGAAGACCACCATTCGCCCTCCAAATAAGATCCATGTTTCGTTGTCCTTCCTCTGCTTTCTTCTTTGGCTACAACCTCCGGCTAGTGGCAGCTGCTTGGAGTTTGTTGGTGGCCAACGTTTCATGTGGCAGAAGTTGAGGGCTCGATGTGCTGACGAGGAAAATGTTCGAATTACTTGTCTTGCTTTCCCCCTGCCTGCAACCATCTGGTAGGTGGCCATGATAAATACTCCACGGTGGGCATTTGCTGCTTCTCCTGGCGGAGCTCTCAAACGGTGGCGATTTTGCGATGTTGCTATCCTTGGTCATGGCAACCACTCTACGCGACAGTTCTAGGCGAGCCGCAACAACCTCCTGGATATCGTGCTTATGAGGATGCCTCTACGCCACTCCATCACGACGCTCTTCAACTTTCCTTCACCAAGTGGTGTTGTCCCCGGCGATGGTGTGGCCGGCTATGGCGTCGAGTGCGTCATCGTCCCCGGTGGAGAAGGACTCGATTGTAGTTTACAAATTTCTTAGATCCAAAAAAATATCGAGATTCAACTACTCCATCTTATCCAAATCAGTGTTCTTAGATTTATAGATTCGAATGTAATGTTCTCGGAATTGTCTAGATTCAGATTTATCTATTCATATTTTGACTAGATACATCTGAATTTAGACAAATCTGAAAACAGTAATTTAAAGAAATATGCAAAGTTAACAACCAAATCATTTAGATTTCTGTAAAATTTGGCATATCATAAATTTGACAAAACAACTCAAATCGTACTAAAAAAAATTATCCAGGCAAGGTTGACGCTTCTGTCTCTCTATTTCAGATAAAACGCAGATCCACTCTTTCATTGCCCACTCCATGCTGCGTTCACTCTTCCTCTGAATCGGCATCGTCTCGCCGTATCCGTCGCCAGCGGAGAGAATATGGGGGTCAGAGACATCATCGTCGTCCAAGATAGCGACGACGACCACTCTCTATCCTTAGGTACGTTGCCTCCACCCTGGAATTTTTTTCCTCGTTTCGATTTACACTGGCACCATTAACACTTCGGGTGACATAGGTACCTTGGGAAAACACGCTGACGCCTCGCACACGTTTTGGACGGGATCGGAGAGGAGGAAGAAGGAGGGTCAGCATTCCACGAAGAAGAACCACGCCGCAATCGGATCGAGGAAGAGCCAACACGGCGTCTCCGCTGGCGGATCGAGGAGTGCTGTGTCGTCGAAGCGCCAACGCGCTCTCGTGGATTCCTCATCGATGGCCGATTCAGAGGATTCAGAGGACACCGACGCGGCTAAACCGAGGAAGTGCCACCATGCCGTCTCCGGTGGCGGATCGAGGAAGGTCGGATCAAGGAAGCGCCAAGACGCTGTCGCCCCTGCCTGATCGAGGAAGGCCTGATCTCTGAACCTTCCTCTTGCACTTTACTGTTCTTGATTTGTTCCACCAGTACATCAGCTATGACCATACAATGTTCTTGAGCAATGGCAAAACGTATGGGCATTGAACCGGCTTGGCAATAGAAATCTGTTAAATCATATTGTGTGAACCTGCTTTTGGCACTAGTATAATTTAGCTCACACCGTTAGATCAACAAAAACCAACGGATTATATCTAATTGGGGTCAAGATGGGAATGGGCCGGGTCGGCCCGCTGGGTCACTGACCCGACCCAAAATTTTGGGGTCGTTGGGCGGACGGGTCGACCCTGAGCAGTGTTTGGGCCAACGGAGCCGGCACTAACCGACCCACTAGGTCGACCGGGTCGGCCCGATTTCCCCTCGTTGCACAGCTCGGCAGAGCACACAAGCATATCAGCGAACAGCTCTGCCGCTTTCCCTAGGCGCCGCCCCCGCCGCCGTCCCACCCCCGCCCCCAGACCCGCCCATCTCTGCCGCTGCCTTCAGAACCCGCTCGCCGCCCAGTTCCTGGTCTCCTTCCTGTTCCCGGTCGCCGTCCCGCTCCTGGAGTAATTCCGGTCATCGTCTCGGCCGCCGCATAGGTCGGCAACTCATCATAGTCACGGTGGCTAGTCCTTCTACAAGATCTTGCTTCCTCTGGCCGTCTTCCTCCCCTTCCCCGCGGTTAGTGCTCCAACCGTCTCTATCTAATGCAGTGCAAGTTTCTTGGTTAGGGATTTTCCTTTTTTGAGTTCTTGGTTAGTGCTCTAGTTGTTAGTAGATTTCTAGGTTCTTAGTTAGTGCAATTTTTTGGTGCTGTTTGCTTGAAAGGAGAGACAGATATGGTGATGTTTTTGTCTAGATGGCCAAGCTGCAACACCTAAAACGTCCCAGGCTGCAGAGTTCAGACATGGTTCTTTTATTGTTCGAGTCCAATGCCCAACACCAGACACTTAATTAGTTTGGGCAGGCCACACTTAATATTCACATATAAGTGAAATTGCAATTCACACTAGGCCCTAACAAAAAATTAGAAACATCAACAAGCACAACTCCCAAATGCCTCGTCGTACCGATGGTGTCGACAAAACAAATGGATCAGCATTGTCGCCGGACCGGACTTGAAGCCATTGCTTGTCATCTCCTGTTTCATCTGTAGCACTAGTCTGAGCCGGCTCGCCTCGCTCAACACCTTGATCAGTGATGTAGTCAGTGAGAGAAAAAGCAGAAAAGGAACATGTCCTCTTAACGTATGTTTTAGCTTAGGCATTTTTATCGACTGGCATTCATTCTGGCCTAAATACGACCTCAAAGTCCCTGTACTGAATTATTCCTCTGACTGCTAAAACATATAGATGGTCCCGTATGTCTGTTTGTCTCTTTACTGTACATGTGCCAAGATACTTATTTCTGAAAATTTCTGTACAAAGCTTGTTGTTGAGGTCAGAAGCCCCTCCCAATCAGAAGCTACGGCCGCTGTTCCCGTCTTGCAGTGGTCAGCTTCCGTCGGTGCCGTGGCGCTGATTCCTCCTCATCCCCGACGGCACCTGCGTTCTAGCCAAGCCTACACGCAAGGTGAGCTCCCGCCTGCAACTTTCTCATGTCCGGAACGAATTTGGCTCTGTGATGTGTCCTCCTCATCTACTTTGATTTGGCCTACAGCTAGCTGCATTGTCTGAGAAAGATTTGACGACTCCTGGGGAAAATTAGGGGTCCACTTTGCATCTGGACGGATTTGGTTCCTCAAAGGCAACTCGGATTGGCGGCTTCAGATTTTCGGACCAACTGGTACTTAATCGTTCTTCTCTACTTGTGCCTCCACTTTTCTTCTCGTTCCTCAAAGGCAACTCGGATTGGCAGCTTCAGAGAGAGAATCTCCAACTAGCGGTGGTAGAAAATTAACCAGTGGGCTTTGGTTCGAAAACAGAACCAGAATAAGTTTTTTTTCTTTTCTTTAAATGCCATTGTCTGTCCGTGTGGAGCATGTGCTCGCACAACAGGAAGTGATCAGACACATGCATCAAATACGTGCCTCAGCCAACAACAGCAGGAAAATTAGGTGCCTGAATCGGTCTTTGGGATTAGCAATAAGATGGTCTATCTATATGGAAGAGAATTTAAATTAGGTGCCTGCCATAGAACTGTTGTAGCTGCTCACTCTAGCCGATTGACAGAATAAATTAGGTGCGCTACTGATGCCACTCGGAGGTGCAGGACTGAATCTAACTGCTAGCACGCTGCATGCAATGTCTTTCCCATGGTACATTGTTCTGTACTTTATCCAATGTTTTGTTGCATGCCTGAATCCAATGTCTTTCACAGAGGTGTAGGGCTGAATCAGTCGACTGCATCCAATGCTACTGACGTTGAACTAAGTTGCAAAACTAAAAGACTACTGATTGACAATACATTCTCTTTAGTAATGGTCATGATCATATTTTTTATGTCTAAATTATGAATATTTCTAGAAGATTGAATCATGATTTCGTTCCTATTAAAATTGGTTGTCGTATTTTTTCCTGAACTTTTTGACATGGCGTGTAGCTACTGATCTTGTGCTATTACGACTTGGTAGTATGGTTTGCTGCTGGAAAGGTGCTTGATGCCGGGCATGTAGTTGCTGCTGGGATGTGCTTGGTGATGGGAAGTGGGATGGTCTGAGATCATTGCTATGATCAGATGCTGGCTCGGTAAATTTCCCATCACTACTTGAGGGGGTAATTTGTCTGGTTTGGTATAGATAGGGGGGTTAAATGACTCAGTTAATAGTTAGGGGTGGTTAGTGACTCAAAACCAATAGATAGGGGAGTTATATGGACTTCTTTCTATGTTCATCTATATGCACTTGATATATACAATCGCTAATCGCTCGTAAAAAATAATTTCGACCTTGGTGCATGTGCATCTGGGTAGCACTCTGTAGCTCCGCCCCTGTACCTGACTATTGATCAAGGCTAGACTGAAAAATCACATAGTGTAAACTAAAAAATCACATAGTGTAAAGAAATGACAGGAAGAGATAGTATTATCTCCGAAATGATCGCTAGGATCAACAACATAGCAGTAATGACGGTAATATATGACTAATAGAATCAAGCGGTAGGCTGAAGAGAGCTTCTTTGAATGCAGCTAGTGATGCTATTGACATTAATGCAGGTACTAATGCAGCTGCTATGTTATTTCTAATAGGACTGGTTTTACGGAGATAAGGCAAAATGACACGAGATAAGAGCTGGATGGATAGGGAAAGGGATTCCGTTGAGTGGCAAACAGGCATGAAGGATTTCTTGAATTTTTCTTTCGATGGTGCTCATCAAAACTCGACTGCCCCATGCCCCTTAAGGAAATGTCTCAATATTGTTCACAAAAATAAAAGGGATGTTCATAGTGACTTGCTGCGCCATGGGATGGATCCGACCTACACTCACTGGATATACCATGGTGAACAATCCGATGAGGGAAGCATGGATGAAGATTCTGATAATGAAGACGCTATAGATGATGGTGCTGCAGTATGCGACATGCTCAATACTCTCATAAGGGGCACAAACATGGGGGAAAGTAATGCAGATCATGGTGAAGGTGCGGGTGACAATGATGTGGATGATTCCAGTGGTGACCGAAAGGACCAGGAGCCAAATGCAACAGCCAAGGTCTTCTTCGAACTATTGAAAGAGGCAAAAAAAAGAGCTATGCCCAGGTTGCGAGGAGGTCACAAAGATATCTTTCATTGTGAAGCTTTACCAAATAAAGTGTGTCACCGGGATGAACAATAGAGCATGTGACTTAATTCTGCAGTTGTTCGTGCAGGTGCTCCCAAAGGGTCACTGTATTCCTACTAACCTCGCCAAAGTAAGGAAGGTGATCCGAGATCTTGGGCTGGATTACAAGAAGATACACGCGTGTGTTAATGACTGTGTGCTATTTCGTGATAAATATGCCGATGCCAAAGAATGCCCTATTTGTCGTGATTCTCGATGGAAATCTACTCCTACCAGTGACAAAGACAATGCATCAAGCTGTAAATCAAAGAAGTCATTGCCACAGAAAGTTCTATGGTATTTCCCACTCATTCCAAGGCTGCAAAGGCTATACATGACAAAGGCTATGTCATCAAATATGAAATGGCATAAGGAGGGTCGCGTGGATGATGGCATAATGAGGCATCCTGCAGATTCGAAGGCTTGGAAGCATGTTGATAAGAAATATGCTAAGAAGTTCTCAAAAGATGCTCGCAGTGTTCGGCTTGGCGTTGCTTCGGATGGATTCAACCCATTTGGGCTCATGAGTATATCACATACTACATGGCCTGTCATTCTTGTCCCATATAACTTGCCACCGTGGATGTGTATGAAGCAACAAAATTGGATTATGTCAATGATTATTCCAGGGCCAAAGTCAACAGGAAATAACATAGATGTGTACTTGCAGCCTTTGGTTGATGAACTGAATGTTCTATGGGAGGATGGTGCTTACACGTATGATGCCGCAAGTAAAAAAAAAATCCAGCTGTATGCGTGCTTGTTATGGACCATCAATGATTTCCCAGCTTACGCAGTGCTTTCTGGTTGGAGCACAAAAGGGAAGCTAGCATGTCCTTATTGCCACTGCATAACAGATTTTTTATGGCTCAAGGATGGTCGCAAACATTGCTATATGGCACACCGACGTTTTCTGCCGATGAGCTACAGATGGCGTCGAAACAAGGTTTTGTTCAACAACAAAACAGACCATAGAGAAGCTCTAGAGCCACTTACAGGTGAACAATTTGTACAACAACACAAAAGCATTGAGCACGCACCATTTGGGCGAACAAATAAGAGAAAGCGACCGGAAAGTAAGAGTTGGCATAACTGGTGGAAGAAAAGTGTATTTTTCCAACTCCCATATTGGAAGCACTTGCTTGTTAGACAGGAACAATCTGGATGTTATGCACATCGAGAAGAACATTTGTGACAGCATTCTAGGCACTTTGCTTGAGATGGATGGGAAATCAAAGGATAGTCTGAAGGCTCGTCTTGATTTGCAGGACCTGAAAATTAGGAAGGATCAGCATCCAAAGCCCGGTAAACATAAGTATGAAATAAAGAAAGGCTGCTATGCTTTAATAAGGGAAGAGAAGATAATGCTCCTCAGGTTTCTACGGAGCATTAAGATGCCTAATGGCTATGCTTCACACATTAAGCGATGTGTGGTCCTCGAGCAGTGCAAGATTAGTGGATTGAAAACTCATGATTGCCATGTTATATTTCAGAAACTTCTTCCTATTGCATTGCGCAAGCTTCTGCCAGAGAATGTTGTTAACCCATTGCTTTAGCTAAGTCAATTCTTTTCTGATTTATGCTCCAAGGAGTTAAGCGATGAAGATTTGGTGAAGTTGAGCAACACAATTCCAGAAACTCTATGTCAGCTCGAGATGATCTTTCCCCTAACATTATTTGATATTATGATGCATCTCCCTGTTCATCTAGTTGAAGAGGCCCGGTTGGGAGGACCCATCTTGTACAGATGGATGTACCGAATTGAGCGATACTTGTGTACAGTGAAAGGATATGTGCATAACAAAGCTCACCCAGAAGGTTCTATTGGAGAGGGGTACATCCTTGAAGAGTGCATGACTTTTTGCAGTCGATTCCTTGATGGCATGCCTACAAAGCAAGGTGTGTCCGAGCATCATGAAGATAAAGGTACAGATCAACCACCAACCGGGATTAGTATAATGAGTACAATTGACTACTCCAAGAAAGTTTTTGTTCATGAACCACTCTCTTTGGCTGAGATTAATCAAATGAGGCATTTCATAATAACAAACTGTGAGGAAACTGCGCCATGGATTGAGTAAGGATACCTATGTGTTTATTTCACATCATGATGTGCATTAATTCTTTCAGTTCAACTAACAATCATTTATATCTTTGAAGTGAACATCTCGAGGAGCTCAAAAGGAACAAATGTCCAAATTCTCAGAAGCAACACAAGGGAGAGTTTGTTGGCTGGTTTGAGAGACGGGTAAGTTCCTTTCGCATTTTCACTAATGTTCCTCATAGTATGTTCATGATTCATACATATTCTATTCCATGTAACAGATCACAGAACTCTATAGTGATGGTAAGGTCAGCAGCCTTATTTATGCACTAGCTAAAGGACCTGATCACCGAGCTCATGTTTTCAACCGTATAGTTTTGAATGGATATTTCTATCGGAATTCCTATATAGAGAAGGACTTGAGTACCCAAAATAGTGGCGTCATAGTCAAGGGCGATGACAGCACATGCAATATTGATTATTATGGGGTGATCAAGAAAATCATATTTCTTGACTATCCTCCTGATAAGGAGGTCGTTATATTCCAATGTGACTGGTTTGACGTGCCTCCAGCTAGTAGAACTCAGAGTAAGGGATATAATAAGGACAAATATGGAATTATTGACCTTGACACTACTCTAACCCGATTCACGGGTGACCCTTACATTCTAGGCCTCCAAGCTCAACAGGTTTTCTATGTGAGAGATGTGAAGAACCCTGATTGGGAAACTGTGATTAAAATGAATCCATGCAATTTGTTTGCTCCTTCTGCTATAAATGGTGTAGGCCTTGATGAAGCCGCTGAAGCCGATGAAGGTGAGGCAGACGTGCTGGATGTCGTCGACACAGAAATTACAGTGCCAAGCACACCTGAAGAGATCACTAGTTGGTGCAGAAATGATGTAGAAGGATCCAGCGTTGATGTTTCGATCATCGAAAACATAAGACCCGTTGAGTTTGAAGAAGTTCAAATCGAATATGATGATGATACGGGTGACGATGAGGCTTACGTAAATGATGGCTATGTTGCTCCTTTGGGACAAGAAGGATTGGATGATGACCAGGGGTTCTTTGTTTAGGTTTTTATCTGTTGCTAAGTCGCTTGTGCTCTCTGCATATGGACACCTGAAACACGTAGTTTCTAGTATTTTTGTTCTGATTATGCTGTCTACATTTAGTTTAAACTGTAGAAATGACTCCAGGCCTTGTGATATGTGCTTCTGCTAGTGCAGTGATATGCAGTTCACTGTCAAAAAGACTCCAGGCCTTGTGGTTTAGTAATAAAAAAGTATTATGAATATTGTGTAGTTTACTGAACTTGATGTAGCCATCTTCGACTTCTTTTAATTTCCTAAGGCGACATGATTCAGGTTAGCATTGTACATGATACATCACTACTCCTACAGATTACTCACCTATCCTAATTTTGCCATCATATTAGTATTTTGTTCCATAACTCAAACAGGTAAACAATTATGTTTATATTCAGTAAAGATTCTTTGAGGATTTGTAACTTGTTGTAGGCATATTCTAGCAAGAAACTGTCATTGTTTAGTCTCCATACATGAGAAAGTGTCGCTGGTTTATTTACTGAACTTTGTTCATGCTTATCTGTGAATAGTTTCTCTCATGAAGTTTAATCTGGTGCGGTTACTACGCCTACAAGCAATAAATCTGGAATAACCATAGGCATTTGCATCCTACTCTGATTCAAACAATTTATTTTTCTAATGATCTGCACTTTATTACACAATTGTATGAGATAAAATAGAAGCATCTAGGCAGGTTGTATATATCACTGCTGACCACTCAGCAGTGTTCAGTTTGCCACCAGCTATCTATTTCCTACTAATCCCGCAGTTCTTTTTCTCAGGTTTGAGCACCCGGGAGGTTTAAGCATCAAGCTACACAATGCCTTTTGGTGTTAGGAGGCTCCTCTATTACCCCCATTAAATTAGTTTTGGTGTTAGCAGGCTCCTCAACATATGTGATAGTCATGTATTAGTTACAAGCTCTGCACACCATGATTTCTGTGTCGGATGGTCGATGAACATGTATGGCTATTAAACATGTACTAACACCCGCTAGTTTTTTTTGCGAAGGAACACCTGCTAGTTTAATTGTCTGGTTACGCTTGCTATTCTAATATTTAGTGGAATGTACTCCCTGCGTCCTAAAATAAATGATTTGAGTTTGTCTAAATTCACAGATATCTATATACTAAAATGTGTCTAGATACATCTAAATCTAGACAAACTCAAGTCACTTATTTTGGAACGGAGGGAGTATATAATTTTCTGTGAGTGCTTTGATAATTCCGCACTACCTGTAGAAATCCATTCTTCATTCTTTCTAGCATATGGCTGGGAGGCTCTGCTGTATGTCGGTTTCTATTCATTGTTCTGTTCCTGTTGGTCATAGCTTCTGGTGAGGTTTCTCGGTACTCACCTACATCCATCTTTGCATGGAGGACTAAAAATGGTGGTGCGTTATGACCAAGCCACAAGAGCTAGTGACCTGAGAGTGCCCACACCACCACATAGGAGTAACAAACTTTGTTTATTTTAGCTACATGGTTCTTCACGATAAGGAAGCATGCAGTTTTCAACGCCACATCAAATCAGCTATAGGCAATAAGTGGGAGCGAGTGATTTAATGTTAACAAGACCAAAAGGAGATCGTTTACTAGGCAAACTAGAATCCAGAATTTATGAATGCCTTCTTTGCTTCTGGCTCCATTATTTTCTACGCCTTCCTATACTCTGTCAACTACCTGGTGTTCGACCTCCATTGCTTCTAGTTCTATTGCTGTATAAAAAGTGCCTTTAATTTGTTTTCTGTATTGTTTAAATTCTCTTAACGAGATTAGGACACTGTTTTGTGCATCGACACCACACACATGTCCACTGTAGCATGTGTCCGCCATCTCGCATCAATCGTTAGTTTCTCTGTCTCCCTTGAATGCACGATCTTAGTTAATCATGAATTCATGATTACCTCATACCAGCTAGACTAGAAGGTATCAATCACTGATTTGTTTTTTTAATAAGCTAACCCCGTTCCTATATAAACTAGTATACCCCAAAGAAAGAAAAATATCAGAAACCATAGACCACTTTAAAGAGTATTCTTGCAACATCTTTTTCCTTTTTCACAACAGTAGGGATTGTTGCGATATGTTCTACATATTCCATGGATATACAACTTGTCGCAATATGTAATAGCTATTGCAACATCATGAAATTGACGCAAACATGAGCTATTACGACCACCACATATTTTGGTGCAATATGAAGGCATTTTTGCAACAACATTTGAGACTAGTGCGACGTTTAAAAATTGTTGCAATATCTAGCCTAATATTACCACGAAGATCAATTTTATTGCAATACCTAGTCTTTATTACAACAAAATAGCTAATTCACGCAACAAAACATGATTGTCGCAATATCTCTCCCATATTACAATGACTTCAAAATGTGTTGCAATATGTGACCTCTATCGCAACATAAACAGTGCTTAATGCGACAAAACGAAATTGTAGCATTATGTAGGTCCTATTGCCACCAAATGGAATTTTGTGGTAATATTGCATTTTATTGCAACAAAAGATAGCTGTAGCAATAAATATTGTTGCAATAGACCAGATTTATTGTAGTGCATCAAGGTCGCGCACCGCGGTCATCTCCAAAGTCGCGCATCGCGGACATCTCCTTAGTATCTACTAAGAAGGATCTATGGAACTATTAGAATTTGGGGTGGAGGGGGACTTGGTATGATCTGGTTCTGGGTTGCATTGCAGGTGACGTACGAGAGCATGGTGGAGCTGATGCACGACAAGACGAAGGTGAGGCTTCACTCGCGACAGTGTAGAATCTGGATCTCCGCCCGCCCGCTGCAGCCGCACAAGCGGCCTTCCGTGCCTCCCACAGGCCACCGTCACCGTCACCATCGACACCCACGTCGTTAGTATTTACCCCGCTTCAACTTCTCTTCCACCTGCTACTGCTGATCTGGGCAGGATGGCGCTCAAATTGGACTAACCTAGGCAATGGAAATACGTGGGCAGTTCAGAATCTAGAGTGTATACTCCTGCCTGCATAGGCACGGTGATCTGAGTAGCTTAGCTAGCGATCTTGCCAGGAATACCATGAACATGTACTAAATGACTAGTTAGTTTGCGCAGATCACTTGGGAAGCTGCTTAACCTGATGTTTCAGTGGACAATACTGGAGCTTGATCTGATGTTTTAGTGGACAATTAGTTTTCTTGTTGTTTGTAAACCTTATGGTAGTAGTAGCTCTATGGATAATGCATCAACTTGAAATGTTTGTACTGCCATACCATGTGTTGTTGTTGGACCATGCTGCCACTGAAGATATTGTGTGTATAGAAAGAGAGTAATTGCTGGAAAATCTGTTCATGAAAAATTTGTTATGTTCACTTGTTTTCTTGCTGTGAGTATAAGTGTGTCCAGTAGCACTGCATCTTTATCTTCTTGCTTGATGTGACTATATGCTTGTACATTTTGCTTGCTTGCTATCAATACTTCCGCCTTCATAGTCATGGTGATCTGAGTAGCTTAGCTAGCGATCCGAGTAGCTTAGCTAGCCCCCAATTTTATTATCTCAGTTGGTCTAGTATTTTAGGAGTGTTGTACCTTGAGAAACTATAATGCATCTATTCATGTATTTGTTACTAGCGCTTGTTTAAATTCCTAATGCTCTTGCACTTTCACTTCCAAGGATCCTGTACGTCAAAAACTAACGCTAGGCCTACTAGGACGGTGTACAACCTCCGCCTACCTCGCCATCAACGACGCCATCGGTGGTTGCGACTCAAGCAGGAGTCCCGACTCGGTCAGGAGACGACAGAGATTCAGGTCCAAGATCTTCTATGATGGAGCCAGTCTTGTAGATGCGGACGGGTACGAGTAAGCCAGGAGAGGCTAGGAGGCACTACGACCTGTTGGTGGAGGACGTGTATGGCATCGAGGCGCTGGCTGCCACTGCTTGTCTACGCCGATTACGATGAAGACACATATCAGATCTTCACCGAGCCCCATCCACCGCATCATCACAATCAGGTATGCACATTGTCCCCTCTTTATCCAGATTTCTATCTGATGTGTTTACTATTATTCTCTGCGGGTGTGCCTCTATTGATGCGGCTCTCGGTGGCAGATCTGTCATATGCACGAGAGCGATGTTGCCACTGCTCACTGTACCTCCCAAGATTCATGCGTGTTGGCTCGTGACTTTGCAACTTGATCAATATTGCTGAGCCTGAGGTGTAATGGTAGTGCTTGTTCAATTTCTGTTTGTGTTCTTGATATGGCAGTTCTATTTGTTGCTAGAAATTGGCTTGCCAACAACTGTATACATATTTGCATATACAAGATAGTTTATAATTTGGACAGATGTTTCTTTGTTAATATGGTCCATTTTGATGTAACCTTTTACATATTATTTAAAGGGGAGAAATACCCCTATAGAAAAAGAAACTCTGATACTCGTACTTCTAATTTGCTCTATGATCTGGACAATGGCTGATAGCGGTCACATTTCATCGTCATGGAGAAATTCCAACTCTTATTTAATATGAATACCTCGGCTGTGTTCTAGTGGTTGAATGCGGTTTCATATGCTTGGTGCAATCCAGGCCTATCAAATGTCACTTGTGCGTGCAACTAGGGGCACTAGAATTAGCAAGTAGTATGTGAGTTATTATGTACCTGCATCTTGTCTCAACAATTGGTGTATGTGAGTGCTTTGGTTCCTGCTACTATTAGTTGGTTGGTTATTTAGCTTTTCATTCTGCAATGGCTTCCTCAGGGAAAAACCTTGTGTACATTACTGGAACTCCACTACTCTATCATTTCTATTCGTTAAGAAGACTGTATTTATGTATGCGTGTTCTCCTTCATTTATGTCTACAATATTCAGTACTTGTGCATGATTATTTTTAAACTATCAGATCTAATATAGTAAGACATAGCATTAAGCTGCAGCTAACTATTAAAATTTTGGTGCTAAAAGTTGCGTTTCCTATCTTAACAGGAGTTCGAGGCGAATGAAAGTTGAAGAACCGTGACAAAGCTATGAGATTCCTGTGAACACGTCTATTTGCTAGGCATCCTTGTAACATGTCTATTATTCCGTGTTGTGAAACTGTGTGGTGATATTTATATTCTAGTTGATTTGTGTCAGAATGTAGTTCGAGCATCAGTCTATGTATGTACTATTGATAAAAGTTCTAGCATTAGTATTTGACATTATAGGCCTTGGGCCAAACATTCTGGACAAGGATGTTTCCCTAATTAAGATCTGTACTACATCAATTGAGATTTGTACTGCATCAACTAATTGGGCTGCAAAGAGGCCACATCCCAAAGAAATTGTGGACATATTTCTGAAAGCAGTTTAACTAATTTCGGAAAATGAAATAAAATTGTATTGTAAAAGGCCAAAAGGCCCAAAATAAAATGGATGGCCAAAAGGCAAAGGACTAACAAGTAAGTGAGCAGTTAAAAGGCCGTGGCTAAGAAAATAAAAAGGCTTAACTTCTAGGCTTGGCCCATTTAGTGGACCAGAGTTGATAGAAAAAACATGTAAACAAGCTGAACTGTTGGGCTTGGCCCATATAAAACACCTGTCTGGACCGGGCTAAATCTGATCGACGACCTTTCGAATTGGTCACATATTTTCCACGTAGGATCAGCCACGTAGGATCTGACGTGGACAGGGTAGACAGTCTATGACCAATACAGTTGGTCATAGAATCTGTGACCATCTATATTGGTCATAGACGTCTATGACCAATTTAGAAAAAAGGTCGTGGTGTTTAACTAGTGATGCTCACCTTTTGACCTTCTGTATTTGGTCACAAATTAAAAACTATGACCTTTCAGTGACCAATATGAAGGGTCATGTATCATCAGATTTCTTGTAGTGTAGAGTCATTGCATGTGTGTTCTTATCCTAAACCAGCACTAGAGTCATTGCATGTGTGTTCTTATCCTAAACCACAACTAGTCATTGCATATATATTCTTTTCATAAAGCATATGGATCCACCAGAGTCATTGCATGTGTGTTATTTTCATGAACCACATGGATCCACCAGTGTCATTGCATGTGTTTTTTTTTCATGAACCACAACTACAGTCATTGAATGTGTGTTATTTTCACAAACCATATATGGATCCGCCAGAGTCATTGCATGTCTGTTCTTTTCACAAACCACGTATGGATCCACCAATGTCATTCAATGCCCATTCTTTTAATAAACTACATGGATCCACTATACATTGCATGTGTGTTCTTATCCTAAACCAGCACTAGAGTCATTGCAGGTGTGTTCCTTACATAAAACACAGCTAGAGTCATTGCATGTCATTGCAGGTGTGTTCATCCTAAACCAGCACTAGAGTCATTGCAGGTGTGTTCTTTTCATAAAGCATATGGACCCACCAGAGTCATTGCATGTGTGTTATTTTCATGAACCACATGGATCCACCAGTGTCATTGCATGTGTGTTTTTTCATGAACCACAACTAGACTCATTGAATGTGTGTTCTTTTCAGAAACCACCTATGGATCCACCAGATTCATTGCATGTATGTTCTTTTCACAAACCACATATGGATCCACTAGTGTCATTGCATGCCAGTTCTTTTCATAAACCACATGGTTCCACTAGAGTCATTGCACGTGTGTTCTTTTCACAAATCACATATGGATCCACTAGAGTCATTGCATGTGCGTTTCTTATCCTAAACTAGCACTAGAGTCATTGAATGTGTGTTCTTTTCAAAAACCACATATGGATGCACCAAAATCATTGTATGTCTGTTCTTTTCATAAACCACATGGATCAACTAAATTCATTGAATATGTGTTCTTTTCACAAATCACATATGGATCCACCAGAGTCATTGTATGTCTGTTCTTTTCATAAACCACGTGGATCCACTAGAGTCATTGCATGTGTGTTCTTTTCATTAACCATAGATGGATCCACCAGAGTCATTGCATGTGTGTTCTTAGCCTAAACTAGCACTAGAGTCATTGGATGTATGTTATTTTCATAAACAACATATTGATCCACCAGTGTCATTGCATGTGTGTTCTTTTCAAAAACCAGCACTAGAGTCATTGCATGTGTGTTCTTTTCATAAAGCACATGGATCCACTAGTCATTGCATGTGTGTTATTTTCATGAACCACATGGATCCACCTGTGTTGTTGCATGTGTGTTCTTTTCACAAACCATATATGGATCCACCAGAGTCATTGCATGTGTGTTCTCTTCACAAACCACATATGGATCCACTAGAGTCATTGTATGTGTTTTCTTATCCTAAACCAGCACAAGAGTCATTGCATGTGTGTTCTCTTCATAAAACACAGCTAGAGTCATTGCATGTATTTTCATAAAGCATATGGATCCACCAGAGTCATTGCATGCGTGTTATTTTCATGAACCACATGGATCCACAAGTGTCATTGCATGTGTCTTATTTTCAAGAACCACAACTAGAGTCATTGAATGCATGTTATTTTCATAAACGACATATGGATCCACCAGTGTCATTGCATGTGTGTTCTTTTCAGAAACCAGCACTAGAGTCATTGCATGTGTCTTATTTTCATAAAGCACATGCATCCACCAGAGTCATTGCATATGTGTTATTTTCATGAACCACATGGATCCACCCGTGTCATTGCTTGTGTGTTCTTTTCACAAACCACATATGGATCCACCAGAGTCATTGCATTTGTATTCTTTTCACAAACCACATATGGATCCACTAGAGTCATTGTATCTGTCTTCTTATCCTAAACCAGTACTAGAGTCATTGCATGTGTGTTCTTTTCATAAAACAGAACTAGAGTCATTGCATATCTGTTCTTTTTATAAATCATATGGATCCACCAGAGTCATTGCATGTGTCTTATTTTCATGAACCACATGGATCCAATAGTGTCATTGCATGTGCGTTCTTTTCATGAAAAACAACTAGAGTCATTGAATGTGTGTTCTTTTCACAAACCACATATGGATCCACCAGAGTCATTGCATATCTGTTCTTTTCACAAAGTGTCATTGCATGTCAGTTCTTTTCATAAACCACATGGTTCCACTAGAGTCATTGCATGTGTTTTTTTTCGCAAACCACATATGGATCAACTAGAGTCATTGCATGTGCGGTCTTATCCTAAACAAGCACTAGAGTCATTGAATATGTCTTCTCTTCACAAACGACATATGGATCCACCAGAGTCATTGCATGTCTGTTCTTTTCATAAACCACATGGATCAACTAGAGTCATTGAATGTGTGTTCTTTTCACAAACCACATATGGATCCACCAGAGTCATTGCATGTCTGTTCTTTTCATAAACCACATGTATCCACTAGAGTCATTGCATGAGTGTTCTTTTCATTAACCATAGATGGATCCACCAGAGTCATTCCATGTGTGTTCTTATCCTAAACCAGCACTAGAGTCATTGCATGTGTGTTATTTTCATAAACCACAAATGAATCCACCAGTGTCATTGCATGTCTGCTCTTTTCAAAAACCAGCACTAGAGTCATTGCGTGTGTGTTCTTTTCATAAAGCACATGGATCCACCAGAGTCATTGCATGTGTGTTATTTTCATGAAGCACATGGATCCACCAGTGTCATTGCATGTGTGTTCTTTTCATGAACCACAACTAGAGTCATTGCATGTGTGTTCTTTTCACAAACCACATATAGATCCACCAGAGTCATTGCATATGTGTTCTTTTCACAAACCACATATGGATCCACTTGAGTCATTGCATGTGTGTTCTTATCCTAAACCAGCACTAGAGTCATTGCATGTGTGTTCTTTTCACAAACCACATATGGATCCACCTGTGTCATTGCATGTCAATTCTTTTCATAAACCACATGGTTCCACTAGAGTCATTGCATATGTGTTCTTTTCACAAACCACATATAGATCAACCAGAGTGATTGCATGTGCGTTCTTATCCTAAACCAGCACTAGAGTCATTGAATCTGTCTTCTCTTCACAAACCACATATGGATCCACCAGAGCCATTGCATGTCTGTTCTTTTCATAAACCACATGGATCAGCTAGAGTCATTGAATGTGTTTTCTTTTCACAAACCACTGATAGATCCACAACACTCATTGCATGTCTATTCTTTTCATAAACCACATGGATCCACTAGAGTCATTGCATGTGTGTTCTTTTCATTAATGATAGATGGATCCACCAGAGTCACTCCATGTGTGTTCTTATCCTAAACCAGCACTAGAGTCATTGCATGTGTGTTATTTTCATAAACCACATATGAATCCACCAGTGTCATTGCATGTGTGTTCTTTTCAAAAACTAGCACTAGAGTCATTGCATGTGTGTTCTTTTCATAAAGCACATGGATCCACCAGAGTCATTGCATGTGTGTTATTTTCATGAAGCACATGGATCCACCAGTGTCATTGCAGGTGTGTTCTTTTCATGAACCACAACTAGAGTCATTGCATGTGTGTTCTTTTCACAAACCACATATAGATCCACTAGAGTCATTGCATGTTTGTTCTTTTCACAAACCACATGGATCCACTAGAGTCATTGCATGTGTCTTATACTAAAAAATCACTAGATTCATTGCATGTGTGTTCTTATCCTAAACCACAACTAGAGTCATTGCATGTCTATTCTTTTCATAAAGCATATGGATCCACTAGAGTCATTGCATGTGTGTTATTTTCATGAACCACATGGATCCAGCGGTGTCATTGCATGTGTGTTCTCTTCATGAACCACAACTAGAGTCATTGAATGTGTGTTATTTACACAAACCATATATGGATCCACTAGTCATTGCATGTATGTTCTTTCTAAAAATCACATATGGATCCACCAATGTCATTCAATGCCCATTCTTTTAATAAACTACATGGATCCACTAGAGTCATTGCATGTGTGTTCTTATCCTAAACCAGCACTAGAGTCATTGCATGTGTGTTCTTTTCATAAAACACAGCTAGAGTCATTGCATGTCTGTTATTTTCTTAAAGCACATGGATCCACCAGAGTCATTGCATGTGTGTTATTTTCATGAACCACATGGATCCAATAGTGTCATTGCATGTGTGTTCTTTTCAAGAACCACAACTAGAATCATTGAATGTCTGTTCGTTTCACAAACCACCTATGGATCCACTAGATTCATTGGATGTTTTTTTCTTCAGAAACCACATATGGATCCACCAGTGTCATTGCATGTCAGTTCTTTTCATAAACCACATGGTTCCACTAGAGTCATTGCATGTGTGTTCTTTTCACAAACCACATATGGATCCACTATAGTCATTGCATGTGCGTTTCTTATCCTAAACGAGCACTAGAGTCATTGAATGTGTGTTCTTTTCACAAAGCACGTATGGATCCACCAGAGTCATTGCATGTCTGTTCTTTTCATAAACCACATGGATCAACTAAAGTCATTGAATGTGTGTTCTTTTTGCAAACCACATATGGATCCACCAGAGTCATTGTATATATGTCTGTTCTTTTCATAAACCACATGGATCCACTAGAGTCATTGCATGTGTGTTCTTTTCATTAACCACAGATGGATCCACCAGAGTCATTGCATGTATGTTCTTATCCTAAACCAGCACTAGAGTCATTGGATATGTGTTATTTTCATAAACCACCTATGGATCCACCAGTGTCATTGCATGTGTGTTCTTTTCAAAAAACAACACTAGAGTCATTGCATGTGTGTTGTTTTCATGAAGCACATGGATCCACCAGAGTCATTGCATGTGTGTTATTTTCATGAACCACATGGATCCACCAGTGTCGTTGCATGTGTGTTCATTTCACAAACCACATATGGATCCACCATAGTCATTGCATGTGTTTTTTCACAGACCACATATGTATCCAGTAGAGTCATTGTATGTGTCTTCTTATCCTAAACCAGCACTAGAGTCATTGCATGTGTGTGATACATTGCAAATGTATCTATAATTTTTGATGTTCCATGCTTGGTTTTATCCACTTTCTTGTGTTTTGTTCCAACTTTGGAGTACTTTTCATATGATTTCTTGGACTAACCTATTAACAAGAGCCACAGTGCTAGCTGCCTGTTTTGTGCTGTTTTTGGTTCCAGGAAAGTCAGAAAATGAATATTCTCGGAATTGAACGGGACAAAAGCCAAAGTGCCTATTTTTCCGAAAGGGATCAAGTGCCAGAATACGAGACAGAGAAGGGCCAGGGAGCCACCACACCACCTGGCCACAAGGCCATGCCTGGCCCGTGCCAGGGGGTGGTGTGGCCGCTCCCTGCACCCCCTCGGCCTCTCCTTCCGCCTATAAGTTGCCCTCGGGACGAAAACCCTTAGTACCCGATCAAAAATCCACGAAAGAGTTTGTAGCCGCCGTCGTCTCTGTCCCTAGATCGGGAGGGATCTAAAGCTATTCCCGGCAGCCTGCCGGAGAGGGGAATTCACTCTGGAGGCCTTCTTCATCACCATGCAAGCCTCCGGTGTGATGCGTGAGTAGTTCATCCTTGGACTACGAATCCATGTAGTAGCTAGATGTCTGGTTTCTCCTCCTTTGTGATTTCAGGTTTAGATCTTGTGAGCTCCGTTCATGATCAAGATCATCTATTTTTAATTCATACATGTTGTGTTTGCGGGGATACGATGGATATTGAGATGCTATTTCAGATTGATTATTGATTCTATCATGTCTTTGTTATTTGAGATCTTGCATGCTTTCCATTGTTAGTAGCTATCTTGGCCAAGTAGATGCTAGCAACTCCAAGAGTTAGTATTTATGCTCGATAGTGGGTTCATGCCTCTAGTAATATGGGGAAGTGACAGAAATATCTAAGGTACTAGATGTGTTGCTGCTACTAGGGAGAAAACAACAATCCTTTGTTCATAGAACAATCATATTGTTTACTTTACACGCTGTTCGTAAAGCAATAATCTGTTGCTTGCAACTTAATACTGAAGGGGGTTCGGATCATAACCTGAAGGTGGATTATTAGTCATAGATGCAGTTGGATGGCGGTCTATGTATTATGTTGTAATGCCCAATCAAGTCTTAGAGGAGTCAAGATGATTAGTATATGCATGTATTGCTTTCTCGGTGTTTGTCAATTGCCCCGCTGTAATTTGTTCACCCAGCATGTTATCTATCTAAGGAGAGCCACCTCTAGTGAACTATGGATCCCAGTCCTTTTACTTTACATACAATCTACAATCTTTTACTGCTTTGTGTTTACTTTCTGCAAACTTTTACTTCTTTCCATTCGATACGTTTAATCCTTCGTTTTCCGCAAAACACGGTGAGATTGACAACCTCATCGCAAGTTGGGGACAAAGTTCTGTGATTGTGTTGTGCAGGTCTCCACGTTGCTACTAGCACCGGTAGTGCGCCCTGCCAAAGCTCAGCTAGTAACACCTTTGGGGTGTTTCCTTGCTCCTACTGGTCCGATTAAACCTTGGTTTCATAACTGAGGGAAAACTTGTTGTTGTGCTCATCATACCTTCCTCTTGGGGTTCCCAATGAGCTCTACATTTACGAGAGCCAGCAAAGATTTTTCTGGCGCCGTTGCCGAGGAGTCAAGGAAATCTTCACAAGGGGAGTCCTTCATAACCAATATCTTTACTTTGTTGTTTTTGTTTTGCTTAGTTTTCTTTTTGCTTTGTAGGCTTGTTTTGTTCTTCAAAAATTAAAAAAAAATTTAGTTTTACTTGTTTGCTCTCATATTTGAAAACCCAAAAAAATGACTACTCTTGAAAACACTAAGTTGTGTGACTTCACTAGCACCAACAACAATGATTTTATGAGCACACTTATTGCTCCACCTGTGGCTGAAAATACTTTCCTTGAGATAAAACCTGCTTTGCTCAATCTTGCTATGAGAGAACAGTTTTCTGGTATTGGTAATGAAGATGCTGCTTCCCATCTAAATAACTTTGTTGAACTTTGTGAGATGCAAAAGCATAGGGATATAGATGGTGATATTATTAAGCTGAAATTGTTTCCTTTCTCTTTGAGAGGAAAAGCTAAAGAATGGTTGAATTCCTTAACTAGGAATAGTATTGATTCTTGGACTAAATGCAAAGATGCTTTTATTGGAAAATACTATCCTCCTGCTAAGATTATATCCATGAGAAGTGAAATAATGAAGTTTAAACAACTTGATAATGAGCATGTTGCTCAAGCTTGGGAAAGAATGAAATCTTTGGTAAAGAATTGTCCCACTCATGGACTGACTGCTTGGATGATCATCCAAACTTTTTATGCAGGATTGAACTATTCTTCAAGGAACATATTAGATTCAGCTGCTGGAGGTACCTTTAAGACCATCACTTTGGGTGCTGCAACAAAACTATTGGATAATATGATGGTTAATTATTCTGAATGGCCTACTGAGAGAGCTCCACAAGGTAAGAAGGTAAATTCTGTTGAAGAAACCTCCTCCTTGAGTGATAAGATTGATATTATTATGTCTATGCTTGTTAATGGGAAAGCCCATATTGATCCAAATAATGTTCCTTTAGCTTCTTTGGTTGCTCAAGAAGAGCAAGTTGATGTGAACTTCATAAGAAATAATAATTTTGGCAACAATGCTTATGGTAATAATGCTTATAGGAACAATTTTGGTAACAACAATTATAAGCCATATCCTCCCAACAATGGTAATTCTTATGGAAATTCTTACAACAATAATAAGAGTGCTCCCTCTGTACTTGAAGTTATGCTTAAATAGTTTCTTAGTAAACAAACTGCTTTCAATAAAACTATTGAGGAAAAACTCTCTAATGCTGAAAGAAATATAGCATCTTTGGCTGAAGCTCAATCTACTTTGAATAAAATGGCTGCTAAACCTGAAACTAATGAGAATCCCTTTGCAGCTACTAATGGCATACAAGTGAGAATTGATGAAAATGTTAGACTATTAGCTGAATTACATGCTAAGTGGGAAAGAGAAGATGAAATTGCTAGAAAGATTAGTGTTTCTACTATTACCACCACTAGTGTTGAGGCTACTAATAGTTCTACTACTTTAGATGATAAAGTTGATTTTGATCTTGATGGTTGCATTATCTCTGAAGTTATTAAGTTCTTACAAAAGCTTGCTAAAATTCCAAATGCTAGTGCTATGAACATGGCTTTTACAAAACACATTACC
Source organism: Avena eriantha (assembly GCA_910589775.1). Taxonomy (NCBI): domain Eukaryota; kingdom Viridiplantae; phylum Streptophyta; class Magnoliopsida; order Poales; family Poaceae; genus Avena; species Avena eriantha. The sequence continues at coordinate 30,030,596 of OU342743.1, read as the reverse complement.
GATGCTCTCATAAAGATTAAAGAAGAAAAGATGAAACATAAAGCTTCTATTCCTATAAAGCAAGAAGATGGTTGGGAACCCATCATTAATATGAAAGCGAATGACTTTGATTTCAAAGCTTTGTGTGATCTTGATAGCAGTGTTTCCATTATGCCTAGAAGGATTTATGATATGCTTGATTTGCCTCCTCTTGAAGATTGCTATTTGAATGTCCCACTTGATGATAATGTTAAAAAGAAACTCATGGGGAGTCTTAATGATGTTCTTATTATGGTTAAAGATTCCTATGTCCCCGTTGATTTCTATGTTTTGGATGTTGAATACAATGCTTCTTGTCCTATTACTTTGGGAAGACCTTTTCTTAGAACTGTTGGTGCAATCATTGATATGAAAGAAGGCACCATTAAATATCAACTCCCACTGAAGAAAGGTATAGAACACTTCCCTAAAAAGAGAGAAAATATTTCTTTTGCTTCTCCTATGAAAACAAAATTTGGTCTTAATGCTTCTTCATTTGAGAACACTTGATTCTTTCTTTGCTTCTTATGCCTAACTTAAAGGCGTTAAAGAAAAGTACTTGTTGGGAGATAACCCAAGAGTTTTAGATGAGTATTGGAAGTTATTACCTCTGTAATAACCTCTCCTTATCCTTTTTTTATTTGCTTTTTGTGCCAATAGTAACCTCTAATGAGAGTGAAGTAATGATTGGGAAAGTTGCTGTCCCGAAACAGATTTCTGTGCTTCACCGTAAAAATTCCTGAGAGATCTCTGTACGTAGGATTGAGCTGTAATTGTTTGTGCTTTTGCCCCAGGTTGTTATATAACTTTCATTAGTTCAACACTTTTTTATTTGAGCAACAGAAGGTCTTCGAAAAAATTCGTATTTACCTGCTGGTCTGTTTTGACAGATTTCTGCCATTTTCTGCATTTGCTTCTTGTTAGTTCCTTCTTGAGTTGTTTTGGGGAATTGAGCCTTTTGAGGGAAGTGCTACAGTATCTAGTGTTCTAATGGAAGTTTATTTGGTGTTAGAACTGAACCTTAAGACTTATTTATCTTAAGTGCACTAATGTTGCTAATGAGATTGTGTGAAGTTTTGTATGAAGGAAAATTTTCAGGTGTATGGAAGGAATGAGTAATGAGATGAAGGATGGACTAAAGCTCAAGCTTGGGGATGCCACGCGTGTCACCCCAAGAAATATCCAAAAAGTACAAGCGTCAAAGCTTGGGGATGCCCAAAGCATCCCCTTCTTCATCAATAAAAATTCCAGGTTTCTTCCAAACGCTTCATTTTTATTGTTTCATGCACAGTTGTGTTTTTCTTGGAGCGTCTTCTTTTTCATTGTTGTTTTGGTTTTTAGTTTGCTTGGTTTGCTTAGCTTTCTGAATAAATTGGTTGGACCACCTCTTTCACACCTTGGTTTGCAAATAGTTTGGTTTGGTTTGGAAAAGACTAGGAAAACTCATGCTTATGTGGTAAAAATAGCTCGTTTTTTTACTGTGGCTATGCTTTGTCATGCCATGCTTGATATTGTTTTGGCTTTATGCTTAGTATTCTTTGCTGTAGCATGACTTGTTATAAACAATTGAGATTGCTTAATGTGCCTTGGATGAATCATGCGTTGTTTTAGCATATTAAAGCATAGTATAGTGGTATTCTCCTTTGATTCTTTATTTGGGTTGACTTGGCACATGCTCACACCATGTTATGACTATCTCAAGTCACCATAGCCTTTATGATCCTTCAGTTTTCAACTTGTAGTATCACTTTATGCTTTGATCAATGATGTTTTGTCGCTCTGCATGATTATGGCCATTATTGCTCTCTTAGTTTGTCGCTCCCAGTCTTTTGCTAGCCTCCACAACAAAGTATGAGTTCCACTCATGCATCCAACTCCCTAAACCAAGTTATTCCAAAGAGTCCACCATACCTACCTACTAGCTTATGCTATTCCAAGTATATTCATGCTTTTGTTTACCTTCCACTTGTTATGAGAAAACTAGTGATTAAAGCTCTCACGAACTTGATGGCACACTTTACTTTATTGCCTCTAACAAACTTGAACCATTGGGTCCTTCTTTGTTGCGTATATGCTTGCACTTTATAAGTTGAAATTAGCAGAACCATGTTTCATGGGGAACGCTTTCAACATTGCACTTGTACTTTGTACCCCGTTGATATCATGTTCTTTTGCTTACAGATCCCGGCGGTGTGAAATAAAAGCAAAACTTGTAAGATCATGGAGTTTGTATGTGTGTTAGAGAAACGCCTGGGCCGCTAGCCTAAGCCGTGTCTAATCATGGTGGAAACTTTCAGCATCACCATAATTAGCACTCTATGAAGCATCCTCAATAAAAACCTATGCAAATAGCAAATAAAAAGATCGCTGAGATGCTCATTGTCTGCTTGCCTTGTCATTTTGATTATGGGAAAGCTCCCGTATCATGTGCAAGGGGTACCCCGTTGGCGGTTCTTAATGATACACATATACTTACAATGACAAGAGCTTACTCGTGACTGAAGTTGAGTAGCATGAGGATCGGTCTTCGTAAGTAAGGGGCATGAGATTTCGGTTTATAACTTGTCAAGCATATCCTCTTAGTTGTGTCACTTTAACCTTAATCACCTTAAAGATGCTTATGATAGGGGCAATGAGAGCTGAAAGCTATAAGTACCATAATTTTTGGAAGCTCTTTATGAGACTTGAATCCCTACTTCCTTTTTACAAAGGCTTTTCTTTCACCATTATATTGAGTCTCCACCTTCTATCTTTATGCACTTACTTTGAGAGCATAGTGGCCATTCTTAGTTCTATGTGCATTGTCCCAAGACTAGTTGATTGATGCATAACTTGTTATTGCTTGTTTGAAACTATTGTATCTAGTCACTCTTATGAACTTTGAAGGTGTCCTATGCATTTATATTTGCTACTCTATTGAGGGAGAAGCTGAATACTTTAATGCTATGTTTTCTTTATGTGAAACAAACAAACGTCTTGCAAATAATGTTATTTATGAATTTTTTGTTTGTACCTTTTTATATTGCATCATAGTTTCTTTGCTTATTGCTACAACTTTGTCTTTCATGTTATGATTGAAGTACTATGATCCTAGCTTTGAATGTTTTGCAAATACTTTGATCAAGTCTTTGATGGTGCATGTCACCTCAAAAAGTATTTCTTTTTATCACTTACCTACTCGAGGACGAGCAGGAGTTAAGCTTGGGGATGTTGATACATTGCAAATGTATCTATAATTTTTGATGTTCCATGCTTGGTTTTATCCACTTTCTTGTGTTCTGTTCCAACTTTGGAGTACTTTTCATATGATTTCTTGGACTAACCTATTAACAAGAGCCACAGTGCCAGCTGCCTGTTTTCTGCTGTTTTTGGTTCCAGGAAAGTCAGAAAATGAATATTCTCGGAATTGGACGGGACAAAAGCCAAAGTGCCTATTTTTCCGGAAGGGATCAAGTGCCAGAATACGAGACGGAGAAGGGCCAGGGAGCCACCACACCACCTGGCCGCGCGGCTAGGCCTGGCCCGCGCCAGGGGGTGGTGTGGCCGCTCCCGGCACCCCCTCGGCCTCTCCTTCCGCCTATAAGTTGTCGTCGGGACGAAAACCCTAAGTACCCGATCAAAAATCCACGAAAGAGTCTGTAGCCGCCGTCGTCTCTGTCCCTAGATCGGGAAGGATCTGAAGCTCTTCCCGGCACCCTGCCGGAGAGGGGAATTCACCCTGGAGGCCTTCTTCATCGCCATGCAAGGCTCCAGTGTGATGCGTGAGTAGTCCATCCTTGGACTACGGATCCATGTAGTAGCTAGATGGCTAGTTTCTCCTCCTTTGTGCTTTCATGTTTAGATCTTGTGAGCTCCATTCATGATCAAGATTATCTATTTGTAATTCATACATGTTGTGTTTGCGGGGATCCGATGTATATTGAGATGCTATTTCAGATTGATTATTGATTCTATCATGTCTTTGTTATTTGAAATCTTGCATGCTTTCCGTTGTTAGTAGCTATCTTGGCCAAGTAGATGCTAGCATCTCCAAGAGTTAGTATTTATGCTCGATAGTGGGTTCATGCCTCTGGTAATCTGGGGAAGTGACAGAAATCTCTAAGGTACTAGATGTGCTATTGCTACTAGGGAGAAAACAACAATCCTTTGTTCATAGAACAATCATATTGTTTACTTTACACGTCGTTCGTAAAGCAATAATCTGTTGCTTGCAACTTAATACTGGAGGGGGTTCGGGTGATAACCCGAAGGTGGATTATTAGTCATAGATGCAGTTGGATGGCGGTCTATGTATTATGTTGTAATGCCCAATCAAGTCTCAGAGGAGTCAAGATGATTAGTATATGCATGTATTGCTTTCTCGCTGTTTGTCAATTGCCTCGCTGTAATTTGTTCACCCAGCATGTTATCTATCTAAGGAGAGCCACCTCTAGTAAACTATGGATCCCTGTCCTTTTACTTTACATACAATCTACAATCTTTTACTGCTTTGTGTTTACTTTCTACAAACTTTTACTTCTTTCCATTCGATACGTTTAATCCTTTGTTTTCCGCAAAACACGGTGAGATTGACAACCTCATCGCAAGTTGGGGACAAAGTTCTGTGGTTGTGTTGTGCAGGTCTCCACGTTGCTACTAGCACCGGTAGTGCGCCCTGCCAAAGCTCAGCTAGTAACACCTTTGGGGTGTTTCCTTGCTCCTACTGGTTCGATTAAACCTTGGTTTCATAATTGAGGGAAAACTTGCTGCTGTGCTCATCATACCTTCCTCTTGGAGTTCCCAATGAGCTCTACATTTACGAGAGCCAGCAGTGTGTTCTCTTCATAAAACACAGCTAGAGTCATTGCATGTCTGTTCTTTTCATAAAGCATATGGATCCACCAGAGTCATTGCATGTGTGTTATTTTCATGAACAACATGGATCCACCAGTGTCATTGCATGTGTGTTATTTTCATGAACCACAAGTAGAGTCATTGAATGTGTGTTCTTTTCACAAACCACATATGGATCCACCAGAGTTATTGCATATCTATTCTTTTCACAAACCATATATGGATCCACCAGTGTCATTGCATGCCAGTTCTTTTCATAAACCACATGGTTCCACTAGAGTCATTGAATGTGTGTTCTTTTCACAAACCACATATGGATCCACCAGAGTCATTGCATGTCTGTTCTTTCCATAATCCACATGGATCTACTAGAGTCATTGCAGGTCTGTTCTTTTCACAAACCACATATGGATCCTCCAGAGTCATTCCATGCGCGTTCTTATCCTAAACCAGCACTAGAGTCATTGAATATGTGTTCTCTTCACAAACCACATATGGATCCACCAGAGTCATTGCATGTCTGTTCTTTTCATAAACCACATGGATGAACTAGAGTCATTATATGTGTGTTCTTTTCATAAACCACATATGGATCCACCAGAGTCATAGCATGTACATTCTTTTCATAAACCACATGGATAACCTAGAGTCATTGCATGTGTGTTCTTTTCATTAACCATAGATGGATCCACCAGAGTCATTCCATGTGTGTTCTTATCCTAAACCAGCACTAGAGTCATTGCATGTGTGTTATTTTCATAAACCACATATGAATCCACCAGTGTCATTGCATGTGTTTTTTTTCAAAAACCGGCACTAGAGTCATTGCATGTGTGTTCTTTTCATGAAGCACATGGATCCCCCAGTGTCATTGCATGTGTGTTCTTTTCACAAACAACATATAGATCCACCAGAGTCATTGCATGTGTGTTATTTTCACAAACCACATATGGATCCACTTGAGTCATTGCATGTGTGTTCTTATCCTAAACCAGCACCAAAGTCATTGCATGTCTGTTCTTTTCACAAACCACATGGATCCACTAGAGTCATTGCATGTGTGTTCTTATCCTAAAACAGCACTAGAGACATTGCATGTGTATTATTTTCATTAACCAGATATGGATCCACCAGAGTCATTGCATGTTTGTTCTTGTCACAAACCACATATGGATCCACCAGAGTCATAAAACATAGCAAGAGTCATTGCATGTCTGTTCTTTTCATAAAGCATATGGATACACCAGAGTAATTGCATGTGTGTTATTTTCATGAACCACATGGATCCACCAGTGTGATTGCATGTGTGTTCTTTTCATGAACCACATAAGGATCCACCAGAGTCATTGCATGTCTGTTCTTTTCACAAACCACATATGGATCCACGAGAGTCTTAAAACACAACAAGAGTCATTGCATGTGTGTTATTTTCATGAACCATATGGATCCACCAGTGTCATTGCATGTGTGTTCTTTTCATGAACCACAACTAGAGTCATTGAATGTGTGTTATTTTCACAAACCATATATGGATCCGCCAGAGTCATTGCATGTCTGTTCTTTTAACAAACCACATATGGATCCACCAATGTCATTGAATGTCCATTCTTTTAATAAACTACATGGATCCACTAGACATTGCATGTGTGTTCTTATCCTAAACCAGCACAAGAGTCATTGCATGTGTGTTCCTTTCATAAAACACAGCTAGAGTCATTGCATGTCTGTTCTTTTCATTAAGCTTGTGGACCCACCAGAGTCATTGCATGTGTGCTATTTTCATGAACCACATGGATCCACCAGTGTCATTGCATGTGTGTTCTTTTCATGAACCACCTATGGATCCACCAGATTCATTGCATGTCTGTTCTTTTCACAAACCGCATATGGATCCACTAGTGTCATTGCATGACAGTTCTTTCATAAACCACATGGTTCCACTAGAGTCATTGCATGTGTGTTCTTTTCACAAACCACATATGGATCCACTAGAGTCATTGCATGTGCGTTTCTTATCCTAAACCAGCACTAGAGTCATTGAATGTGTGTTCTTTTCACAAACCACATATGGATCCACCAGAATCATTGCATGTTTGTTCTTTTCATAAACCACATGGATCAACTAAAGTCATTGAATGTGTGTTCTTTTCACAAATCACATATGGATCCACCAGAGTCATTGTATGTCTGTTCTTTTCACAAACGACATGGATCCACTAGAGTCATTGCATGTGTGTTCTTTTCATTAACCACAGATGGATCCACCAGAGTCATTGCATGTGTGTTCTTAGCCTAAACCAGCACTAGAGTCATTGGATGTATGTTATTTTCATAAACCACATATGGATCCACCAGTGTCATTGCATGTGTGTTCTTTTCAAAAAGCAGCACTAGAGTCATTGCATGTGTGTTCTTTTCATAAAGCACATGGATCCACCAGAGTCATTGCATGTGTGTTATTTTCATGAACCACATGGATCCACCTGTGTTGTGGCATGTGTATTCTTTTCACAAACCACATATGGATCCACCAGAGTCATTGCATGTGTGTTCTCTTAACAAACCACATATGGATCCACTAGAGTCATTGTATGTGTCTTCTTATTCTAAACCAGCACTAGAGTCATTGCATGTCTGTTCTCTTCATAAAACACTTCTGGAGTCATTGCATGCATTTTCATAAAGCATATGGATCCACCAGAGTCATTGCATGCGTGTTATTTTCATGAACCACATCAATCCACAAGTGTAATTGCATGTGTGTTATTTTCATGAACCACAACTAGAGTCATTGAATGTATGTTATTTTTATAAACCACATATGGATCCACCAGTGTCATTGCATGTGTGTTCTTTTCAAAACCAGCACTAGAGTCATTGCATGCGTCTTATTTTCATAAAGCACATGGATCCACCAGAGTCATTGCATATGTGTTATTTTCATGAACCACATGGATCCACCAATGGCATTGCTTGTGTGTTCTTTTCACAAACCACATATGGATCCACCAGAGTTATTGCATGTGTATTCTTTTCACAAACCACATATGGATCCACTAGAGTCATTGTATGTGCCTTCTTATCCTAAACCAGCGCTAGAGTCATTGCACGTGTGTTCTTTTCATAAAACACAACTAGAGTCATTGCATGTCTATTCTTTTTATAAAGCATATGGATCCACCAGAGTCATTGCATGTGTGTTATTTTCATGAACCACATGGATCCAATAGTGTCATTGCATGTGCCTTCTTTTCATGAGAAACAACTAGAGTCATTGAATGTGTGTTCTTTTCACAAACCACATATGGATCCACCAGAGTCATTGCATATCTGTTCTTTTCACAAAGAGTCATTGCATGTTAGTTCTTTTCATAAACCACATGGTTCCACTAGCGTCATTGCATGTGTGTTCTTTTGGCAAACCACATATGGATTAACCAGAGTCATTGCATATGCTGTCTTATCCTAAACCAGCACTAGAGTCATTGAATATGTCTTTTCTTCACACACCACATATGGATCCACCAGAGTCATTGCATGTCTATTTTTTTCATAAACCACATGGATTAACTAGAGTCATTGAATGTATGTTCTTTTCACAAACCACATATGGATCCACCAGAGTTATTGCATATCTGTTCTTTTCACAAACCATATATGGATCCACCAGTGTCATTGCATGTCAGTTCTTTTCATAAACCACATGGTTCCACTAGAGTCATTGAATGTGTGTTCTTTTCACAAACCACATATGGATCCACCAGAGTCATTGCATGTCTATTCTTTTCATAAACCACATGGATCCACTAGAATCATTGCATGTGTGTTCTTTTCATTAACCATAGATGGATCCACCAGAGTCATTCCATGTGTGTTCTTATCCTAAACCAGCACTAGAGTCATCGCATGTGTGTTATTTTCATAAACCACAAATGAATCCACCAGTGTCATTGCATGTGTGTTCTTTTCAAAAACCAGCACTATAGTCATTGCATGTGTGTTCTTTTCATAAAGCACATGGATCCACCAGAGTCATTGCATGTGTGTTATTTTCATGAAGCACATGGATCCACCAGTGTCATTGCATGTGTGTTCTTTTCATGAACCACAACTAGAGTCATTGCATGTGTGTTCTTTTCACAAACCACATATAGATCCACCAGAGTCATTGCATATGTGTTCTTTTCACAAACCACATATGGAAGACACCGGAAGATACAAAGAAAGATTTCAGTGGATTTTGATCCACCAAAAGGTACAACAGATGAAGGGTTCCTCAGATAGCATAAAGACCGGATATAGAAGCACCGTTACCGAAGGAGGAAGCGAAACCCTGAAGGTACGACGGAAACCCAACCACGAGAATTCCTGGACTTGAAGAAAAGGTAAGAGAGCAGATTCAAATCTCGCAAAGGTAAGAGGAGAATAGTAATAGGGGTAAGGAGTAAAAATAGACCTAATCAGATCTATCCAACCGATTTTGCAAAATAGTTTTGACACTCTACAACGTCCGTTAGCTAGGTTATCCTACAGGATGGACTAGTGGGGTATCGCAACGGCTGAGCTCTAATACCACTCTGTAACACCCTCGAATCGGCCCTATGCAAGTTTTAGCGCTTCCCGCCAAACCCGCATAAAAACGATTCAAGGACGCCCACCAAGCACTTTCGTGCGGGTGGAAAACGAAGTAATATCATTACACAATAGTCCACGATGGAACCCACATAACAGATATATACAAGAACGACTCCATGACTCAAGAATACAGATATACAGTACAAAGATCCAAATCACCTCGAAAACGATACAACATCCGAGTACGGATAAGATGCAAATGGGGCTAAGAGCCTTGAAGAATAACCAATGGCGTCCATAACCCTGCCCAGGCCAAGCCGAAAGGGTAACCCTGCTAACGACGTCGATCTCAAACCTGCTAAAACAAAAGGGGTGCCGACAAAGGGCAAAGGAAAAAGAGGGGCGTCAGTACTGAGGCCAGTACACGGCGAGGCTAGAATTCGGCGGATCTCGCCTACATAGGTATGGTGGACTGGAGCGGCAGCAAAGCATGCACTAAACAACCTATAGAGACTCGATACAATTGTCGGCTATTAGAGAGGGGTAAGAAATACCTATTCGGATCCAACCTGATACTAACACCAAACATACCCATCCTGGTATTCCCCCTCGAGACCAAACGAGGAAGTCAAACCGAGGAACTCACACGGTTGGCAGTTTTATTCATTCCATTATAGTTGAAGCACTTACTAGTCAGGTATAGACATCATGAGTCATCCGAATAGCACAAGTAGTGGGCAGTTTTAGTTAATCATTCCGTTGTAGTTGCAGTACTTACTAGTCATATACAATTAGCATGTGACATTCCAAACCCAGCAGTTCTTGTCACTTTTATTTCATTCCATTGGAGTTGCGATACTTACTAGGCAGGTATAACATGACACGATACACCCCAGTTCCATCAGTTGTTGGCACTTCTATTATCCATTCCATTGTAGTGAAGCTGATTACTAGTCACATATTAAGTCAAATTTATAGCACTACTTTAGTTATGCTTGTCTATGATCGAGATACTGTGTTCCAAGTCATCTATAACCGCGGACAAGGCTTTCAGAAAGATTTACCCTGCAGGGGTGCACAAATAGCAACACACACATGATCAACCTCGGAAAAACCAAATCATAACCCAACGAGGATTTCACGACAAAGCAATCACAGGATTCATAAAATATTTCAGGGGGCCACCCATTAAGCTACCCGCAACGAAGTTGGCCGGCTCCGAGACGGACCCAAGGTTATGCGTCAATGGGTGTAAACGACTGGGAACCCGAAAGTGTGACTGAGCTTGTCGATACCGTGAAAACACTCCGCATCCAAAACAGTATAGGTGCTCCACGCACAATCGTAAATAAAGCAAGTAAAGCATGGCATAAGTACAGGATAGTAATAAAGCCCCAAACTAGTTTGTGGCCCCAAGAAATAAGAAATGAATCAAGCTCTGGCTAAGGGGGATTCATAGACTCTCCCGGATATGGATAGTGCGAATAGTCAAAGATACAGGTATCAAGTACTCGGGGCCTACGGGACACAAGTGGACATGAAAACCAAATAGCATATATTGCCCACCGGTGCCTCTTTCATTAGTTATCCCAGCAATTTAATAGTTGTATTTAAAGTCAGGATCCTCTCCACCGTAAAGCATATGACAACATGCCAACAACTGTGTGGTACTTCATGACACGGGATCGCACCTGAGCAAGCGACTACGACTCGCAAGACCATCTATCTACCAAACAACAGGTTATAGGAGGTATCCAAGGCAATATAAAGGCTGCAGGAACTATATCTGGTACGGAACACTAAAGCATCGCGACACGGATAGCAATAGATCAACAGGGGGAAATAAAGACTATAAATGCAAAATAGGTAGAAAGGGGAGAATGCTCGCCTGGGAAAACATAGCCGAAGGTTCATTATCCGAAGAACTTGTCGATACTCGCATCAACTCAACGGCCTAATCCGTGAAGAAGCAAAACACTAGAAGAAACACCGGATACACTATTTAATACTACTGCAGAAGATCGGGCATGATGCATGTATGATGCATGACATGGCAAAGATGCGGTGCAACTAGACAATATTAAGCGGAACCGGGGTCCCGACAATTAAATAGAAGGTTCAAGTTGTTTAGATACCCCGCAATTTAAATGTTGTCTTAACAAGGCAAACATGGCATCGGTTCGTTACACAAATTTAAATGGAGACAATATAAGACTACAATAGCCCACATATAGTCTCCTTATTTAATTATGAGTGAATCGGCGTAATGCCCCAAATCCTGTAATATGTATGCGACATGAACAATTAAATGCAACAAGTTGGTATCATATATCTATTATATATATATATATATACTAAAAGCAATATAAGGGTATGTTTCGAGGCAACAGGTTGATCCACGTCACCTAAATTATATTAACCATTAGATCTATTATTTAAGGCTCTGATTTAATTAGTATTATGTTACGTACAACAACAAGGTTCCAACATGTCACGACTCCTCACAGGATTTAATTAGCTGTTGTCCGGTATCCGGTTGTAAAATTCGATTTAGTTAGCCACCATCTGTATCCGGTTGGACCGTAACTAGGAAAAAAGGTGCAGCGCCCTAAGTCCTCCGCCGCCATGGTCCGTGACTCAGTGCCTTGCTCCTCTGCATGTATCGGCACTGCGGTCAAGGGAGGCAGTCGGTAATGGCTGCAAGGAAAAGGCTCTTCTCCTCCCAGGCGGCACAAATAGGCAAATGCCTAATCTACCTAGGTCCAGCGATCCACACTTTGCCGCTAGAGATACTGCAACAAGTCACCCGTAAGTACGCCTGCTCTTCCATGCACCTTAAAATTTATGTTTGTCAGTATGATCCCGCCGGAGGTATAGCTGGCTAATAGCCGGATGAATTAGTACCATGTGCCTTACGTGCTCCCTAGGACACACCCACACATGTATAGTTTGGACTTTGGACTATGTTGATCCGTTGATAGAGGCGACGCTTCCATGAGAGGTTACTTTCACTATTAATTTTAAATCTCTTCTTAAAGTATCCAGACAATGATAGATTATGTAGCTGCATTCCTTCAATGTAGGCATCGTGATATATAGCAATTGGCAAAAGAGCAGGTCAACTACTTAATCTAACCGATTTATTTTCTAAGTCTACTTAACTGATCTGATGTACTCCCTCTGTCTCAACATAGATGTCGCAGATTTTTTTTTAGTAAGCACCTGAGCGGGTCGCTGTTCTTAGTCAATTGTTGCGTTGTGCTAATTCACATCTAGGCATGAACTATTCTCCGTTGGTGTGGATTTACATTGTAGCCAACATGATAAAATACATTTTGATTACAAGATAAGTACATACACATGCATGTTACTGTTTAGGAAACTATCTCTTCGGAATACATAGTATATCGACTAAAAACCATGAGAAAGAGAAAAGCGAATTAGAAAATAAAAATAATGCATGCCAAAAATCCTTAGAACGTTTTTCAATAGATTAATTTATATCAAATGAAAAAACAGTTTGCTTGGTACTATATTTATAAGGGGAAAAATCAATTTGTGTCTAACCTGTATAACCAAAAAATGGACCACGAGTTTGTAATGAAAAATTGTGGCACTATGATGCTACTACTGGAAAGCCTAATTTGCTGACTACATGGGTTCAATTTGGTATTGCCAATGAGCGGGTTGAATAGGAAAGCAAAATCAAATATCGGTTCAAAACAAAGCTCTTTAGTAAAATTAAATATTTATTAAAAAGAAAGGTCTTAATACTGGAAATCAAAATCCAAATTTTGTATTGCTAATGATCGAGTTGTCAATGATGTGAGTTGATTAAAATCAAATATTTCCAATGATGAATATGTCATCCAAGAATATGTATCATTAACATGGAAAACCATTAACATGTAAGTGGGAGTGTGCAACATTACGGTTGAAAAGTGGCATATAGGAGCAAACTGCCGGATGCACAGCCTCTTGAAGACAGAAACAGAGGAGGGAAACAAGGTAGTATAGGAAACTTGCTTTTGGATTCATATCGAAAGTGAATCAATCCCTCTAATACTTTTGTTAGTGTTTTATGAGAAAATCTTAGCAGCCTAGATACAACAAGTGTGAAAATCCTTAGTAATTAGGCAAGAAAGATTAAATGAAAAATTATAAATTTAATAGTACATGTCTAAACAATAATCATACATTTACAACATAATGTATTTATTTGCTACATACATTAAAATCGAATATTGTCAATGATGAATATGTCGTCCAATAACATGTATCATTTACATGGAAAACCATTAACATGTAAGTGGGAGTGTGCAACATTACTGTTGTAAAGTGGCATATAGGAGCAAAAGAGTAAATGAAAACATATAAATTGAATAGTGCATGTCTACTTTTACGTTAATCATACATTTACAATGTAATGTATTTATTTGCGACATACACATGCAAAAATATCGGTTAAAATTACACCTTGGAGATTCTATCCATGTCTAAAAGTGTTGTGTATTTTGGAATAAATAGAGTAAATGTGGGTGAAAACATACACATAAAATAAAAACTATTTTATTTCATGTCCAATTGGTATGGATGTCAATGTCGTGAATTAAAAAACATTTCTTTAACTTATAATCGGTATCCATATAAATACAGGTGAACTATTTTGTTGTATTTGCTTTTTCATACAAATATTATGTACTTGAATTCAGAAAAAACATCATGAAATTCAGGTCAATTTCGAAAAATATTCTAAAGTTCATGCATTTTCACCCATTTTATTTTTACCTGATCTTTTGTTCTCATGGTCTGGCACACCATGTCTATATGATTAAGACGGAAAATAGAAAATAAAGCAAAACACCCGACTACTAACATGGTAGAACCTTCTTTGTTGGGTTGAATTTAGTATTGCCAAATGCCAATGATTGAGTTGAATAGCAAAGAAAAATCGAACATTGATAAAAAAGAAACATCTTTAGTGACTATGTCATCCAAGGACATGTATCATTTACATCGACAACCATTAAAATGAGAACAAGAGTGTACAACATCTGGGTTTGAAAAGTGGTGCAAAGGAGCAAAAGACTAAATGAAATCATATGGATCCACCAGTGTCATTGCATGTGTGTTCTTTTCAAAAAGCAGCACTAGAGTCATTGCATGTGTGTTCTTTTCATAAAGCACATGGATCCACCAGAGTCATTGCATGTGTGTTATTTTCATGAACCACATGGATCCACCTGTGTTGTGGCATGTGTATTCTTTTCACAAACCACATATGGATCCACCAGAGTCATTGCATGTGTGTTCTCTTAACAAACCACATATGGATCCACTAGAGTCATTGTATGTGTCTTCTTATTCTAAACCAGCACTAGAGTCATTGCATGTCTGTTCTCTTCATAAAACACTTCTGGAGTCATTGCATGCATTTTCATAAAGCATATGGATCCACCAGAGTCATTGCATGCGTGTTATTTTCATGAACCACATCAATCCACAAGTGTAATTGCATGTGTGTTATTTTCATGAACCACAACTAGAGTCATTGAATGTATGTTATTTTTATAAACCACATATGGATCCACCAGTGTCATTGCATGTGTGTTCTTTTCAAAACCAGCACTAGAGTCATTGCATGCGTCTTATTTTCATAAAGCACATGGATCCACCAGAGTCATTGCATATGTGTTATTTTCATGAACCACATGGATCCACCAATGGCATTGCTTGTGTGTTCTTTTCACAAACCACATATGGATCCACCAGAGTTATTGCATGTGTATTCTTTTCACAAACCACATATGGATCCACTAGAGTCATTGTATGTGCCTTCTTATCCTAAACCAGCGCTAGAGTCATTGCACGTGTGTTCTTTTCATAAAACACAACTAGAGTCATTGCATGTCTATTCTTTTTATAAAGCATATGGATCCACCAGAGTCATTGCATGTGTGTTATTTTCATGAACCACATGGATCCAATAGTGTCATTGCATGTGCCTTCTTTTCATGAGAAACAACTAGAGTCATTGAATGTGTGTTCTTTTCACAAACCACATATGGATCCACCAGAGTCATTGCATATCTGTTCTTTTCACAAAGAGTCATTGCATGTTAGTTCTTTTCATAAACCACATGGTTCCACTAGCGTCATTGCATGTGTGTTCTTTTGGCAAACCACATATGGATTAACCAGAGTCATTGCATATGCTGTCTTATCCTAAACCAGCACTAGAGTCATTGAATATGTCTTTTCTTCACACACCACATATGGATCCACCAGAGTCATTGCATGTCTATTTTTTTCATAAACCACATGGATTAACTAGAGTCATTGAATGTATGTTCTTTTCACAAACCACATATGGATCCACCAGAGTTATTGCATATCTGTTCTTTTCACAAACCATATATGGATCCACCAGTGTCATTGCATGTCAGTTCTTTTCATAAACCACATGGTTCCACTAGAGTCATTGAATGTGTGTTCTTTTCACAAACCACATATGGATCCACCAGAGTCATTGCATGTCTATTCTTTTCATAAACACATGGATCCACTAGAATCATTGCATGTGTGTTCTTTTCATTAACCATAGATGGATCCACCAGAGTCATTCCATGTGTGTTCTTATCCTAAACCAGCACTAGAGTCATCGCATGTGTGTTATTTTCATAAACCACAAATGAATCCACCAGTGTCATTGCATGTGTGTTCTTTTCAAAAACCAGCACTATAGTCATTGCATGTGTGTTCTTTTCATAAAGCACATGGATCCACGAGAGTCATTGCATGTGTGTTATTTTCATGAAGCACATGGATCCACCAGTGTCATTGCATGTGTGTTCTTTTCATGAACCACAACTAGAGTCATTGCATGTGTGTTCTTTTCACAAACCACATATAGATCCACCAGAGTCATTGCATATGTGTTCTTTTCACAACCCACATATGGAAGACACCGGAAGATACAAAGAAAGATTTCAGTGGCATTTTGATCCACCAAAAGGTACAACAGATGAAGGGTTCCTCAGATAGCATAAAGACCGGATATAGAAGCACCGTTACCGAAGGAGGAAGCGAAACCCTGAAGGTACGACGGAAACCCAACCACGAGAATTCCTGGACTTGAAGAAAAGGTAAGAGAGCAGATTCAAATCTCGCAAAGGTAAGAGGAGAATAGTAATAGGGGTAAGGAGTAAAAATAGACCTAATCAGATCTATCCAACCGATTTTGCAAAATAGTTTTGACACTCTACAACGTCCGTTAGCTAGGTTATCCTACAGGATGGACTAGTGGGGTATTGCAACGGCTGAGCTCTAATACCACTCTGTAACACCCTCGAATCGGCCCTATGCAAGTTTTAGCGCTTCCCGCCAAACCCGCATAAAAACGATTCAAGGACGCCCACCAGGCACTTTCGTGCGGGTGGAAAACGAAGTAATATCATTACACAATAGTCCACGATGGAACCCACATAACAGATATATACAAGAACGACTCCATGACTCAAGAATACAGATATACAGTACAAAGATCCAAATCACCTCGAAAACGATACAACATCCGAGTACGGATAAGATGCAAATGGGGCTAAGAGCCTTGAAGAATAACCAATGGCGTCCATAACCCTGCCCAGGCCAAGCCGAAAGGGTAACCCTGCTAACGACGTCGATCTCAAACCTGCTAAAACAAAAGGGGTGCCGACAAAGGGCAAAGGAAAAAGAGGGGCGTCAGTACTGAGGCCAGTACACGGCGAGGCTAGAATTCGGCGGATCTCACCTACATAGGTATGGTGGACTGGAGCGGCAGCAAAGCATGCACTAAACAACCTATAGAGACTCGATACAATTGTCGGCTATTAGAGAGGGGTAAGAAATACCTATTCGGATCCAACCTGATACTAACACCAAACATACCCATCCTGGTATTCCCCCTCGAGACCAAACGAGGAAGTCAAACCGAGGAACTCACACGGTTGGCAGTTTTATTCATTCCATTATAGTTGAAGCACGTACTAGTCAGGTATAGACATCATGAGTCATCCGAATAGCACAAGTAGTGGGCAGTTTTAGTTAATCATTCCGTTGTAGTTGCAGTACTTACTAGTCATATACAATTAGCATGTGACATTCCAAACCCAGCAGTTCTTGTCACTTTTATTTCATTCCATTGGAGTTGCGATACTTACTAGGCAGGTATAACATGACACGATACACCCCAGTTCCATCAGTTGTTGGCACTTCTATTATCCATTCCATTGTAGTGAAGCTGATTACTAGTCACATATTAAGTCAAATTTATAGCACTACTTTAGTTATGCTTGTCTATGATCGAGATACTGTGTTCCAAGTCATCTATAACCGCGGACAAGGCTTTCAGAAAGATTTACCCTGTAGGGGTGCACAAATAGCAACACACACATGATCAACCTTGGAAAAACCAAATCATAACCCAACGAGGATTTCACGACAAAGCAATCACAGGATTCATAAAATATTTCAGGGGGCCACCCATTAAGCTACCCGCAACGAAGTTGGCCGGCTCCGAGACGGACCCAAGGTTATGCGTCAATGGGTGTAAACGACTGGGAACCCGAAAGTGTGACTGAGCTTGTCGATACCGTGAAAACACTCCGCATCCAAAACAGTATAGGTGCTCCACGCACAATCGTAAATAAAGCAAGTAAAGCATGGCATAAGTACAGGATAGTAATAAAGCCCCAAACTAGTTTGTGGCCCCAAGAAATAAGAAATGAATCAAGCTCTGGCTAAGGGGGATTCATAGACTCTCCCGGATATGGATAGTGCGAATAGTCAAAGATACAGGTATCAAGTACTCGGGGCCTACGGGACACAAGTGGACATGAAAACCAAATAGCATATATTGCCCACCGGTGCCTCTTTCATTAGTTATCCCAGCAATTTAATAGTTGTATTTAAAGTCAGGATCCTCTCCACCGTAAAGCATATGACAACATGCCAACAACTGTGTGGTACTTCATGACACGGGATCGCACCTGAGCAAGCGACTACGACTCGCAAGACCATCTATCTACCAAACAACAGGTTATAGGAGGTATCCAAGGCAATATAAAGGCTGCAGGAACTATATCTGGTACGGAACACTAAAGCATCGCGACACGGATAGCAATAGATCAACAGGGGGAAATAAAGACTATAAATGCAAAATAGGTAGAAAGGGGAGAATGCTCGCCTGGGAAAACATAGCCGAAGGTTCATTATCCGAAGAACTTGTCGATACTCGCATCAACTCAACGGCCTAATCCGTGAAGAAGCAAAACACTAGAAGAAACACCGGATACACTATTTAATACTACTGCAGAAGATCGGGCATGATGCATGTATGATGCATGACATGGCAAAGATGCGGTGCAACTAGACAATATTAAGCGGAACCGGGGTCCCGACAATTAAATAGAAGGTTCAAGTTGTTTAGATACCCCGCAATTTAAATGTTGTCTTAACAAGGCAAACATGGCATCGGTTCGTTACACAAATTTAAATGGAGACAATATAAGACTACAATAGCCCACATATAGTCTCCTTATTTAATTATGAGTGAATCGGCGTAATGCCCCAAATCCTGTAATATGTATGCGACATGAACAATTAAATGCAACAAGTTGGTATCATATATCTATTATATATATATATATATATACTAAAAGCAATATAAGGGTATGTTTCGAGGCAACAGGTTGATCCACGTCACCTAAATTATATTAACCATTAGATCCTATTATTTAAGGCTCTGATTTAATTAGTATTATGTTACGTACAACAACAAGGTTCCAACATGTCACGACTCCTCACAGGATTTAATTAGCTGTTGTCCGGTATCCGGTTGTAAAATTCGATTTAGTTAGCCACCATCTGTATCCGGTTGGACCGTAACTAGGAAAAAAGGTGCAGCGCCCTAAGTCCTCCGCCGCCATGGTCCGTGACTCAGTGCCTTGCTCCTCTGCATGTATCGGCACTGCGGTCAAGGGAGGCAGTCGGTAATGGCTGCAAGGAAAAGGCTCTTCTCCTCCCAGGCGGCACAAATAGGCAAATGCCTAATCTACCTAGGTCCAGCGATCCACACTTTGCCGCTAGAGATACTGCAACAAGTCACCCGTAAGTACGCCTGCTCTTCCATGCACCTTAAAATTTATGTTTGTCAGTATGATCCCGCCGGAGGTATAGCTGGCTAATAGCCGGATGAATTAGTACCATGTGCCTTACGTGCTCCCTAGGACACACCCACACATGTATAGTTTGGACTTTGGACTATGTTGATCCGTTGATAGAGGCGACGCTTCCATGAGAGGTTACTTTCACTATTAATTTTAAATCTCTTCTTAAAGTATCCAGACAATGATAGATTATGTAGCTGCATTCCTTCAATGTAGGCATCGTGATATATAGCAATTGGCAAAAGAGCAGGTCAACTACTTAATCTAACCGATTTATTTTCTAAGTCTACTTAACTGATCTGATGTACTCCCTCTGTCTCAACATAGATGTCGCAGATTTTTTTTAGTAAGCACCTGAGCGGGTCGCTGTTCTTAGTCAATTGTTGCGTTGTGCTAATTCACATCTAGGCATGAACTATTCTCCGTTGGTGTGGATTTACATTGTAGCCAACATGATAAAATACATTTTGATTACAAGATAAGTACATACACATGCATGTTACTGTTTAGGAAACTATCTCTTCGGAATACATAGTATATCGACTAAAAACCATGAGAAAGAGAAAAGCGAATTAGAAAATAAAAATAATGCATGCCAAAAATCCTTAGAACGTTTTTCAATAGATTAATTTATATCAAATGAAAAAACAGTTTGCTTGGTACTATATTTATAAGGGAAAAAATCAATTTGTGTCTAACCTGTATAACCAAAAAATGGACCACGAGTTTGTAATGAAAAATTGTGGCACTATGATGCTACTACTGGAAAGCCTAATTTGCTGACTACATGGGTTCAATTTGGTATTGCCAATGAGCGGGTTGAATAGGAAAGCAAAATCAAATATCGGTTCAAAACAAAGCTCTTTAGTAAAATTAAATATTTATTAAAAAGAAAGGTCTTAATACTGGAAATCAAAATCCAAATTTTGTATTGCTAATGATCGAGTTGTCAATGATGTGAGTTGATTAAAATCAAATATTTCCAATGATGAATATGTCATCCAAGAATATGTATCATTAACATGGAAAACCATTAACATGTAAGTGGGAGTGTGCAACATTACGGTTGAAAAGTGGCATATAGGAGCAAACTGCCGGATGCACAGCCTCTTGAAGACAGAAACAGAGGAGGGAAACAAGGTAGTATAGGAAACTTGCTTTTGGATTCATATCGAAAGTGAATCAATCCCTCTAATACTTTTGTTAGTGTTTTATGAGAAAATCTTAGCAGCCTAGATACAACAAGTGTGAAAATCCTTAGTAATTAGGCAAGAAAGATTAAATGAAAAATTATAAATTTAATAGTACATGTCTAAACAATAATCATACATTTACAACATAATGTATTTATTTGCTACATACATTAAAATCGAATATTGTCAATGATGAATATGTCGTCCAATAACATGTATCATTTACATGGAAAACCATTAACATGTAAGTGGGAGTGTGCAACATTACTGTTGTAAAGTGGCATATAGGAGCAAAAGAGTAAATGAAAACATATAAATTGAATAGTGCATGTCTACTTTTACGTTAATCATACATTTACAATGTAATGTATTTATTTGCGACATACACATGCAAAAATATCGGTTAAAATTACACCTTGGAGATTCTATCCATGTCTAAAAGTGTTGTGTATTTTGGAATAAATAGAGTAAATGTGGGTGAAAACATACACATAAAATAAAAACTATTTTATTTCATGTCCAATTGGTATGGATGTCAATGTCGTGAATTAAAAAACATTTCTTTAACTTATAATCGGTATCCATATAAATACAGGTGAACTATTTTGTTGTATTTGCTTTTTCATACAAATATTATGTACTTGAATTCAGAAAAAACATCATGAAATTCAGGTCAATTTCGAAAAATATTCTAAAGTTCATGCATTTTCACCCATTTTATTTTTACCTGATCTTTTGTTCTCATGGTCTGGCACACCATGTCTATATGATTAAGACGGAAAATAGAAAATAAAGCAAAACACCCGACTACTAACATGGTAGAACCTTCTTTGTTGGGTTGAATTTAGTATTGCCAAATGCCAATGATTGAGTTGAATAGCAAAGAAAAATCGAACATTGATAAAAAAGAAACATCTTTAGTGACTATGTCATCCAAGGACATGTATCATTTACATCGACAACCATTAAAATGAGAACAAGAGTGTACAACATCTGGGTTTGAAAAGTGGTGCAAAGGAGCAAAAGACTAAATGAAATCATATAAACATAATAGTAGATGTCTACTTTTAATTGAATCATAATTTTACCATGAAATACACATAATTGTACTAAATTTACTTGCTACGTACCCATGCAAAAATATTGGTTAAAATTACATGTTGGTGATTCTAACCATGTCTAAAAATGCTGAGTATTTTAGAATAAAGAGATTGAATGGGGGAGTAAAGGTATGCACAAACTAAAAACTATTTTATTTCATATTCAATCAGTACGGATGTCAATGTTGTGAATAATAAAAAAATATTTACTTAACTTCTAAAAGGCATCCATGTCGTTGTGTGTGAATTATTTTATTGTATTTTCTATATAAATATTATGTACTTCAATTCAAAAGCTTATTAAAAATTCAGGTCAGCCTAAGTACTTCGAAAAATATTGTAAAGTTTACGCATTTTCTCTCATTTTATTTCAACTAATGTTATGTTCTCATTATATAGCACACCATGTCTATTTGTCAAAAAAATTGTCGTGATGAACCAAGAGAATATGACCAGAGCCAAAAACTTAAAATAAAGCAAAACGTCTGACTACTAACATGGTAGAAACTTCTTTGTAAATGTATTTAAATAGTATCTGAGCTTTGTCAGTTGGATATTATTATTATTACCTAATGCACCACATTACACATATATAATTTCATGTATGTACATAAACATAATAAAGTTGTAGCTATAATGGACCATATCTCTTACCCACAAAAAAAATATAAAATGGACCATATCTCATGACATTATCTAAATTATGTATACCAAATTACTGTGGAACCTAATTATCAATGGATCATAGGATATAGGTATTCAAAGTATATAATATAATATACTCAAAATTGCAACTCACACTAATACAAATATGGCATTATGATGGAATTTTGCAAGACACTTGCAATGCCTGATTTTATAAATTGTCTGGATGCAAACAAGTTTGATGAGCCTTCTCATGAAATCGTATAGATTTCCAAGTAAAAAAGAGATGGCGCCCTCGCATTTGCGAGGGACAAGGTGCTAGTTATAAAAATAGGAGAATGGATAGGGTCATACATTAGGGAGTTCGGATCCGAGGGTCTCGAGGTTCGACGGGGATTAGTCTTCGGATCCCATGATGAAGGTCTTGTGGTTTCCGTGAAGGCGAACTTGGTGTACCGCGATGTAGCTCTTCGGTTCCGACTTCGATGGAGGGTGAAGGACTTGGTATCGCACATGACGATCTTGCCGAGACGGAAACACCGATAGGACGGATATCCTGCTTAGGACACACTTGCAACAACCTCTTCACTTCACGGCACCTAGTCATGCCATACTTGGTCACACGAATCATCAAGGGACCGTAGCAGTACTAACAGCACCAAAGAGTAGCATCATCACCTAATCATCACATCAACTTGAACAACTGGGAGAGAGGAACTTCGGTAGCAGGGCACGCTGCAGGACTTGGAAAGACAGAGGCGACGCAGGGGCAAGGCTCGCATCAAGCTCGCAAGCGGCAGCGCTACGGGGGTCGCAGAGGGCAGCCGAGGCGAAGGCGGAAGCAGCGGCCGACGGGGGCTCGCGAGGTGCATCAGCAGACGGAGGGGTGCAGGGGCTCAACGGGGGAGAGGCCGATGGGCGGCAGCTGGGACAGCGGCGGGCGCTGCGAGGGTTGAAGGCGGCGGGCTGCGCTGCTCGGGCAGGGCTGGTCGGAGAGAGAGGACGGCACACGACCGGCGATGGCGCTCGCGGGAGAACGACGGACTCGGGAGCTTGCAGCGGAGAGGAGCCTGGCGGCGGCGGGTCGAGCTCGGCGGCGACCTTGCGGGAAGGGGAGGCGAGGGCGAGGTGGTTCACAGGGGCGGCCAGAGGTTGCAGGGCTTCAAGCGCCGGCTCATGGAGGTGGAGCAGGGAGCCCGGGAGGCGACGCGGCGCATCAGCAAAACGACGAGAGGAGGCCGACGGTGGCGTCCGGGGTCATGGCGCTCGGGGCCGCGAGGGCACGCGGAGGTCGAGCAGCGGCTGGCGCTGACCAGAGGCAGAGCATGGCGGTTGAGGGAGCAGAGTAGGGGCCACGACGGCACATGGAGGCGGGGCCATGCTCTGAGAAGGGACCGAGGGAAGGGGCACCCACGACGGCGGTAGTTGGTAAGGAAGAGAGCACGAGGAGGGTTGGTGGGGATCGAGCAGAGGGAGGCGAGCACATTTTGCGAGGGTGGGGCCAGGGAGAGCGGCGTGGGGTAGGTGGACGTGGTCGGGCTGCAGGCGGTAGGTGGCCTAGCGTTGCGTGTACGCGCGGGATCCTGGCGGATGGGACCGGGTTGAGGGATCAGGCGGCAACGGTGCATGGGAGCTTGCGGCGGCCATCGTGGTGTGTGTGGCACGAGCGATGTAGTGCGGTGGCAGCTGGGAGTAGGTGGTAGGTGGGGTGAGGAAAAAAAGGTTAGGGTTTTATTTTGGGGTGGTAGACTGCTACTAGCTGAGCCCTTTGGGCCTACCCGGTGGCGGCCTCCCGATACAAAATAGTTTTATTTATTTTAATTTGTAAAGGCTTTCAGAAATAGTTTTTAGACAAATAAAAATATCCGGACGGGACCGGGTTTTAATTTAAAATAAATACGGAGGATATTTAGAAAACAAAACTAGGCTTTTAGAAAATAGTTTTAGGCAAAACCATGCATGATGATGACGATGCTCAAATGCAATGTGGCATGATGACATGAGCATGCGGTCATGATGATGCAATGCACAAAAACACAACGATTTTCTAGTAGTGGTTTTACCGGGGTGCTACAATTCGACACCACTAACAATGGATCTCGCCCTCGAGATCCGCCTCATGGTCCGGGGAACAAGGCTGATGACATGAATATTCTCGCTTCGTGTAGATCTTCGCGACACCACTAACAAAGATCCTTGTCCATCTTGAAATCGGTGACACCACCAACAAGGGGTTGTTGTCCAGGGTCGTCGAGAGAACACTCCGGGAACAAAGGACGAAGGTAAAGGTATCAACAAACAAAGCCACCTCTAACTTCGATAGAAGGAGAGAAACGATGCATTCTAATCCACTTCAATGTACGAGAGCAAATAGATTGAGTAGTCGGCATGGGGGACAATCCATCACGCACCCAAACTATTACTCCGCACATGCAGTAGAAAAGCATGACACCCATTCTCAGAATTTAGACTGAAGATCTCGACAAGCGAGGTTCGGAAACAAAGGAGTGATGCAGGCTCTTCATCAGATCTGATGTAGCTGATGATGATGTCGTCGCGTTGGAAAACACCGGAAGATACAAAGAAAGATTTTAGTGGATTTTGATCCACCGAAAGGTACAACAGATGAAGGGTTCCTCAGATAGCATAAAGACCGGATATAGAAGCACCATTACCGAAGGAGGAAGCGAAACCCTGAAGCTACGACGGAAACCCAACCACGAGAATTCTTGGACTTGAAGAAAATGTAAGAGAGCAGATTCAAATCTCGCAAAGGTAAGAGGAGAATAGCAATAGGGGTAAGGAGTAAAAATAGATCTAATCAGATCTATCCAACCGATTTTGCAAAATAGTTTTGACACTCTACAACGTCCGTTAGCTAGGTTATCCTACAGGCTGGACCAGTGGGGTATCGCAACGGCTGAGATCTGATACCACTCTGTAACACCCTCGAATCGGCCCTATGCAAGTTTTAGCGCTTCCTGCCAAACCCGCATAGAAACGATTCAAGGACGCCCACCAGGCACTTTCATGTGGGTGGAAAACAAAGTAATATCATTACACAATAGTCCACGATGGAACCCACAGAACAGATATATACAACAAGGACTCCATGAGTCAAGAATACAGATATACAGTACAAAGATCCAAATCACCTCGAAAACGATACAACATCTGAGTACGGATAAGATGCAAATGGGGCTAAGAGCCCTGAAGAATAACCAATGGCGTCCATAACCCTGCCCAGGCCAAGATGGAAGGGTAACCCTGCTAACGACGTCGATCTCAAACCTGCTAAAACAAAAGGGGTGCCGACAAAGGGCAAAGGAAAAAAAGGGGCGTCAGTACTGAGGCCAGTACACGACGAGGCTAGAATTCGGCGGCTCTCGCCTACATAGGTATGGTGGACTGGAGCGGCAGCGAAGCATGCACTAAACAACCTATAGAGACTCGATACAATTTTCGGCTATTAGAGAGGGGTAAGAAATACCTATTCGGATCCAACCTGATACTAACACCAAACATACCCATCCTGGTATTCCCCCTCGAGACCAAACGAGGAAGTCAAACCGAGGAACTCACACAATTGGCAGATTTATTCATTCCATTATAGTTGAAGCACTTACTAGTTAGGTATAGACAGCATGAGTCATCCGGATAGCATAAGTAGTGGGCAGTTTTAGTTAATCATTCCGTTGTAGTTGCAGTACTTACTAGTCATATACAATTAGCATGTGACATTCCAAACACAGCAGTTGTTGGCACTTTTATTTCATTCCATTGGAGTTGCCATACTTACTAGGCAGGTATAACATGACACGATACACCCCAGTTCCATCAGTTGTTGGCACTTTTGTTATCCATTCCATTGTAGTGAAGCTGATTACTAGTCACATATTAAGTCAAATTTATAGCACTACTTTAGTTATGCTTGTCTATGATCGAGATACTGTGCTCCAAGTCGCCCATAACTGCGGACACGGCTTTCAGAGATTTACCCTGCAGGGGTGCACAAATAGCAACACACACACGATCAACCTCGGAAAAACCAAATCAAAACCCAACGATGCTTTCACGACAAAGCATTCACAGGATTCATAAAATATTTCAGGGGGCCACCTCATTAAGCTACCCGCAACGAAGTTGGCCGGCTCTGAGACGGACCCAAGGTTTGCGTCAATGGCTGTAAACGACTGGGAACCCGAAAGTGTGACTGGGCTTGTCGATACCGCGAAAACACTCCGCATCCAAAACAGTACAGGTGCTCCACGCACAATCGTAAATAAAGCAAGTAAAGCATGGCATAAGTACAGGATAGTAATAAAGCCCCAATCTAGTTTGTGGCCCCAAGAAATAAGAAATGAATCAAGCTCTGGCTAAGGGGGATTCATAGACTCTCCCGGATGTGGATAGTGCGAATAGTCAAAGATACAGGTATCAAGTACTCGGGGCATACGGGACACAAGTGGACATGAAAACCAAATAGCATATATTGCCCACTGGTGCCACTTTCATTAGTTATCCCAGCAATTTAATAGTTGTATTTAAAGTCATGATCATCTCCACCGTAAAGCATATGACAACATGCCAACAACTGTGTGGTACTTCACGACACGGGATTGCACCTGAGTAAGTGACTACGACTCGCAAGACCATCTATCTACCAAACAACAAGTTATAGGAGGTATCGAAGGCAATATAAAGGCTGGAGGAAATATATCTGATACGGAACACTAAAGCATCGCGACATGGATAGCAATAGATCAACAGGGGTAAATAAAGACTATAAATGCAAAATAGGTAGAAAGGGGAGAATGCTCGCCTGGGAAAACATAGCCGAAGGTTCATTATCCGAAGAACTTGTCGATACTCACATCAACTCAACGGCCTAATCCGTGAAGAAGCAAAACACTAGAAGAAACACCGGATACACAATTTAATACTACTACAGAAGATCAGGCATGATGCATGTATGATGCATGACATGGCAATGATGCGGTGCAACTAGACAATATTAAGCGGAACCAGGGTCCCGACAATTAAATAGAAGGTTCAAGTTGTTTAGATACCCCACAATTTAAATGTTGTCTTAACAAGGCAAACATGGCATCGGTTCGCTACACAAATTTAAATGGAGACAATATAAGACTAGAATAGCCCACATATAGTCTCCTTATTTAATTATGAGTGAATCGGCATAATGCCCCAAACCCCATAATATGTATGCGACATGAACAATTAAATGCAACAAGTTGGTATCATATATTATAAAAATAGGAGAATGGATCAGTGTCACACATTAGGGGGTTCAGATCCGAGGGTCTCGAGGTTCGACAGGGATCGGTCTTCGGATCCCATGATGAAGGTCTTCTGGTTTCCGTGAAGGCGAACTTGGTGTACCGCGATGTAGCTCTTCGGTTCTGACTTCGATGGAGGGTGAAGGACTTGGTATCGCGCATGACGATCTTGCTGAAACGGAAACACCAATAGGACGGATATCCTGCTTAGGACACACTTGTAGCAACCTCTTCACTTCAAGGCACCTAGTCATGCCAGACTTGGTCACATGAATCATCAAGGGACCGTAGTAGTACTAACAGCACCAAATAGTAGCATCATCACCTAATCATCACATCAACTAGAACAACTAGGAGAGAGGAACTTCCGTAGCAAGGCACGCTGTAGGACTTGGAAAGACAGAGGTGACGCAGGGGCAAGGCTCGCAGCAAGCTCGCAAGCGGCAGCGCTACGGGGGTCGCAGAGGGCAGCTGAGGCGAAGGCAGAAGCAGCGGCCGACAGGGGCTCACGAGGTGCAGCAGCAGACGAAGGGGTGCAGGGGCTCGACAGGGGAGAGGCCGATGAGCGGCAGCTGGGACAGCGGCCGGTGGCGCGGGTTGAAGGCGGCGGGCGGCGCTGCTCGGGCAGGGCTGGTCGTAGAGAGAGGACGGCAGACGACCGGCGATGGCGCTCGCGGGAGAACGACGGACTCAGGAGCTTGCAGCGGAGAGGAGCCCGGCGGCGGCGGGTCGAGCTCGGCGGCGACCTTGCGGGAAGGGGAGGCGGGGGCGAGGTGGGTCGCAGGGGCGGCCAGAGGTTGCAGTACTTCAAGCGCCGGCTCATGGAGGTGGAGCAGGGATCCCGGGAGGCGATGCGGCGCATCAGCAATACGACAAGAGGAGGCCGACGGTGGCGTCCGGGGTCGTGGCGCTCGGGGCCGCGAGGGCACGCGGAGGTCAAGCGGCGGCTGGCGCTGACCAGAGGCGGAGCATGGCAGTTGAGGGAGCAGAGCAGGGGCCACGACGGCACATGGAGGCGGGGCCGTGCTCCGAGAAGGGACCGAGGGAAGGGGCACCCACAGCGGCGGTAGTTGGTAAGGAAGAGAGCGCAAGGAGGGTTGGTGGGGATCGAGCAGAGGGAGGTGAGCACATTTTGCGAGGGTGGGGCCAGGGAGAGCGGCGTGGGGTAGGTGGACGCGGTCAGGCTGCAGGCGGTAGGTGGCCTAGCGTTGCGTTTACAAGCGGGATCCTGGCGGATGGGACCGGGTTGAGGGATCGGGCGGCAGTGGTGCATGGCAGCTTGCGGCGTCCATCGCGGTGCGTGTGGCGCGAGCGATGTAGTGCGGTGGCAGCTGAGATTAGGTGGTAGGTGGGGTGAGGAAAAAAAAGGTTAGGATTTTATTTTGGGGTGGTAGGCTGCTACTAGCTGAGCCCTTTGGGCCTTCCCGGTGGCGGCCTCCCGATACAAAATAGTTTTATTTATTTTAATTTGTAAAGGCTTTCAGAAATAGTTTTTAGACAAATAAAAATATCCGGACGAGACCAGGTTTTAATTTAAAATAAATACGGAGGATATTTAGAAAACAAAACTAGGCTTTTAGAAAATAGTTTTAGGCAAAACCATGCATGATGATGATGATGCTCAAATACAATGTGGCATGATGACATGAGCATGCGGTCATGATGATGCAATGCACAAAAACACAGCGATTTTCTAGTAGTGGTTTTACCGGGGTGCTACACCACATATGGATCCACCAGAGTCATTGCATAACTGTTCTTTTCACAAACCACATATGGATCCACTAGTGTCCTTGCATGTCAGTTCTTTTCATAAAACACATGGTTCCACTAGATTCATTGCATGTGTGTTCTTTTCACAAACCACATATGGATCAACCAGAGTCATTGCATGTGCGGTCTTATCCTAAACCAGCACTAGATTCATTGAATATGTATTCTCTTCACAAACCATATATAGATCCACCAGAGTCATTGCATGTCTGTTCTTTTCTTAAACCACATGGATCAACTAGAGTCATTGAATCTGTGTTCTTTTCACAAATCACATATGGATCCACCAAAGTCATTGCATGTGTGTTCTTTTCATTAACCATAGATGGATCCACCAGAGTCAGTCCATGTGTGTTCTTATCCTAAACCAGCACTAGAGTCATTGCATGTGTGTTATTTTCATAAACCACATATGAATCCACCGGTGTCATTGCATGTATGTTCATTTCAAAAACCAACACTAGAGTCATTGCATGTTTGTTCTTTTCATAAAGCACATGGAGCCACCAGAGTCATTGCATGTGTGTTATTTTCATGAAGCACATGGATCCACCAGTGTCATTGCATGTGTGTTCTTTTCATGAACCACAACTAGAGTCATTGCATGTGTGTTCTTTTCACAAACCACATATAGATCCAGCGGAGTCATTGCATAAGTGTTCTTTTCACAAACCACATATGGATCCACTTGAGAAATTGCATGTGTGTTCTTATCCTAAACCAGCACTAGAGTCATTGCATGTGTGTTCTTTTCACAAAGCACATATGGATCCACCAGAGTCATTGCATGTGTATTCTTTTCTCAAACCACATATGGATCCACTAGAGTCATTGTATGTGTCTTCTTATCCTAAACCAGCACCAGAGTCAATGCATGCCTGTTCTTTTCATAAAACACAGCTAGAGTCATTGCATGTCTAGTCTTTTCATCAAGGATATGGATTCACCAGAGTCACTGCAATTGTGTTATTTACATGAATCACATGGATCCAACAGTGTCATTGCATCTACGTTCTTTTCATGAACCACAACTAGAGTCATTGAATGTGTGTTCTTCTCACAAACCACATATGGATCCACCTGTGTCATTGCATGTCAGTTCTTTTCATAAACCACATGGTTCCACTAGAGTCATTGCATGTGTGTTCTTTTCACAAACCACATATGGATCAACCAGAGTCATTGCATGTGCGTTCTTATCCTAAACCAGCACTAGAGTCATTGAATATGTCTCCTCTTCACAAACCACATATGGATCCACCAGAGTCATTGCATGTCTGTTCTTTTCATAAACCACATGGATCAACTAGAGTCATTGAATATGTTTTCTTTTCACAAACCACATATTGATCCACCAGAGTCATTGCATGTCTATTCTTTTCATAAACACATGGATCCACTAGAGTCATTGCATGTGTGTTCTTTTCATTAATGATAGATGGATCCACCAGTGTCATTGCATGTGTGTTCTTTTCAAAAACTAGCACTAGAGTCATTGCATGTGTGTTCTTTTCATAAAGCACATGGATCCACCAGATTCATTGCATGTGTGTTATTTTCATGAAGCACATGGATCCACTAGTTTCATTGCATGTGTGTTCTTTTCATTAACCACAACTAGAGTCATTGATGTGTGTTCTTTTCACAAACCACATGGATCCACTAGAGTCATTGCATGTGTCTTATACTAAAAAAGTACTAGAGTCATTGCATGTGTGTTCTTATCCTAAAGCACAACTAGAGTCATTGCATGTCTATTCTTTTCATAAAGCATATGGATCCACCAGAGTCATTGCATGTGTGTTATTTTCATGAACCACATGGATCCACCAGTGTCATTGCATGTGTGTTCTTTTCATGAACCACAACTTGAGTTATTGAATGTGTGTTTTTTTCACAAACCAAATATGGATCCACCAGAGTAATTGCATGCATGTTCTTTTCAAAAATCACATATGGAGCCACCCATGTCATTCAATGTCCATTCTTTTAATAAACCACATGGATCCACTAGAGTCATTGCATGTGTGTTCTTATCCTAAACCAGCACTAGAGTCATTGCATGTGTGTTCTTTTCATAAAACATAGCTAGAGTCATTGCATGTCGGTTATTTTCATAAAGCACATAGATCCACCAGAGTCATTGCATGTGTGTTATTTTCATGAACCACATGGATCCACCAGTGTCATTGCATGTGTGTTCTTTTCAAGAACCACAACTAGAGTCATTGAATGTCTGTTCTTTTCACAAACCACCTATTGATCCACCAGATTCATTGCATGTTTGTTTTTTCAGAAACCACATATGGATCCACCAATGTCATTGCATGTAAGTTCTTTTCATAAACCACATGGTTCCACTAGAGTCATTGCATGTGTGTTCTTTTAGCAAAGCACATATGGATCCACTAGAGTCATTGCATGTGCGTTTCTTATCCTAAACCAGCACTAGAGTCATTGAATGTGTGTTCTTTTCACAAACCACATATGGATACACTAGAGTCATTGAATGTGTGTTCTTTTCACAAAGCACGTATGGATCCACCAGAGTCATTGCATGTCTGTTCTTTTCATAAACCACATGGATCAACTAAAGTCATTGAATGTGTGTTCTTTTCGCAAACCACATATGGATCCACCAGAGTCATTGTATGTCTGTTCTTTTCATAAACCACATGGATCCACTAGAGTCATTGCATGTGTGTTCTTTTCATTAACCACAGATGGATCCACCGGAGTCATTGTATGTGTGTTCTTATCCTAAACCAGCACTAGAGTCATTGGATATGTGTTATTTTCATAAACCACCTATGGATCCACTAGTGTCATTACATGTGTTTTCTTTTCAAAAACCAACACTAGAGTCAGTGCATGTGTGTTCTTTTCATAAAGCACATGGATCCACCAGAGTCATTGCATGTGTCTTATTTTCATGAACCACATGGATCCACCAGTGTCGTTGCATGTGTGTTCTTTTCACAAACCACATATGGATCCACCATAGTCATTGCAAGTGTTTTTTTCACAAACCAGATATGGATCCACTAGAGTCATTGTATGTGTCTTCTTATCCTAAACCAACACTAGAGTCATTACATGCGTGTTCTCTTCATAAAACACAGCTAGAGTCATTGCATGTCTGTTGTTTTCATAAAGCATATGGATCCACTAGAGTCATTGCATGTGTGTTATTTTCATGAACAACATGGATCCACCAGTGTCATTGCATGTGTGTTATTTTCATGAACCACAAGTAGAGTCATTGAATGTGTGTTCTTTTCACAAACGACATATGGATCCACCAGAGTTGTTGCATATCTGTTCTTTTCACAAACCACATATTGATACACGAGTGTCATTGCATGGCAGTTCTTTTCATAAACCACATGGTTCCACTAGAGTCGTTGAATGTGTGTTCTTTTCACAAACCACATATGGATCCACCAGAGTCATTGCATGTCTGTTCTTTTCATAAACCACATGGATCTACTAGAGTCATTGCAGGTGTGTTCTTTTCACAAACCACATATGGATCCACCAGAGTCATTGCATGCGCGTCCTTATCCTAAACCAGCACTAGATTCATTGAATATGTGGTGTCTTCACAAACCACATATGGATCCACCAGAGTCATTGCATGTCTGTTCTTTTCATAAACCACATGGATCAACTAGAGTCATTGAATGTGTGTTCTTTTCACAAACCACATATGGATCCACCAGAGTCATTGCATGTACATTCTTTTCATAAACCACATGGATCCACTAGAGTCATTGCATGTCTGTTCTTTTCATTAACCACAGATGGATCCACCAGAGTCATCATGTGTGTTCTTATCCTAAACCAGCACTAGAGTCATTGCATGTGTGTTATTTTCATAAACCACATATGAATCCACCAGTGTCATTGCATTTTTTTTCAAAAACTAGCACTAGAGTCATTGCATGTGTGTTCTTTCCATAAAGCACATGGATCCACCAGAGTCATTGCATGTGTGTTATTTTCATGAATCACATGGATCCACCAGTGTCATTGCATGTGTGTTCTTTTCATGAACCACAACTAGAGTCATTGCATGTGTGTTCTTTTCACAAACCACATATAGATCCACCAGAGTCATTGCATGTGTGTTATTTTCACAAACCACATATGGATCCACTTAAGTCATTGCATGTGTGTTCTTATCCTAAACCAGCACCAAAGTCATTGCATGTCTGTTCTTTTCACAAACCACATGGATCCACTAGAGTCATTGCATGTGTGTTCTTATCCTAAACCAGCACTAGTGTCAATGCATGTGTGTTATTTTCATTAACCACATATGGATCCATCAGAGTCATCGCATGTCTGTTCTTGTCACCAACCACATATGGATCCACCAGAGTCATAAAACATAGCAAGAGTCATTGCATGTCTGTTCTTTTCATAAAGCATATGGATGCACCAGAGTCATTCCATGTGTGTTATTTTCATGAACCACATGGATCCACCAGTGTGATTGCATGTGTGTTCTTTTGATGAACCACATATGGATCTACTAGAGTCATTGCATGTCTGTTCTTTTCACAAACCACATATGGTGTTGGAGATATGCCCAAGAGGCAATAATGAAGTGGTTATTATTATATCTTTATGTTTATGATAAATGTTTACATCCCATGCTATAATTGTATTATTAGGAAACACTAATACATGTGTGTTTTGTAAACATAAAAGAGTCCCTAGTAAGCCTCTTGTTGAACTAGCTTGTTGATTAATTGATGATCATGGTTTCCTGATCATGGACATTGGATGTGATTAATAACAAGATTATATCATTAGGAGAATGATGTAATGGACACACACCCATAGTAAGCGTAGCATAAGATCAAGTCATTAAGTTCGTATTGCTGTAAGCTTTTAAATGCATAGTAACCTAATCCTTCGACCATGAGGTTGTGTTAATCACCATCACCGGATGGGTACTTTGATGACATCAAACACCGCTTCATAACTGGGTGATCATCAAGGTGTCATTGGGTATTATGAAAGTATGTGTTGAAACGCATGGACCAAGATTGGGATTTGTCCATCCATATGACGGATAGATATGCTCTGGGCCCTCTCGGTGGAATGTCATCTAGTTAGCTTGCAAGCGTGTGACTGGGTCACAAGAGATGACATATCACGGAACGAGTAAAGAGTACTTATCAGTAATGAGGTAGAACTAGGTATGGAGATGCTGACGATCAAACCTCGGATAAGTATAGTATCGCGTGACAAAAGGAATTGGTTTCGTATGTAAATGGTTCAATCGATCACGAAGTCATCGTTGAGTATGTGGGAGCCATTATGGATCTCCAGGTCCCGCTGATGGTTATTGATAGGAGATGTGTCTCTGTCATGTCTGCATATTCACGAACCGTAGGGTGACACACTTAAGGTTCGAAGTTGTTTTAAGTAGATATGGAATATGCGTTGGAGACCGAATGATGTTCGGAGTCTCGGATTGGATTCGGGACATCATGAGGAGATCCGAAATGGTACGGAGAATAAGATTCATATATTGGGGATCATTTTCTGAGTTAGGAAATGTTCCGGAGTATTTGTATGAGGATTCTAGAAGGTTTCGGAATGTTCCGGAAGGTTCTAGAAGATTTCTTGGAGTTTGCTTGAAAACCAAGGAAAGGGTCAAGGAAACCTAGTGGGGCAAGACACGGATTCGTGGGGGAGGAGGACTCCTCCCCCCTTCCCACCGCCGGCCATAGGAGGGGAGTCCTACTAGGACTCCCCCTCCCCTGGCGCGCCTCCCCCCTTAAATAGAAGGGCAGGGGCGCCCCCTCCAAGCCAGCTCCATAACTCCCAATCTCTGCCGCCTCTCTCCTCCTCCTTTCTTCTGCACAGGCATAGGCGAAGCCCTGCAGAATTCTCTACTCCACCACCACCACCACGCCGTTGTGCTGCTGGGATTCCGTGGAGAAGATCTACTACCTCCGCTGCTCGCTGGAACAAGGAGAGGAAGGTCTGCTTCGACTCCGCACGTGTGACCGACTGCGGAAGCGCTGCCGAAACGCGGCGCCGGAAGGATCGTCCACTTGACCGACTGCGGAAGCGCTGCCGGAACGCGACGCCGGAAGGATCGTCCACACGATCTTGAGATCGGCAAGTGATCGACTACATCAACCACGAGATCTAATCTCGTTAACGCTTTCGGATCTACGAGGGTTAGTTCCTATCTATCTCGTTGCTCATGTCTAATAGATTAGATCTTGGCTTTTATCTAGATTAGATCTGGGTTTTGTTCGTTCTCGCGGTAGAAATTTTTTGTTTTCCATGCTACGAACCCATCAGTGGTATCCGAGCCGTACCTATGCGTAGATCTGTTGCACGAGTAGAACACAATGTTTTTGTGGGCGTTGATACTTTTTTTGTCGGTGTCTTAGCGTGTACTTTGCATCTTGCGGCATGGTGGGATGAAGCGGCTCGGGCTAACATTACATGTCATTGCACATGAGACTTGCTCCACGCTTGACGTGCAACTTGCTTTGCACAAGTGGCTTTGCGGGTGTCTGTCTCTCCCACCATAGTTAAGATTCAATTTACAATGAGCATCTTGACAACACTTGTATCAATGTTGTGGTCCGTGTTCGTAGGTAAGATCGGTCTTATGCGAAAGCCCCAAACCACGTAAAACTTGCAAAGAAAATTAGAGGCGTCTAACTCGTTTTTGCAGGGGTTTTGTGATGTGATATGGCCATTATGTGATTGTGATTATATTTGATGTATGCAATGATCCTTATTGTAATATGGAAACCGGCAGGAGCCTAATGGTTGTCTTTAAATTTTGTTTAAGACCTGCGTGTCTATTCATCATGTAATAGCTTTATTCCAAGTAGTTGTAATAGTTGTTGGTGGTGATGGACATCCATGAAGCGGCGCCATGGACCTTGACGCCACGCTGGTGATGATGGAGATCTTGTCCATGCTTTGGAGATGGAGATCAAATGCACAAGAAGAAACGCCATATCATATCACATATTATGAATTGCCTGTGATGTTAATCCTTTATGCATCGTGTATTGCTTAGATCGCGACGGTAGCATTATAAGATGATCCCTCTCACTAAATATCAAGTAATAAAGTGTTCGTCCTTAGTTGGCACCGTTGCTAAGACTCGTCATTTTGAAGCATCTCGTGATGATCGGGTGTGATAGACTCTACGTGTGCATACAACGGGTGCAAGCCAGATTTGCACATGCGGAAACTAAGGTTAACCTTGACGAGCCTAGCATGTACAGACATGGTCTCGGAACACGGAATACCGAAAGGTAAAGCATGAGTCATATGGATGATATGATGAACATGTTGATTGTTCGCCTTTAAAGCTACATCATCTCACGTGATGATCGGACTTGGTGTAGTGGATTTGGTTCGTGTAATCACTAAAACAACTCGAGGGGTGTTGTTTTGAGTGGGAGTTCATTTGTAATTTGGATTAGTCGAACTCAATTTATCATAAAGACAATCAAAGTGAATTTGCATAGTTTGTTGTAGTCATTGGCATCCGTTCACCACCTTACGCTTAGTTATAGTTGAGATAGTGGAACTATAGAAATTCTGGATATTTACTTTACGAACTGGTATCGTATTGTTCTGAATGTCAATTTAAAGTTTATAAGTCCTATTGCAAACTTTCAGCAAACTCTATTTACTCCATGAAGTTTAATAAATAGTATTAAATCAAGAGTAACAATTCCAGTGTTAGTATCTAATGTATCATGTTTGCCTCTAAGATTCTTGATACTCAAAAGATTGTTTTTAATATCAAGTTTATCTAAGAGCTGAAAGCAATGTTTCAGAAACCGTCATATGTGAAAGGTATTGCGATATCTAAAATAATGTGTTGGTTACAACATGATAGAGTATATGTCCTCATATTTTGATGAGAATTTGTGAAGGTTGGAGACGCTAGTCGTCCTAATCCTCCAAAGGTTTTGAAAAAGAAACATTATACTCGCAATTCACCTTTATAAGCTGTAGCAGCTTGATCATGAAAGTTGTCATGATAAGGATGAATATAAGATGTAAGTAAAATGTTTACTACACTAAAAGATTACTAAAGAATGGATTTTTTGAAAGAACACCAAACATTTGATGATGGTGATCCACCTCAAAGTGCAAGCCCAAAGGTATTAGTAGTTGACTATATACGCTTTGTACCATGTGTCATGTTGATGACACCACTATTGATGTTGATAGATTCTTTTAAAAGAAAAGGAATAGCTGAAAGAGAATCTATAAAATATTTGGCAGAAAATAAAAGGTTGGAGATGTCCAACTTAGGCATATAGAAGATATACATGTTATGGATGTATTCCTTGCTTGTTAAACAATGTGGTTCTCCGGTATTGGATACCGAATTGGTTGGTATGAAGTGTCATACAGGACAACACAATTCATGAACTGCAATGGCCTAAGTAACCAGCAAGAGAAAATGTGATGATGTTCATCGAAAACAAACAAAGGGTTGTTGTGTTGCTCGTTAACATCAAAGCTTGCCTTCAAGATTTGTTTCAATAATTGTTATTTTGATCAGGTATTATGACGACAAAAGGTTGTTCAAATAATTTCTGTATTCCATAAAAGATGGATGATTTACAAATCTCGTTGGAGAAATCACATCCATAAAACTAATGCTAAAATGTTGAAAGACAATTGATTGAAAGATCACTCGCGAAGTGACATCGCCGTTTAAATTATATTGAAAGGGATACATGAAGAAACTACATGTTGATGGATTTTTGGAGTCTTTGATTTGGATCAAATGACGCTTGTGATACTTTCCTGGAGATAATTAAAACTCCGTTCATAGGCCAAAAGAGGAACAAACGACTAACTGATTGGAATTTGTACATATTGATGTATATAGTCCATTATGTGTAGTCGTGGGCGATAGATTTCAACTTCATATGCTTTCTCCGAAGATTTGAGTGAGTATATGTATATACTTACTCAATAAGGAAGAAGTATGAAACATTTGAAAAATGTTCAAAGACTTTCAAGATGAAGTGGAAAATCATTGTAACAAGAAAATAAAAGAGTTTATGATTGGATCATAAAGAAAGATGTTTGAGTTACAAGTTTAGCAAAACACCTAAGATTTGAGGAATCGTTCCATGGATTTACATTTCCCAAAACACCATAGGAGTATGGAGTGTTCGAGATATGTAATAAAACCTTGTTTTACATGGTAAGATCAAAGGTGTCATTTATAAAACTGCCATTATATATTAAAGATTAAAACTTTAGTGACTACCGCTTTTACACTGAAAAGAGCTCCATCGTGATCCGTTGAAATCACACCATATAAGTCATGGTTTGGGATAAAACCCGAATTGTCTTTTCTTAAATTTTGGTATGCTATGCATAAGTAA
Organism: Avena eriantha; assembly: GCA_910589775.1. NCBI lineage: Eukaryota > Viridiplantae > Streptophyta > Magnoliopsida > Poales > Poaceae > Avena > Avena eriantha. The sequence goes on along the minus strand of OU342743.1, from coordinate 29,991,544 downwards.
AATGTTTACAACCAAAGTCGGATAAGCACGTCTTTGTAGGTTATTCCAAAGAATTTGTGGGGAATTTCTCCATAACGCCGAGGACAAAAGAGTTTTTCGCTTGGAACGTCAAGTTTCTTGAGAAGGAATTTTTCGTGAAAAGTTAAGTGGGAGGACAATAGAACTTTGATAAGGTTGTTGAATCTTAGCTATATGTGCTAAGTAGCGTAGCGCCGGAAAGTGTCCCGGTGGCGGCCACAATGCTCATGGCTCTCGTGATTACAAAAGGTGTGATCTCAGAGATTAGAGTTCCTATAGAACCGTGTGGGTCGGTAAGAATCAAATAGTAAGATTTGATAAGCAAATCATTATTGTTTTTACAATGATGAACCGACTATATGCAAAGAAGCGATGATGGGCCCTGACTCCATAAAATGACTAGAAGTCATAGAATCCGTGATAGTATCCATACACGAGAAATCAAGTTTCTAAACTTAGAAGACCCTTCGGAAAGGCGTGAAGCCTATCGTCGTGTTTGGATTTATAAAGAAATAAGACATGGATGTTTAACATCTATGAAATAGTCGACATGTCAGAAAGAAGTTTACGAGAATGTTCAAGGAGTTGACTATGACAAGATTTGATCTTTCATAGCGATATATAGTCTTGACGGATTGATGTAGCAACCACTACATATAATTTGGTATATGGTAGTTGAATAAACAAAACAAGTTCTTCTAATAGAATGGTTACCTAGGACGTGTACATGACACGATCCAAAGGGTTTTGTTAATTCAAAGGATGCTAAAAGAGTATGCAAAACTTCAATGGTTGAAGTAAGCATAGCGGAGTTGGAATCTTCACCATGATGAAACTGTTAAAAGAGTTTAAATTCATCGGAGATGATGAAGATGCTTGCATTTGCAAGAAATTAAGTGGGAGCGCTGAGACATATTTCTAATACATTATGTAGAGGACATATTGTTGATTGGAAATGATGTATCTTGTATTGGCATAGGTTAAGAATTTCATTTCGATGAAAGACTTAGGCATAACCCAAGAATTAGGCATCAATGTCTATATGGATAGATTGAGGCGCTAATATGGTTTTGCCAAATGTACATAGATAAGATGTTGAATGAGTTCAATATGGAAACAACAAGAAAGGTTCTTGACGCACGGAAAGGACTGAATCAAGATTCGAGTGTGTTGACACGAGATTCAAGTGTTTTGACACTTGGTGAAATCACAAGAATTTTTTGATCAATCATTCTTTGAGATGTACACATCCAGATATGTCCTATGCTCCAAATGTTATGAGCATATACCAGAATGATTCATAAGATAATTATTGGACAATAGTAAAGATATTCTTATGAGCTTTGGAAAGAACTAAAGAATATATCATGTATAAGTGACAAATAGTTAAAGGTAGTTCATTGTAAAGTGTTACATTGATACTAGTTTTGTCACATGATACAAATTAAGTTTATCTCAATTTAAACTATGGGTGGCACAATGTAATGAAAGGAAGTTCCATAACGGATTTGGTTGAGTACTAAAGTTAAAACATTGTGACAGATACTACAACAAAAGGCTAAGTATATAAACTGCTATAGTAGCAGCAAAGGAGGGCATTTGTGTTAAGTAGTTTGTTATCAAACTAGGTGTGGTTCATAGCGGGATAATACTATGAAGATACATTGTATGACAATTGTATCAACATAATTTAATCCCAAGGAACTAAAGGTCTCACCAAAGGACCAAATTTATACAATGCCATCTCATTGGAGAATGAGTAATGCGTAGAGACGCAAGGACATGCAAATACACACGGACCTGGAAGTGTCAGATCCGAAGATTATGTTTACCACTAGCAATAGTGTCTATACAACACCAGAAAGCCATAGGTGTTGAATGCACAAGTTTTTAACTAGATTATTGACTCTAGTGCAAGTGGGAGACTGTTGGAGATATGCCCAAGAGGCAATAATAAAGTGGTTATTATTATATCTTTATGTTTATGATAAATGTTTACATCCCATTCTATAATTGTATTATTAGGAAACACTAATACATGTGTGTTTTGTAAACATAAAAGAGTCCCTAGTAAGCCTCTTGTTGAACTAGCTTGTTGATTAATTGATGATCATGGTTTCCTGAACATGGACATTGGATGTGATTAATAACAAGATTATATCATTAGGAGAATGATGTAATGGACACACACCCATAGTAAGCGTAGCATAAGATCAAGTCATTAAGTTCGTATTGTTGTAAGCTTTTAAATGCATAGTAACCTAATCCTTCGACCATGAGGTTGTGTTAATCACCATCACCGGATGGGTACTTTGATGACATCAAACACCGCTTCATAACTGGGTGGTCATAAAGGTGTCATTGGGTATTCTGAAAGTATGTGTTGAAGCGCATGGACCAAGATTGGGATTTATCCATCCATATGACAGATAGATATGCTCTGGGCCCTCTCGGTGGAATGTCATCTAATTAGCTTGCAAGCATGTGACTAGGTCACAAGGGTTGACATAACATGGAACGAGTAAAGAGTACTTATCAGTAACGAGGTAGAACTAGGTATGGAGATACCGACGATCAAACCTCGGATAAGTATAGTATCGGGTGACAATGGGAATTGGTTTCGTATGTTAATGGTTCTATCTATCACGAAGTCATCGTTGAGTATGTGGGAGCCGTTATGGATCTCCAGATCCCGTTCTCTTCATAAAACACAGCTAGAGTCATTGCATGTCTGTTGTTTTCATAAAGCATATGGATCCACCAGAGTCATTGCATGTGTGTTATTTTCATGAACAACATGGATCCACCAGTGTCATTGCATGTGTGTTATTTTCATGAACCACAAGTAGAGTCATTGAATGTGTGTTCTTTTCACAAACCACATATGGATCCACCAGAGTTATTGCATATCTGTTCTTTTCACAAACCACATATTGATACACCAGTGTCATTGCATGTCGGTTCTTTTCATAAACCACATGGTTCCACTAGAGTCGTTGAATGTGTGTTCTTTTCACAAACCAGATATGGATCCACCAGAGTCATTGCATGTCTGTTCTTTTCATAAACCACATGGATCTACTAGAGTCATTGCATGTGTGTTCTTTTCACAAACCACATATGGATCCACCAGAGTCATTGCAAGCGCGTTCCTATCCTAAACCAGCACTAGAGTCATTGAATATGTGTTCTCTTCACAAACCACATATGGATCCACCAGAGTCATTGCATGTCTGTTCTTTTCATAAACCACATGGATCAACTAGAGTCATTGAATGTGTGTTCTTTTCACAAACCACATATGGATCCACCAGAGTCATTGCATGTACATTCTTTTCATAAACCACATGGATCCACCAGAGTCATCATGTGTGTTCTTATCCTAAACCAGCACTAGAGTCATTGCATGTGTGTTATTTTCATAAACCACATATGAATCCACCAGTGTCATTGCATTTTTTTTCAAAAACCAGCACCAGAGTCATTGCATGTGTGTTCTTTCCATAAAGCACATGGATCCACCAGAGTCATTGCATGTGTGTTATTTTCATGAATCACATGTATCCACAAGTGTCATTGCATGTGTGTTCTTTTCATGAACCACAACTAGAGTCATTGCATGTGTGTTCTTTTCACAAACCATATATAGATCCACCAGAGTCATTGCATGTGTGTTATTTTCACAAACCACATATGGATCCACTGAAGTCATTGCATGTGTATTCTTATCCTAAACCAGCACCAAAGTCATTGCATGTCTGTTCTTTTCACAAACCACATGGATCCACTAGAGTCATTGCATGTGTGTTCTTATCCTAAACCAACACTAGTGTCAATGCATGTGTGCTATTTTCATTAACCACATATGGATCCATCAGAGTCATTGCACTGTCTGTTCTTGTCACCAACCACATATGGATCCACCAGAGTCATAAAACATAGCAAGAGTCATTGCATGTCTGTTCTTTTCATAAAGCATATGGATGCACCAGAGTCATTGCATGTGTGTTATTTTCATGAACCACATGGATTCACCAGTGTGATTGCATGTGTGTTCTTTTGATGAACCACATATGGATCCACTAGAGTCATTGCATGCCTGTTCTTTTCACAAACCACATATGGTGTTGGAGATATGCCCAAGAGGCAATAATAAAGTGGTTATTATTATATCTTTATGTTTATGATAAATGTTTACATCCCATGATATAATTGTATTATTAGGAAACACTAATAGATGTGTGTTTTGTAAACATAAAAGAGTCCCTAGTAAGCCTCTTGTTGAACTAGCTTGTTGATTAATTGATGATCATGGTTTCCTGATCATGGACATTGGATGTGATTAATAACAAGATGATATCATTAGGAGAATGATGTAAGGGACACACACCCATAGTAAGCGTAGCATAAGATCAAGTCATTAAGTTCGTATTGCTGTAAGCTTTTAAATGCATATTAACCTAATCCTTCGACCATGAGGTTGTGTTAATCACCATCACCGGATGGGTACTTTGATGACATCAAACACCGCTTCGTAACTAGGTGGTCATAAAGGTGTCATTGGGTATTCTGAAAGTATGTGTTGAAGCGCATGGACCAAGATTAGGATGTGTCCATCCATATGACGGATAGATATGCTCTGGGCCCTCTCGGTGGAATGTCATCTAGTTAGCTTGCAAGCATGTGACTGAGTCACAAGAGATGACATATCACGGAACGAGTAAAGAGTACTTATCAGTAAAGAGGTAGAACTAGGTATGGAGATGCTGACGATCAAACCTCGGATAAGTATAGTATCGCGTGACAAAAGGAATTGGTTTCGTATGTAAATGGTTCAATCGATCACGAAGTCATCGTTGAGTATGTTGGAGCCATTATGGATCTCCAGGTCCCGCTGATGGTTATTGATAGGAGATGTGTCTCTGTCATGTCTGCATATTCACGAACCGTAGGGTGACACACTTAAGGTTCGAAGTTGTTTTAAGTAGATATGGAATATGCGTTGGAGACCGAATGATGTTCGGAGTCTCGGATTGGATTCGGGACATCACGAGGAGATCCGGAATGGTCCGGAGAATAAGATTCATATATTGGGGATCATTTTCTGAGTTAGGAAATGTTCCGGAGTATTTGTATGAGGATTCTAGAAGGTTTCGGAATGTTCCAAAAGGTTCTAGAAGATTTCTTGGAGTTTGCTTGAAAACCAAGGAAAGGGTCAAGGAAACCTAGTGGGGCAAGACACGGATTCGTGGGGGAGGAGGACTCCTCCCCCTTCCCACCGCCGGCCATAGGAGGGGAGTCCTACTAGGACTCCCCCTCCCCTGGCGCACCTCCCCCCCTTAAATAGAAGGGCAGGGGCGCCCCCTCCAAGCCAGCTCCATAACTTCCAATCTCTGCCGCCTCTCTCCTCCTCCTTTCTTCTGCACAGGCATAGGCGAAGCCCTGCAGAATTCTCTACTCCACCACCACCACCACACCGTCGTGCTGCTAGGATTCCGTGGAGAAGATCTACTACCTCCGCTGCTCGCTGGAACAAGGAGAGGAAGGTCTGCTTCGACTCCGCACGTGTGACCGACTGCCGAAGCACTGCCGAAACACGGCGCCGGAAGGATCGTCCACTTGACCGACTGCGGAAGCGCTACCGGAACGCGACGCCGGAAGGATCGTCCACACGATCTTGAGATCGGCAAGTGATCGACTACATAAACCACGAGATCTAATCTCGTTAACGCTTTCGGATCTACGAGGGTTAGTTCCTATCTATCTCATTGCTCATGTCTAATAGATTAGATCTTGGCTTTTATCTAGATTAGATCTGGGTTTTGTTCGTTCTCGCGGTAGAATTTTTTTGTTTTCCATGCTACGAACCCATCATATGGATCCACGAGAGTCATAAAACACAGCAAGAGTCATTGCATATCTATTCTTTTCATAAAGCATATGGATCCACCAGAGTCATTGCATGTGTGTTATTTTCATGAACCACATGGATCCACAAGTGTCATTGCATGTGTGTTCTTTTCATGAACAACAACTAGAGTAATCGAATGTGTGTTATTTTCACAAACCATATATGGATCCGTCAGAGTAATTGCATGTCTGTTCTTTTCACAAACCACATATGGATCCACCAATGCCATTCAATGTCCATTATTTTAATAAACTACATGGATCCACTAGACATTACCTTTGTGTTCTTATCCTAAACCAGCACTAGAGTCATTGCATGTGTGTTCCTTTTATAAAACACAACTAGAGTCATTGCATGTCTGTTCTTTTCATAAAGCATATGGACCCACCAGAGTCATTGCATGTGTGTTATTTTCATGAACCACATGGATCTACCAGTGTCATTGCATGTGTGTTCTTTTCATGAACCACAACTAGAGTCATTGAATGTGTGTTCTTTTCAGAAACCACCTATGGATCCACCAGATTCATTGCATGTCTGTTCTTTTCACAAACCACATATGGATCCATTAGTGTCATTGCATGTTAGTTCTTTTCATAAACCACATGGTTCCACTAGAGTCATTGCATGTGTGTTCTTTTCACAAACCACATATGGATCCACTAGAGTCATTGCATGTGCGTTTCTTATCCTAAACCAGCACTAGAGTCATTGAATGTGTGTTGTTTTCACAAACCACATATGGATCCACTAGAATCATTGCCTGTCTGTTCTTTTCATAAACCACATGGATCAACTAAACTCATTGAATGTGTGTTCTTTTCACAAATCACATATGGATCCACCAGAGTCATTGTATGTCTGTTCTTTTCATAAACCCCATGGATCCACTAGAGTCATTGCATGTGTGTTCTTTTCATTAACCACAAATGGATCCACTAGAGTCATTGCATGTGTGTTCTAATCCTACACCAGCACTAGTCATTGGATGTATGTTATTTTCATACACCACATATGGATCCACCAATGTCATTGCATGTGTGTTGTTTTCAAAAACCAGCACTAGAGTCATTGCATGTGTGTTCTTTTCATAAAGCACATGGATCCACGAGAGTCATTACATGTGTGTTATTTTCATGAACCGCATGGATCCACCTGTGTTGTTGCATGTGTGTTCTTTTCACAAACCACATATGGATCCACCAGAGTCATTGCATGTGTGTTCTCTTCACAAACCACATATGGATCCACTAGAGTCATTGTATGTATCTTCTTATCCTAAACCAGCACTAGAGTCATTGCATGTGTGTTCTCTTCATAAAACACAACTATAGTCATTGCATGTATTTTCATGAAGCATATGGATCCACCAGAGTCATTGAATCCGTGTTATTTTCATGAACCACATGGATCCAAAAGTGTCATTGCATGTGTGTTATTTTCATGAACCACAACTAGAGTCATTGAATGCATGTTATTTTCATAAACCACATATGGATCCACCAGTGTCATTGCATGTGTGTTCTGTTCAAAAATCAGCACTATAGTCATTGCATGTGTCTTATTTTCATAATGCACATGGATCCACCAGAGTCATGGCATATGTGTTATTTTCATGAACCACATGGATCCACCAGTGTCATTGCTTGTGTGTTCTTTTCACAAACCACATATGGATCCCTAGAGTCATTGCATGTGTATTCTTTTCACAAACCACATATGGATCCACTAGAGTCATTGTATGTGTCTTCTTATCCTAAACCAGCAATAGAGTCATTGCATGTGTGTTCTTTTCATAAAACACAACTAGAGTCATTGCATGTCTATTCTTTTTATAAAGCATATGGATCCACCAGAGTCATTGCATGTGTGTTATTTTCATGAACCACATGGATCCAATAGTGTCATTGCATGTGCGTTCTTTTCATGACAAACAACTACAGTCATTGAATGTGTGTTCTTTTCACAAACCACATATGGATCCACCAGAGTCATTGCATATCTGTTCTTTTCACAAAGTGTCATTGCATGTCAGTTCTTTTCATAAACCACATGGTTCCACTAGAGTCATTGCATGTGTGTTCTTTTCGCAAACCACATATGGATCAACCAGAGTCATTGCATGTGCGGTCTTATCCTAAACCAACACTAGTCATGAATATGTCTTTTCTTCACAAACCACATATGGATCCACCAGAGTCATTGCATGTCTGTTCTTTTCATAAACCACATGGATCAACTAGAGTCATTGAATGTGTGTTCTTTTCACAAACCACATATGGATCAACCAGAGTCATTGCATGTGCGATCTTATCCTAAACCAATACTAGATGCGTGAATATGTCTTTTCTTCACAAACCACATATGGATCCACCAGAGTCATTGCATGAATGTTCTTTTCATAAACCACATGGATCAACTAGAGTCATTTAATGTATGTTCTTTTCACAAACCACATATGGATCCACCAGAGTCATTGCATGTCTGTTCTTTTCATAAACACATGGATCCACTAGAGTCATTGCATGTGTGGTCTTTTCATTAAGCATAGATGGATCCACCAGAGTCAATCCATGTGTGTTCTTATCCTAAACCAGCACTAGAGTCATTGCATGTGTGTTATGTTCATCAACCACAAATGAATCCACTAGTGTCATTGCATGTGTGTTCTTTTCAAAAACCAGCACTAGAATCATTACATGTGTGTTCTTTTCCTAAAGCACATGGATCCACCAGAGTCATTGCATGTTTCTTATTTTCATGAAGCACATGGATCCGATAGTGTCATTGCATGTCTGTTCTTTTCATGAACCACAACTAGAGTTATTGCACGTGTGTTCTTTTCACAAACCACATATAGATCCACCAGAGTCATTGCATATCTGTTCTTTTTCACAAACCACATATGGATCCACTTGAGTCATTGCATGTGTGTTCTGATCCTAAACCAGCACCAGAGGCATTGCATGTGTGTTATTTTCACGAAGCACATACGGATCCACCAGAGTCATTGCATGTGTATTCTTTTCACGAACCACATATGGATCTAGTAGAGAAATTGTATGTGTCTTCTTATCCTAAACCAAAGTAGAGTCATTGCATGTGTGTTGTTTTCATAAAACACAGCTAGAGTCATTGCCTGTCTATTCTTTTCATAAAGCATATAGATCCACCAGAGTCATTGCATGTGTGTTATTTTCATGAACCACATGGATCCAACATTGTCATTGCATGTGCGTTCTTTTCATGAACCACAACTAGAGTCATTGAATGTGTGTTCTTTTCACAAACCACATATGGATCCACCAGAGTCATTGCATAACTGTTCGTTTCAAAAATCACATATGGATCCACCAGTGTCATTGCATGTCTGTTCTCTTCTTAAACCACATGGATGAACTAGAGTCATTGAATGTGTGTTCTTTTCACAAACCACATATGGATCAACCAGAGTCATTGCATGTGTGTTCTTTTCATTAACCATCGATGGATCCACCAGAGTCATTCCATGTGTGTTTTTATCCTAAACCAGCACTAGAGTCATTGCATGTGTGTTATTTTCATTAACCACATATGAATCCACCAGTGTCATTTCATGTATGTTCATTTCAAAAACCAACACTAGAGTCATTGCATGTGTGTTCTTTTCATAAAGCCCATGGATCCACCAGAGTCATTGCATGTGTGTTATTTTCATGAAGCACATGGATCCACCAGTGTCATTGCATGTGTGTTCTTTTCACGAACCGCAACTAGAGTCATTGCATGTGTGTTCTTTTCACAAACCACATATAGATCCACCAGAGTCATTGCATATGTGTTATTTTCACAAACCACATATGGATCCACTTGAGAAATTGCATGTGTGTTCTTATCCTAAACCAGCACCAGAGTCATTGCATGTATGTTCTTTTCACAAAGCACATATGGATCCACAAGAGTCATTGCATGTGTATTCTTTTCTCAAACCACATATGGATCCACTAGAGTCGTTGTATGGGTCTTCTTATCCTAAACCAGCACCAGAGTCAATGCATGTGTGTTCTTTTCATAAAACACAGCCTGAGTCATTCCATGTCTAGCCTTTTCATCAAGCATATGGATTCACCAGAGTCACATCATTTGTGTTATTTACATGAATCGTATGGATCCAACAGTGTCATTGCATCTGCGTTCTTTTCATGAACCACAACTAGAGTCATTGAATATGTGTTCTTCTCACAAACCACATATGGATCCACCTGTGTCATTGCATGTCAGTTCTTTTCATAAACCACATGTTTCCACTAGAGTCATTGCATGTGTGTTCTTTTCACAAACCATATATGGATCAACCAGAGTCATTGCATGTGCGTTCTTATCCTAAACCAGCACTAGAGACATTGAATATGTCTTCTCTTCACAAACCACATATGGATCCACCAGAGTCATTGCATGTCTGTTCTTTTCATAAACCACATGGATCAACTAGAGTCATTGAATGTGTTTCCTTTTCACAAACCACATATGGATCCACCAGAGTCATTGCATGTCTATTCTTTTCATAAACACATGGATCCACTAGAGTCATTGCATGTGTGTTCTTTTCATTAACCATAGATGGATCCACCAGAGTCATTCCATGTGTGTTCTTATCCTAAACCAGCACTAGAGTCATTGCATGTGCGTTATTTTCATAAACCACAAATGAATCCACCAGTGTCATTGCATGTGTGTTCTTTTCAAAAACCAGCACTAGAATCATTGCATGTGTGTTCTTTTCAAAAAGCACATGGATCCACCAGTCTCATTGCATGTGTGTTATTTTCATGAAGCACATGGATCCACCAGTGTCATTGCATGTGTGTTGTTTTCATGAACCACAATTAGAGTTATTGCATGTGTGTTCTTTTCACAAACCACATATAGATCCACCAGAGTCATTGCATATGTGTTCTTTTCACAAACCACATATGGATCCACTTGAGTCATTGCATGTGTGTTCTTATCCTACACCAGCACGAGAGTCATTGCATGTGTGTTCTTTTCACAAACCACATACGGATCCACCAGAGTCATTGCATGTGTATTCTTTTCACGAACCACATATGGATCCACTAGAGAAATTGTATGTGTCTTCTTATCCTAAACCAGCACTAGAGTCATTGCATGTGTGTTGTTTTCATAAAACACAGCTAGAGTTATTTCTTTTCTATTCTTTTCATAAAGCATATGGATCCACCAGAGTCATTGCATGTGTGTTATTTTCATGAACCAGATGGATCCAAAATTGTCATTGCATGTGTGTTCTTTTCATGAACCACAAGTAGAGTCATTGAATGTGTGTTCTTTTCACAAACCACATATGGATCCACCAAAGTCATTGCATAACTATTCTTTTCACAAACCATACATGGATCCACAAGTGTCATTGCATGTCAGTTCTTTTCATAAACCACATGGTTCCACTAGAGTCATTGCATGTGTGTTCTTTTCACAAACCACATATGGATCAACCAGAGTCATTGCATGTGCGGTCTTATCCTAAACCAGCACCAGATTCATTGAATATGTATTCTCTTCACAAACCACATATAGATCCACCAGAGTCATTGCATGTCTATTCTTTTCTTAAACCACATGGATCAATTAGAGTCATTGAATGTGTTTTCTTTTCACAAACCACATATGGATCCACCAGAGTCATTGCATGTGTGTTATTTTCATTAACCATAGATGGATCCACCAGAGTCATTACATGTGTGTTCTAGTCCTAAACCAGCACTAGAGTCATTGCATGTGTGTTATTTTCATAAACCACATATGAATCCACCAGTGTAATTGCATGTGTGTTCTTCTCACAAACCACATATACATCCACCAGTCATTGCATATGTGTTCTTTTCACAAACCACATATGGATCCACTTGAGAAATTGCATGTGTGTTCTTATCCTAAACCAGCACCAGAGTCATTGCATGTCTGTTCTTTTCACAAACTACATATGGATCCACTAGAGTCATTGCATGTGTATTCTTTTCTCAAACCACATATGGATCCACTAGAGTGATTGTATGTGTCTTCTTATCCTAAACCAGCACCAGAGTCAATGCATGTGTATTCTTTTCATAAAACATAGCTAGAGTCATTGCATGTCTAGTCTTCTCATCAAGCATATGGATTCACCAGAGTCACTGCATTTGTGTTATTTTCATGAACCACATGGATCCAACAGTGTCATTGCATGTGCGTTCTTTTCATGAACCACAACTAGAGTCATTGAATGTGTGTTCTTTTCACAAACCACATATGGATCCACCTGTGTCATTGCATGTCAGTTCTTTTCATAAACCACATGGTTCCACTAGAGTCATTGCATGTGTGTTCTTTTCACAAACCACATATGGATCAACCAGAGTCATTGCATGTGCGTTCTTATCCTAAACCAGCACTAGAGTCATTGAATATGTCTTCTCTTCACAAACCACATATGGATCCACTAGAGTCATTGCATGTCTGTTCTTTTCATAAACCGCATGGATCAACTAGAGTCATTGAATGTGTTTTCTTTTCACAAACTACATATGGATCCACCAGAGTCATTGCATGTGTATTCTTTTCATAAACCACATGGATCCACTAGAGTCATTGCATGTGTGCTCTTTTCATTAATGATAGATGGATCCACCAGAGTCATTCCATGTGTGTTATTATCCTAAACCAGCACTAGAGTCATTGCATCTGTGTTATTTTCATAAACGACATATGAATCCACCAGTGTCATTGCATGTGTGTTCTTTTCAAAAACTAGCACTAGAGTCATTACATGTGTGTTCTTTTCATAAAGCACATGGATCCACCAGAGTCATTGCATGTGTGTTATATTCATGAAGCACATGGATCCACCAGTGTCATTGCATGTGTGTTCTTTTCATGAACCACAACTAGAGTCATTGCATGTGTGTTCTTTTCACAAACCACATATAGATCCACCAGAGTCATTGCATGTCTGTTCTTTTCACAAACCACATGGATCCACTAGAGTCATTGCATGTGTCTTATACTAAAAAAGCGCTAGAGTCATTGCATGTGTGTTCTTATCCTAAACCACAACTAGAGTCATTGCATGTCTATTCTTTTCATAAAGCATATGGATCCACCAGAGTCATTGCATGTGTGTTATTTTCATGAACCACATGGATCCACCAGTGTCATTGCATGTGTTGTCTTTTCATGAACCACAACTAGAGTCATTGAATGTGTGTTATTTTCACAAACCATATATGGATCCACCAGAGTCATTGCATGTATGTTCTTTTCAAAAATCACATATGGATCCACTACTGTCATTCAATGTCCATTCTTTTAATAAACCACATGGATCCACTAGAGTCATTGCATGTGTGTTCTTCTCCTAAACCAGCACTAGAGTCATTGCATGTGTGTTCTTTTCATAAAACACAGCTAGAGTCATTGCATGTCTATTATTTTCATAAAGCACATGGATCTACCAGAGTCATTGCATGTGTGTTATTTTCATGAACCACATGGATCCACCAGTGTCATTGCATGGGTGTTCTTTTCAAGAACCACAACTAGAGTCATTCAATGTGTGTTCTTTTCACAAACCACATATGGATCCACCTGTGTCATTGCATGTCAGTTCTTTTCATAAACCACATGGTTCCACTAGAGTCATTGCATGTGTGTTCTTTTCACAAACCACATATGGATCAACCAGAGTCATTGCATGTGCGTTCTTATCATAAACCAGCACTAGAGTCATTGAATATGTCTTCTCTTCACAAACCACATATGGATCCACTAGAGTCATTGCATGTCTGTTCTTTTCATAAACCGCATGGATCAACTAGAGTCATTGAATGTGTTTTCTTTTCACAAACTACATATGGATCCACCAGAGTCATTGCATGTGTATTCTTTTCATAAACCAGATGGATCCACTAGAGTCATTGCACGTGTGCTCTTTTCATTAATGATAGATGGATCCACCAGAGTCATTCCATGTGTGTTATTATCCTAAACCAGCACTAGAGTCATTGCATCTGTGTTATTTTCATAAACGACATATGAATCCACCAGTGTCATTGCATGTGTGTTCTTTTCAAAAACTAGCACTAGAGTCATTGCATGTGTGTTCTTTTCATAAAGCACATGGATCCACCAGAGTCATTGCATGTGTGTTATATTCATGAAGCACATGGATCCACCAGTGTCATTGCATGTGTGTTCTTTTCATGAACCACAACTAGAGTCATTGCATGTGTGTTCTTTTCACAAACCACATATAGATCCACCAGAGTCATTGCATGTCTGTTCTTTTCACAAACCACATGGATCCACTAGAGTCATTGCATGTGTCTTATACTAAAAAAGCGCTAGAGTCATTGCATGTGTGTTCTTACCCTAAACCACAATTAGAGTCATTGCATGTCTATTCTTTTCATAAAGCATATGGATCCACCAGAGTCATTGCATGTGTGTTATTTTCATGAACCACATGGATCCACCAGTGTCATTGCATGAGTTGTCTTTTCATGAACCACAACTAGAGTCATTGAATGTGTGTTATTTTCACAAACCATATATGGATCCACCAGAGTCATTGCATGTATGTTCTTTTCAAAAATCACATATGGATCCACCACTGTCATTCAATGTCCATTCTTTTAATAAACCACATGGATCCACTAGAGTCATTGCATGTGTGTTCTTATCCTAAACCGGCACTAGATTCATTGCATGTGTGTTCTTTTCATAAAACACAGCTAGAGTCATTGCATGTCTGTTATTTTCATAAAGCACATGGATCTACCAGAGTCATTGCATGTGTGTTATTTTCATGAACCACATGGATCCACCAGTGTCATTGCATGGGTGTTCTTTTCAAGAACCACAACTAGAGTCATTCAGTGTGTGTTCTTTTCACAAACCACCTATGGTTCCACTAGATTCATTGCATGTTTTTTTTTCAGAAACCACATATGGATCCACCAGTGTCATTGCATGTCAGTTCTTTTCATAAACCACATGGTTCCACTACAGTCATTGCATGTGTGTTCTTTTCACAAACCACATATGGATCCACTAGAGTCATTGCATGTGCGTTTCTTATCCTAAACCAGCACTAGAGTCATTGAATTTGTGTTTTTTCACAAACCACATATGGATCCACCAGATTCATTGCATGTCTGTTCTTTTCATAAACCACATGGATCAAGTAAAGTCATTGAATGTGTGTTCTTTTCACAAATCACATATGGATCCACCAGAGTCATTGTATGTCTATTCTTTTCATAAACCACATGGATCCACTAGAGTCATTGCATGTGTGTTCTTATCAGAAACCACATATGGATCCACTAGAGTCATTGCATGTGTGTTTCTTAACCTAAACCAGCACTAGAGTCATTGGATACGTGTTATTTTTATAAACCACCTATGGATCCACTAGTGTCATTGCATGTGTGTTCTTTTCAAAAACCACATGGATCAACTAAAGTCATTGAATGTGTGTTCTTTTCACGAAGCACATATGGATCCACCAGAGTCATTGTACGTCTGTTCTTTTCATAAACCACATGGATCCAGTAGAGTCATTGCATGTGTGTTCTTTTCATTAACCATAGATGGATCCACCAGAGTCATTGCATGTGTGTTCTTATCCTAAACCGCACTAGAGTCATTGGATATGTGTTATTTTTATAAACCACCTATGGATCCACCAGTGTCATTGCATGTGTGTTCTTTTCAAAAACCAACACTAGAGTCATTGCATGTGTGTTCTTTTCTTAAAGCACATGGATCCACCAGAGTCATTGCATGTGTGTTATTTGCATGAACCACATGGATCCACTAGTGTTGTTGCATGTGTGTTCTTTTCACAAACCACATATGGATCCACCATAGTCATTGCATGTGTGTTTTATTCACAAACCACATATGGATCCACTAGAGTCATTGTATGTGTCTTATTATCCTAAACCAGTACTAGAGTCATTGCATGTGTGTTCTCTTCATAAAACACAGCTAGAGTCATTGTATGTCTGTTCTTTTCAGAAATATATGGATCCACCAGTGTCATTGCATGTGTGTTATTTTCATGAGCAAAATGGATCCTCCAGTGTCATTGCATGTGTGTTATTTTCATGAACCACAAGTAGAGTCATTGAATGGGTGTTCATTTCACAAACCACATATGGATCCACCAGAGTTATTGCATATCTATTCTTTTCACAAACCACATATGGATCCACCAGTGTCATTGCATGTCAGTTCTTTTCATAAACCACATGGTTCCACTAGAGTCATTGAATGTGTGTTCTTTTCACAAACCACATATGGATCCACCCGAGTCATTGCATGTCTGTTCTTTTCATAAACCACATGGATCTACTAGAGTCATTGCATGTGTGTTCTTTTCACAATCCATATATGGATGCACTAGAGTCATTGCATGTGCGTTCTTATCCTAAACCAGCACTAGAGTCATTGAATATGTGTTCTCTTCACAAACCACATATGGATCCACCAGAGTCATTGCATGTCTGTTCTTTTCATAAACCACATGGATCAACTAGAGTCATTGAATGTGTGTTCTTACAAACCACATATGGATCCACCAAAGTCATTGCATGTACATTGTTTTTCTAAACCACATGGATCCACTAGAGTCATTGCATGTGTGTTCTTTTCATTAACCACAGATGGATCCACCAGAGTCATTCCATGTGTGTTCTTATCCTAAACCAGCACTAGAGTCATTGCATGTGTGTTATTTTCATAAACCACATATGAATCCACTAGTGTCATTGCATGTGTTTTTTTTCAAAAACCAGCACTAGAGTCATTGCATGTGTGTTCTTTTCATAAAGCACATTGATCCACCAGAGTCATTACATGTGTGTTATTTTCATGAATCACATGGATCCACCAGTGTCATTGCATGTGTGTTCTTTTCATGAACCACAACTAGAGTCATTGCATGTGTGTTCTTTTCACAAACCACATATAGATCCACCAGAGTCATTGCATGTGTGTTATTTTCACAAACCACATATGGATCCACTTGAGTCATTGCATGTGTGTTCTTATCCTAAACCAGCACCAGAGTCATTGCATGTCTGTTCTTTTCACAAAGCACATGCATCCACTATAATCATTGCATGTGTGTTCTTATCCTAAACCAGCACTAGAGTCATTGCATGTGTGTTATTTTCATTAACCACATATGGTTGCACCAGAGTCATTGCATGTCTGCTCCTGTCACAAACCACATATGGATCCACCAGAGTCATAAAACATAGCAAGAGTCATTGCAAGTCTATCCTTTTCAGAAAGCATATGGATGCACCAGAGTCATTGCATGTGTGTTATTTTCATGAACCACATGGATCCACCAGTGTGATTGCATGTGTGTTCTTTTCATCAACCACATATGGATCTTCTAGTGTTATTGCATGTCTATTCTTTTCACAAACCACATATGGATCCACGAGAGTCATAAAACACAGCAAGAGTCATTGCATATCTATTCTTTTCATAAAGCATATGGATCCACCAGAGTCATTGCATGTGTGTTATTTTCATGAAGCACATGGATCCACCAGTGTCATTGCATGTGTGTTCTTTTCATGAACCACAACTAGAGTCAGTGCATGTGTGTTCTTTTCACAAACCACATATGGATCCACTAGAGTCATTGCATGTGCGTTTCTTATCCTAAACCAGTACTAGAGTCATTGAATGTGTGTTCTTTTCACAAACCACATATGGATCCACCAGAGTCATTGCATGTCTGTTCTTTTCACAACCCACATATGGTTCCACCAATGTCATTCAATGCCCATTCTTTTAATAAACTACATGGATCCACTAGACATTGCATGTGTGTTCTTATCCTAAACCAGCACTAGAGTCATTGCATGTGTGTTCCTTTCATAAAACACAGCTAGAGTCATTAGATGTCTGTTCTTTTAATAAAGCATATGGACCCACCAGAGTCATTGCATGTGTGTTATTTTCATGAACCACATGGATCCACCAGTGTCATTGCATGTGTGTTCTTTTCATGAACCACAACTAGAGTCATTGAATGTGTGTTCTTTTCAGAAACCACCTATGGATCCACTAGATTAATTGCATGTATGTTCTTTTCACCAACCACATATGGATCTACTAGTGTCATTGCATGTCAGTTCTTTTCATAAACCACATGGTTCCACTAGAGTCATTGCATGTGTGTTCTTTTCACAAACCACATATGGATCCACTAGAGTCATTGCATGTGTGTTTCTTATCCTAAACCTGCACTAGAGTCAGTGAATGTGTGTTCTTTTCACAAACCACATATGGATCCACCAGAATCATTGCATGCCTGTTCTTTTCATAAACCACATGGATCAACTAAAGTCATTGAATGTGTGTTCTTTTCACAAATCACATATGGATCCACCAGAGTCATTGTATGTATGTTCTTTACTTAAACCACATGGATCCACTAGAGTCATTGCATGTGTGTTCTTTTCATTAACCATAGATGGATCCACCAGAGTCGTTGCATGTGTGTTCTTAGGCTAAACCAGCACTAGAGTCATTGGATGTATGTTATTTTCATAAACCACATATGGATCCACCAGTGTCATTGCATGTGTGTTCTATTCAAAAACCAGCACTAGAGTCATTGCATGTGTGTTCTTTTCC